>JAVLUX010000029.1:2985000-3585000 GCA_032164185.1 Moxostoma hubbsi
TAGCCAAGCCCTTCTTGGGAAACTGAGGAAAACTGGCCAACTGAGCACTAACCCTGGGAAGTTCTAGGAGCGCGAGGATCCACCTGCGCGTGCGCTAATCTGTTTCATAAAGTTAAGGTTCTTCAAATATTAATATTTTTGGTCGCAAGATTTTTAACATTATGTGATGTGATTTTTCTCTGATTATGATCCATGCGTATAGTATATAGTGGCAAAATATATTCATAAATGCATAATCTCATCACATATACCCATCCAAGTGTGATTTTTATGTAGTTTAAAGTAGTAAATAACACAAAATGAGTAACAACTGAATAGATCCTTATATTTTTGTTATGTTGTGTTCATAGCTGTTTGCTAAAGTATTGTGAAGATAGTCATGAATAAGAGACAGTTATTTTTATTTAAAATATTTTATTTCGTTTTCACTAGAGCAGGTAACATGCCGGGATTTCCATGAACTAGTCAAAATGTCGTTCGTGGAAAAAGTGCATTAGCCCCGCCCCTTAATTTAAATAAGATGGAAATCCTATGGCACAATAATAGACAGGACCTGTTAGGGCTCACAGGTAGATCAAAAACAGTACCAGGTACAATAAGACATGATAACGTTTGTCTCCATGTGAAATGGAAAACCGTATCAACCCAATATTATGAAAATGAGACATTTCATATTTGGTATCCATCAGCTAGTGAGGCTTTTTCTGGGGGAAAAAGAACACATGTGATTTTTAACACACTTTAGGGGGTATTGCATACATACATAACCTACATACACACATACCATCACAGACACCTCACATCTTATTAAAACAACTCATACAGTTTTGCAAGTTCCTAATGTATAAGCGATTTAAAGCACACAAAAAAATGGTATTGTGATATGACGTGTACAAACTTGATGATTGGTCAAAACGTCAAGTTTAAAAGGTGCAAAACAAACAACGTATGGCAAAGTAACCTGTTGTTAAATGATCCAACCTACTGTAAGCATATGATATATATTTATATGTTTATATACTAATTCTATATGAATATACACTGATTAAAGAAACACATTCTTGGTCAATTACGGAAGCACCTCGTCCCCCGGTCCAGGGAACAACATGCACATCTTTTTCATTTTCCAGGTTCAAACATACATAATGTACAAGTCAGAACTACGATTACAATTTTACACAGTTTTCTACGTTGCGATGTTGATGTTAGATATAACCAACACAATGAAGCTGTCATTCAGGTCTGCTTGTTATTGGCATAATCAGAGCAAAGCTCTTCATACATAACACAGTTTGCAAGAATGAATGTTGAGATGGAGCTGCGAGCAGTCGCTGTCAGTGGTCCAATAGTTGACGTTCAGCTGCCATTTGTTGAGGATTTTAGGGATTTAAATTCAATGATTTTAGAGCCCAAATCGAAGATACTCAATGACGAAAGATGCTTTATGAAAATTAGGCTCATTTATGAAGGGTGAAACTCACACAACCTGTCAAAAACATGTCATGTCTGCACCAAAATCAAAAGAAAACAAGAACAAATGATATTTTGGATGAAGAAAATGAAGCCTGTTTTTTACACCATTTTTTCCTCGAATCTCATAACAGTTATGCAAAACTCACTGTAATTCTGTAAAGCAAAACAACAACAACATATTATTAAATTCTAAAGTATTTATACATCAATATAGTATTCATAGTTCCTTTAATATGAGCTTATTTAAATGTTAAATTTCTACTATAATACCGTAAAATTGTAGTATTATAGTACAATAATTGCAATGAAATTTGTGCTGGAAAACCCCCCAATGATGCTAAAATAGGCTACATTTCCTTAATGCAAAATATTATTTCAGATGTATTTTTTTACATGTATTGTGAGGTTCACCCATAGACCAGACAATGAAAAAAGATGCTTAATGAAAGCTTAAATCACCTAGACTCATCTATGAAGGGAAATAATTTAGCAAAAACTGTCCTGGTCATATTTCCCCCAATATGATAAATATATATATTTTGCATGAAGAAAATTTGGCTTAAAGTCCATTCTGATTTTTTGCATTGCTACACTATTTTTGCGACATTTTAACGCCAATTCTCATTACCATTCATTCTCATTACTACATTTATGCCGATTAAAAAAAAACAAATCACTTTATTACAGTATTTGTTTTACCGTTATACAGTAAAAAAAAATCACTATTGAGAATAATGAAAAAGAGTACAGTAATGAGAATTTGAGGGGGAAATGTGCTCAACTGTCACAAACAAATATTGTAAATGTTACTATGCTTTAAGACTGCATTAGCTTCATTTGCTTTATTCAAAATATATTTTCAGATTTTTAAGGTGAAATATGATCCAAAATATTTCGATGAGTTTCACCCATAGACGATTGTATATGAAGCAGCCATCTGCACAGACGGAAAGTCGATGCGGTCTCGCTAAACGTTAAAAATAACAGACAAACCGCTAAGCTGAAGCTCGGCCACAATTGAAATCTGTAACCTCAAAGTGTAATCAGCAGTACGACAGGACGCTTTCACTTCAACATGTTCCTTGAATGTGTTGGCAAAGACAGTAACAGATGTTGTGCGGGCTAGAAACGCCACGACTCTAAGAGTCCTTAATTATCAATATAACTGAACAAAAGAGTTTTGGATGATCTCAGAAATGTCCAAAATGAAGAGGTGTACAATTAGAAACGGTAACGTGATGGAATGTGCCATTAGCGATCAGGATTGGAATTATTGTTATAAAAAACACAAGCGTACAGCGCTCTGGATTTGCTAAAATATTTCCTATCAGTACAGAACATAACATTTGTGCATGTTGGGACTGTTGTTGGAGTAAAGTACATTCTGGAGCATGCAGTAGCACCATGTTTCTTGAGGTCACTTCACATCTCAAGACATTTTTATTTTCTTCTTTTTCCGCAGTATTTGCCCTGGCAGCCGGCTCCACCTGCACCACCTGCACAACAACACACAGATAACCACAAGAGTCCTCAATACAGTATCAACAGACACAACATGAAGTTATAAAGCATCAGCAACAGCAATGAACAAACTATTATAAACAATCATTCTGCCAAGTGGCAAGAAAAAGTATGTGAACCCTTTGGAATTAGCTGGTTTTCTGCATGAATTGGTCATAAAATGTGATCTCATACATTCATACATTATGAAAATACACATTTGACAAACTTGGTCACATTTTAGTTTTAAAAAAAATGTACAAATCCCTGTATTCCTTTAATAAACATGATGTCTTGAAATGGAATATATTAAAGCATATAAAGTATTTCTTTTGATATGTAGAACAAGTGGTAAAAGTGTACTGTCTCTTTAAGAATAGCGGCAGTTCAGCGAGCGTCTCACAGAAGTGTTTTGATTGAGCGCATATTAATGAGAGTGGAGTCACACGTTTTTTTAATCTGATCCATGCTATGTGTGATTACGGTAAATCGCTGTAAAAGAACATAACGGATATTAAAAGACATTATCCAATGGCGTATGGATTGCGTGGATCTTGTCTTTGGACACACAGAACGAGTCAAACCAAACTTTTACTCTTACCACAAAGGGAAAAGATCTCATTGCTGAACTACTTCTCCACTATATTACTCAATCACTGCAGAGTGAACTCCGAACATTTACCAGCCAGCGGCCAATCACAGACATTTTTAGTCACATTCACCCACGTTGTAGAGGGTTGCGCATAGAATAAAAAGATTGATCTTGGGATTCTAAAGGTTTTAGATGGATCTTACTCGTTCCATCTGTCCCAGTAAAACTTATGGTTATGAACTATAAAAGTATAGCACCGCAATAAAACTAAAAAAATAAAATGACTCAATTCCTGATTTTCTCTTTGAATGTGTAGCTCTGCATGTCAACTGAACTGGCTGAATTATGTAAATCCTAACTGGATAGGAAGTTGTCCAGTGTTGGGTGTGATGTAAGATCAGCATGTTGAGAAATGAGCGCAGTGATTATGTGGCAGCAGGATTAATTCTGTCTCTTCACTACAGACTCGAATCGTTCTCTCATACCTCGATAACCTCCTCCAAGGAATCCTGACAGTCCACCTGCATATTTAGCTGCTTTAGCTGACAAAAAGGAAAAAGAAACAAACAGCGTGCTCATGAATACACTGCATTTAGCCAAGTCTCAATATGTGTTGTGTTTCCTCTGGTGAGGTTTCAGTGTTCTTTTACTATTATTCCACTGATTTCAATATTAAAAGCTAGTAACTAGTACTCTGCTTCAAACTACTGTGTCTGTGTTTTAAGGAGAATGGAGTAATACCTTGTTGTGGTGAAAGTCCAGCACCATATCCACCTTAAAACACAAGAAATTATGTCATTAACATGAGTCATTACTACTTGTAAAAATGATAGGGATGATGTACAACGCCATAAGCCATTATATAAGCAAAAAGAAGGACTCAAAGAGTCTATATACTGCAGCAACCAACTGTAACCAGATGAGAAGTTGGCTGTTTGTTAGATTTTCTGACCAGCACCTTTATTCCAGGTACTCACTAAAATAACAGATAATTCTGCTTGACAGGTTGAGTTTGTGCTTACATTCAATTTCAACTGCATCTGGGAGAAACAGCACAGCGTTTTTTCTGCTCTTTCTTTGTCTTTTCTGAGTTTGTTGCGCTTTAATATCACGCAGTAACACTCTGACAGAGTGATTGATGTACGTCATCATGAAACGGAGACCCTCCCCATCCAAGTCCGATCACAAGTGGTCACAGGAGACACTTTAGAATGACCAGGAGTAAACAGTGATGTGTCTCTCCTGACCACATGTGATCGGATCACACGAGACGCAGCATAATAGCAGGTGTAAATGGGGTCATAGACTGATCCAATCACTATGGAGATTCATTAGCTTATAGAATACTTGAGATATTATGAAATGCCAAATGTGACGGAAATGAACGGGGAATGGTGCACACTTTTCTGAAGTAGTTATTTGGAATAAGTATATTCTTAATTTGTTACTTGCTGTCTCAGAAGTGTTTGCATGAGTTTACAAATGTTGCACTATAACTATTACCCCTATATCTACACCATATCACTATGACCCAACTGTGGGGTTAATCGAAGTTTTAATCAAAATAACAATGTAATTATTTATTTTTACTAATATTATGTTGTTCTGTCAGTCTTCAATAAAAAGAAATGTATTTCAATCTTAAAACATTTTGCGACCAGTAAAATGCACATTTTCCTTAAGGGGGGCCTTTAGCCCCTTGTACCCTATTCCTTACTGAGGCATGTGAATTTTGACATATAGGACAATATTTCTTGGTTTCAGTACCTGGATATGCTTGTGGGTACCCTCCATATCCACCTGGAACTACACCACCTGTGAGAAGCAAAGGTTATTAATGTAATATGCAAGATTATGACTTCCCACCCCGTCACTTTACTCACAATCTCACATTAAATGATTTCAATGTCAGGCAAGCATAAAGCACTTCAACTGAAATAAACTAGCCCAGGAGGAAATATATATATATATATAGAATTACTGCGATAGCAAAGCTCAGATCTTATTGTGATCTTCTGAATCTTTAGAGAAGATATGAGTGAGATTACGGCCTTTTTCTCCAGAGAAGCAAGACTTACGCAAAGGTCTCCATTTGCTCTTCATATCGGTGTCTAGGAGAAACAACTGTATAGATATTTAACTGATGTCATGTGTTATTTTTTCCGGTGATGGAAGCGGTCACATTTCAGAATGAATGAGCTACACTGGGACTGGAGTTTTTGCTGGCTGTGTATCTGCATTCTCCTGTGCATTTGCATAAGCAGAGGAGTTCATTCAGGAAGTCCTTCTAAAGCTATAAAGCCAACAAGATAGCAAAGCACATTAGAGCTCACAGGATTAATGCTGATAGCTTCTCTGCCTCATCATTGCAGTGTGTGTGTGTGTGTGTGTGTGTGTGTGTGTGTGCGTGTGTACATTTATTCACACTTAATCATTAATTAATCAAAAACATAAAATGCTCCCATGATTAACGTCACAATGCAGCAAAAATAGATTATTATAGTGAGATTAAAGGAGGAATTATCTTATTTTGCTACAGTCAGCTTTGTGTTTATATTCATTACTGTATATTCTTGTGTCACATGTGTTGTCAGTTTCCTTGTCATGTTGATGTCAAAATAATGGTTTTACCTAGTCCTAGTTACCTGAAGTCCTCTGCAAAAACACTTTTCATGTACCGCCTTCTATTCATATAATAAAGCCTGTTGACCATTATTTATATACTGTACATATTTCTAATGTTAGCAACTAATTAATGCTTCATATGTACTTTACACTTTATATTAAGGTATATTTTCTTTTGTTTAATAAGTGTTATTAAGCATTTATAACATGTGAGGTAAAACGGCTCACTATTTGGTAGGTATTATATGAAAACCCATTTTATACTTGCAGTTATAACAGCATATCAGTGATCTATAATGCACTAAATGAACCCCTTTGTATACCCTTAAAGGGTTAGTTCACCCAAAAATGAAAATCCACTCATGACTGACTCATCTTTAAGTCATCCCAGACGTGTATGTCTTTCCTTCTTCAGCAGAACTGAAGTGAAGGTTTTTAGAAGCACATTTCAGCTCTGTTTGTCCAGACAGTGAAAGTGAATGTGTGCTGTGAGACTGCTGACTGTTTCACGCTCCACAAGTCACATTTAGACAGCATAAAAGTAATCCACACGACTCCAGTTGATCATTTTCATTTTTGGGTGAACTAACCCTTTAACAAAGGGTACGTTCATGTAAAATGTTACATATTGTGAATAGTAACAGCACACTTCTGCTCAAAAGTCATTATCATTCTGGTACCATTCATGTCAGCAGCACAAACGGTGTGAGGCATGTTATGCACCAAAGTTACAGTACTGTGCAAAAGACTTTTTGAGGCACATAAGATGATCCTCAAAAACTTAAGTCTTAAGATAGTTTTTTTATATCTTCATCTTTAGTGTGTCAATAGGAAATATACATTTTAGACTCCCAAACATTACTTTTACAAACAGAAGAACAGGGAGCCCTGCAACAGATGTCATGACCCCCACAGAGACCCCCACAGAGTCAGTCTGAGATTACATAAAGAGACAGAAGAACTGTGAAACATCCGATCTGACAACAATTGGGACTGTTTTAAAGGTAAAGGTGGACACACCGAATTTTGATTTAGCTTTTTAATGTTTACTGGACTTTATGACACTTTTTTTTTTAAGTGATAAATGAAAACTATTTATGTCATTATTACAAAAGATCCTCACTATACAACATTTATCACAAGTGCCTAAAACTTTTGCACTGTACTGTGAATACTTAAAATAAGAGGTTAGAGAAATATTGCCTTACCTGGCTGTCCATATCCTGTACCCAGAGAGCCGTAGCCTGTTGAAAGAGCAAGAGGAGACACACATATCAGTGCAATAAGAATCATTCATTATATCAAACAGTATTTCTACAAATGACCCTCTAATTGCTAATGTCCATGAGGAATCTGTTACAAATCAAAGCTTGAATGGTGATTCACCAAAGCATATTTCCTCAGTTTCTAGCTTTTGTGAAACGTCTATCAGAATTTTTGTCATTTTCACCAAGCTTCTGGAATGGCACAACAGTATTATTGTGTGAAATCACAGTATAGAACATAAATATGTTGAATGATTTATTTTCCTACCTGGTTTGGGTGGTTTAGCCCCAGCTCCTAAACCCACACCTGCTGGAATCCCCGCACCTGAAACAAGAGACCAGTGGTACTAACTGGAATTGGCTAGCTGACTAATTATATGAACTTTAACCAAGATTTTAAGTTCAAATGTACACTCACTGAGCACTTCATTAGGAACACCTGTACACCTACATATTCATGTGATTATCTAATCAGCCAATCGTGTGGCAGCAGTGCGATGTATAAAATCATGCAGATACGGGTCAGGAGCTTCTGTTAATGTTCACATCAACCATCAGAATGGGGAAAAATGTGATCTCAGTGATATGGAGCGTGGCATGATTGTTGGTGCCAGACGGGCTGGCTTGAGTATTTCTGGGATTTTCACACACACAACAGTATCTAGAATTTACTCTGAATGGTGCCAAACATCCAGTGAGCGGCAGTTCTGCTGACAGAAACACCTTGTTGATGAGAGAGGTCAACAGAGAATGGCCAGACTGGTTCGAGCTGACAGAAATGCTACGGTAACTCAGATAACAATTGTGGTGAGCAGAATAGCAATAGGTGGATGGGCTACAACAGCGGAAGGAAAATACGAAAAGTTAAATGAGATCATGTTGTGAACATTTTTTCGAGAATTGTGTTCAGCCCTGAGTGGCGTTGACATTGCATTTAACTAATTTTGATGAAACTATCACAACATTTTCCGTTGTAAACCATGTCTACACAAGTAACACCCCATCTGGACGTCTGTTAGAAGGTAAAAGTGCTGTAAAACTCGAGAGGTTGTAGATTGGAATTTGAGAACGTGTACAATAAATATTTCTACAAGCAAATCATACACATTATACAAGTGAAAGTTTCCTTTTGCTTCGTTCCGTGTATTTTGTGTCCAAAGACGAGACCCAGGAACCCCATTTTTATTTCATGTCACTTCTAATACCTTTTCTGTTAAAAAAAAAAAAAAATTATTTCCAATCATATATTGCCATTTGAGGGAAAATCAACTTCTCTCTCGTGAATGTGTGATGCGCTAATTCAACCGTTAACATTTGCTTGCTCGTGGAGCTGCTGGTTCTCTTAAAGAGACAGTACCAATTTAGTGCTTGTTATCCGTATCAACGTAAACTCAATATAAATCGCTCAAGTGCATATAAACAAGCATGTTACAAAATGTAGTGATGTAGTAAGTGTAATAAATGTGTAAATACATAAATATTTCAAAGCACAATCATACGTTATGATAAATCATATTTTAACTTCAGAAAACACTGTAAATATTAAAGAATTTAACAAATAGGCTCTTGCAGAATCTAGAAGTGTTTGGTAACCCTTGTTTTATTTTGGATTTTTTTGCATAGTAGTTTTGATATAGTAGCACTTACATTATAATTTTTATAATATAAATCTTCATTCTATTTCATTATGTTCTAATCTTGTGAATATTTTGATACAGCTTGTATCATAATTGAAAATGCAATTTCTTGACTTTATATAAATTGATAGAAGGTGAAATAAATAATTAAGGTTTTCTTCATATTTTTTTTAGTTTTCAGTTTTATTACGCTGTCTGTAGAGGGTTGAGAAAGGAAATTAAATTACATTATCAAATTACTTTGTAATCAGATTGCACCCAGCACTGATTATAACAATAAGCACATATAAATTTGAGATAGTGACAGAAAACCTATAGGTAAATTAGGGCTAATGTAAAATGCAGAGGTGTATTGGTGTGACGCCTTACCTGCTCCAGGTGTGAGTCCAGGAACAGCTCCTACCCCTCCAACTCCTCCTACACCACCAACACCTGCCACACACACACACACACACACACACACACATTAAATATTTTCAGTACTATTTACTACAAACTGTTTTCAAAAGATCCTGAATAGTATGCAATATGCAACAAATCAACATTTAAAACAGTAATATGTTACACTGTTGGCACTTGACCTCATTACGATGCATGTTTAATTAAGAAAGTGGCATCTAGTAGTTATCATTTTGGAAATACACAGTTATTTTGCTTTTTTAATCCAAGCTTGTGTAAAAATATCTGAACTCTTGGCAGTCACGAAAACAAAATTGATATTACTTCTGATTCATTAATCAGATTGGAAAGGGAAGGTCAAGTCAGAAACATTTTCATTCACTCCACACGCTGCATACTGCAATCAATGGAGTAGTATTGTAGTATGCTATTTTAAACACTGTTTGGGCATATAACTACTGTAAATATACATATAAACACTGAGCAGATGGTGGTAAAGTGTCTCACCGGGGGCTTTCAGTGGTTTGGCTCCAGGTAACACACCTGTTCCAACTCCAGTTGGTCCAGCACCACCGTAATATGGACCTAAACCAGCAGGAAGACGACACATTGGGCTTCAGTTTGACTTTGATTGACCTTAATGACTGAAATCTTTAATATCTGGTGTGCTAATAATAATCTTGACTTCAACAATGCAATGAAATATTTACCATATCCATAGGGGTAAACCAAACCAGGACCTGCAAATAAAAAAGTGGTGAGGGTAGAGGTTTAATCCATCTACACAAGAGAAAAATACGATTTGCATTTTTGTTTAGGGTTTCACCTAGTGGGAACCTGTATTGGATTTCAACTGAAATGAAGAAAAACAGTGTCGATAAGTATATCATGAGGTCAAACTTGTGTTCTTTCGGTAGACTTGACTGTCTCTGTCTGCCTGTCTCTACAAAGAAAGTGCTTACAATAGTACTGTGGCGGTATCATGAGTGATGGTATCAGATTGTGGTACTATATATAGGCCATGGTACTATATTCATTTACCAAGGTATTTACATTGCTACCTCAAAATACCATGGAATTACCAAGCTACACGTAAATAAAAAACATTGTGCTACCACCATGGTACTTTTTTAGTAAGTGTAGTCTGCAGTTGAACTTTCTGACTTGGAAAAGCAGACTCCGCCTCATCAAAATTCATTTATATTTCCCTCAAATCATGTAGATCATGACATGATCCAGCACTAGGTATTACAACAACACTGCTCATTGTGATTGTACCCTGCCCTCTAGTGGCACATATACGTAAAGCACTTATTATTGTGTGGCTGTAACGCGAGACTGTGTGAACAGTGGCCTCTACTGGAGTAACGCATGAAGCTCGATAGTTTCACACTGAGTGACGTTTATAATGAGTTTATAATACATTTATATAAAAACAGAACAAAAAGGCATACATTTACACTTATATAAAAGGGTGTAAGACATGTATATTTATCAATAGCCTACATTAATAAATAATATTAACAATTTATGGTTCGTTGTAATCATGGCCTCATTTGAACTTACAAAATGTATGTCTGGGTAAGGTGTACAGTACACTGCTAAAGCTTGATATTAAACATCTATTTAGCCTAAATAAATAGGCCTGATAAACTGTTCATTTAATTAACAGTAAAATGGGCTTTATACTTACTCTTATAAATAAACTAACAGGCTACATACATGACCTCATACATAATAAACTGTTAAGCACTGTATAGGCATGACCAAATTGACCCAGTTGCTAGGGAGAGTAGAGTCACATGGGGTCACCTCCTCGTGGTGGTGATTAGTGGTTCTCTCAATGGGGCGTGTGGTGAGTTGTGTGTGGATCGTGGAGAGTAGAATGAGTCTCCACATGCTGTGAGTCTCCGCGGTGTCATGCACAACGAGTCACGTGATAAGGATTGATGGTCTCAGAAGCGGAGGCAACTGAGACTTGTCCTCCGCCACCCGGATTGAGGTGAGTAACCATGCCACCACGAGAACCAAGTAAGTAGTGGGAATTGGGCATTCCAAAATTGTGGAGAAAAGGGGATAAAATAAATAAATAAAAACACTGCCTAATATTGTGTAGGTCCCACTTGTACCGCCAACCCGCACCTCAGAAAGGCCAGATTGGTTCGAACTGGCAAAGTCTACAGTAACTCAGATAACCGCCTTGTACAATTGTGCTGAGAAGAATATCATCTCTGAATGCTGTTCTGTGATGCGGGTTGGCGCTGTTTTGGTGGCACGAGGGGGACCTACACAATATCGACGCAGGTGGATTTAATGTTGTGGTCGATCGTGTATTACATCATTCAGTACATAAGTGTTAATGATCAGGCTATTTGTTTTATTTGTGTACAAAACTATTATTTCGGTGTATAGTGAAATATCTTTCCGATTAAGAAATATAAATTAAGATGATTTAAAAATACGAGGGAAAAAAAGCACAACGGACAGCAGTAAAAGACAATTATGGGATAACTCGTCATCTGCGAGGATCATAATACACGGGTGCAGTGACACTCAGTATGTTGAATAGCAAACGTTTTTATTTACATGCATATTTTCACTTTTAACCGCGAGGTAAATATACAGTGTAAAATAATTATGGTGACTTTTTTTTTTTTTTTTTTTATAATTATGGTGACTCCAGCGCTGCATACGCGTCTAACTTGACGTTAGAAAAGGCCCGCCCTCTATTGAAATGAAAAATATGATTGGTTGGAAAATATCCAATCGTGACATCGCGTCTAAAACGAATGTTCTGATTGGTAGCTGAGCTAAGTCGAACTGTCTTATTTTTGCCCGTGTCTTCAGTTGCGACTTGCGAGCCCGCCTCCTGCTGCTCCCTGCAGAGAATCTCTTTACACTTAATAATAATAATAATAATAATAATAATAATAATAATAATAATAATAATCACAATTCACTCAATGGTGCTGCAGCATCACCTCAGTATAATTAAAAGTTATGGGTCAAAAGCCTCCTTGCTGTTCTGGCGGCCATGTGTATCATAACTCATGGGGGGTTATACTGACACCATTTTTGACTATTTTAGATCATTATTTGACCTGTATTTCTCTCTCTCTCTCTATTCCCAACATTTTGAGTGATAGAAAAGTTGCAACATTGCAAAAAATGAAAAATTGTGCCAATGTAAAAAAAAAGTAAAATAAAATGTAAATGTAATTCAAACAACAGAGCACACTGAGTAAATAATAAATAAATGTTCTACATGACTTTAGCATAATAAAACTTTATAGAGGGCCGCTCTGAGATGAACATACTCAAGTTTCAGCCTGCTAGTGCACTGGATAGAAATTTAATTTAAAAACCTATTTTTAATTTTTTCCAAAATGTACATATTTTAGTAAAATTGCATATAGGCCTCTGATTCACGTCACTTTACCATTGTACAGTTGCAGTGCTTTTTTGTTAGGGCAGGACTCACCAGCTCCAGGTTTAGACCCTCCTGCATTTCAAACACAGAGAACAGAGGTGTCGCTGAATATAGATCACAGATACAGACTTAAAAAAGCTGGCAAGTTACTCTGTTTTAAATCATACTTTATATTTACTGTACTTACCAGCTGTAGGCACTCTTTGCCCACCACCTGAGTAACAGAACATGGCATGATTACAAACACATGAGTGCACACAGACAAACACAAGCTATAATACAACATGCATCATAATGTCCAGAGGTTTTGAATATGCATTGTATCAGAGTCATTCTCAGGAAATAAGTGCCATTTTTGCCCAGTTTGTGTCCCGAAGATTTACTAATTAACAGGATAATAAACTCGGTTACATTATTATATAGATTTAACTCTGATTTGTGTGTAATGAAAAATACATTTTAAAATTAAAACATGAAATTTCTTTTTTTCTTCGTCTTTAAAATAGAAATGTGTGTGTTGTCCCATTCATCACCATAACATTAAATGCATACCTTGGGTCTTTAGTGACCGGGGATCTCAGTTTACCCCCTTTAACTCATAAATGTTTGGATTTATACTTTAACCTCTTTAAAACTCTTATGAACAGTGTAATGATAAATAAAATGCAGCAATTAAAAAAACAAAAAACATTTCTAAATGCTTAATTACAGAAGTCATTGGTGATCCAGGATGTGTAATCGAAAAATTTAATTTGCGCTTCCAAGAACAATATTGTTTATGATTATTTCTTATTTATGTACATTTAATATCACAATTTATCTATGGCTTTATTACATAACAGATGTATACAATAATACATAGTTATACAGTTTACAATATATAATAATACATTTATTATAGCTCATTTTAAACTACTTTTATTTGATGCACTAATGAAATGTATTTATATATTTTTCACTAAAATACTTTAACAGTATTGGTGCACATGTAATTATCCATACTGCACATGTAATTCATGTACACGTAAACCAAACCAATTGGTGTTAGATCAATATTCAGATTGTTGTGAACATCATTCTCTTATGTTTAGCTCGATATGTGTTTGTTTCTCAAAATATGAGCATGGAACTAATGAAACCATTTGTATTTATTTATTTATTTTTTTAAATAAAACATCAAAATATAATAAAATATATTTGATTTTATCTTCAAATAGTCTTTAAGATGCTTTGAAAATTGTACACTCTCTGGGCATTTGTAGATCAATTTGTGAGAGATATACCTGCCAGGTCTTTAAAAACCCAAAGTATGTAATAATTAATCGGTTAAAAACAAAAAAAAAACAAAAGTACTTTTCTAGACACAAATGGTACCTTTTCCTGAGAATTATCCATCAATGCTTGGATCAACAGATGTCTGATGAATCAAATGAAAACACTCAGTTGATTAAAACATGTCATCTGAGGAAATCATAATTTACCACACACCTTGAACAACTCCTGTCGCACCTACACAAAAAAAGAATAAAAAAAATGGCATACTATTATTAATATGCAAGTCTGAATGAGTGAATCTAAAAACACAGAGACTAATAAAATGCACAAAACATTGGGAGCTAAGCTAAGACACAACATCACTGCCCAGTGGACCATCTGTAGGACAATATCCTGGTAAAGGTAAAGATGGTCAGTTAGACATCTGACAAAACAGACTGCAAGACAAACTCAAGTGCAGATAGTGCCGAAGTTAGAGGGAAAATGAAAGGGATGAAAGCGAGACCTTTACAGGAATGTAGTTCCGCTGCATTTAGACAAGACATTTGAACATGCAAAACATTAGATCTTACTGGACTTAGGGGCCTTGCCAGTTGCTACAATAGCCGTCGGTCCTGCCAAGAAACAAAATGTTCCACCTTCAACCCTTGCAGTCAAAGACAAGCAGCACAGAAGTGACTAATTGAGAAGACATGCAGACATTTCAGCATGGGTAGAAGCAGCCACAGACTGCTGCAAAAACAGGGTGCCATTGTGGAGGGATTTTTGCTAGATAGGGGGAAACAGAAAATAACAGCAAGCTGCCAGGGGAAACTGTCTAAGATGCTTAGTGGGGGAAGAAGCACTCATACAAATAAAATGTTCATATGATTAAATGCATAATATTATTAACAGTATGAGCAACTGTTCATTTCTTGTAATTATAAAAGGCTTGCTCCTCTAATATAAAGTAAGAAATCCTAACAATAAAGTGTTGTATAGTCTCAAGGTTAGGGTTGACAAACCATCTAATGCACTAAAAATGGCACAGGTTTTCTCAAAATCACAAGCTCCAATCTAGTTGGCCGGCTTTACACAACTTCCGGTTGAAAGAGTGCACAGATTTTTACAGGTCCACAGGGAAAACAATCGCTGCTTTTCCACTTTCGGGCCAGGGCTATATACTAGCCAGTCAGGGCCAATAGCTTCGGACCTCAAGCTGCAAGATAAAAAAAAAAAAATATCGATCTGCATCCCCACCATTGGGCCAATAGCCCCGCAGCGTTGACCTAAAACCCACGCTTAATATGCTTCCCTGGTTCCAACGTCACAAGCCTCCCCCATTTCACAAGAAAGAGGGAAACTCAAGTTGAGGTATCATATTATCTATTAATCTAGAATATTGAGTTTATATTGAATGTAAACATAAGCTAGATTAGAGACAACAAATCATCGACTGTAACTGCCATGGTGTCCCAAGTGGTCTCTCCAATATCAGTGGGACAATGTCCCAGCTCACCAACAATGAAAGTTCACCGAACCATGGAAAGTAATTTCTTTGGGCACTGCTTTGTCCATTTTGCATTTTAACGGATTTGTACTGTGCCCAAATGTATTTATTTTCTCCCCAGACCTGTACAATTGTGCGCTGGATAAATATACTGACAAGTTCGGCAAAACTCCACCTTTGACATTGTACCTGCCTCAATCCCTGAGTGCCTTGTTTGGCCCATGATTAATCAGCGGGCTAAAAACCACTGGCTGTTGGCCCAGAGAAAACCCTCAGGAGGCACGATGAAGCTCCAGAAGTGATAGTGGGAATGCAACTGGCCCTGGCATGCCCTCGTTTGGCCCGATAGTGGAAACACGGCTAATGTCGTGCTATCAAGGACCAGGCACATGCAATGAGCACTTCATAGGAATATTTAGTCACATAATTTACCACTTCGTTTACCACTAGGCACTATGAATATATATATATATATATATTTTTTTTTTGTGTGTGTTGTCTGTATAACCATTTGTGGGGATTGGAGACTGTTGCACCATTATTTGATGTACTAAAGGATGCCTGTTTTTGTGGTATCATCGATTTCAGAACTACCTGCCACTTAAACATTATACAAAACAAGCAACAAGTTGATGTCAACTGAGCTAAAAACTAGTTACATTTTCAGATCCCGAACAGATTAATAGAGATTTTTAAGGTTAATGTTCCATCAAGTTTAAATCAACAAATTTGACCTGCCGATAGTGTCAGAAAAAGCAAATGTGAGAAGAAAAACAGACGAGGTTTTGAAGGTTAATTTTAAGTTGTAAGTTACATTTACAATGTAAATAATTAATTACGTTAACATCCAATTTGCATCCTATTCACATTTTTTGGTCCCTCAAATAAGTGATCCAGAGTGATGGTCTTTAGTACATTTGTACTAAAAGTTGCACCAATTTATTAATAGAAAATAAACTAAATGTAACCTTGCATAGAGAACACCAATTTATCATACAGAATCAGCAGTACAGTTTTTGTTTGTTTGTTTGCTTGTTTGTTTACCTGGTACAGCAGTCCCAGCAGGAGCCAAGGTTGGGAGCTTTGCTGTGAAGTAACACATTTTTAGTCTTCTACTAAAGCATGGCAAACCATGTGCTTAATGGCTTTTGCCAATTGATGGTGAAAATGCAACCATCAGTAAAAGTGGTTTATTGTACCTGGTTTCCCACTTGGTGCAAATGGAACCCCAGTACCACCAGGAACACCAATCCCTGTCCCACCCGGTACAACCACCACATCACCACCAGGTGTTGCACCAGGAGCTGCTACACCAGTTCCAGTGATCCCAGCACCTATCACACAACAGTGCATTAGGTAGTAGAATTATTGTTGCATGACATGATTTAAAAACATGACAAAAGACATGTAAACATAAGTACGGATGAATCTGCGTGCTATTGAAACTAGCATACCAGTTTTCGGAGGTTTGACACCACCAGGATATCCTGCAAACATTAAAATAAGTCTTATTCATTGTTAGTACATTGAACATTGATAGTGACCTCTTCATTGGTAATTTAAATCAGTTACCTCCAACCCCAACTCCTGTCCCAGTTCCAGGCACTAGTACTCCTCCTGCTCCAGGCACTGTCCCTGCTCCAGGTAGTATCCCTGCTCCTCCTGGGACTCCTGCAAATAAACCGTAACACACTTTAAATATATAAAAACTACTTTATATTATTATCTCTTTTAATCTGTAACAAACTTGTCCTTGTCTCTTATCAATACAAATTGTGGTTTTATTTTGCAATTTTGATATTTGATACTACCTAATGCACTGTAATTTATGTTAAGTGTATTAAAAGAAATATAGGTCATGTCTCTCACCATATTTAGGAGGTTTAACTCCTGCGGGGTACCCTGTAACAAAATAAAGTTTAGAGAATCAATTTTAGATCAGCTCCATCCTCTTACTGTATAATACATGCCACTCAATGAGTTTGCATCTGTCTGGAAAATAAAAAATGAACAGAGACCTCCAGGAACACCGCCAGGTACACCGCCAGGGACACCGCCAGGGACACCTGCTCATGGATGGATTGTGACATTTATGAACTCTGATTCAGTGTGGAAAGCATCTTTGGCAACAAGTTCTACTTAAATTGTGACAATAACTGAACTCAATGTGCCTATAAAATGAAAAGCCATTACCATATTTAGGTGGTTTTGCCCCAGTCCCATATCCTGTGAAAATATAAAATATATGTTTAGATGATGTAAACATTTTACATCAAATTCTATGTTAGTTTCATCTGGAGATGCAGAGATGTGAAAAATGTTAACATTTTGTGGGGTAGAGATGTCTAAGTCGCATCAACTAGTCACTGGGGTATCTCAAGGTTCAGTATTTGGCCTGTTTCTTTTCTTAATATGCACAAGATTACTGGGGCCTATAACCCACTGCACAAAGACCATCTACCACTGCTATGTCTGACAATCCCACTGTGGCTGCATGAACATCTCACCAAAAGTAACAGCATCCAAGCCAGCAAGGAACTAGAGGTAGTGTTGATGACCTAGTTAGCTTTCCAGACCACACTGCAAATACTGCCATGTCATGCAGATTTGTGCTCTAAAACATCTGGAAGATCACACCCTTTCTATTAGAGCATGCTGCATAACTGCTTGTGCAGGCGTTTGTCATCTTTAGACTAGACTACTAATTCAACTCTAGGCTGGACTACTGCAATGACATTCTAGGTAGGCTTCCTGCATTCACAGATCAAATCTAATTACAGATAATGGCAGTGCATTTGGTCTTCAATGAATCAAAGAGAGCACACATTACACCTCTCTTTGTCTTGCTTCACTGGCCACCAGTTGCTGCCCACTTTAAGTTCAAAGCACTAATACTGGCATTAAGAACAGCAACTGGTCTTGCAACCTCATAGTATCTTTTACCTTCTCAAATTCCCCCAGAAATGTAATTTTAATAATTTCACCTCCAAATGGATATCCTGTTCCTGTTCCTACTCCACCTGGGACTCCATTCACTCCGCCCCAACCTAATGACAGCACAAACACCATTGGACATATGGGGGGAACATGTTATTAGCATGAAAAAAAATATTCTATTATCAAACTTCTCTGCTTTGACATGCCACCAAAGAGCTAATTGCCAACACAAAGCAGCAAGCATTATATGAGCGAATTATTGAGACAAACTTATAAATAATAAACTGAACATGAGCTTCCTTTCCACACATTTGAAGTCCTATACCCATATATTTTTTCTAGAAAAAATGTTTACAATTAAAAAATGGGTTTCTGTTGTCAAAATAAGTTAACAGGCATTTTGATCTAGATTTTGACAAGACTCTGTTAAGTGGAATAATGGATTGTACATGGCTAGGTAATGTCTAGTACAGTGTTAAAACAAAGGTTTGTCTGTTTTTTTTGTATTTATGTACAATATTGGCAATCATAATCATCAAAAGAATCTCTATTACTGCTCACTGAGAAGCTTTTGTGCTTACCAGGTCGCTGTCCAGGCACAGCACCAGGAACTCCTCCTGGTACACCAGCTCCAGCACCAAAACCTGGACAAAGTATAATTTATTAATAGGAGAACATTCAAAGCACTTAAACTCTACATTTTTTTCCTCTCCAAATAATCAGCTAATATGCATACCATATTTAAGAGCCTTAGCACCACCGGGATACCCTTAAACACAAAACAAATTGATTAGTTGAAATTCAACATGAAATCAAAATTGACCCCATTTACTTTAATACACAGTCCTACACATTATTCCAAAGTGTAATGACTTGCTCCTCCTGTGAAATGACTTTCCGTTTCGACTGTCTCCACCAATCCCTCTTTTTAAATCCCTCTAAACACCTGGCTTCATTCTGGTATGTAAAACTGACTTTCCACAATCCTAATAAATTCCAAATGGATAAAAATGATTGGGATTCATAAAGTAGAGTCCCACCCTAATTTACAAAAAAAATTTATCCCCTTTTCTCCAAATTTGGCATGCCCAATTCCCACTATTTAGTAGGTCCTTGTGGTGGCACGGTTAATCAGCTCAATCCGGGTGGCGAAGGACAAGTCTCAGTTGCCTCCACTTCTGAGACCATCAATCCGTGCATCTTATCATGTGACTCACTGTGCATGACACAGCGGAGACTCACAGCATGTGGAGACTCATGCTACTCTCCACGATCCACACACAACTTGTCACATGCCCCATTGAGAGAACCACTAATCACCACCACAAGGAGGTTACCCCATGTGACTCTATCCTCCCTAGCAACCTTGCCAATTTGGTTGCTTAAGAGACCTGGCTGGAGTCACTCAGCATGCCCTGGATTCAAACTTGCGACTTCAGGGGTCGTAGTCACCATCAAGAATAGCTGAGCTACCCAGGCCCCCCTAATTTTTTGTCTTTGAAGATCCTGTTTCACTTGGAAATACTTTAGATTACGGAAGAAAAATGGCTTGTGAATGTCAATTTTCTTGACTTTAAGAAACAATGCTGAAGACTATGCATTTGATACCGATCCAAAATCTCAAACCTCAATTTCAAAATCACGCTATCCAAAATGAAGCAGTTATACCTCCTTCACCAGTTATTGGCACTTGACAAAGAGCTACACCTGGAACTCCACCTGGTACTCCACCTGGAACTCCACCTGGAACTCCACCTGGAACTCCACCTGGAACTCCACCTGGAACTCCACCTGGAACTCCTGCACCTCCAGGCACTCCTAAGGATACAATGGCATAACCTTTCATTGAATAGTACTCTTATTGACAATTCTGTATATATTTACAAATTAAAGAAGTTTGATCTAGATTATATCAATACAAAATGTTCTGTAACTAAATAAATGCCAGCATAAATGTCAGAGTAAATTATTTTTTATTTCCCATAACATTGCCAATGCACTTAAAAAGAATGTCTTGGAAAAGTATCAAATCCATACCATATTTAGGAGGTTTAGCACCAGCTCCGATTCCTGAAAATATGCATCACTGTTACTTAACATTATAAACTGAACAAAAATTAAAAAACTAAAAACAAATCCCAAAAATAAACCATAATGAGACCATTAAGAAACAATAGGTATGAGAAAGTAGAGGTGGGAAAATATCGATATGTTAAAGTATTTTGATATTTTTCCTTGGGATATTGTATCGACATTTGCACATCAAATATCAATAATATTATTTAAAATGTTTCACATTAGTATTATGATGATGGGAAATAATTTCGCCAAATCGATCTAGGAGTTTAACAACAGTCCCTTAGAAGATTCAGTCATCATACATTACACATATTCACCCCCACTTGCTAAAATGTATTACGATTTTACAGTAACATCAACAAGGTATTTTGAATTTGTTTTTTAATGTCAAATAAAAATAGGCTAACTTTTAGGTGAAATCTATTGTACTTTTGTGTATTAAAACTGTGTGGTAATAAATAATGTTTTAAAAGTGTTTAGGCTACTATTGTATTCATTAAAACTATAATTAATATTTTAGAAATATTAGCTACATTGACCTAACCACAGAAATAAGGAGCCATTAAGGTATTTTATGCTTTTATGCTATCATAGTTTGGAATGGAAATACACAATAAAGAATCACAATAATATTGTATTGAGACCTAAATATCAATATTATATTGTATCGCCAGTTACCTTGTGATTCCCACCCCTATGAGAAACTGACATAATCTGTATTTGAGATCAAATTTATAGCCTACCTCCTGTCCCTGGAACAGTTCCAGGAAGTCCTCCAATCCCTGTAACTGAACCATAGCCTGGGATAACACCAGTCCCTCCTGGTACTCCTACACACAAGATCCGAGCAGTGTCAAGTTATTGCTATAATGTCCTGTACGGTCTACTTCATCTTAAAGCATTAGTAGCAACTCACTTAGCACCAACTATGCCAAGTGCTCCACTAGTGTGCTCTTGATTAATATTTTATATAGTGGTTTGTGTAACTAATGATAACCAGTATAAGCTAATAAGACTTACCATATTTGGGAGGCTTTACTCCACCTGGATACACTAAACAAAACAGGATTTTTTCATTCAAGGCCCAAATCCCATTCCCACAATAATTACAGAATTTTTGACATTACTGAAAAGTAAAATTATCACTGTCATTATAACCTATGGTTTTGTTCCAACAGATAACAACTTTAATGTTAGCAACATTTGTGACATGCATGTCAAGTTTCATCAAATGTATTATTAGGGTGGTAGAAAACTCACCTCCAGCCCCTGGTGCTGTTCCAGGAATTCCGCCAACTCCCCCCACTACTCCACCGACCGTCCCACCACCTGGACAATAAACACAGTGTGATATCAGGATGATACAGAAAAGAATGACAACCATCACTAAACAGGAAAAATTCTTCATATTGAATGTGCATCTGAAATGGTTTAAATAGACAAAATAATGAAAACAACGAACAATGGAATAAGAATTTTGCTCACTACTTTAAAAAAAGATTCAGTCTTGACTTTTTTTCCAGAGAAAACTGACCGTAGAAAATGCTGAAAATTCAATGTGTACTTGCATTGCATGATGAAACGCATGTGGACACATTTGATCATACATTCTAATGTGGCCAGATGCATTTGCATGAATGTTTGTACCACGGAGTGCACATGGCTTTTGTAGCATAAATCTTGTAGCATACTTTTGTAGTCAAATAAAACACCTTTACATTTGTAACTCATTGGGCAATGGGATAGACTCATCATATAAACATTAAGCATTCCCACAGGGAAATATAGCTGCAAGCAGCAATTACAGTGCCAAGCACAACAATGGTAAAATATCACTGGACATCACTGATTATGACTTTATGAAAAATAGCATAAAAACATAGTTAGATTGCGTACATTTTAATAAAATTAATTATAACTTTTGACCAATAGGTGGTGCTGTCAGCAAATATCTACGGTGAGATCAGGGTTTGTTCATTATGACAAACACAAAGTTTCATGAAAATACCGCAAAGCATTACTGAGATACAGCCTCAGATGCTTTTTGGTGACTTGCCATCAAATTCATTGGTGCACTATTCAAGAACCGTTTTGTCTAACTAAAAGCTTTTGATAACTTTGTCATGAGTGCCCCTTGATGATACACAAGGCATTTTGTGCGAATTGGGCATACAATCAAGGAAGAGTTCAAAAAAGTTGTTTTTCAATTAAATTCAAAATAGCGGACAGGAAGTATGGTGACCATGGCAAATTTGTATAATCGAATTCTGCATGACCCAAGGAATCTAAAGAGAGCAGTGGCAAAAATTATCAAATGTTATAAGCGTTTTGTTATAAATTTTGACCAGAAGGTGGAGCTGGCCCAAAACATTATAGTTAGCCTCAGGGCATGGTGCCGATGATACATACCGAGTTTCATAACGATACGCCAATGCATTTATAAAATGCAGCATTGTATGGCAAAATTAAAAATGGGTGATGCTGAAAATGGCTGACAGAAAAATTGGATATCATTGGACTCACTATGCCCCAAGGAATCTTTAAGTTCATGATGACCAGTCTCATGATTTTATGCCAAACTATTCAGAAGTTCCAAGCAAAAATAGCAATTTTTCATATCTCCTGACCACTAGGTGGCGCTGTGACGAAACTGTGCAGGTACTCTCAAGTCATGATGGCTATGACATATACCAAGTTTCATGTCAATACAGCAAAGCATGGCGAAGATATAGCTTCATGTCCATTTTGGCATGCTTGTTGTCAAATTCGTTGAAGCGTTATTCAAGAAAGGTTTGGTCTATCAAAAAGCTTTAGATAATTTTTTTGTCCCCAGTGCCTCTAGAAGATACAAGACAAATTTATTTCAAATCGAACTTACGGTCTAGGAGGAGTTTGAAAAAAGTAGGTTTTTTGGGAAAATTCTAAATGGTGAAAAATCTGGTAAGACTGAAATTGACTTGGCATTATCCAAAGAATCAGGGGAAAGAAGAATTTTGATTCTAGGCCTTACGGTTCAAAAGTTATGAGTATAAACAAGTGCAACTTGTAACAGTTGGTGGCATTAAACATTTGGAGTTAGAGACCAAATTCTGGTCAGTTATAGTTCAGAGTGTCTTCTATCCATGTGCCAAATTTCATAACTTTCCTATGTACGGTTCTATGAGCTGCCATAGACTCCCAGACAGAAAAATAATAATAATAAATATAGATGCAAGCAGCAATTATCAGGGTTCAAGCTGCTTAGTTGCTGTTTAAGTGCATACGAATAATCGTGAAATGCAAAAACTAACTAATGGTTAACTATAGACAAGTACTGTTGCACAAAGCTCCTTGTATGACATGATAACGGACTTGTCTTGTCGCAGAATGTGATGTTTTGGAGATTAATGCAGGAACGGTATTTTTTTGGTTGCCATTATGTAACTGTTATCAGAATGAAAGTCTGGTCATTATGTTGTGTTACATGAAACTTGGATGTGGGATATTTCTTCTTGATATCTTTGATGTTTGATCATAAAGGCATTTCATTGTGTGTTGGTCAAAAAATTATATAATATAGCCCCAAGCAGCAATCACTCGGGACATTATTCACAGTAGCGCCACATTTGGACAGGATGAAAATGAGAGTGTGAGGGAGAAACTAATATTTTCTTCAATGGATTTTGCTGTTGTTTAAAGTATTTTAAATCATTTTGTAGACAAAACATTTGAAAAACCATCCATCCATTCATCCATCGTCAACCGCTTATCCTGTACAGGGTCACGGGGGGCTGGAGCCTATCCCAGCTAACATTGGGCAAAAGGCGGGGTACCTGGACAGGTCGCCAGTCCATCGCAGGGCCACACATATACAAACAACCACTCACACTCACATCCACACCTAGGGCAATTTTTTGGGAGACATCAATTAACCTATCCTGCATGTCTTTGGATGGCAGGAGGAAGCCGGAGCACCCGGAGAGAACCCACGCAGACACAGGGAGAACATGCAAACTCCACACAGAAAGGCCAGGGCAACCAGGGTTTGAACCCACGACCTTCTTGCTGTGAGGCGATAGTGCTAACCGCTGCACTACCATGCCGCCCGATTTGAAAAACATTATTTAAAATAAATAAATAAATCAGTAGACAACAAACTCCACAAAGCACATGTTGTGAATATTAGATGTGATCAAGACCTTTTAAAATCTAATAATTTTCACTTATATGCACTTTTGTGTTTATATTTTATATACAAGCCTAAGCCTATAAAAGGCATTATTCACCTTCATATACTTTTACTTAAACATTTTTTGCCAATGAACAAGGTTCATGACTTAATTTTTAGAACCCAGTAGCACATTGCATAATGCTAAAATATTACTGCGGGACCCAGTATGGCAGTATTGCCATCATAAAAAGTGATGAACACTGACCTCTTTAAAGCACAATAAAATTAATTACAGAAAATAAACATTAGCTCTCTATTTAAACACAATAATATTAAATGAAATTGGCACTGGCACCGTTGTATTTCTCCAACAACGCTTGTGAGTGTTTCCAGCTGTTGTAGAGCCATTCGCAATCATTAAGCTATATTGGGAATTTATGACAAGCAATCACTAATGATCAACTGTTGATGATGATGATGATGATGATGATGATGATATAGTGTTGATGAAATACAACATTGTTTACTTTTAATTGTTTATATTGTAATATGCTGCAGATCATTGTAAGAGTTCACGTTTTATTTCCCTTATCTGTTTGAATAAGCTGCTGGAAGCAGTGAAGCACAAACATTTCAAAATAAGAGTCCCCAGTGTATTTCAGCCTTTGAAGTTAAAAGTTTCGCACTATAAATCAAATCTTTTTTATTTTTTATTACTAGTTATTGGTTTATTGGTTGCACCATAAACTGCATCTGGAATTTAATTCAAATAGCACTATTCTGGTGTCTGTCTGGCCCTCCCCATCACAGGAAGGAAAGACAAAGAACATATATTATAGGCTACTCATTTTAAAAACTATTTGCAGATTAACTGCTTTTCTTTCAACACATTATCGTATCAGCAAAATCCAATATTTGTCGACCTCTAATTTGTATTTATATAATGGTACATAAACCAATTTTAATATGGAAACTTTATCTTGAGTATTTAAAACTTGCATTCAGCCTACCCTATTTTACTGATAAGCAATGTTGAGGCCATCTTGAATGTGTGCCCCTGCCTTTTAAGGGAGAATAAAAGACTGTGATACATTATTTTGAGATTGTGTGGGTTTGTTTTGGGATGGAGTACAGTAACAATTTAAATTTTTCAGGTCTTGAAAAAGGTCTTAAAAAGTCTTAAGGTTGATTTTAAAAACTCTGCAGCGAGCCTGCTATCTAGCATCTCATATATGTTGGTCCATATGTTTACTTTGCTAGTATAAGTATCACCTGCTTGAAATTTGTCTGATAAAACAATCACCCACAACTCTCCTGTCTCATTATCATTTTCAGCTGTTATTCCCAAAGCGAGCTCGACTATCATACTGTTTGCTGACATTTTACAAATAAACTGTCACGTTACTATGCCTATGCGCGTGAGTTTGTGAATTAATTTTGGGATGTTAGTTTCATTTGGAGCCGAATTGCGTGTGGTTGATACACACAGTCTACAATCGCAGTATTACCATATTCAATTGTATTCAGTGAAGAAGCAACACCTATAAACTTACTTTGGTCATATGGATGCAAACAGTTTTGAAAAATGAGGCAGATTGCCCAACTCAAGTGCTGATTTACAGGATTTTTATCAATGTGTCAGTTTGCAGGCTATTCATTTCACCAAAGCTTATTATTTCAGAGTGCTTTATAGTAGATAAAACATACTGTATATTTTCTGTAAATTTCCCCACATCCACATAAAACTAATCCTGTCTGATTTAGGGTTTAAATCTATCCCTCACCCTTTGCATTCATTTCCAAAAAAAAGATCTATGGCTTATGTCTCCTTATCACCTTTCTTCATTAAAGGTGCAGTATGTAAGATTTAGAAATCCTTGTTATTAATGACACCTGTGGCCATTAAATGAACTGCAGCAGCTACATGTTGCTCGTGATCACGCACACTCCATAGGGACGCGAGCATCGACCAAAACAATGACATAACGTTCAAAGAGACTGAATGAGATTCACCGGCATCATGCTGACAGATGAGGTAGCATAATTAAAATTACTAGAAACTTTGAGACTGTATATTATATTTGACTCTCCAGTGCTGGAACAGGGCTAAAACAAGGTGTGGATATAGTTCTGACTATGTGAGACATGTGAGAGTAGTTTGCATGATATATCATTTTGATATATTGATGCGCTATTGTTTTTTAATAATAGATTGCTGGGAGCCGTCCATGCTGGATTCCATCTCTTAAGATAATGTTACCTAGTGTTGCAGACTGTTTGCTGTTGAATAAAGGAAGAGGTGCTACTGTCTAAGGCAAGGCTCTCGGGAGCATGCATAAACATCACATCCTTTGGATTTTCCTGGCAAAAGCGACCCAGTCCCTTCACATTAAAATCAATCTACTGGCTTTAATAGGCAACCTAGGAAGTCCGGGAACAGTTTATTTTTTAAGTTGCGTTACTCAATGAATCTGAGTAAAAAAATATTTTGATCCTAGCCCTTACGGTTGCAGAGATATGAACACAAATGCAAAGGTGCTTATTATAGTGCCACCTAGTGTCTGATGGATGTGTGTGGGGGTGCCTGAGTAGTTGGGGGGGGGGGGGGGGGGGGGGGGGTGGAACCATCCTGCCAAGTTTGGGATCTGTACGACTTACGATCTCTGATGCCAGACATTTTTAAGGCAGAAAAAAATACAAATAAATATAGCCGCAAACGACTATTGTCGGGGGACAATCATATATGGTGAGATGACCAAAACAAACAAATTTGACACAAAAGATCCTGTGGATGCTTTGGTATCATTTCACCGGCTTTGCACAGTTGCAAAAAGAGGATTAAGCTATAGCATCCCCTAGAATAAAAAATGAATGAAACTCATTATGAAAACTCAGTGTTCTCTTGTTCATGTGTAGAAATTGTGTTTAGTTTGAAAATTGCACTCACAAGATACAGGCTATTTTGTCATTATAGGCCATGGTCAAGAGATATACATTTTGTAGGGCTTTGTAAGAATTTCGATTCTACCCCTTACAGAGATATGAGCCAAAAGTAAAAGCGTTTTTTATTGCGCCACCTAGGGTAAGGTTAATGTGCGTTTGTGCGCCTGAGTAGTGGGGGGGATTTGGGATCATCCTACCAAATTTGGTGTCTCTACGATTTACAGTCTCTGATGCCCAGACACTTTTAGGGCAGAAAAAAAAATGTATAAGAAAAATAAATCAGTACAATTACAATAGGGTCCCAGCTGCTTGGCCCCCTAAATATTGCTGCAATCCGGGGCCAAGCAGATCAATAGTAGAAAATGTGACTGCTGAAAATCAACATTTGAATGCTATATTCAAAGCGGTTTAAAATCCATGAACCAACTTACTTCTAATGTAAAATAATTTCATTTAACTTTTGACTTTGGTTGTATTGTGACCAAATTGATATGCTATTGTCAAGCTGTGATTATATTGCACAATATAAAGTTTCATGTCGATTAAAAGCGTTGAAAAGATACAGCCTCAAATTCTTTTCGGCATCACGTAAAATGTAACGGCATCATCCGGAGGCCAATTTAAATGTAAATTTAAAAAAAAAAAAAAACCTCTCCGGCAAAGAGTCAAACCTTCTTTCATTGATCGGCCTTTGTTAACCATGTCTAATAGCTGAATTGGTCATGATATGTTCCACCAGCAGCAAGACCGGGGTCAAGCCCATCATTGGCAGCTTCAGCAAACAAAGAAGCATGATGACAAATTTCATGTCAAGATCAGATGAATGCTGTTGGAGGAGTTGGGAAAAATATAATTTCAATGAAATTCAGAATGGTGGACAGGCAATAGGGCAGACCATGGGAAATATGGCATCATTGTCATAACCATAACACAAGAGACCAGTCTCATGAACATAGGCCAAATTATTAGATTATAGGCCAAATTATTCATGATTTTATGCCACACTATTAGCAATGAAAGCTGTTTTTCATATTTCTTGACCAATAGGTGGCACTATTCTGAAACTGCTCAGGTACCATCAGGGTATGATAGCAATCTGACAGATTTGGAGTGCTTTTGCAAAGATTATGCAAATATTGCCACGTCAAGATGTGCCATGCTAATGGACTCCTACCCAAAAAGACTGAGTGCTGTAATAAAATCAAAAGGTGCTTCAACAAAATATTAGTTTAAGGGTGTGCACATTTATGCAACCAGGTTATTGTAAGTATTTTTTATTTATTATTTTTCCTCCTCAAAGATTTCAGTTTGTTTTTCAATTGAATTGTTCATGTTATAGGTCACATTAAAGGTGGAAAAAGTTCATCACATTTACATCACAACAACATGGCATTTTAACAGGAGTATGTAGACTTTTTATATCCACTGTATATACGTGACTGCATGCAAATTTTAAGCCACCAACAGTTCCGTAGTTACATCCACTTTCACATAGTTTCCTGTTATAGCGCCACTAAGTCAAGCGGCCGAGCCATACAACTTTTTGTATGTGTTCTCAGATTGAGCTCTTATATAAGTGTTAAATTTGGTGAAAATATCTCATTCTGTTTAACAATTATATCCATTTACGTAAAAGTGAAAACATCTTAAATTGTCTGCGTGTTCTTGGCTCTTAGAATAAAACTTTTGCCATGTTTTCCCTATATCAAAGAACTTGCTTACAGCTATTCTACTTGTGGTGGTTTTGTTCCGATCGGACGAATGGCCTAAAAGCAATTCATTAAAGTAGTTTTGGAACTAATTTTAAAATGGCAACAGCCAATAAGGCGAACAATTGCAAATATGGTATTGTCCTCATTAACATAATGGGTCTCACGAAAATAGACCAGCGCCATTAAAAGTTATAAGTTCACAAAGTTATATTCTAAAAAAAAATTTGGCCACTAGGTGGCACTGGCCCCAAACCTCTTAGACTCCTTCAGGGCATAATGCTGATGACACATGCAAAGTTTCGTAGCGATAGGCCAATGCGTTCGTAAAATACAGCATTTTACAACAAAATGAGAAATAGCCAACACCAAAAATGCCCGACATGGGAAAACCGGGTATTGTTTGACTCTGTATGTTGCACTGAATGTAAAGAGACAAGTTTCGTGAATTTTGTCCAAAATGTCTGTTTTTATATCTCCTGAGCCGTAGGGGGCACTGCGCCAAAATGCTGCTGCCAACTCAGGGCATGATGGCTATGTCACATTCCAAGTTTTGTCACAATCCGTCAAAGCGTTGTGGAGATTCAGCCTCAAACCCAATTTGGCACGTTCTTCATTGAATTCGTTGAAGCGCCGTTCAAAAACAGTTTAGTCTATCAAAATTCTTTAAAGTATTTTTTGCCCTGAGTGTCCTCAGATAAAGCACATTAATTTTCGTACAAATCGGACAAATGGCCTAGGACGAATTCGAAAAAGTATGTTTTTTAATAAATATAAATGATGTGACCCAAAGTGCATCTGAACAGCAGTGAAACACTTTCTTATGATGTGTTACATTCATTCGAGCAGACAGAGAAGTATGTTTGAAATAAGTTTGGAGCAGAAGAAATAGAAATTAACCTTGGTTAAATTGTCAGCTTTATGCTAAGCTAAAATACTATTTCTAGCCATTTTACATGCACGTTACCAAGCATGATCATATTTTCTTATCAATAAAATTCACATTAGATCATAATTTTTTTAATCTAGTAAAACCTTTGATATTAGGGCAAAAATAATTCTTGATAATATTTTTTTTTTTATATAATTTTCCTGTAAAAATATCTAAAAATCCTTAAAGATCAGTTTGATTAATCTCATTTTAGAAACAACACTGCATAAGATATTCAGGTTTTTCAGAGAACAAATTTTTAACATGTGTATTTTGTGTTACTATACTGGCAGAGTTTTTATAGTCAAAACAAGTGACAAAAATCTACCAGTGCTGAAGAAGTAATCCAAAGTATTTAGAATACATTACTGACCTTGAGTACTCTAATGGAATACATTACAAATTACAACATGTATCATGTAATTTTTTGTGGAATACATTTCAAAAGTAACCCTCCCGACCCTGGCCATAGGAACCATAAACAGAATAATAATAACAATAATAAATATAGCTGCAAGCAGCAATTATCGGGGCCAAGCACTGATAGTAGCAAAAAGTTGTGAAAGTTGCATTTTTGTGAACATTTTTGTGAAGATTTTAGGCAAACTGCTCAAAAAGCAATTAACAGAATCCCTTGTAATGTAATATAATGTTTTCTTGGCATTAGCCAAAGAGTCTATCAATGACAATAGATTAAAATGATAAAAAGTTATTAGCATATTTAGAAACATCATTATGATTTGATTACAAAATAAGCCTTGATGCAGCATGATACATCTTATCGTATTTCAATTATTTTATCAAAGTACACCCTCAGATAGATGTGAACTATTTTTTCATGTCATAATAAAATTGATAAAACATTTAAATGCATTAAATTAAAATTAAATAAATTCCTTACAAAATGTTGCAAATGTTTTCTTATTTAGTTGTCATATGAACAATCAGACAGTAAGTATACTGAAGAGCAAGTTCAGCCCATTAACTGGCTTCGTCCCATATATGCTTTTTTAGTTGGTTTTTTTTTTTACAGTTGAAGTCAGAAGTTTACACTTAAGTTTGACACAAGTGTACACTTAAGCTGAAGTCATTAAAACTCATTTTTTAACCATTCCACAGATTTAATATTAGCAAATTATAGTTTTGGCAAGTCGTTTAGGACATCTATTTTGTGCATGACATGGGTAATATTTCCAATAATTATTTATAGACAGTGGGTCAGAAGTTTACATACACCAAGTTAACTGTGCCTTTAAGCAGCTTGTAAAATTCCAGAAAATGATGTAAAGCTTTTAGGCAATTAGCCAATTAGCTTCTGATAGGCCAATTGCCGTCAATTGAAATGTCAGGAATTGCCCCCCGAGTTTAAATGTATTTGGCTAAGGTGTATGCAAACTTCTGACTTCAACTGTATGTTTATTGGACTATATTACCTTCATATCTGACTTTAATCTTGACAAACTTGACAAAATATTGTTCAAAAGCTAAAAGACTCTATTCGAAATATGCCCACTGTTTTGCGATCTGAATGACATCATTACAGAAATTCATTAAAACATGCAACATGTGACCAATATTACTTATCGTTTTTATCTTCTGGTTTTGATCCGATCAGATGATTGCAGGAAATTCAGGCATACAATGTAAATGTCCACAATTGAAAGTAGACTTGACCATTTGATCCAAAACAGCAAAAATTTGAGGGAAAAAACTGACTGATCATCCATTGCGTGTGTCATCATGTAAATTAAAATGTCTATTATCAATAAAATATTGATTATAAAACGTATTTCATCAATCGTATTTCAAGCATCGAGGTCACAAGGCTATTCCGGTGAAGCGTCCACGTTGTTTGAGCCCACCCATGAGTCTCTCTGTAATTCACAGGCAGAGCTGTCAAACCAGATCAAAGGCTCCATGACCTCTCCAAAATATGCATTGGCTGTTTCAGTGAATAGATGCAGCCAATGGATTGCTAGTCAAGATTTGATTGACAGGTCATGTAGCCATTGGTATGACATTTCAATGGTTACAGAGATTGGCCTTGCTCATTGCAGAACAGTGATGTCATCCTAGTGTTTGTTTGGATAGAGCCTAAGGCCACCATTGCCAGAGGTGGGTAGAGTAGCCAAAAACTGTTCTCAAGTAAAAGTACAATTACTTATTAAAAAATAATTACTCAAGTTGAAGTAAAAGTGCTAGTTACTTGATTAAGAGTAAGAAAGCATCCAATTAAAAAGAGTACTCAAGTGGCTTCCTTTCTTCTGTAGAACTCACATTAAGTTTTTTAGAAGAATATTTCAGCTCTGTAGGTCAGTACATGTGTAACACATTTTTTATGCTCCAAAAGCAAATTCAGGCACCATAAAAGTAATCCATATGACTCCTGTGGTTATATCCATATCTTCAGAAGGATATGATAGGTGTGGGTGAGAAACAGATCAATATTTAAGTAATTCTTTGCTAAAAGTTCGTCTCCCAGGCCAGCAGGGGGCGATATGCAGAGAAGAATGTGAATCACCAAAAACACAAGAAGAATGTGAAAGTGATCTGTTTCTCATCCACACATTCTCATATCACATCACTTATGAAGACATGGATTTAACCACAGGAGTTTAATGGATTACTTTTATGCTGACTTATGGGATGTTTTTGAGCTTTAAAATGTTGGCACCCATTCACTTGCACTTTATGGACTAAAAGAGCTGATAAATTGTTCGAAAAATCTCAATGTGTGTCCTGCAGAATAAAGGAAGTCATACACATCTGGGATGGCATAAGGGTGAGTAAATAATAAGAGAATATTCATTTTTGGGTGAATTATCCACATTTCTTTGGATGAATTTGTCCAATAAGAAGAGCGTTTTGGAAAATTTTCTAGTAATTATTACAGTGAACAATGTCCCACAGGGAAATATAAACCAAAGCAAGAACATGTTTTATTAATTCCTACTTTCGCTATTTCATAGTTTATAGTTCAGTGTAATTACAGTTTTCAGTGTCAAAAGAATTTAGATCATTAGTTCTGTACAGATGTACCTCTGCTCCCTAAACACAGAGTAGGCAGCCTTTGAAATGCTGTCTGTTCGCGCTCCAGTTGTCTATAATGCGATTGGCAGAGCAAAAGGCATTTACACTTAACATGGATTTTTACATGGATTTATACTGTTATTCTGCCCAAAGTAGCTGCAATAGTTTCCAGTATCCCCACATGGGCTTGGGGTAAATATGTAAATACTGCTTATGACATTCGGGATGCAGGACAAAGCGCACTGATATATTGCTGCATATTTAAAAATGTACACTTAAAAACTGATGTCACAAGAGCCCTTACATATTATATAATTCTGTATATATATATATATATATATATATAATATATCATTAGAGCCACAACTTACTCAATTTGAATCTTGAAATATCCACTTGACTTGGTGTTAAATGATGAAACTATTCTTTTAATGTGCAGAGCGAAGAAAGTTTAACTTAGTTAGAAGAGCATGATGCTGCAGCAGTGATGGACTCGGCTTGAGTGACAATCTGTAACAGCGCATGCAGCTGTGTGAACATCCGCTGTCGTAAATCACATTCAATAATCTCTCAATAAATTACACATTAGTTAAAATTAAACCCAGTAATGTAACGCAGGAACGCCACCCATTGTAAAGAAGTAAAAGTACAAAAATATTATTAGAAATTTACTAGTAAAAAGAGAGTAAAAAGTACCCACTTTTGAAACTAATCTAAAAGTACATTTTTTCCCAAAAAGCTACTCAAGTGAAAGTAACGGAGTAAATGTAACGCGTTACTACCCACCTCTGGCCATTACACTGTGAGCTTCCATTTCTGGTGACAGATTGGAGCCAAAATCAAACATTTTAGATGTTTCTTTCAATGGATAATAATTATAATCTGTAATTAATTTTATATAATTTTTTGCATTAAAATAATGTCATCATGTTGATGTTTCTGAAATTACTTTTCACTCTTGCACCAATGGAGTTCTGATTTCATCCTGTGGCCACTTTAATAAAATAAAAAGTTCAAATGCATTGCATTTTCTTAAACTTCAAAAAAAAAAAAAAAAAAATTAACTTAAATAATTGATGTCACCTGCACAATAATCTGCCAAGTGGCTTCTTTAAAAAGAGTCCATAAATAGGTCTGTAGACACAGGCATTTAAATCGGAGTGCGTCACTCTTGGAACAATGGCGCTTTGACGTCATCTTGTGGCCACATTTGGTAAGGCGACTACAATAATTCTTAGAAATTTGGCGTTTTAGTACTTATTTTACTTTACCAAAATTAGGTCTCTAGTCCCAAGCATTCAATAGTAAAGTTGAAAATGTAATTTTCTGGTAAATGCTAAAAAAAGGGGAGTGCCAGTTAAAGGGATAGTATTCCGAACATTTGTTATTTTGAAGTCAGAGATGACTAAGAGTAAAGAAATGCAGTGCAGTGAGTCAGGTGTTCATTTATTAACTGTTCTGGGCTGTGTTTCCCAAAAGCATTGTTAGTGTAAGTTGATTGTAGGTACCATAGGCACCAATGGTCTTTAAGAGCAACTTGGGCTAACAATGCTTTTGGTTAACACAGCACTGAGTGATTCCATTCATTTAGTTGAAAGATTTATCAGACTGAATCAACCTGCAAATTTGTAAGTAAGAGTGAATTATGGTGATGCTATAGAGGCGATCTATAGAGACATTTTTTAAATTTGAGTACATTTAGTGGAATGAGTGAAAATGACAAAAAGAAACAGTTTTTTGCTATTATTTTGTGGTAAATTTTGTATTTTTTTTTTTGGTGTTCAGTAGTTTAGACAGCAAGCTCACAAAAACGTTTGATTAGCATGTTCTGAAGATGATCTGAGCTAAATTTGGTGAAAATTTGATTAATCGCTGTGGGAGGAGCTAAAAAAAGTGATTTTATCTTATACCATTCAGAAGTTATAAGCAAAAATATGCATTTTTCATATCTCATGAACACTAGGTGGCGCTGTGGAAAAACTGTAGGTACCCTCAGGTCATGGTGGTCATAACACACACCAAGTTTGTTGGGAATACGTTGAAGCATTGCGGAGATACAGCCTCACGTCCAATTTGGCATGCTCTTAATTTTTTTTACATTATTCGAGAAATGTTTGACTAATCAACTTGAATTCCATACATTTTTGTCAGCTTGTTCTGAAGATGAACTGATAACATTTCCGTGCAAATTGGATGAACGGTCTTGGAGGAGTTTGAAAAAGTATGTTTTCAAGATGGAAAATGACATAGGGAGCCAAGGAATCAGAGGAAATTTTGATTCTAGCGTTTACGTTTCAAAAGTTATTAGCATAAATGTGTGAAATTTTGGGCAGTTGATGGCGCTAGAGGGTTTGAGATAGAGACTCCAAATTTGCTCCAGTTAATGTTAAGGCTGTCCTCTATCTGTGTGCCAAATTTCACAACTTCCCTGCACACAGTTCTCTGGGCTGCCATAGACTCATTGGCAGAATAAGAAGAAGAATATAAAAGAACACTATGATTACAATAGGTGCCTATGCAATTTCAGTGCTTGGCCCCTAAATATAGCAGGAAGCATCTATTATCAGGGGCAAAGCACATATGGCAACATGACCAAAACAAACAAATTTGACAGAAAAGTTCCTGTGGATACTGTGGACAGCTATTTTAGTGTGACATTTCACCGGCTTTGCAAAAATAGGATTCTCTTATGTTATAGCACCCCTTAGCATCAAAAATTAATTATTGGCCATTGGCAGCCATTTTTGTTAATTTGTTGAATACATTTTTTAAGAATATGATAGCATTTGAACCAAAGAAGATGCATAGTGAATTTGAACTTTGTCGCTCAAACGGCTGTAAAGTTATGACAGTTTTTTTGTTGTAGCGTCCCCTAGGGGTAAAATTGTATGAAACATTGTTGACCTCTTCTAAACGTCCTGTTGACTATGTGTACTTTTTGGTTTGGTTACTTTTGGAGTTTGCATTGAGTAGCTATTGATCAATTACTCAAATTGCATTAAGCCGAAGGAATTGATTCGTTAATATCTTCGGAACTATTTCACGTATCGAAATTCAGACATCTTGTTAGGAGGGTCTTTAAAACCAAATTATTATTATTATTTTTTTTTTTTTATTAAATTGCATGCCAGCCCCATAATTTTAGGCAAAAAATTCAAAAGTTATAAGCAAAAATAGACATTTTTATATCTCCTGACCACAAGGTGACACTGTGCTTAAACACTCAGGTACCCTCAATCGTGATGGTTATGACAGTGTTGTGTCAATACGCCAAAGCATTGGAAAGATACAGCCTCACATCCATTTTGTCATGCTCGCCAACAAAACAATTGAAATTTTGAACAGGTGGTGGTACTAGACCATTGGTGATAGAGACCCCAAATTTGGGTCATTTATAGTTGAGAGTATCCTCTATCAGTGTGCCAAATTGCATAACTTTCCTAGATATGGTTCTATTGGCTGCCATAGAATACAAGACAGAAAAAGAAGAAGCTGCTAACTAATGGATACAATTGGTGACTATGCACCTTCGGTGCTCGGCCCCTAATAATAATAAGAAAATGAATGGATACAATAGCTGCCTTTGCACTTTCGGTGCTTGGCCCCTAAATACTAACAGATACAATAAGGGCTTCCGCACCTTCAGTGTTCGGGCCTTAATAACTCATGAGCTCCCTGTACACCACCAACACCTAGTTATTTTAGATGTCTACTGTATTTCCACTCACCTCCTGTTCCTGGGTACAGTCCGCCAGCACCAGCTACACCTGCTGCACTCAAACCTAGGAGATCCGAGGAGAATCTATTATTAGACATCTTTGACCCTTGCACTTGAAAATAACTATCCAGGTCTGTTCTACCATTCAGTCAAAAATGTACTTACCGTACTTAGCTGCTTTAGCTTGAGCAGGTGTAAGACCTATTTAAGTAAAGGGAAAAAATGCTTTTGAGATGCTTCCATACCATTGACCAGCATGCTAAATTCTTTGATCGTTATAGTGTAAGGACAATGAAAAATGTTTTTAGGTGTCTAACATTATGGACATCACTGACCCTGTTCCAAATGACACAGTTGATGACGACTTGTAGGGTGCCTATTAGAGCCCCCTTTTTGCACACTTTTGTTGAGCCTGCACAGAAGACTACTACCCAATGGTCTATGTAGCATTTGGAGACTGTCATTAATGCAGTGTTCCAGAAGAAGTCAGAGGTGGGAATTGTGCCTCGACTCAAAAAGAACATTACGCATTCTTATGCCAATTATGGCTAAAAAATTAACTAGTCATTAACACAAAATACTTTTTTTTTCTTTAAAAATAAATAAAGGTATCATTATAAGCCAAAAATAAGGTATCATTATAAATTATATTATATTAATTAGATTAAACTGAATGCATTCCCAAAAATATGTTATTTGCCACCATCTTGAAAATGTCTCTTCTTACTGAATATTTTTATATTACTGAATATATATTACGGAATACTGATGCATCCATTTCAGGTCTTGGAGTACCCTACTAATGAGCTGAATCAGGTGTGTTGTATAAAGGAGGTATCAAAAGCGTGTACTCTAGTTGGTGTGTCTGGAGGGACGGCGTTGGGAAACACTGGGTAAAGGGTTTGTCGCAGTACTTGAATTTGAGGCTTGAACAATTCCCAGGTGTAGCTAATAGTTAGGGTTTGGGATATGGTTATAACAATATTGTTTTTACATGAATGTTGTTCTAGGATAAAATCAGTTTATCTAGGAACATATCTTACTTGGCAAAAATCATAGTGACTGTCAACGAATTGAATAAGTGTGACATGCCACAAAGTCTGCGGGTGTAACTTGGGAGAGGGACATTATTGACTGCAACAATATTTAGACAGCACTGGCTTCAATATTGTGGATATATGGTCAGTTTGTACATACAGTCTTGATTTGTTACCTCCTGCTCCAGGGTAGATTCCTCCAGCTCCTGGAACAAGTCCAGCTCCACCAGGAACAAGCCCAGCTCCACCAGGAACAAGCCCAGCTCCACCAGGTACTGCTGCAACACCTGGAGTAAGATAGGATGACAATGACTCAAATGGAGTTTGTTTTCTATAGTTTTACATGCACTGTCAATGGCATATCTAAATAACAATTATTCTAAATATGGATTAAAACCAACCATATTTAGCAGCTTTGGCCTGAGCAGGGGAGAGTGCACCAGTACCTTGACACATGAGGAAACAGCCAAAAACAGCCAAAGATTTACCAATCCTGTTTTATCATTCTAATTTAATACAAAAAATGTTAGACAGCACTGGCTTCTATATTGTGGATATATGGTCAGTTTGTACAGACAATCTTGTTTTGTTACCTCCTGCTCCAGGGTAGACTCCTCCAGCTCCTGGAAAAAGTCCAGCTCCACCAGGAACAAGCCCAGCTCCACCAGGTACTGCTGCAACACCTGGTGTAAGATAGAATGACAATGACTCAAACACAGTTTGTTTTCTACAGTTTGACATGCACTGTCAATGGCATATCTAAATAACAATGATTCTATATATGGATTAATACCAACCATATTTAGCAGCTTTGGCCTGAGCAGGGGAGAGTGCACCAGTACCTTGACACATGAGGAAACAATCCTGTTTTATCTTTCTAATTTAATACAAACATTTTTAGACAGCACTGGCTTCAATATTGTGGATATATGGTCAGTTTTTACAGACAGTCTTGTTTTGTTACCTCCTGCTCCAGGGTAGACTCCTCCAGCTCCTGGAACGAGCCCAGATCCACCAGGAATAAGTCCAGCTCCGCCAGGACCAAGCCCAGCTCCACCAGGTACTGCTGCAACACCTGGAGTAAGATAGGATGACAATCAGCGAAACAGAGTTTGTTTTCTATAGTTTGACATGCACTGTCAATGGCATATCTAAATAACGATGATTCTAAATATGGATTAATACCAACCATATTTAGCAGCTTTGGCCTGAGCAGGGGAGAGTGCACCAGTTCCTTGACACATGAGGAAACAGCCAAAAATGTACCAATCCTGTTTTATCATTCTAATTTAATACAATATTTTTTAGACAGCACTGGCTTCAATATTGTGGATATATGGTCAGTTTTTACAGACAGTCTTCTTTTGTTACCTCCTGCTCCAGGGTAGACTCCTCCAGCTCCTGGAACGAGCCCAGATCCACCAGGAACAAGTCCAGCTCCACCAGGAACAAGCCCAGATCCACCAGGTACTGCTGCAACACCTGGAGTAAGATAGGATGACAATGACTGAAATGGAGTTTTTTTTTTCTACAGTTTGACATGCACTGTCAATGGCATATCTAAATAACGATGATTCTAAATATGGATTAATACCAACCATATTTAGCAGCTTTGGCCTGAGCAGGGGAGAGTGCACCAGTACCTTGATACATGAGGAAACAGCCAAAAACAGCCAAAGATTTACCAATCCTGTTTTATCATTCTAATTTAATAAAAAAAAAATAGACATCACTGGCTTCAATATTGTGGATATATAGTCATTTTGTATAGACAGTCTTGATTTGTTACCTCCTGCTCCAGGGTAGACTCCTCCAGCTCCTGGAACAAGCCCAGATCCACCAGGACCAAGCCCAGCTCCACCAGGTACTGCTGCAACACCTGGAGTAAGATAGGATGACAATCACTCAAACAGAGTTTGTTTTCCATAGTTTGACATGCACTGTCAATGGCATATCTAAATAACAATGATTCTAAATATGGATTAATACCAACCATATTTAGCAGCTTTGGCCTGAGCAGGGGAGAGTGCACCAGTACCTTGACACATGAGGAAACAGCCAAAAACAGCCAAAGATTTACCAATCCTGTTTTATCATTCTAATTGAATACAAAAAAGTACTCTCAGGTAATTTGCATCTCACCCCCTGCTCCAGGAAAGAGTCCACCTGTGCCTGCTACACCACCAATACCAGTAGCACCAGCACCTAGTCAAACCACAAAACCACAGTCAGAAGCCATAAACATTTAATTAAAATGATCAATTGTCTGTTTATAGGAAGCTGGATGTGACAATGAATTGTCAATAAATCAAAAATGGGGCCCCATAATACAACAGGATAATCAATCAATATCTTCACTCACCATATTTTGCTGCTTTACCTAAAGCAGGTGTAAGGACACCTGTACCTGCACATAGGAAAGAGTTTCAGGTTGTGCTCCAAATTAAGGTAATATTCAAAGCTGTGTACATTATATTTTACATAATTATCTATACATCCATTTAAGAATTCCATTCCTTGAGCGCCCTGTCCTGAGCCCCCACCCTGTTGAGCTCCAACCCTAATCAACCCTGAACAAGTTAATCAAGGTCTTTAGGATTACTTGAAAAGAGCAGAGTTGAACAGTGGTCCTCCAGGAAAGGAATTGAATCGCCCTTCCTTAAAGGAATAGTTTGCCCCAAAATATGGTTGCTTTGTGTGAGGAGAGGACAAAAATTTTAAACATGGCACAAGGCACATTAAGATGGCTCATGCTAGGTTTGACGTCAGTTGGTTCTTGTGAACCTCCTTCTGTGCATTGACGCGAAACCTTTCATTACACATATAAATCTGAGCCTGTCACATTTGTATTAAGTATTGAAATATGTTAACATGCGTTTGCATTTTAAATAAGTTTTAAGATTGTTATTTCACGATGTGGATTCACACATGTAAATGGTTTGATCAGTTAACACACTCACTTTAAGGAGTTAAAACTGCTGGTTGCACACAAGCGCTTCAGAAGTGTCTGGCATTGATGTCGCTCTGTCAGTGTTGCAGTGGATAACTTTTGGACCATGCAATTTCATATGCATGATATGCACAAACAAACTGGCTGAGAATGCCCTGGTCTCATTAAAAAAGTATTGAGAAACCAATGACATGTACTGTATGTGCTCATCTACAAAAATATGTTTTAGTGTTTCACGACCCTTTAAGTAAAATGCGTTCTCACCTCCTGCCCCAGGGTAAAGTCCACCAGCACCACCTGGCAAAGCTCCAACACCACCTAAACCAGCTCCAGCACCTTAGAAAAAATATAAACATTTAACTTGCCAGGTGAGTAAATGATTTACAGTTTTGAACTATTCCTTTTAAATTAAGTTGTTTTTAGTGAGTGATCAATATAGAAAAATGCGTTCTCACCTCCTGCCCCAGGGTAAAGTCCACCAGCACCACCTGGAAATGCTCCAACACCACCTAAACCAGCTCCAGTACCTGAGGAAAATACATAAACATTGAAGTGGCTGGGTGAGTAAATGATTTACAGTTTTGTACTGTTCCTTTAAAATTAAGTTTTTGAGAGTCAATAAGGAAAATGCATTCTCACCTCCTGCCCCAGGGTAAAGTCCACCAGCACCACCTGGAAAAGCTCCAACACCACCTAAACCAGCACCAGCCCCTGAGGAAACACAAAGTGGGAACACAAAGTCTAAGTAAAATTGATTCCATTTTGCTTTTTTTAATTCAGTTTTTCATTATAAATAATGTTTTGAATTAAAAATTGAATACAAATTTCATTCATTTTTGTTTGTAGGAAATCTGACGTTTCGTAAAAGCAGTGAACATGGTCAATGTAGCACATTTGCGCAAAAAATTGTGAAAAAAATGTTTCACTGTTTTACATTTTCAAAATCCTCAAATCAACCTTCTGTTTATTCTGAGGTTTAAATTTGATTTTGAATCCAAGATTTTCTCTATGAACTCAAAATGTTGGACGTCTGAATCACAAGCTTTATTTCTTTGTTTATTTCTGGAGCTTAGGTCATGTAGCTTTTTGAAAACCATTTTATAAATGAATTCAATATTAATTCAGGTGAAGGAAGGTAAAGCATTGTGATTTATTACCATATTTAGCAGCTTTGGCCTGTGCAGCAGAGACCCCTAGAGACCCCATACCTACATCCACAGAAACCACATCATTAGTCATGCATTTGTGCTGATGGCATTATGGCAGCTCATGTGTGTGCTGTTTGCATCCATGTAAAGTGTCGCATATCAGTGTCTAGTGCATTGTGATTATTAGAATGTGATTGCTGTGATATAACACACCAGTCCCTGTGGGATAACCCGGCTTGGAGCCAGCTCCTCCTTTCCCACCAGGGAGGCCCGCGCCTCCACCAAAGCCCCCGTAACCTTTGGCATAGTAGGTGAGAATCAGCACGCAAGCTAACACACATCACACACAGGGTATTCTGCACGTGCATGTACTCAAGAGTTTTCTGCTATATCCTACCATATGGAAGTTTTCCACTAGAGTATGGAGACCCAACACCTGTTAAAATGCAATGGTGTAAAACTGATATCACACAATGTACAGTCATTATTTTCAAAGATATACCAGAATACTGTTATTTTCCATGCTTAAAGCAGCCAAATGCAGTTTGTTGGTCTTAGCTGGCCACCAAGCTGGTTTCCCCTGCTCAGAGGTGTTTTGGGCACTTAGGGTTAGGGGTTAGGGTTAGGTTAGGGTCAGCTGCTGATCAACTAAATCTATAATTGAATGAAATATGTATACTAATGAAAAAAAGTACTGGAGGAACTGCAAAAAAAATGTTACTATAGAAGCATCCAAATGATCTTCACAAATGAAACGTAAACCAAGTTACTCTGTAAATAACTCTAAGTTATTAGGCTAAACAAGCCTCCGAGAGGGATAAAGGCTGACTGCAGAGGATGGTGCAGGAGAGTGAGATGGTTTACGGACATGTCCGTCATGTGTGTGTTTTGTCTTTTAAGTTTATCATTAAAATATGATTTATATTGTCAAGCCGGTTCTCGCCTCCTCCTTTCCATTGAAATCCCTCTACAAATGGGTTTGGAGAAACTATGCTGCACTAGAGGCTCACATATTATTATCGCAATCAATTTCTCCTAATTTTACTGGACGTCTTCCTAGTCCATGATTAAGTTTGATAACACACTGATAGGAGAGACGTGAAAATATGTCTTATTTCGAAGCTCCAAACGGAAACATTAACCAAAATATTGTTTCGCTGTGACTATGAAAACTCTATGAACTCTGTCAAGACATTTTCCCCAGTGAGGAAGCCCCACCCAGAAGGGAATCATCAGTCTTGGGTTAGTGCTGGAAACAAATTAATTAAACACTTCAACTGTTGAACCTCCGTGTAGGAGAAATTACACAACATTTATAAGCACTGGAGAAAAAAACAACTTCAAAAATGGATGGCTAGCAATGTATAAGCATCAGTCCAGTATAGCTGTGTTACATCTGGAGTGGATGATTAAAGACATTCTTAATGACTAATTTCTATCATTCCCATGTTATGTTGCTTAATAGCTGTAAAACCACATGCAATCACCCTTTAAATGCTTCTTTTCAAAGAGCGGAGAAGTTGGGCTGAGCAGGATTTTTGCAGTCTGATTAAAAGATTCAAATATTCTACCTGGGGATTTGGGAGATTTGAGGGGGTATCCATGAAATAATCCTTGCTGCAGTGGTCCACCATATGGTCCACGGCCTCCTACAGTGAAAACAATGATTATCAGTTTTGTTATTAGGATAAGGGTTCCAATAGCATGGAATCATGTGAATCCTATCAGATCTACACATACTAGGAAGTCTAAGATTGACTAAAACAAGTTTATTGTCCAGACTACCTAGATATTAATATTTTTTTAATCATGCTAGCTGTACATTCATGTGCAAAGAACATGAATAAAAAAAAAAAAAGTACTAACCAGCACCTGGTACCAGTCCTTGGCCTCCAGCAGCAGCTATGGAAGAAATTCAGATAGATCACACACTTCATACTGTATAGACATTTACATGTATGCATTTGGCAGACACTTTTCTTTAAAGCGAATTACAGTGCACTTATTACAGGGACAGTCCCACTGGAGCAACCTGGAGTTGAGTGCCTTGCTCAAGAACACAATGGTGGTAGCTGTGGGCATTGAACCAGCAACCTTCTGCTTACCAGTTCTGTGCTTTAGCCCACTACCACCACCACCACCACTCTATATAGTATAGTGTTTTATCAATGACGTCATGTTGTTATTGTAGAGTTTACCTGATTTAGGTTTGAGTCCATTCCCTGTGGCGATCCCAGGAAGAACTCCCCGCCCATTGAAGCCTGCAGTCATGTAAATCCAGTTTATCAAGAACAAAATGTTTTATTTAAAGGTATCTTAATTATTCAAATAACTGATTGGCAGGCCTGCATTGAATCTGCACTTTCTAAATTATGCAGAAAGCTCCACAGAAGTCCACAGAAGCTCATCACAGTCGTTTAGTATAACTGATTGGAAGCTTTTAAGAAATTATTGTATACTGTACTGGGTTTACATCCACAGGTAGGAATCATTGCAAATATCAGTTTTTATTTAAAACACATATCCAGTTAAAAATGTCTTCAATTATATATAAAACATCCTGAGATTTGAATGTGAATCAGTAGAGGATTTTGTTTTCTTCCTTCTGGAGGAAGAAAGTTTTGTGGCTCAATCGAAAGAGTTTCACCATTTCGGTTTGAAACTTGTTAAGCCAATTAGTTAAGCTGTCAACATGTTCAAAGCTAGCTACGCCATTGCTAATCATTATTTTTTATTCAATGGGGTTTTTAATTATATGCTTTAACAGTACATTTTAACAGTACATTTTAACAGTACATTTCATCAGACTCTTGCTTCATACTTGCAGCTCGACAACATTAATTTCAAGAGGATTAACTATATTATTCAACTGAACTGTGCACATGTAGGCTATTCATAAGGCATTTAGATAATCATACCAATATTCAAAGAACGTTTTTTATTTTTAGAGGCTTACTTTACGTTCTGCGCTCTTTCCAGGCACTGAATGAATGCAAAACATAAGTATTGTTTTGTTTCTAAAATTAATCAATCATTTGAGTTCAGAAGAACTTTATTTGTCGATTGGAGTCGTGTGGATTATTTTGATGCACACTAAATATGCATTTTGGACCGTAAAAAATGGAGTACATTCACTTGCATTGTTTAGAGGAGGAGGCCTGAAATGAAATCCTAAAAACCTTAAATTCTGTTTTGATGAAGAAAGAAACTCAAGATACATCTCGGATGGCCTGATGGTGAGTAAATTATCAGCAAATTTAAATTTTTGGGTGAACTATTCCTTTAATGACACACAGTGACACAGAAGATGAGGAGGAGCTGCTTACTCTGTTACTGTAGGCATGATATAATGGTGGCTGTGCAGTTGGAAACATGTCAATATGGAGAAACCCAATTGGATTACCTCACATTCAGTTTATACGATATATTGCGGTAACTATACAAAATGGCAAGCTACTGCCAATAATGCAGAAAGTGGTTGAATTTGCACAAATTCCTGTAGAGACTGATATAACAACATATTAATAGAGCACTAGAACACACCATGTCCAGGGACAAGTCCTCCTTGATATGGTCCAGGCACTCCCACTCCTTCAAAAACAGATTGCACTGTCTGTTGATCTACAGTAATGCATATAGCCATTTAAAAATACAACTTTGCACACCCGAACTTACCTGGCACTGGAGCTTTTCCGGCCTTTGCAGCTTTCCCCCCAGGTCCGACCCCACCAGGGCCCAGTCCTTGTACACCAGTTTGAGGAATGACTAAAAATAAATAAATAATAAAAAAAAAATGTTTACATAGACTAGACCATCATGGTTTGCAAATCTAACCATGCAAAGGAAGTTTCTATAAGTCTTGGTCACTAAATATATATATTCACCACACCTGGAAGACCAGTACCAGCTCCACCTACACCTGGGCCTGAAGGAACACACACACACAAAGTTCATCCTTGTAAACGGACCATGTTCAGTTGGTTTATGTTGGTTTGGTGCTGGTCTAGCTGGTGGGAGGACAGCATCCAAAGCATACACGTACAACGGAGAACAGAAATGCTAATCTTTTCAAACCTATGCATTCAGTAACATGTTTAATGACCTTGGGCGCAAAACTAGACTTCAGATATTCTGATTTCTGATATCCTTCAGTGATTTAACTTGCCAGACTTTCTCACTAGTTTTGTGACTCTGACACAAAAACAAGTTGTCCGATCTGATTTCAGGGCCTGGATGCTGATGTTTCAGGCTGTTCGTTTATTTGTTTAACTCTTTTCCATTTGATATCAAACAAAGAGGAACAGACATTGCGTGCTGCTTTTAGATTGTGCCAAGGACACGCTTAAGTAATGTGTTGGCTTTCGTTACATGCGCACCATCAGCGTGACTTCCCAGAGGGGACATTTTGTTGATTTGGCGCATGATCTGAAACTCCTTAATTCAAGTTCAAGCCAATTGGAAAACCATGAAAAGATTATTACCCGGACGAACACTGACACACTAAGTCATTTGTTTGGTGTGGAAAAAGGGACCTGTATGTTTTTATGAATGGTTCCACTGAGAATCAGGTCAGCTCCCAATCTACTTTTTCCATTCCAATTCCATTCTTCTCTAAAGATGTTTCCATGCATTTTCAATGTGTTTGTACAATGAAAACAACAGACTGAGAAAGACATATATATAGTACCTCCTTTAGGGGGCTTTCCACCTGCACCTGAAATAAGATAATCAGTGTTTGAGAGAGCAATATATTTTGTCCTACTTAGCTATTAAGAAAATCAAAATGGACTTGAATGTGAATAGATTATACTGAATGCCACCTCCAGGGAGACCTCCTCCAGGTAGACCTCCTCCAGGTAGACCTCCTCCAGGTAGACCACCTCCTGGCAGACCTCCTCCAAAGCCTAAAGCAGACACACATAGAGAAAACAAAATTATCATATGTAGTTCATTCACTCCACTTCAACTTTTCAGCTGACGACTCAAGGTTGACCACCTGATTTAGCAGGTTTCAGGCCTCCAGCCGCTGGGTAGAATCGACCAGCACCACCATAAGCACCATAAGCCCCATAACCACCTGGAAGAAAAAAAACATAAGAAATTCAGAAGAAACTACATTGTGCACAGATGCATTGTTATGCTGGATAAGAAAAGGGCCTCCATAAAATTATTCCCACAAAGTTGGAAGCCCATAATTCTCTAGAATGTCACAGTATTATGTAGAATTAAGTTGGTTCTCATATAAATTACTGTAAAAGCTAAACCCATTAATTAGAAGAGTATGTCCATATATGTTTGGCCATATAGTGTAATTATACTTGAGTAGATGTACATTAATATGCTTTCAGGCCTGAATCCCTTAGCACCACCAGACTTCAACTTCCATAACATTGGATAGAGAAATAACAGGGCAGGAGTGATATCTTATGGCAGGATGCGGCATATCAGTCATTACGAATGATGAAGATCTTCCCCTCAACCCCTTAATGCTCTGGACTGTAAACACTAGATTGATTGCTTTATCAATGATACTGGGAAGGGCTGGGTGGGAGAGAGAGGAATCAAATGCTAGAGCAGATCTTTTTGGCCAGGTAAGCTAGGAGTCAGGCTTCATTGAAAATGATTGCTTCATTGTGTCCTCCTTCAACATGGAAACCTAAACAAATGAGGTCACAAAGTTTGCATTCTTTCTTTATGGGAGAGGGAGGAATACAGGAATGGCAAGGATGTGCAATAAAATGCTTTGCTTGTCAGTCATTCTTTTGCCTTGTTTCCATAATAAATCGCATAGTAAAGCCTCCTAAATCCTTGTATTCCAACTTTTGACTCAAGAGAAAAAGGATGAAACTTCTAACTAAAGGAGGCTGGTGGAAATAAGAGGCCACACGCTCTTGAAGTTTCACATTTCTTTGTTGATTACTCTGCAATATAGCCTCATACCACTGTTAATTAATTAACTCAGGGTCATGGACAAGAGAGCAAAAACTTGGACAAAAGCCACAACAACATTGCCCTAGTTGTAAAGTGTGGAACAAGCACCATATTTTGGCTTGTTATAGAAGGTTAAAAGCTGGCCAACAGTTCCAAATTTTGCAGTCCTTTTGGATCACTTAAAATGTCTGGTATAGGCAAAAGCAAGGTCGCAAGTCTCAGACTCAGATGCCTGTGGATGGCCAACAGTGCATTTAAGACCAGGCAACCGGCTTTTCAACTGGGATTGCACAAAAAATGGAAGTACTGGCTGAAATCACAAGTCTGTTTCTACATAGCAACCATGTTTACTAAAGAGTTTGCAAATGTTGTGTTTATAAGCTACCTAGTTCAAGTGGTGAACTCTTTTGAGGAAGAACTAATCACAGAATGTACCATAGTTTACCATGTTACCCCTGCTAAAAACTGCTAAAACTAGCCTAATCTGGTTAGTAGGTCTGCCAGCCTTGTCAGGTTGGTCTGTTGGCTGGTTTTTGAGTGATTTTGGGCACTTTTCAGTTGGTCAGGCTAGCAGGACAGCTGTCCTCTCAGCTAAACAAGCTAAATGCCAGCTTGGCCAGGCTGGGACATGAGGTAAGACCAGCAAACCAGCTTAAGCTTAGTTTAAGTTATTTTATTTTTTTTCAGCAAGGTAGTGGCATCATATTTCGTATGATACTCAAAAGTTTTATTTGAGGCACTAAATGGAAAATAAACTAGATATCCATGAGCAGAACTATATATTCTGATGTTCCTGTTATAACTGTGAAATCATAATTACTTATAGAGCTGTTCATGTTTCTTTTTTGACAAAGCTGTTCCAATTATTTGAATGAAATTTTGCATGCAGATTTATTATTGTGGTATCGTTGATTTCAATTCACCTGTCCTTAAATGGCACATCAAAAAAACTGTGATTGGTCACTTTACATATCAATCAGATAGACCCTTCTTGGACCAATTCGCTGAAAAGTGGATCAGACGTTATACCCTTAGTCTAAATTCTGAGTATTCAAGATTAGGTCCCAGCTAGCCAATCTTGAAATTCAGAGTCTGTGAGATGTGGAACTCTCTTGGACAAAATAGCTAATTTCCATTTATTCACCTATATCATAAGATGGACCTATTGGTCCATTAGTTGCTTTGTTCATTTAATCTCCAAAGATATATCAGTCAAAAGTGGCTCACAGACCCAAGGATCAGGCGCCTAGACAGGTGTGTCTGCCATTAGTTAATGATGCACTCCCCTGGTTTCCCGTGTCAGACAGCTAGCCTCCCTCAAGCACTCGAGTACTACTCAGGCACAGCAACTCTTCCTGATGAATATCAAGATAGTCCAAGTGCAGCTGGGATATTTACTGTCAGCAGCTCTAACCCTTCCAAAAATGAAGAGTGCACTGAGGTTACTATGTATCTCTGCCTACTCACACAAACTTGAATGGGACGACAGAAGAAGAGGCATATACTCTTTTAAATGGAAGGATGTGAAAACCTCCATTGAAGTTTTAAGCTGGATGTGATGTGTCCCCCTCCAATGAAGAGACAATCTGTTGCCCAGCCTAAAGATCAAACTGCCCCACCGCAAAGATTGCTTCCTAGGTACACCATTGGTCTAAGGATGTGATTTAAAAAATATTAATTATTTGAAGTACTAAATAAAAATACTACATGAAAATACTGTGGTGGTACCATACTACACTGAAGCTATCAGATGGTAATACCATAGTTCTTTAATAATCATGGAATGAACGATAACAATATTGACACACATTGGTATTTACATGGTGCCCCAAGAAACTTCAAAGTATACCATAGCATTTCCATAATACATGTCCAAAAAACATTGTAATACAATGATACTTTTGGTCAGACTGATCTCACTGTAATTTTGGTGACAGTAGGTCAAAGGTTCTTGAGCTAAACTAGGTCAGTGCTTTCTGAAATTTGAAGCACTTCCCGCAGTTGGTGAAGCAGGAAGTGTTTTTGAATGTTTGGGCACATGTGAGCTCCAGTTTTTGGGTGAAATGTCCAGAGCTAGAATTCTGACAAGCTTGCCACAAATTTCCCAATTATTATTTTCACATGCAAATGAGCTTCCTATTCGCTGTCATTGTTTTCCAGAAGTTTGCAGCTCTTCACCGGTAGTGGTGAACCTGCAGCAAGCCTTTGGCGACATTAAAGAGTATGTAAAATAATGTTTGGTCAGTTTGCTGGAAACTTGCAGCAAGTTTGCCTGAACTCTCGATTTTTGTAAAGGGAAAATGCAACCTCTGAATTGTGCTCTTCATTTGATCATTTGAGCATGGTTACTTGCTGACTTGAATGTGGGACAAGAACTCGGGTCTCTTTAAGCTACTGATGCAACTCGTAGCAAATCAGTTGCATCACTGGAAAAGGTAAACACATTTCAACTTATGAAAAATGTCTGATGGGGAGATGGCACTTTTCAGTAACTTGGCAGAATGGGATTGATGTCAGGGTACTGGAACATTCAGTTGCAACATGTCAACCTACTGTGTGATCATGTTGTTTTAATGCTTTTTTGTGACAGCTCATTAGTGCCATCACATGCACAAATATGAACATATTAAATCACACTCTTGGATCAGGTTCCCTGATCCATTCTTATTAAAACTCAATGTAAATGTGTTCATTTTTCATTTCCACCAACTCCACAACTAGATGATTACACCTCAATGATTTATGCTAGCTGGGTTGCTAGCCAAATTACCATTACATGCAAACACGCATGCACACACACGCGTGCACGTGTGTGCGCACACTGAAAACCTGAACAAATATTCACATACCAGAGCAATAGCTATTATGCTAATCTAAAACAGCAGAGCTGGATACAGTACAGCTAGTCTGCAACAAAAAAAACGTCACCAGCATGTATTGTGCACAAACAGTACTGGGCAAACTGCAGAACCTTGTGGCAGGGCGTATGCGGATGATGAATGTGAATTCATTTCCATTGGTTTCTGAGAATATTGACCAGTCATTTGTTATATAGACATGTCATTTGGTACAATCCATCAGTCGTGAAGACAGTGGAAAAATTCCATGTATTATTCAACATAAAAGATGAATGAGCTAATGCAGCACACTTTCCTGTGATGACCGAGTCTTGATGATTTCTTCCAAACCACACTTAGTTTAAGGCTCCAAACAGACCCCTTACGAAAGTTCACTGATAATTTTCACATGCAAATGAGCTTAGCGGCAAACTTGAAGCAAATTGTCCATTGTTGCCAAAGGTTTGCTGGAGGTTCACCACTACTGGCAAAGAGCTGCAAACTTCTGGCAAACATTTTTGGTGAATCAAAAGCTCATTTACAAGTGAAAATAACGAGCTGGAAATTTGCTGCAAGTTTGCGGATAGTTTATATATTTTTTAAGGGACATTGCAGTGTAGAATTTAGTGATGTTAACTGTCTGGTCCTTTATAAGAGTTATTAAGGTTGAAATTGTGAAGACAGCAGCATGCTTCAAACTGGTCTTCTGGAATCTAGTTACTATATAGTACCTACATTTTTGCTAAATAATTTGTACGTGGCTCGTTGTATGTATTGCGGCAGCTTTCTAGAGCATAAACTCTAGGGGTTCCATTTTTGGAACCGCACTAGGCGCAGCGCTATGTACAATGACCGTGCACTACTTCTTATCAAATTTTTGCTTCCACTATCTGTGTGTGTATGTGCACAAACTGTGGGTGTATTGAATGTTAATGAAGTGGCACTGAGCACAATTTGCTATTTTCCTGAGAAATAGGTCATTGCGCTAAGATGTCTGAGATGTCCGTCAAAACTCACTTCCTGCGTTTGGAGTTTTGAGACTCCAACAGCAGGTGGTAATAAAGTTAATGTCCAAACTCTAATAATACAGAGGAACAGCAAACTATGTCCCTGACAATCTCTGATAATACTAACCATTATTTTTGTGTCAGTAGATCAATATTGTTAAATAAATTTACATTCTCTACAATTTAACAGAGCATACATCCAATTAGTCCTGATGTGCACCACATTTCATATAGATGTGTATTTAAGGAGTGTGTCACTGTCATGTATGCCTGACATTCAACAAAGCACAAAAGAATGTAAGTCTATATTTCTATTCTTCTAATTCATTGCATACAGACAATATAACATTACCAACTTCCAATGAATGTGCTGCCTCTGTTTATATCACTGGTGCATGACAGGGAATGGAATAGATAATAGGACATAGATGCCACATGTATGCCAACCCACTTGTGACTCTCAATAGTGCATGCTTGCACAAAAATACCAAAATTCATGGCCATACGCACTGATTTTGCACGTACAGTATGATGTACCACATAACACTGTGATTAAGACATAGCTCTCTTAAATAAAGGAACAACAACGACTTTCATTAACTTTCACATAAATCAGGAATAAAACTGCAGATTATCAGTTTATAAACACACATTTCTTTTGCTCGGTTCCTCACACAATGCTAACTTATGACATAGTGCAAGACTTAAAAAGTGTTGCATTTTAACATAGTTCCCCAAACAAAAATCGAGAGTTCATGGCAAATTTGCTGCTTGATTACAGTCATCTGTGATATGATACGCAAAAATATATAAAAAAAGTATCTTTCACAGAGCGTGCCGCAAACAGTCCTGCATGAAAATGCGACTGAATTCTCGTAAACGAGCTTGACAAGTGCAGGCACCTCCATTTAGCCATCTATTCCAAAATGTATAGGCAACTCATGGTTAACACATCCCATGTAACCGCCTTTAACTATAGTCAGTTTTTTAATCGATGATCCTGCTCGATTTAAACATGGATCCAATCTGACTGCACATAACATTTCATCTTGAATTATTGGTGCTATATCTTAATGTTACATGATATGCAAATCTATTATACTTATTTAATGGTTTACTGTCTGTGTGTGTTTGCATCAAGTCATTATGTTGCACCAGACATTGTTATTCTTAATTAGTATAATCGGAAATCTAGTATGCATGTAACATATCTATATTGTACCACATTATTATGTCTATATGAAACATATTCATAATATCTATAGTGCATATCATGTAATGTATTTTTAGTTACTATATGCAGCCACACATACAAGCCAAACCTCTTTGGACCTAAATGCATTTGTGAATCTAGTGCTCAAGTCTGGTGCATTTCTGTGCTGTCCAAATTAGGAATGTTCAGTAAAAACGTGGAATATTTTTTGGAAACGTTCCAAAATAATAGAATCAGATCGAATCGTGACCAAATTTCAAATTTTATGATGCATCCCTACATGTGACACAAAGGACCGAGGTATGAGCCCCGCAGAGCACTGAAGTCGACGTGAGCTGAAAGTGGCATAGAAGTGCCACAAAATGACCTGGTTGCCTAAAAAAATCTTTTTTTGGATCTAAACATTCTTAAAACAAGATCAATTTACTAGAGAAGCAAACTGACAATATGTTTGTCTTCTTTTCAGAGAAATCTAACAAAATGAATCATGTTTATACATATAACAAGAAAAGAAATAGGAATAACAAGTTTATGCCATTTTGCTTCTCAAGAAATGTATTCTTGTTTTAAGGATGTTTAGATATTTTTACCAGAAAATAAGACAAAATACTCAATAAGAAAATTATTTGACACTATCAGTTGGTTTAGGTTTAGGGTAGGGTGGTCGGATTTTAATTATTTTTTTAAAAAGCCTAATTAGTTTGGATTTTAACTCGATGTTACCCCAGTTTTCACACAAAAAGGCTCTACTGGGCTCAGACATAAGGGTTAATTGTTACTAAAACATATTAGAAAGGGGCTTTATTTTCTCATTTTATTTGGAATTGAATTGATTTCACCATCTCTAAAGTGTTAAAAGCAATTGATAGAGGGAGTCTAGAATAGATAGCAAGCTTTATCTACACCCACCAAATCAACCGCAACTCCAACTCCACCCGCCCTGCTGAAGCAGCTGGACATGCTGGATGATTTAATTTGAGAGAGCAGAGAATTCCATGGCTCAGGTCCATGTAACTGACGGCAACTGCAGTGAACCGACTATAGCATCCTGGAATTCAAATGGCACGAAATTCCTGCAAGATTATTGGAAGAATCTCAGGTTCATACTCATTTTCATGCTGGCTCATTCACTTCTTGATGCTCAGACAAGTCACCAGCTTGAAACTCAGCACAAGCAGTTGTGGCTTCGGACAGAAGTGATGATTGGCAGAGGGTCCCTAATGCACGTCTTGTTGTCCAGAAACATGAAGGTTTGCTTTCTGGGTGTGTTCCACAGCTGCTTAAACATGTCACTGTCTCTGCATCTCTACAACACAGAGGCAATCCAATTTTGATTCAATTTGCTTTGAGGAACCAATGCTTGGACCTGAAATAAATGCCATTTGAGGTGAACCCCTTGAAAATCAGTCCTCTTCAAGAGCCATGCAATCACTTGAAACCCAGACAGTTGAGTCAAAAAGAAAAGTCAGGCCAGCATGGCTCCAGGTATTGGCTGATCTAAGATTGCGTTAAATTCCACAGGTCTTTTCACTTCCAACTTTTGGAATCCAATGTCATACGGATGTCAACCCAACGAGCAACATACTGAACTAATGAAAAACTCAAACTCCTGTGTGGTGACAGCAACAGTGCTGTGTTTCAAACCTTTACATTGGTATTTTCCTGGGAGTCATTGGCACAAGTGGCAATACTCCCCAAGCTTGGAGTTAACAAACATAAGAGAGCTTTTTTTATACTGTAGCTTTATGTTACAATGATCTGTATATAATTACATCACATGCATGGCAGCACTGTATTGATTTTCTGCAACCATTCTATTTTTTTGATTCTGCAGTTTTCTGCAATGAATTCAGCTCAATATGCTTAACATATACATGTAGTCTCTCATCAAACTTTGTTGAGATATATATATATATATATTTGGGTGTACCAAGTCATCATGGTGGTGCAGTTCCCTCCGCTTCTGAGACAGTCAGGATGTGCATCTTATCATGTGGCTTGCTGGGCGCATTAACGCAGAGACTAAACACATGTGGAGGCTATTCCCCACGATACTTACCACATGCCCCATTGAAAGCGAGAACCTCTATATCATGACCACTAGGAGGGTAACCCATGTGACTATTCCCTCCCTAGCAACCGGGCCAATTTGATTGTTTAGGAGACCTGACTGGAGTCACTCAGCACACCTTGGATCGAACTCGCAACACAAAATGTATGCAATCTATTTTTGGTTTTTATAAACTTTATACTTGACTTAAAATTTGAAAAAATACCTTTGATTTAAATTGAAATCGAACTAACAGCAATAACATCATTGTAATAGTTTGTCTTTCATGCTCAGAATTGGGAATGGCCTTCTTTCTTGTATTTATTGACATGCCAAATTGGGATTGGTCTTTTCTTTCTTGCATCCGTTTAACCATATAACATAGACAGTGTAGATGCCAACATACAGTAGTCTCACAACATCTCTTAATTATTTGTATGAGATGGTGAATTGATAATATATTGTACAACATGGCCAGTATGAAAAAGTACGACTTTTTTGCCTCTTATCCATCCTATTGACTTTATGAATTTATGGTTAGGTTTAGGTAATGGATTGAACTTTGTTTATTGATTTATTTTTCTCTATGAGAGTAAAAGTTGTACATTTTTATACAAGCTAAAAAAAAAAAAAAAAACGCACGATTTCTAAGATTTTGCAATCTCGTATTATTGTTAGGACTATTGATGCTCAAACACAGCCGACAGAAAACAATGCACATGCTGTGTGTCAGAGAGTGTCATGACAATGACAAAGCAGCTCTGATGCAGGATTCAAACCAAAGCCTAAAACCTAAATTTACCTAAAACTTGAATCCAGTTCTTTTGCTGCTTTGTGAGCAATAATATTTCCTGCAGGAAATGCAAATGTAGTTATCAATATGCTATTGTTTATTCCATTCACTGGATGCCAAAGGAAAATATAACCCAATGTCCCCTACTGTGTCCAATGTCATTTTGGACTAATGTTCCTCCCAAAGGGAGCAGATTTGTGCAGGAAAGGATGTGATGCACTACCATGCAAGTGGATCCAATTTAAGGGCGGTTGCGAAACAATCCATCACAACAATACCAGCAGGTCTAGTTGCACCAGTGAGGTTCTCTAAAGCATGACTCACTCATGAGTTTTCCCTTATGTCAGGCCCCCCTTACTAAGAAAAAGCCATCCACACTGCTCTGCTACCGCAGTGCTTTTTACTGCACTGTTTACAAGGGCTTGGCGATAGGATAGTGCTATCGGATATCAACAATGTCTTACAAAGATCCCAATGCCAGTTGGGGCACTCATTGACAGACGATGATAAACGATATCGGGAAATGGAAAAACCATGGATCTGGATAGTTGCCATATATATTAAACATTAGCCCAGGATGTGAAACTAGCACCCGCCACCCGCAAAATGTGATGAGGCTGAATCCAATTCGCAAGCTCCATTTCCAAATGTATTTCATGTGCTGGTAATTTTGCTCATCTACCCGCAGCCGGTGGGTGACCTGTAAGACGTCTCGGAGTGACATATGACAAGAAATGCTGTTAGTCACAAAGACACGTGCTTGAAGAAACACACTTTATTATATTTTTAAGGACAGACAAAAGAAAAGCCATCAGTGCTTGTGTTTGTTCAGAGGCATGCATCTGAAAACTTATCAAATTATCTCTGATCATCTCAGGAGGTGCTGTTAGTTTAGTTCGCTTTTTTTCTGTGCGGTTAGCATGCATTGTGAACAAAACTCTAAATGATCAGTAATATATATCTTTGTATTAAAGAAGCAAAGACGAAAGTGATTAAATCATAAAGTAATACAAGACACGTTCACCTTGAATAGTTCCATTTTATTTTCTTTAGGCAGCATTAACGGTTACCAAAATGCAATACAAACACAAATTTGATAAGAACACCCATTTGGCAGCATTTTTGTGGAATTTATTTATCTTTACATGTATAATTGTCTTTAGTTCTTAATCTGTAGACTATTAGTCATTTTCCACCTAGTGTCGCTGACGGATGCTTGCGTGATAGCAAATGGAGCTGTTGGAGATGGTAAATGTTTAAATAAGGTTATTAAATACGATCACATCATTATTTAATTGTTTTTTTCCATTTAGTTTAAAGTGCAATTTTCATTTAGAAATGTCTTTTGTTTATGTTTTTCGTGTTTCAATACACAAATTACATTTCTTAATCAAAATCAATAAAGCAAAACAATTCACCGACCCTCGACAGGGGGGTTGATGATGCAATCGTATATTATTTTTTAAGGTGATTGTGGATCAAATCATTTTGACATATCGCCCAGCCCTACTGTTTACTGTCCTCTATTATACAGCGTACCTGAATGTGTCATAGATTTTCACTGTGTGATTTTACAAATCATCGGTGACAATGCTGACGTCATGTCTTCGTTCTTAAACAGCGTCCGTCACAAAGCAAAAGACATGCATGTAAAAACGAGCTTTTGAAATGTTTATGTAGGGTTTATGACAGAGTGCATCAGGGTAAAATGGCATCGGCTTCTGTCAACATTTGTTTCTTGTGCAATTCCAGAAATATGCCACATATGCACACAATCCACATCATCCCGCCAGGCAGAACACAAACATATCGGTCCCGGGTGGTTCATAGTGCAGTTTGAGCTGGCATGGGCCACCAGGTCATTTATTTCTATAATTTAAAACATCTTAAAGAAAGGTATTGTGCAAAACACAGAGACAAAAAATGTCAATGCAAGAGCCAACTGTGGCGGTCTGATCAGTTGGCGATGCGTGTAACATATCCCAGATGGCTTACATATGCACAGGGTTTGTGTTTGCTGAATACTTTTCTGACAAGTCAGGGCTGAGATGTCATATGACCAATAAACAGCTCGCACAAGCTCCCCCCTCTATTCAGCACGGGCCTCAGAGTTGTCAAAGTAATCTCACATTAACCAATGCATGTTGCCTATAGTTTATGTGCATGCGTATGTCCCATACAGAAAGGTACTATGGCAGTACCGTGATACAATGAGGGTATCAGATGGTAATACCATGGTGCTTTGATTTATGCTTTTAAATTATTAAGATATTTATGTACTATGGTATTTACATGCACACAAAAAAGTACCAAAACATACCATGATACTTTTGGAAATGTACTGTGGTATTAATAACTGATAACTTCACTTTACCTTAATACTCCAAGCAACGTCAAATAATGGTGTGGTATTACCATGGTACATGCCTAAAAAATGGTTGTACTATGGCACATGTCCATAACATAGTATTGTTGAACTACCTAGGAGAAACATGGTATCACCACCTAATACCATCACGATACTACAGCACTCCAAGGAACCTTAAAGAATACAGTGGAATTACCATGGAGCATGCCTTAAAATATGGTTGTAATACTGGACGTGTCCATACACATGGTAGTAACATGGTATTCTTGGATGTACCTTTGAGGACCATGACATTACCATCTGATACCATCACTGTACCATAATACTCTGTGGAACGTCAAAGAATACTATGATATTACTATGGTACATGCCTAAAAAAAACATGGTTGTTCAGTGGAACATGTCCATAAACATGGTAGTACCATGGTATTTTTGGAAATACCATGAAAGACCATGGTATAACCATCTGATACCATCACTGCACCATAGTACATACCTAAAAAAGCATGGTTGAGCTATGGTACATTGAATTACCATGGTATTCTTGGAGGTACCTTGGAGGACCATGGTACTGTAATACAGCTTGATACAATCACTGTACCATAGTACTCCAAGAAACTTAAAAAAATACTGTGGTATTACCATAGTACATGCCTAAAAAACATTGATGTACCATTACATGGCAATAGTCTAATACACTGATATATGTCCAAAAAAAAAAGCTTGGTTTTACTATGGTACATGTCCAAAAACATGGTATTACAATAATACTTTTTGGTGGTGTTTGTTTGTTTGTGTGTGCTGATGTTTGGAAGTGTGTTTTCAGAAATCTGGTATCTATGATTGAATAGTGCATTTAAAGAAATGGAAAGAGTATCTTCAAATGAATATAATGCACAAATTCACTAAAGACTCATTTCATGTTTACATTATTGATATTTTCCTCCTCCTAATTTATTGCATCCACATTGAATTGAGAAATGAAATACAAGCTTCATCTGTTCCCTGTTATGTATTTACAGGACCTCTATATTTCCTTTGTTATTTATATCTAGCATCAGAATTGCACACATTTCTGATTCCAACCATTTGTTTTATGGCCAGATGTGTCCCTAAAGTGTGACACTAAAAGGGTTTTCTGTACAAGAACGGAGCTCAGAAGAAAGGACCTCTTGTCTTCTACTTAATCATTCTCTAAAAGTAGAACAATGTTTTGACGATGACCACATTGTGGTAAAAAGAAAAAAAAGGAAATGTTAAGGGACAGTGCTCTTCCAAAGCTGTTGCGCAAGACACTCGCAGAAAACACATAAGGAAAAGGACTGGTGAAATGAAGAGTACAACAAATCGACTTGAACCCTTAAAAATGTGCAACTATGACACTGTTTAACAAACAAACAAGCATACGTTCAGGAACCAGAATGAACTTTTTGCTGCACATTTGCCCTTCGGCGTCTCTGGAGGGTATTGTCAGCATCTGGGGACAAGCACAGGCAGTGACGCGTGGCTCCTGCAGGAGTTGGATGCTGTCGCTGTACCCTCATTCCATGAGGATAAGCCATTATTCACAATCAGAGGCCAGAAGCAAGCAGTTTGAGGACAGGTCTGAGCTCACTAATGAAAAGCACATGTGCTTCACAAGACTCGCTGGCTCTTCCAAGCTCATCTGTTGGCCCACCCCTTCATTCTCTCCCCAACCACCCCTTGCTCACTTTCAAGTCTCAAACAAACTGGCAAGTGGAACACAAAAACCTGACATACTTTCATGGGGTTGTGTTGTTCGGGTTTTTGTATCGATCAAAACAAAGTCTAGTTGAATATAATGCAGCTGCCTGTTTACCCTTTGCAGCTAATGACTAGAATGAATCCAATAAACTCGATTTGAAATGTATTCTCTTCTGACTCTGTCAAATCCTCAACAAACTGTGATGTTTACGACATGAAACTCATGCAGATGCGTAACTAAATAAAATGTCTGTGGTCCGCGTTTCTCATTTAATCTCATGCAAGCTAACTGTTTGTGACAAGAAGTTGCTATTCACCAAATATTTGCACAAAATGAGCCTTTTTTGTGCAGCAAATGTGAATCCACCTTTGCTCAAGGCACTGCGAATTGTTGATGGTTTCCAAAAGTTACCCTCCCCCGATTTCAACAACTCATCACAACTACGATGACAGGCCTCACAATTAGCTCACGTGAGCCAAGCCCATGACTCATATCAGTTGTTTCAGTCATCACATTGCTTTAATTGAAAAATTCAGGAATCTTTTAGCAGGCTAGGTGTACGTAGGGGTCATGGGGAATGGATGTTTTTCAGTACCATCTGCAATGGTTAATACATAATCCAAAAGGTTTACAATGCACAAAGGTGCAGAAACAATAAATCTTGATGCTATATTATCAGGAACTTACTTGACTCCACACAGATCCACATAGTTTCCTAAAGACCTTTTGATTACTATTTCATTATAAAATGGCAACGATTTCTCATAAGGGAACTGATGGTTAGCCAAAAGCAAATCATTTCTCATTTATAATCAGTATTGTAAAGGTAACTTACAATACAGTTTCTGCTATCGATTGAACTTAATTGTTTATTCTGTAAGTCCTATAAGTCAAATTGCAACACCTATATGACAATTTGTGGAAGACTAACAAGCCCACTTACACTACCAATCAAAAGATTGGAAACACATTCTCAGTGGCCAAAAAATGTTAAAATCAAAACTATTTTTGATTCTTCAAAGTAGCCACCCTTTGTCTAGATTTCAGCTTTGCACACTCTATATTTTCTCAAGCAACTTAACACTGCATTACATAACTTTTTGCTCTCCATCGACATCTGTGGTTGAAAATTAAAATTGCAGGCAATTTGTGGAAGAACACATTATGTGTTTCAGCACTGCTCTTCCGGCGGATTAATTACTTATTACTTGCTTTGATGAAGATGAAGAAAACACTTCTATTCACATATTTTGAATTAATTAATTTTACACTTACACTGATCAGCCACAACATTAAAACCACCTGCGTAGTTATTGTGTAGGTCCCCCTCGTGACACAAAAACAGCGCCAACCTACATCTCAGAACAGCTTTCAGAGATGATATTCTTCAGCACAATTGTACAGAGTGGTTATCTGAGTTACTGTAGACTTTATCAGTTCATACAGTCTGACCATTCTCTGTTGATCTCTCATCAACAAGTGTTTCATTCACAGAACAGCATTCAGAGATGATATTCATCAGCACAATTGTACAGAGTGTTTATCTGAGTTACTGTAGACTTTATCAGTTCATACAGTCTGTCCATTCTCTGTTGATCTCTCATCAACAGGTGTTTCATACACAGAACAGCATTCAGAGATGATATTCTTCAGTACAATTGTACAGAGTGGTTATCTGAGTTACTGTAGACTTTATCAGTTCACACCAGTCTGACCATTCTCTGTTGATCTCTCATCAACAAGTGTTTCATTCACAGAACAGCATTCAGAGATGATATTCTTCAGTACAATTGTACAGAGTGGTTATCTGAGTTACTGTAGACTTTATCAGTTCACACCAGTCTGTCCATTCTCTGTTGATCTCTCATCAACAAGTGTTTCATACACAGAACAGCATTCAGAGATGATATTCATCAACACAATTGTACAGAGTGGTTATCTGAGTTACTGTAGACTTTATCAGTTCACACCAGTCTGACCATTCTCTGTTGATCTCTCATCAACAGGTGTTTCATACACAGAACAGCATTCAGAGATGATATTCTTCAGTACAATTGTACAGAGTGGTTATCTGAGTTACTGTAGACTTTATCAGTTCACACCAGTCTGACCATTCTCTGTTGATCTCTCATCAACAAGTGTTTCATTCACAGAACAGCATTCAGAGATGATATTCATCAGCACAATTGTACAGAGTGTTTATCTGAGTTACTGTAGACTTTATCAGTTCATACAGTCTGTCCATTCTCTGTTGATCTCTCATCAACAGGTGTTTCATACACAGAACAGCATTCAGAGATGATATTCTTCAGTACAATTGTACAGAGTGGTTATCTGAGTTACTGTAGACTTTATCAGTTCACACCAGTCTGACCATTCTCTGTTGATCTCTCATCAACAAGTGTTTCATTCACAGAACAGCATTCAGAGATGATATTCTTCAGTACAATTGTACAGAGTGGTTATCTGAGTTACTGTAGACTTTATCAGTTCACACCAGTCTGTCCATTCTCTGTTGATCTCTCATCAACAAGTGTTTCATACACAGAACAGCATTCAGAGATGATATTCATCAACACAATTGTACAGAGTGGTTATCTGAGTTACTGTAGACTTTATCAGTTCAGTCTGATCATTCTCTGTTGATCTCTCATCAACAAGTGTTTCATACACAGAACAGCATTCAGAGATGATATTCATCAACACAATTGTACAGAGTGGTTATCTGAGTTACTGTAGACTTTATCAGTTCACACCAGTCTGTCCATTCTCTGTTGATCTCTCATCAACAAGTGTTTCATTCACAGAACAGCATTCAGAGATGATATTCTTCAGTACAATTGTACAGAGTGGTTATCTGAGTTACTGTAGACTTTATCAGTTCACACCAGTCTGTCCATTCTCTGTTGATCTCTCATCAACAAGTGTTTCATACACAGAACAGCATTCAGAGATGATATTCTTCAGTACAATTGTACAGAGTGGTTATCTGAGTTACTGTAGACTTTATCAGTTCACACCAGTCTGTCCATTCTCTGTTGATCTCTCATCAACAAGTGTTTCATACACAGAACAGCTTTCAGAGATGATATTCTTCAACACAATTGTACAGAGTGGTTATCTGAGTTACTGTAGACTTTATCAGTTCACACCAGTCTGTCCATTCTCTGTTGATCTCTCTCATCAACAAGGAATTTCCATCCACAGAACTGCTGTTCACTGGATGTTTTTGGCACCATTCTAGAGACATGTTTTAGTAAATTCTAGAGACTGTTGTGTGTGAAAATTATTTATAACAATTATCTAATCAGCCAATTATGTAGCTATAGTGCAGTGCATAAAATCAGGCAGATATGGGTCAGGAGCTTCAGTTAACCCTCTGGGGTCGACGGATGTGCCGGCGTGTCCTGCTGGATATTTTCGTCATTACAGTGGAAACATAAAATACAAAAATGTCATTTTTGGGTATACAGATAAGTGTAAGACATCATTAGAGACTATAAAGGGTCTACTTTTATTTGTGTACAATCACAATAACAACAAAATCTTGTGCTTTTGTAAAATAAAGAAAAAAAAAAGGGTGAGCTGTCAGCAGTCTCTGTGTTCACGAGCATATATCTGAAACGTGTCACAAAAATGAACTGAAACTCCAAATACTTATCACACAAACATGTCTAAAGAAAGCTTAAAATGTCTACTTTTAAATAAAACAATTCAAATTTAAAACAAATATTCTCCTGCAATGTAATCTGTATGAAACAATATACCAGTTTCTCCTGGCTCAGCTAATTATCTCTAATGTGATCACACCCACGGGCAGAGGGCGCCATTCATACACTAATGTGCTGAGATGACCAAATCAAATGGTGAATGCTCCCGACTGTGCCTTAAAAACATCAAGTTCATTCACTTTTCTGCTCGTTTGAAAGACAGCAGGTGCACAGGTGAGAAAACTCCTAGATAGTGATGAAGAGTTACAATTTTCCTCAGAAGAAGAGCGGGACTCCGATGAACGTTTGTATTTTGAAGAGAGACTTGATCCAGCCGAGGATACAATTTTGGAGAGTAAGTAATTTAGTTTTCATTAATTGACATACTATTTTATATAAACATGTACATATTTTACTAGTGGGACTGTTTACAGACTTGCCAGCCAGGATTAGGAGTATTGACATTTGAAATATGTCCTAATAAGCAAGATTTAGTTACATTTAATTGTTTTTTCGGCTAAAGCAGGCATTTCAATTGTATGCTGTATGATATAAATATGATATGTAATATGATGTAAAAATAATATGAATGTTTAGATTATATTTTAACTAGTGTTTATGCGGTCTCATTATCATCAACAAAGCTTGTGCTTGCAAATATCTGTTCACGTGTAAATTAGTAAAATGCACTTTAAATATGCCCATATTAGAAAATCCGCATATTATTATGATTTCTGAAGGATCATGTGACACTGAAGACTGCAATAATGATGCTGAAAATTCAACTTTGATCACAGATTGCATTTTACAATATATTCAAATAGAAAACTGTTCTTTTAAATTATAAAAATAGTTCAAAATATCATTGTTTTACTGTATTTTGGATCAAATAAATGCAGTCTTGGTAAGCAGAAGAGACTTCTTCCAAAACTTTTAAATGGTAGTGTAGGTCTAAAATTTTTAAGTATTTATGTACACTGCAAAAAAATATTTTTGAATAAAACAAAAAGAAAATCCACTTGTTTTCCCTTTGAATTAAGTTTATTTTTCTTACCCCATTGGCAGATTTGTTTTCTTGTTTTAAGTATAAAGTTCACTTAATTTAATTAGATTAAGTCTTAAAGTCTTAAAATCTTATGGCAGTTTGCTTGTCAAGTAAATAAATCACATTTTAAGAATGTTTAGATATTTTTACTGGAAAACAAGACAAAAATTCTTGTCTTGAAAATAATTTTTTGCAGTGTAAAGAAAATGTATAATCAGATTACTTCTTTTAACTTAAAACTTGATTTTGATCATTAAGTCTCCTCACATTCATTCTCTTTCTGTCACATTCCTCTTTGATTGGCCCAGGGGAGGGGTCTTTTGTGTCCTCAGGTGTGAATTACAATCAATATTCATTATAGTTCACACCTCCTCGCATATGACCTTTCTAACACTAAAAATGTCTTACAAACGTTCAATTACTATATTGTTTTGTATGAATGAGTGATCAGGATGTTTTTCACATAATTTTGTAGCAAAAACTCTAGGCTACAAGATCCAGTTCTCAAAAGGCTTGTGGACAAATGTTTAGTATGTGTTATATGGCCTTATTTTATTTTTTTCAAAAACCATGCATTAACATTATTTTCCCAAAAATACAAACATGCACACACATGTTGCTCACATATTATTGTAGCCCAGTTTGTGCTGAATACAGTGTTATCAGACTTTAGCCATTAATGTGTTTTTAAGCAACTGAAAAAAGCGCAAATGGCATTCTCCAAGGCCCAAAACACCCTCAGACCCCAGAGGGTTAATGTTCACATCGACCATCAGAATGGGAAAAAGTGATTTGGACCATGGCACAATTGTTGGTGCCAAATGAGCTGGTTTGGTATTTCTCCAGGGTTTGAATCCAGGGTGTGCTGAGTGACTCCAGCCAGGTTTCCTAAGCAACTAAATTGTCCCGATTGCTAGTGAGGATAGTCGCATGAGGTAACCTCCTCGTGGTCGCTATAATGCGTTGTGCGTGGATGCCGTGAAGAATAGCATGAAGCCTCCACACATGCTATGTCTCAGCGGTAACACGCTCAACACACATGATAAAATGTGTGGATTGACGGTCTCAGATGTGGAGGCAACTGAGATTCCTCCTCTGCTGCCTGGTTTGAGGCGAGTCATTATGCCACCATAAGGACCTAGAGCACATTGGGAATTGGGAATTCCAAATTGAGAAGAAAAGGGGAGAGCTGCGAATCAGTCTAATCCCCGGGAGGCGGTGCCGAGCGATCACAGGAAAACAGCGCAACTAGTCTATATAGGTGAGTTAAGTTTTCTGATAAATTCAATGTTGTTGTTTAAGTTATTTCATTATTGAGCTCTGCTTGATGTTGTCATATGGTCAGTTGAGTCACTTAAGATTTAAAATACATTTGTCAAATTCTTGTCTAAGTTTCAGTGAAAAAAAAATTACAATTAAAAATTATATATAAAATTATATATGATATAATCATATCGTGAGGCTTCTGCATCGTATCTTATCATATCGTGAAATTTGTATATCATTACATGCCTAGACCTGATGTGCCGAAATTCGGACAAGTACCACCATACAACGATTCATGTCCCAAAAACATTGCAGCGCTGTACCTTTTCTGTCACATACCTTTTGATTTCTGGCTAGCGAAATACTAAATTTTCAAAAAAGTAAGTAAAAGAACACTTTTTGTTACAGTTTCACATTCACAGGACTGTAGTTCACGCTTGGGAGCGCAATTTGACTATTTGACATTTGTCTGATTTGAGAACAATAGCTTGTGAGCTCCTTGGCAATCCAACCCATGACACTGGCATTCCAAGCAAAATGCTCTTTCAGTTAGGAGCTACAGGAACGCAAACCCATGATTGGTTTTGAATTTGGCCATCATCTAAACTGAGGGCGTACATTGAGCTCTTTCAAATACAGCCTTGCATCCAATCTAATCTCAAATACAGTTTTATCTAAGGATTCAGTTCATGCTAGCTGGTGTGATAAGCACAACTAGAGAGCATCAGGTAAATGTGCAGCCTGTGTTGTCTATGTCCCTTCAGAAACGTTCAGTATTTTTACCTCAAAGACTAATTAGAATATCAGTCTTTGAAAGATTAGACAATTATCTCCTACTTCACTCCAAAAATGACAGCCAAAGACAACTTCCACTGCAAAATCTGATATCAGGGAGTTTATAAGCTCTTTCAGAGTGAAAAGGTCTTTCTCAGAGGAGCCAGCGAGCTGCTCCAGAGTTTATCGAGGCCAGCTACATTTGTTTAATTCCTTATCTCTCCAAACATATCGCTGGGCCCAGATGGAATCCCCACGGCTTTAGGAAATTCAATTATACCTGAATGGTGCTAACGTACCAATACTGCTTGATTTGACAGAGAAAGCAACAATATTTACTCTACAGTATCAGAGTGGGTTCAGTTGTGCACTTAGGTGCCAAGGTTTCCTCTTATTGTATTGCCCATGTTCCAAAAACACAATCACCGTTGATGCTCCATTGTTTGAGTAGCACTGATGTAAGTTTACACTTATTTATTGAGCCCAAGGATGAAGGTGCTGGACTGAAAATGATCAAGTCCCACACACGTTTGCAGGCAAGGATATCCAAGAGTATGGCTAAAGCTGGAGAGCCAGCAGATATGAAAATATTATAGAAGAAATATGACAATAATCTTGCACATTTAAAACAATGTAGAAATGCCCCACCACCCATCTCAAACAGACACAGATGTTAATGTACATGGGCCTCAGTCCCTTTCAATTCCAAATATCTAATGGTTCTTTTGTCCTGGTTCTCTTGAAATGTAATTTGACTTTTTGCAACCAGAATCACATAATTACATTTTACATTTACATTTATGCATTTGACAGATGCTTTTATCCAAAGTGACTTACAGTGCACTTATTACAGGGACAATCCCCCCGGAGCAACCTGGAGTTAAGTGCCTTACTCAAGGACACAATGGTGGTGTCTGTGGGGATCGAACCAGCAACCTTCTGATTAACAGTTATGTGCTTTAGCCCACTCCTGCCACACCACTCCTGTTTAATTGGCTTGTTGTACGTATTGCGGCAATTTTCTAGTGACATTAAAGGTGCTACAACAATGAATTTTGTTAATTTTCACACAAATCACAAGTTAAATGGAAGATTATCAATTCATAAACACTATTCGCCCTGTTCTTCACACAATGCTCTCTTATGACATCTAAGAAATTTTCTATAGCACATGACTCGGTTTAACATTTACATTACATAACCAACTACATTTACAAGCTTGTTCGAGTGTGATCAAATTGTGCGGTAGCTCAACGGATAGAGCGTTGCACTTGTGATGTATAGGACTAAGGGTGCGAGTCCACACGTGAGTTCAAAGTGTCATAGAAGCACCACAAAATTATGAGGTTGTGTTTTCATCTCACAATTGCTTTCTGACACTATCTGTTAGGTTTAGGTTTAAGGTTTAGGGCAGGGAGGTTGGTTTTGTTGATTTTAAACTCGATAGACCTTAAAAAACTCATCTGTTTGGGAGAATATTTAACTTGTATTTAGCGTCACACAGTGGACATTTTTTTCAGAAATGTAGCCACAATATGACATTTTCATGAGAACGGGCTGAAGTTTTGGCAAAATGTTGAGTGTGCTTACCTGGTTTAGGAGGTTTTCCACCAGCTCCTAGTATAATAATAATAATAGTAATAATAATAATAATAATAATAATAATAAGAAAGCATGTTTAATATTCCTTTAACCCTTAAAATATAATGATATACATTACATATACATTGCTGTTTAGAAATTCTACAATGATATATTAATATTATTATTCAGTGTTCATAAGAGAATATGGGTATAATTCTATAAAAATGGATGAAGTAAAGGGGGGTGGAATAAGATCCTAGGTTACTAAAAACCAGAGATATCCTTTTACGGGTTTCTATGGTATGGCCACAGTACTTTTTTGAGAAGGTATTGAGACGAATCTCACCACATTTTACTACATCTAGCATAGCATATAAGCATGTTATATGTTGCAATGGTTAAGAAACACTGCAAAAAAAAGACTTAAAATATATTTATTGATTTGCTAACTACATATACTTGAGTTATTTACTCTAATCACATACTAATGGGATGATGTGAATGAGCACTTACCAGTTCCATAACCTCCAGTCCCGAAACCACTTGTCTGCGCACCTGTGCCCAAAGCCCCACCAGCCCCTCCATATCCACCTGTAATAGAAGAGCCCATCAGCATTTAACACCTCAATATCAAACACTTCACCTGTGCCCGTTCTAATAGCAAATATTACACATGAGGTGTTATGCATGGCTCATTTGCACATGGTAAGATGTAACTGACTGGCACACAGCTGGACTTTGACTTTAATGTGTGTGTTATAAAATGCATAACTCTGAAGGACAGTTCACTCTTACAGTCTTTCTGTAAACACGCTTGACTGAAGCTGTTGTGTTCCAGAGCTATTATCAACAACAATTGTGTCAACATTGCTGAACACAAAGTTTATAATATGTTTTATAAGTGGATTTCTTGTGGCCACACAACTGTTTAGTCCCAATTCTGTAAGTTCTCGTTGTATTGTGCATGTGGAAATGCTCTTACTTACACTATTAATCGTAGCCTTGAGTTCTACTGTAGATTTATTTTTACGATGCGACTTCAAGCATTTTAGTGATCTCCGATCATGATCATTCAAGATTTTCTCTGACCACATTTCCTCCACAAAGCTGATGGTTCACCATTATCCTTTCAGGTTTTAATAATGTGTTGGACAGTTCTTAACCCGATTCTCTTTAGATGTTTTCTTTGCTTGATACAGGCCAAGAATTTGCCCCTTCTGAAACACCATAAACCTTTTCCACAACCACGGGCTACATCTTCTGACATGGTTGATTAAGAAATGAGAAGCTACACTCTGCATCAGTTAGGGTTAAAAGAGTTGTTGCAGCTGAAACACATTTATCACTGCAATAATGATCCAATCATAGGCTCTTAAGAGTCTGCTTATTTAAATCCAAACAGCAACTTTTTTTTATGGCCAGGCAGTGTATGCCTTGATTAAAATGAACTTCACTATTAAGCTCTGGTGAAACTTTAAAATCTTTGAGATGATTTATTTATGATTTAAGTTTATTTAGTAGGGTTCATGTAAGGTTTTCCAGCATGTTTTAGAACAATCTGTTCCACCATGTAGGATCTATGGATTTCTGTATGTTTCCACATTAGAAAGTCAGTGGAATTAAATCATCTCCTTTAGAGGTTGTTTGATAAGTTATTTTATCATGTGTATTTGCAACATGAATGACTTTATAACTATCCAATCTGTAGAAGTAGCATTCGTTTAGAATAAAGTTAATGGAGAGTCGCATAGCGCCATGCGGGGGTCAGACGTGTGAACAGTGAGCTCTGCGCACTTTGTTAGATTTTAATACTTTTTTGTGTCTTAAACCGATGAGATTCGATACACCCTGCTACATAACTGTTCTATGAAGTTAACGTCAAAGAATTCAAAATCCTCGGGCTCTGGAGATATTAAAAGATACTTTTACGTGCTCAAGCTGATACCCCAGACAGGGCTGCAGACCAGGGACTCAGTTTGGACAGTGCGGCAGGAGAAATTCAATGTCAATGGTCCAGCATGTCTGTGATGCTGATGAAGGTCATAGCAGACTTGGAGGATCTTGCTGTAATACTTTGGTCGATTACTGTGATGGCGGAGAAATTCTCTGAATTGGTTACAAGAATCAGGGATGTTGATAAATGGATCTGGAGTCATCGGAGAGGGAATTAGCTGCTAATCTACTAATGACCAAAGTAGCTTTGGAATGTGTTTGGGAAAGTTGGAAGACCTTGAGAATTGTAGCCAGCGAAACAACATCTGAATTGTAGGAATTCCTGAGCATGGAAGGCCGAGATATGGTGAAATTCCTAGAGGAGCTCTTCGCGAGTCTGCTCGACATAACAGGCTATAAGCTGGAATTCGAGCAAGTTCACAGTGTCATGTTCCTGGCCAAATTGGGAAAAGATACTAAGGATGGATGACTGTTCGAGGAAACCTCTTTTTGTGCTGCCTCCTCCTATTGGCTGGAGTTTGTTTTGTGGTGTATTTTCTGCAGCGCACTGGAAGGATTAGATCATCTGCTGCACTCATGAACAGCCGGCTCACTGAACATTCGTTTGACTGTCCGAGGATATTGAACAGATTTTCTTTTTTTATTTGTGCTGGTTCTGCTAGTGGCTGGAGTTTGTTTTGTGGAGGAACTCACCTTCAACACAGTTTTGTGAATGAATCTACATGTTATTTGTGTTTATTCTGCCTATTGGCTGGAGTTTGTTTTATACGTTATTTTTTGTTGTGTAATTCTGTCTCACAAAAATTGTATAATAACACTGAACTTGAGCAATCCGATGGCAAAGTTGTCCCGGGGACTCTCGTAGGTGTACATGGACTGTTTGAGTTTAGAGGGATGGACGCCAGTTGTCACTCTCGTGTACAGGGTTAATGTGCATGTTTTCCTTTTTTCTGTTTGTTTGGTTCAGGGAGAAGTTCGGGATTTGACTGTTGCACTAATGCTGGAATGTGGTATTTATAATTTTATTTTTGACACACAATCTATTTCTTCTCATATAATAAAATGACAAATTTTAATATGAGTGGATTGTCTCTCTCCACGTAGAATGTGAATGGGTTGGGGCACCCCATAAAAAGAAGTAAGGTTAATTATTTTCTTAAATATAAGAAATATGATAGTGTTTCTTCAAGAAATGCATCTTTCCCCATAGAAAGGTAATGGGTGGACATATTTTCATTAGTGCTGGCTCATGTAAGAGCAGGGTAGTCAGTTTGTTGATAAGTAAACATCTACAATTCAAATGTCTCAAACAGATTAAAGATAAATTAGGAAAGTCATTATAGTTTTAGCTGAAATTCAGGGGTAGAGGTTGATTTTGGCTAATATGTACGCACCTAACGTTGATGATCAGGGCTTTTTTATAGATCTTGAAGGGATGTTGCAAGTCGCTGGCACCCCTCATGATATAATATTGGGAGTAGACTTTAATCTATTGATGGACTCAGTCCTTGATCATAGAGAAACAAAAGTGTGTAAGCCCCCTAGAGTAACATTGTTGCTTCAGAGGATGTGTAAAAATATTGGTCTTACAGATATTTGGAGACTTTTAAACCCATCTGGTAGAGACTGCAGAGTCATGCAGTATGCCTCATTCATCAACAAATCCAAAGCATAAGAACTCGTGGAGTTGGAAGGGAATATTAAAAGTGCCGAGGCAGAGCTGAAGTGCTGAATGTCATCTGATGGCATCAGAGAATTGACCTGATTGAAATACAGATATAATACTATTTTGTCACGGAAGGTTGAGTTTTGGTTATTCAGGGCAATACGTTTATACTTGGAGTCAGGGGACAAAGCAGGAAAACGTTTGGCTAGATATATAAAGCAGAGAGAGTCTTTTTCTACCATTCCCTCTGTGAAATCTCCTGGTAGTAATTTTTAGCTCGGCCATTGATATTAATAATGCTTTAATCTTGATCTCTAAAGTTCAATGTTTTCATCTACAGAAGAGGATATTAGAAACTTTGTGGAACCATTAGAACTCCATAAACTGATTACTGAGCAAAAAACATTCTCTTGACTCTGATATAAACTTGGAGGAGCTTGGCGAGGTAATTAAGGCCTTTCTTACAGGTAAGGCTCAGGGGCCAGATGGTTTTGCCGCTGAATTTTTTTAGATCTTATGTTACAGAACTGGCCTCACTTTTGTTAGACATTTATATGAAATCATTAAAGAATAGAAAGCTTACGCCAACCATGACACAAGCCTGGATCAGTCTGATTCTTAAAAAAGACAAAGATCCAAGTGAGTGTAAAAGTTATTGTCCAGTTGCCCTAATCCAGCTAGACATTAAAACTTTTATTTAAAAAATTGGCTAACCGATTAAGTAAAGTTATAACATCTCTTATACATATAAATCAGGTGGGGTTTATATGAGGCTGCAGCTCTTCTGATAACATTAGGTGTCTCATCAATATCATGAACCAAAACTTCTCTCCCTGTAGACGTTCCCCTCTCTTATTTCAAACAATTTGATAGCATAGAGAAGTCCTTCATTTGGAATGGTATGCATCCAAGATTACATTTTAATAAATTACATAGGCCGATAGACAAAGGTGGGCTAGGCCTACCCAAGATTTTTTTATTATTATTATGCATTCGGTCTCAGACATTTGGCTCACTGGTTGCTTCCACCTGAGAGAGCCCCTCCCTGGTTTTGTACTGAACAGGAATTTCTTGCCCCTATTACAGCATTGCAAAGCCTTTCTATAAAACTAATCAGAGAGGTTAAGTTACACCCCATTATCACACATTTGTAATCGATATGGACAAAAGTGTCCAGAGAGTTTCATTCTGACATTTATTTTAATGTTGCCTTTACATAGATTCTATTGGACCCCCTCTAGATTGTATTGGCTTGGTCTTAAAGACACACCCACCTGGTTTTTTATTAGTGGTTTGGTTCTTGTTTTTGGCTTCTTTTATATGTGCTCATGTATGACCACAGGGGTGTTTGTTGGAGGAGAGGTGATAGAGGGTGTTAAAAGTTGATTCTGTGTATTTATGTTTTATTTTCTGTGTTTTAATAAAAACGTTAATCATAATAAATGAATAAAGTTTAGGACAAAACCTGTCAGTGTTATATTACTTTGTGCTCATTGTTGTGAATTAATGCATCACATTCAATCGGGCAGTCATATACGGTCAAGTCTCACAAATATTTCCCCATATCGAAGCTCAAACCAGATCCAAAATTCCACCTCTGCAGATAGTCTGAACTCCACACAGCCACTGTGCGACACTGCATTTGAAATGACTGACCTCCGGTCTATCATTTGTCGGCTGCAGTGAAAAGACACCTTCAGTCCAGTAAGATGAAAGAAAATGATCTTCAAAAATGTAATAAGTACTTTTCAAGTTTAAATAAAATTGTAAAGTAAAAAGTAAAAAAAAAAAATATATATATGGAAATGTGATTAAGTAAAAGTGCAAGTATTCCTTTTAAATTGTACTCGAGTAAAGAAAAAATCCCTAAAAATAATACTTAAGTAGTTATACTCAATTACTGTACACCCCTAATCAACAGCGCTCAGCCGTCATCAGTTCTCCAGACTGGAGTGCATGTTTAAGTTTTTCTGGTGATAGTTTAGTTACACTGCTTTGCTAAATATGGATCGCACCGTTTAGGTGAGCATTTGATCGCATCTTTATCAATCAAATGTTTTTATATAAATTGTTAGTTGTGTGGAGTGGGGTCAAATCTACAGATGGAAAAATTATCACCACAGTTGTGAAAGAAATGTTGTCAGCGCATATGCAAATTAGGCAACAAAAGAGAAATCAATTTTGAAAACAGACTGTTCAACGAAAATGCACTAAAAATTTTGCTTTTATTCACTATTCTTGACATGTCAAATGGGTGATTCTTATCTGTTCAGGGTCTATAGGGCTTGTAAAAAAGTGATGATGTGAAACTGAACCTTTATAATTGATTCTATACAGCTGTGAATCAGCCCTCTCAATCATGAACAGCATCAACTCAGTTTGTTCTTTTTTGCCAATGATTATCTGCACAAAAGTCTGGCTCCTGCACTGGCAATTGTGTCCAAATTCATAATATTTGTGGGACAATTTTTCCCCCACTGAATAAGATGATACTTTACAGAGAAAATTAATCCATCGTCAACCGCTTATCCTGTGTACAGGGTCGCGGTATAGAGAAAATTGAAGAATATAATCTTTTTTCACTTTTTTTCCAAAAATGTTTCAAATGAAATAAATTTAAATGCATTCTTAAGTAAACATGACATTTTTTAAGACCATTGTTTTCATAGGTGGGTTAATATTGTTAGAGGGCTTTAGCAGATCTAAATGTTTCTCCTCAGTTTTCATAATTTGCAAACAACAGACATAAAGTGTTAAAATGTTTTTTTCTTTTTCATAGTAAAGTTAATCAAAAAATATTTGTTAGATTTTATTTTACCACATGCCCCATTGAGAGTGAGAACCACAAATCGCAACCACGAGGAGGTTACCCCATGTGACTCTAACCTCCCTAGCAACTGGGCCAATTTGGTTGCTTAGGAGACCTGACTGGAGTCATTCAGCACACCATGCATTTGAACTCGTGACGCCAGGGGTGATAGTCAGCGGCAATACACGCTGAGATACCCAGACCCCTCGTCTAAAATGTTTTGTTGTGTTCAGCAGATGAAAGAATGTCATACACATCTGGGATGCCATGAGGATGAGTTAATGATGAGAGAATGTTTGTCTTGGGATATTCACTAAAAATTACCTACTGAAGATTTCCACTGATATTGATCTGGAAGAAAACACAATTTAATACACATTGGGTCTCATTCATGAAACACGAGCAGAACAAATGTTTGTGTAAATCGTTCGTAAAGCCGGTCTGACGTAAATTCTCTGATTCATGAAATGTTTTTGTATATTCGATACGTTAGTTGGTACGAACAGAGTTTACACCTGCACCCGGCCACGTGTAAATCGTGCCTAAGACATCTGAACAGTCTTGTGTCCTTTCAGGCCAACTGTCATGACTACATTTTACTAAATGTTAAATTAAATAAGTTATGAAAAAATTAAAGCTAGGTAAGATTTTTTGGTTAAAAATGAATGAAGTGCCATTATTTACTGAGTACATACACAATCAATGTTCAAAACAATGTCCTTACTTTACCCCGATTCACTATGGTAAACATATAAAAATGATTTGTATTTTTAGCTATTGGGTTCGGTTTGGTGCGAAATCACTGGCCTGTGACGTACATCCTTGCGACATTACGTCATGTCCGCACACACAGGAAACAAGTACCGGCTGTCTGGTGTTCCAGCTGGAGAAACTAACTACACTGTTCAACTCAGTTCAGTCACACTCACACGGTTCAGGACAGCATCGCTGCAGTGTACATGATGTTTATCTGTTATCCATTTGGTGAAATTCTTCACCTGCTATAATGCTTGGATATGTTTTCTGATCGTGATGGATCTGCGTTGTCCGGTGAAGTTACCGTGACATGTTTAATATGTATGACTTCTGAAATCGACTTCTTGTAATTGTTATATTGCATATTTAAGCATATTCAAGTATATTTTATCCCCATCATTACTGAATCTTCATTTGAGGTTTTTAGTTTAGTGTTATTGTGTGCATGCATAGACATACTATTGTAGTATTACGGTGTTATGGATCAACTGAGGATGTGCGTGTGGATGTGAATAATTGACTTGCCTTTTCAGCAGATTCGTTCAATGTGAATTGTCCGAAAAGACGTTTTGCATATTATAAAAAAATTGGTTGGTATCATTATTAACCTGCTTTGTTTCATTGATATCTGTTCCAATAAATATGACAATTTTAAGAAAGATTTTAATGGTTTCACAGGGTAACATCTGATTTCCCATGTTAACGTGGGACATTGCTTTGAATGGAACTGTCAATTACTCTTGTCAAGAGCAGAAAATCGCAAAAGGAATTCTTTATATACTGTTCAACACTAAAGCATCACAAGCTGACATGTGTCAGTAATAGGCATATACCCTTAAATGACTTCCATTTATTAAAAAATAATAATAGTTTTATAAGTTTAAGAAAATGATTGTTTGTGAATAATAGAAATCCGGTTAGTCTTGCAGCAGTATGATCGTAACCATAGAAACAGACCTGGGTTCAATTCCCCAGTAAACATCTGTCAATTAAATTAAATTGAAATAATAATATCCTTTACTTTTCAAAGGTTCTGTTCATGACCATGTTGGATATTTATGATTACCCATGACACTGCCAAAAGATGATCTTTCAGAAGTTACATTTTGTTTTTTGTGTGGAGACATGTACAAAGGCCAAACTGACCAATAATAAATGATACTCTGAGAAAGCATGAGAAACTTCTTCAGAAACAATGATTTTGTTTGTTTGGCAAAATCTTAAGATCTTAAGATTTTATCTTAAATCAATTGTTTGACCATTTTAAAAAAGCCTGTAAACTATTGACAGTGGAGTTCAGATTTGGTTGATATTTTTATAGATATGTTTAAAACAATATAACAAATTGTGACTGTGTTTTACAAAATAGTTTTCAATAGACCTATTAAAAGTACATCAAAGATACAATTGCACTTGATGAAACATGATTTGAACCCGGGTCATCGAGAGATATATGGTAGGAGTAAGTTACTAACTATCATGGCTAATAAAGCCATTATTCATTATAAAGAAAAACAATAAAGCAATTCAAAGTATATTATTGACACACAGCAGCCTATGATCCTTTAGTGTTGTATATAAAATTATTCCACTTGCAATTTACTGCTCTTGACTAGTGTAATCACCAGTGCTCATTCAAACCGATGTCCCACGTCAACATGGGAAACACCTTTAGTGTTCTTCTCCAAATTACTTGCAATTTTAACTTTCAACCACAGAGGTCGCTAGAGAGCACAACATTACGTAGTGCAGCTTTAACTAATAATTAAATAACCTTAAAAAATAACAGTTCAAATGCGGTTTTAAAAAAAGAAGGAAAACAGCTTTGTTTACAATTTAAACCATATTCTAATACTTATTTTGAAAGTTTTTTTTTACTGCTGAATTGATTTTTTTCAACGTAGGCTATACTTTTTTTCCCAACACTGCTTATCGTTTATCCAGCTGAAGTGCTTGATTTTTCTCAAAAAAATTAATACCATCTAACGTGAATGGTTGGACAGTTTTTTTAAATGAGCTCTATACTTTAGGTTTGATAATGTAGTATTGCATCGATAAATCGTGTTCAGTTGATAACATATGGTCAATGCTAAAGCTGTTAAACCCATAAACAACACGTAGCGGGCAGGTGGGAAAAATAGAAAAAGCCTGGACACTGTCGTAGCTCGCAAATCTGTAATGCAGGGCTCTTTAACTACTTTCTTGCGGGGTCCTAATTATCTAGATGAAATGCATGAAAGCACTCAGATTTCAGATGGTGAGGCAATTTTATAAAAAATTGAGGAGGGCCAGACAAAGATGATTGGTGGGCCGGATTTGGCCCACGGGCTGCCAGTTGACTAGCCCTGCTGTAATATTTTCAGGCATTCTATTAATTTCTTCTTCCAGTTGCAAGTAGCCTATATCTCTGTTACCATGATGATTTACCCGAGAAGTTTCACAAATGATGCTTGCGGTGCACTGCAAACTAAACCAGAGAAGGTTAATGGTGGTGAACATCCTTCTCCCAGCGTGTACAGTACTGAACATTTTTTACACTCATGTCAAAACATTTTTATTGACTTTTGGATTCACAAATGAACCTCCGATGACAGCAAAAACATGCAATGACAGTAAGTCCTCACTTTCTTTGAGACACTATTGTGCTTCTAAATCAAAATGTTATGATGTGAATGCACTTCATTCATAAAAACGAATTTTATTGCTGTTCCGCAGAGATGTTAAACGCATTTACTAGCGAGTCTGGTGCCTTCCTTATATGGCGTTTTCATGGGCATGGATTATGATAATTGTGAATAAACGTGCACATGCCCCCTATTTAAAAATGTTTGGAATTCACTAACATACACACGTTTTACTAACAAATCTGGAACGAAGCATTTGTAAATCTGCCAAAAAATGTTCGGTTAGGTCCATTTTACGCGCAAATTACTCATACATATTTAGGAAAGTTTCATGAATGAGGCCCAATAAATCTATTGCAGGGCATGTTTTCACACTATATGGATTAAGTAAAATAAACATATATTATGGACTATTTAATGGTTTTTCACCACAGTTTAAACATAAAATCAATTATGTAACAAAATTCATAAAGACAGCTAGAATTGAAAAGGTAAAATATCAAACCATTGTTTCAACATTAATTCTATAGTAAATTAATTCATGCAGATGTGCTTCCAGTGCTTTTGGCCTAACTTTACAAAAATATCACTTTGGAAATAAAAAATATGTATTATGTTATTTTTACTGCATTCACAAGAATTATTCAAATTAACTGCAGTTTGGTGTTTGAAGTGATGGTACAAAACCATAGCTGGAGAAAAGAAGCATTTATGTAATTGGACTTTTGATTCACAACCTTATAATTAATGAGATATGACAGACTCCCCATGTGGCAAATAGCCCGGTCTCCTCTATGTTTATGAATAAAGAAAAAGAGAATGAGGGCCCTCTGGATGAAAGCACATTGCAGATAAAGGCCAGGGACACATCTGTGAGCACATTTCAAGAATCTGGTAGTGCTGATATTGTTCAAAGGATTGCAGCTTTCATACTTCTTGGATACCAAATGTCATTGCTATTTTATGTTGTTTCTTTTACCACAGATCAGTTTCAATTCAAATAAAATCTTTTTATTATTGTCTTTTTTGTCTTGTCTTCGTTTTCATTGACAAAATCAAAAAACCAGGTGAAAATAACACTGGTTAGTTGAGTGATTGAGTCTGTTCAGGGTGCAGTGAAGATATAACCTCACAGTACTTAGAGACAAACAAAATGATCCTACCTGTATTTTTTGCTTGTTGGTACGGGAACGCACCAGCACCTGTTAAAACCAGTGAGAAAGCAGAGTTAATGTTGTATCTGTGTTATAGCAGCTTAGTTGTCCTCTTCTGAAGTGTACAGCCTTGAATATTTCACTACTATGGGAACATTTTTGCAAAATTATATTTCATAGTTCTTTACAGGTATCGCAGCAGTCCCGAGGTGAAATGTATAATAAAATGTATTAAAGTCTAAAAGACTGAGTTTTTGTGGTAGTACATACTCTGGGCGATTTTTAGGAAGAACAAAATGGTGAAGAGTTCACTGGATGTAAACAAACAGGGTCATGGTTGTAGGCTGAATGTTATACCTGGGTAAAGTCCAGCACCTGGTAACACTCCAGCACCTCCTGGTCCTCCTCCAACACCACCCTGAGGAACATACACACCTGAAACAGAAAAACACGAGCCATCAGACATCTGTTCCTTACAAAAAGCACCAGAAATGTGGGCAAGGGTAAAGAGAACAAAAATGTTGCTGAAAATGCTTAAGGCCTTGAAAACTATTTCCATGGAGTCTGGACATTTGGCTAATGCCAGTCCTACTGGGCAACATTTCCCAAAAGCATCGCAAGCTTAAGTTGATCGTAGAGACCATTTGCCTCAACGCTTTCAGTAGTATTCAAGTGCTTGTGGTTGAAATGGGGTGTGTTGGGCAATTTCACATTTCTCTCTCTCCTTTTCAGTTTCTGAAAAAAAAGCTTTAACTGCTAATGCGATACACTAAAGAACACACAACTGATGCTTTATGTATTCATTTAGTCATTCCTGTGCTGCCCTAGAGAATGATGAGAAACGTATTTTGGGCACGCAAGCCTGTCACCTCATATGCATCTTCACCTACAGTACACAAAATATGTGCAAACCAAATTGTACAGTCAATGTTCACACTTAGCCTACATGCCACTGCCACAGGTCAACTCAAAGTAAAGACTCAAAGAAAAGTGAGAATTTCCCTCTGGTAATCCACATTTTTGCTAATAAAAAACTATATGGGCTAGAATAAAACTTTGTATTTCTTCTGAATCTTTCAGTGTCCCAAAATCATGTGGATTTAAATTTCCACAAGAAAACTTTTCTACCACTTAGATTTTTTTCTATCTCGTCCTAGCCATGTTTGCCAAATTGTGTATGTGTCGTCTAGATATGCTCTTGGCAAAACGTTGTTTAAAGAATTTTGATTTGTGAAGTCATTCGGAAGATATCATGTTTTTGGGCGCAGCTCGTAATGACAAATTGGCCTTTATGTTTTAAGTGCATTATTCAAACTTCAAACTTAGTACACGTTAAAAACAGGACATTGTGAGGTCACATGCCAAATGTAATAATTTTCCGATGATAGGGGGCATTATAACTTAAGAAAATACAAATTGTGCAACTCTGATCGAAACCGCCATCTTCTCTTCGGCCTGTGCTTGGATCCTGATAATTGCCACTTGCTGCTATATTTATTCCTTATAATTATTGCAACGATAACAAAAAATTAACAACATTACAATGGCAATTACATGGTTTCTTAGACATGTACCATGGTAAAACCATAGGAGTGGTGGTGGCGTAGTGGGCTAAAGTGCATAACTGTTCATCAGAAGGTTGCTGGTTCGATCCCCACAGCCACCCCCATTGTGTCCTTGAGTAAGACACTTAACTCCAGGTTGCTCCGGCGGGATTGTCCCTGTATTAAGTGCACTGTAAGTCGCTTTGGATAAAATATATAATTACATTTATTTTATTTATAATTGTAATTTATAATAAAATTTTAAATTACATATATATATAAATGTAAACTACCAATATGTTTTGCAGTACCATGGTATGCACAGTATATCAATGTAGAACGGTATTACCTTCTGATATCATGATATTCCACTGTACTGCCACAGTAATTTTTTGTAAAGGTAGTATATGATATACCTTAAATCTCAAGGAGTACCTCAAGTAAATAATTTTGATTCTAGATGTTTAGCTGACAAGGCGACAGCAAATGATATTGATGGGTGGGCAAGTTTTGGCAAAAATAAAAAAAGACAGAAAACTACTAAGGTAGCTTTAAAACTACTAACAACTTCCCAAGAGGTCTTGTTAGCTCAGGTATCAATTATGAAGTTACATTTCAAAGCCAGACTTGGTATGTATCACTAAAACGTGATGGAGAATGTGAACAGACCCCCTGATGACAGAGGCTTTAAATGGGTTTTGCATGTTCTTGGAAGGCCATTCAATCAAATCCATATGTCCCGTCTCTGTGTTTGTTTATTAGTGGCAATGCTGCGCGCATGGTCTTACATCATGTAGTTGCACCAAAGACCTTGTCATTATTCAGTAACTTTATACACTATTTTTGTTTCACAAAAATCAAGTCAACACACTCATAATCATGTGAAGGAAAGATTTGTATTGCACAGCTAGAAGGTCAGGTGCTGAGATTAATTCAAAAGTAAGCTGTGAATTGCCCTGGCATTGACTACAAATGAGCCAGTGAAGAAATGGAACAAAGAATATTATTAAGTTGGTGGAAAGTTTACATACACTGTGAACATGTTCTCTGAATAAGAGAAAAGCTTCACAGTGTTTGCAAAAGCAGAATGGTCGGTATTTTGTCTCATAGCTGCAACACATGATTAGAGGTGACAAAAATGTTTAGTCTGGAGCAGGCTTCATTTTTGTTATTGGAATATAATGCCAACAGGACTTTTATGTTTATGACTTAATATTATTTGCAAAATAATTTTGGGGGCACTCTGAGGTGTTTCTGGAAGAGTTCTTATTTGAAGAGGAAAATGTATGAGGTTCTCACAACAATATGGAAGAACTCAAGCAGGGGTACTCAACTTTGCAAAGCCCGGGGGTAGCAAAACAGAATCACTTTTGTCTGAAGTATCTCACTCTTTTTTATTATTATTGTTTTTATATTTATTAATGAGGTGATTAGACTACACTAATGGGGCTTTTCCACTGCACGGTACGGCTCGACTCGACCCAACTCTGCCCGCTTTTTGGGTATTTTCCACTGTGGTACCTGGTCCTTTTTTTAGAACCACCTTGGTCGAGGTTCCAAGCGAGCCGAGCCAATTCTAAATGTGACGTCAAAATCCTGCAGATCACCGATTGGTCAGAGAGAATCATCACTACCAGCGTCACTGGATTTGCGACACGGGACATTAACCCGCTAGTTTTAAAGTTAGCATCAGTGATAGCAGTATCATTTGTTCACATAACTTTCGAAGTGTAAAAAGAAATGGCGTGCACAAAACCACGCCGTGGTCAATAAACGAGGTGCAGCTGTTCCTCTCGTTAGTAGCCGAGGAGAGGATCCAACGAGAGCTGGATGGGGTAAAGCAACTATGACGATCAGTCTATAATCCCACCCATGTTGAGGCTGCACTAAACTGCAGTGGAAAAGCAAGCTCAGAAAAGTAAAGCGAGCAGAGTCGAGTCGAACTGTAACATGCAGTGGAAAAGTGCCATCAGCGTACTGTTTTAAAACATAATAGAAACATGTAATTAACAATAAAAAAATTAAATACATTATTATATTTAGATATATTTTCATTGGTCACAAAAAAAGGAAACAGAAAAACAAAACCTCCACAAGGGGAGAAACAGACATTCTGGGCTGGAGCAAAACTGGATTAAAAATTGGAGACACTTCTGATAGGACAGACAGGTTCAGAAAACAAGATGAGTTGGCACAGGACAGTACACATGAGGAGACTAAAATAGGGAGAGAAATCAAACAGGTTAACAAGGAGGTGAAACTAATTAACTAATAATGGCCAGGCAAGGAGGCGGGGTATGACGCAACACTCAGAGACACCTAGCCAAGCGGAAACAAAACAAAGCCACGCACTCTCACAGACACAAACACACACATGTAATGAGCGCATTTCGCCATAAACAACAAGGCGACATGCGCACATGCCAAATGACTGACGAGACAAGAGAATGCATGGCAAATCCAACAAAGTGATGCCATTCAATCTCACACTAGTCCAAACCTGAGTGTGCATCGTGAAGCTACAGCCACGCAATGCACTCAACAGGTGAAAAACATGACAAGATAGCTGAGCGAGAGTTTGGCTACAAATAAACTCGATATCTCAGACCGAAGTGACCGAACCGCAGCACAACGTAAGACAGATTGTGACCCGGAAGCGCAGCGCAAAGTGAGTGCAACGCAAAACGGGTGCAACGTGAAGTGCACCCGAGGTCATGAGAGACAGACACAAACCATTGCCGTCAAGATGACAAAAAGAGCAATGCACTCATGCCAGTAACAGATGAGACATGAGGACGGACCAGGAACAGGACAGACTTGATGACTAAAGGGAATTGGACAGGCTCATCAACAGCCTTAGGGAACTGGACAGACCATGGGGAACTGGACAGGCAGAGCGGCGACCACCATGGGAGAGAGTTCATCATCAGCGGCAACCGCAGGGGAGAGTTCAGTCACTACAGCTGCCCAGAAACAGAGGAGGGCGGCAGCCAGGTAAGCGATGGTAAGCTCAACTGGCATACCAACCTCAACAGACAGTAGTTCGGGCAGAGGTAGGAGAACAACCTCCGTATTTGAGGATGCTGGCTGTGGCAGGGGAACGGCCTCCGTGGCCGAGATTACTTTTATTTTTAAACCAGAATATCAGCCAATTTGCATGTCCAGAAATCACCATTACATTTCATTAGCTTGTAGTAAAATTTAATTCTGTATAGATTTTTCAAAAATAATTTAATTGTCAAATAATTGCGATTATGAAAAATAATTGCCATACACGTTGTCATACTTCTTAAGGAATATGTGTGCTTCATAGTCCTTTGTTCATATTTAACTTGGAATCAAAATAAAATAATATATATTTATAAATGATTTCCTCTAAGGCTTAAAACATTTATAAAATATAGAATAAAAAAATATTATTTCCAAATACTTAAAATATATCTCTCTCTTTGGTCATCTTTAGTCTTCCATTTTACATTTACACTGATGTTTTTGGAACCCAGCCAATCTGATTCTATTCTTTTCTATTCGATTATATTTTGCAATAGTAAATATTTCTGTCCTATATTCTTCACTTTCACACATTATTTTAAGACTCTCCGACTGAAACCCATGAGTCCTCATCAAGGAAAATCTTTGACATTCTGTGTGTATTAAAAAATATGTTTTTTCATCTCCACAGAAACAGATTAAGTGGGCATCTCCTCCCCTGTGCAACTGCTTGTCATTAACACAGTGTGTATGAGCCCACAATGACCAAGAATATTCACCATTACACAATCATTCAATTAAAGTGAGACCAGAGTGCTTTGCATTCACTGTCAAAATGCTCACTTGTATTTTCTCAGTTTGACAGAACCTCCTCAGACGGCATGTACGTCAGAGTGCTTCAGAAGTGATTCATCTAAACACGCTCTTCAGGAGCTGCTTTGGGTTGCAAAAAAATATACAAATAAATAACTGCTTGATGAAGAAGAGTGTATAAGGCCATTAAAGACCCTAGATACATATATGTAATAATGCAAAAAAAAAAAAAGTAGTGCTTCCATTTTATTATAATTTTTTATATCTATATAACTTTACTATCACCGGATATCTGTTTATTTTTTATTACAATTATCATGTTGATTTTCTGTGTGACAATGGTGAATATCAGTATTTCATTCGTGTTTTCTCTTATAATTTTCATTTAACATGCTATTTCTTAATATGGCGCTGATGTTTCATTAATTGATAAATTTACATTTGTCATTGCTATTTGACGATAACACATGAACAGTATGATTGGGTGTACTACTGAACTAAAGTTGAGGCCAAAAATATTGGCACCCTTGGTAAATATGAGCAAAAAATGGCTGTGCAAAATATGTCTTTAGTGTTTATCCCTTTGATCTTTCATTCAAATATTCACAAATATCTATCCTCTAATAATGGATATTGCAAACAATTGCAAACACAACACAAACAAAAATAATTGTCACCCTTTTATTCAATACTTTTTGCAGCCTCCCTTTGCCAAGATAACAGCTCGGAGTCTTCTCCTATGATGCCTAATGAGGTTGGAGAACTCATGGCAAGGGATCTGAGACCATTCCTCCATACAAAATCTCTCCTGATCCTTCAAATTAATATTAACCAAGATTAATAAATGCTGTAAAAGTAATGTCAAATTAACTAATGTTAACAAATCAAACCTTATTGTAAAGTATTACCTATTTATCTGAGTAGGAAAACAATTGCAGTGTTAAACATACACTGATTATCTAATCAGCCAATCGTGTGGCAGAAGCGCAATACATAAAATCAAGCAGATACGGGTCAGGAGCTTCAGTTAATGTTCACATCAACCATCAGCATCACACACACACACACACACACACGCACGTATTTATATAATTCAAATATTCCGATTGAAATGTATTGCATCATTGTAGCAGAAATGTAAAAGTGTTAATCAGACAATACAAAAAGTGACTTTTGAAGTCAAAATACTGTATATTGTTTGTTTTAATCCCATATCATTGAACAATCCTACAGTCGACAGCAATCTATTTTGCAGTAAGTTTGTTCATTTGACCTGTTCTCACAGGAGGTGTTCTTGTGTCCCATCTACGATTTTTAATTGTTGGCTCATGAATATATGTGTCAGACGGATGCTTTTTAAACATCTCAAGGTGTTTTCATGTCTCAAAATCCCTTTATTCTGTTGTGCGTCATGCTGTCAAGAACACGTCCTGTGTGAGCGGCTCTCATACTGTGGCAGTGCTGCTTTAGAGGTATGTTGAGGGGCGCATACTTCCCCCTGCTGATGCTGCTCATATAAACACTACGTTAAATGTACTTCAAGCTTAAATTGCTCCAATGGTAGGAAAACACTTTGTTTTATTATTGAATTTACGCATGATTCAGGAAGCATGATTAATTGAGCTAATTTTTTAACACTATATTTTTTTATATACATAATTGCTCTAAATGAACGCATTAGCCCTATACAAAATAAATCGATTTTTCTTCAAATATTCAGGCACCATTTCCCAAGAATCAAAAGAAGTGGATGGCTGGCAAGAGATTGAGTTTTATAGTTTTTCTCAGTAGCTGTATGCTGAACAGAAGTGCACACTCCATCACCTATTCACCAAAGTGTTTGAATGCAGTCAGACAATGAGTGGAACATTTGAGGGAATGGGCAGAGTGATATTGATGTTGGCTCACTCTAAAACAACATCCACTGGTTGGTGCGTGCATATAGAGGCTCCACCTTCCCAAGCACACCCTATAGCAGGACAGGATGTCACAATCTCATATCAACACCAAACTGAAAAAATTTCCTGTCCCCGGTTTTTGTAAGGGATTGAAAATGGCATATTAATTTTCAAAAACGCACTACATCCAGACGCACGCTTTCAAGAATTTTCCAAAAGTTCCTTGTTCATACATAAATGTATCCAAACTCTGTGCATGCGGAAATCTTCCGTTCCATGTATGGTCTGAAATGCAATTGTCCTCATGTTCCGTCACCAGACAGCAATTCCGAGTAAACTTCCTGTCGCCTTTGAAGGTTTGCAATGTGATGGTCGTAACATTTATCTTTACCAACGCTATCAAAGTCAATATCAGGCACAATAACGCCACTACAACATGGGCCGCCATCTTGATTGTTTTGGGTTGAATGGATCACATGACTGCACCACATGACAACAAATACATCATTGTTTTCAGATATCTCTGTTTTCCCTGTCCACACTACATTGTCAAGATAGCATTTTCACATTTATCCACTTGGGAGTGTGTTTTTGAAAATCAGTTTTTGTCAAAACTTGAGAATTGACGTTTGAGTAAACAGATTAGTGTGGACATGGCCTAAGGGTATATTTAAACAGTATAATTTATTCATAATGTCTTATAATACTTAATCATTTATATTCAGTTGGATGCTTTCATATATAATTGAATCCACATTTATAATAATTCAAATATGTACCTATTTATAGTTACACCTGTGAAATCTATCATGCATTAAAACACATGGTGTGTGTTAAACCCTTTATAGTTGTAACCTTGAATAGATACACTGTACATAATTTGTATTATCATGTATTATTGCACATACAATTATTTCTGAAAAATATTAGGTCTGTCAATCAATTCAAATTTTTAATCGAATTAATAACATGGTGTGCCGATAAATGTATCAAATTAATTGCAACTAATTGCATATGTAAATATTTGCTCTGAAAGCCCCTCAAAAAACAATAGTTCAATATATAATGATGAAATAATTATAAAGTTATATTTAAATTATATAAATATATATGATTAAAAAATATTCAGAAAATTTTAATGAATTACATTATTGTGGCAGAGGAGTTAAGCATAAAAAAAGACAATACAAAAAGTGTATATTTGTATATTATTGAACATAAGCCCATCAATGGCCTACAAATTCACAGCAATCCATTTTGCAATAAAATTAGTCAATCAGTCCGAGATTTATTATGAGGGCTTGTCTAAGGATCCATCAATGTACACCTGCGTCAGATGGACGTTTTTCGACAGCCCTAAATATAATGCATTGAAATTAGGGCTGTCGATTTAATAACTTTATTAAAATAACGTGTTTACAACAAATGACAATTGATTTAATCATGCTTCCTGAACCGAACAAAGTCTTTAATAAAAGTACATATTTTCCTACCATCTGAGCATTTAAAGCTTGAAGTACGTTTACTTTTTATAAAGTTACATGTACTTGTTTTTAGTCAGTCACGTTGAAGCTTGTTTTTGTTCCCTTCATTAGGGGCTTCTGCCCATTTCAAGCTAAATTCAAAGAACTTGCTCCATTCAATGTTTTCATGTAGTCTGGAGGGAAAAAAAAGGCATAATGAATGCTTACGCGCTAACAAATAGAAGCTTCCAGAATATCTAGAAGTTATAACCAGGAGACCTTTGTGTTTTAAGAAGAAAATATGAATAATAATACTGTTATTTTAATGACTGCAGTCATGGTCCAGTGTGACTGGTATTTTCCTTTTCATTACAGCTCATCATTGACTCAGTGACTCATGATTTACAGAAGTCTCATTTTTATCAGTTATATTTCATTCAAAAGGTTATAAATGAATAAGTCTTATAAAATCTTTGAACGGTCATTTGATTGACATGCCAGGGATCATTAGGGCTATTTTGTTGACTTGTTTGGAAAATAAATGTCAGGTAATACATTTAATTTCTCTATGTGGGATGGCCTGATTTCCATCCAGGTCATGGCTAATTAACTCGTTAATGAACGTGTGACTCAAACGTCTGGCTCCATTGCAAATGACTGACAATTTCAGTGTTTCCAGAGTTTGCTAATTAGGAATGTTTCTTTTATAGATTAATAAAAATAATTTATATACTGTATGCACTGCGACTTAACATTTGTAAAAAAGGCCAATTAAAGGAGTAAAGTTGCTTAAAGGTTGAATGAATGCATACAAATGTAATAACATTGCAGTTACAGTGCATTGAATACATCATGTTAACAGTTGAAGTAACACATCTGCAAGTTTTTATGTTGAATCTAGAATTGATTAATATACACTGATCAGCCACAACATTAAAACTGGTGAAGTGAATAACATTTATTATCTCATTACAATGGCACCTGTCAAGGGGTGCGATATATTAGGCAGCAAGTGAACAGTCAGTTCTTGAATTTCATGTGTTGGAAGCAGGAAAAATAGGCAAGCGTAAGGATCTGCGTGACTTTGACAAGGGCCAAATTGTGATGGCTAGACGACTGGGTCAGAGCATCTCCAAAACGGCAGGTCTCGTGGGGTGTTCCCAGTATGCAGTGGTGAGTACCTACCAAAAGTGGTCCAAGGAAGGACAACCGGTGAACTGGCACCCAAGGCTTATTGATGTGGGTGGAGAGTGAAGGCTAGCCCATCTGGTCCAATCCCACAGAAGAGCTACTGTAGCACAAATAGCTGACAAACGTAATGCTGGTCATGATAGAAAGGTGTCAGAACACACAGTGCATCGCAGTTTGCTGGGGCTGCGTAGCTGCAGACCGGTCAGAGTTCCCATGCTGACCTCTGTCCACCGCCGAAAGCACCTACAATGGGCAGGTGAGCATCAAAACTGGACCATGGAGCAATGGAAGAAGGTGGCTTGATGTGATGCATCACGTTTTCTTTTAGATCATGTGGACAGCCGGGTGCGTGTGCGTCATTTACCTTTGGAAGAGATGGCAGCAGGATGAAGAAGCCAGGCCGGCAGAGGCAGTGTGATGCTCTGGACAATGTTCTGCTGGGAAAGCTTTGGTCCTAGCATGCATGCAGATGTTAATTTGACACATACCAAATCCCTAAATATTGTTGCAGACCATGTACACCCCTTCATGGAAGTGGTATTCCCCAATGGCTGTGGCCTCTTTCAGCGGGATAATGCGTCCTGCCACACTGCATAAATTGCTCAGGAATGGTTTGAGGAACATGATGAAGAGTTTAAGGTGTTGACTTTGCCTCCAAATTCTCCAGATCTCAATCTGATTGAGCATCTATGGGATGTGCTGGACCAACAAGTCTGATCCACGAAGGCCCAACCTCACAACTTACAGGACTTGAAGGGTCTTCTGCTAACATCTTAGTGCCAGATACCACAGGACACCTTTAGAGGTAGTTTTAATGTTGTGGCTAATAGATGTAGATGCACACACAATAGGGTCCAAAAGTCTGAGATCACTAGTGAATAATGTTTCTATTTTTACAAATTAAAATGATATTATATCAGCATAAATATGTGAGTGAAAATTTCAACTGAAAAATGAACGTGGTTTGAGAATGTCTAAGTGTTTGGTATTTTAATGACAGCATGCACTTGAGCTGGCATGGGCAAAACCTGATGATCCATGTTATCCTCCATAATTTGAGAATGTCCACAGAGCATCTTGTGTGCTCCAATGGAAACAAGGGAATCTGATATTTTGTTCAAAGTTAACAGTCAATATCACAAATTTGCTAATTTGATTAATGATTCAGAAATGGTACAGAATCTCAAATATTTCTTTTTCATTTTATGTCATAACTTTTCAAAATGTATAATTTTTCAAAATCTTAAAACTTTCATCTTATGTGTCCTCCTCACTGTATGCATGCAACACAGAATATGAGCCTGATTTCCTGATAAAATCCAATTCTTGAGGAATGTTTAATTTTATTATAAGCCTACCTATTTCTGTAGCATTATTTTCATTTATATCCATAGCTTTGAACTCAAAGACTGCAGGCCTAGATGAGTATGTGGTAGGTAAGCCCACATTTTGTCACATCTTGACTTTAGATTCCTATCTTGAAGAAAATAAAAAGGAGGATGAAGAATGGCTGAAGGATGTGAGCTTGAGAATTAGACGAGTAAATCACTGTGATAGGAAACACCATTCACTGCTTTCAGTCTCTCTCTCCTTGCTGGCCGCAAGCCCGATCTGTGGTGTCGCACAACTGTGCTGCAGAGAGTGCATTAACTTTGAGGAATGCAAAGGCAAATAAACACACGATGCGCAGACTGGCCTAAATTTTTAAGGGTTTAACGGCAAGTTGGAAGTCTGATTTAACTGCCTTGGCTTAAAGATCTCACCTAGCCTGACAAACGATAGAGACAGAGATAAACTCTCAGATTTATTCCTTTAAATCAACAAAGGCCCCCTCCATAAAGATCTCATCCAGAGAGATTAGAAGGACTTGATTTTGTAAACATCATGAGCAAAGGGCTATGAAACAGCCAGACTGTGTGGAGAGTCAGTGCAAGCGCGATCGCAATGAACTGACTGAAGCACATGTCCATTGGTTTATTGTAATAAAAATGGATTTGCCATTAGACATGGTTTGATGGTTTAATCTGGAAGATAAACCTTACAGGTTCCACCGTTGAGGCAAAGGTTGAGCTGATTGTTCCAAAGGTTCCATTTAACATATGTTCCAAAACTGAGTGAGCTGACTGCATAGGCAACATTCTATGCATAGCCTGTGCATTTCAGATATGAGTTCTGTTCCATAAAGTAGGCAGTACGATTATGCTGCCTCCTAAAAAATCATCCTAATCTCATGAAAATTACTTTCCTGTGGATACATTTCTGCAAAATTATATTATGTGGTTCACAACATGTATCGTGGCAGTTAATAGGCGAACTGTCCACTGTGTGGCACTAAAAATCAAGTGTTTAGATGTTATTGGAAAATTAAAGCTCAAGTATACTTTGGTCAGATGTGGATGCTAGGTGTCTGCGTACATGATGCGTAATGCAGATTCAATCATCAGCAGAATGCTGGAACACTGAACTCGCACAGCCCCATTTTTCTAACCGCATGTACTCTGAACACGCAGTATGTTCATGCACCTGGAATTATTTGGACTAATTAGTGGTTCCACAAGGTGGCAACACTTACAGTTGAGCCATTGCTGAAGGAGCACTGAAGAAGATGTAATCACTGCTAAATAAAAGGAGTCTAAGGTGGAAGTAACAACAGTGGATGTGCAAGTCAAGAAAGCATATGTGAGGAGGTCAGCATTTGTATAACTCGAGTCTGAAGGAATATAAAGACATATTTATAGGTCGTAGCGCGCATGCGCCAACCGCCTGTATATGCGCATACATTCAAATGAAGTATACTTATACTGCATTCAAATGTACGCAGACTAGGGATGCACTGATACCACTTTTTCTCTTCCGATCCGATTCCAATATCGGAAATCTCAGTATCATGGCCTTTGATGTCAACAAGAGATGCATTTTCTCCTTTGAGTTGATAAACCAATTTATGTTGCTATCCTAAGTATGCACTCTTATATTGTTAGTTGCATTTTATTATTTGCAACTTGTGTTTCCACCTGCTGCGTACATCCCTATCAGAACAAACTTGACACCCATTTGTGGTAGAATACATTAATATGACAAACATTGATAAGCATTTAGACCCTAACTCGACCAATTTACTGTGTTACAGAGACAGATTTTTTGGTCCTCCACATTGTGTTTCATTAAAGACCAGGGAGAAGAAGGATTACATCATATCATTCATCATGACCTCAAGACAAGAACATTCCAGTGAGGAACTATGTTCACATACAGTCCAGACCAGATCCTGTATCTAACAGAGCCCATACTGAGCTGGTATGAAAGCTGTCTAGGATGATTTTAAGTGGGGGTTTTTGTGGTTTTTTTTTTTTGTTGTAACAAATAATTTGGTTTAATTGCAGCTCTTTGTTTAAATCTAGTCTCAGTCTCATCTGGGTGGAAATACTGTAGATTTGTGGATATATCTGGGTGGAATTTGTGGATATAGAGCAAATAACATTCTAATGTGCTCTTCAGTAGGTGAAATAGCATGCTAACAGTGCTGCCCTACAAAGCCAAAATCCAGTAACTACGCCAACATTGAAACTGAGAAAAATGCCTTTAAAGTTTGTTTTGTATTTTTGATTGTTCTGCCAGAATGTTGAATTATTACATTTTTGCACTCCATTTTCTCTGAATCTGAGCATAGCTGAGCCAAACCCATCTGTCACAGAACAGATCACGAGTTAAGATAGCATACTATTATACTACTATTTTGCACTCTAAATAGCCAGACACACGTTGATTGTAAAATATAATACTCGTTGTTCATACGGTTCTGAACGAAACACAAACCACCTTACATTTCACAGTGTTTTCCCAGCAATGCTATCCTGTGATGGACTGGCAATTGTTGGGTATATGAGTGTGTGGCAAGTGAGCCAAGTTTCAAAATGCCAAAGATATGGTAGATAAAGTGTCAGATCTGTTAACAGCCTCAGACTGTGTATGAGAGGGAGGTATAAATTAAGGCAGCTAAATGAAGCTGTTTATCTTTGCTAGCATTCATACAGAGCTGCTGCCAACACTCCAGGAGCCCAGTAGAGCTTGGCGTTGAGAGCTGAGGTCATTGTATAACATTCTACAGAGTACTAGTCTCTTCAGGGCTAACTAAAGAGCAGGAAACTTTAGGAGGTATTTAATCTACAAGAGAGAGGGTTCCAAATGGGATGTGTATGATTCACATCTCCAGTAGGAACCTGCTCTGGTTCCTTTTATAGTGTGCTTTCCTGAAGAAAAAAAAACAAAACAATTGCATATAGTGTGCTTTGTCAATCACCAGCATATATTGTGTTTTGGATTCTGGTGTCCCGGAACCAAGAACTGGTACTTATTCAAAACTAGTTCCATTTTGTAAAAATACTGGAACCGAATGATTTTCAAGGTGTTCGGTTCCTTAAATGGTTCTTCAATAGGTGCTTTTCCACCAACGGGCTGAACGATTTTCATTGTGGTACCATGCCATTACTTACCAATCTGTGCTCATTGTAACAATCATGGTTTCTTTTCCCACAGTGATGCTGTAAAATATGGATTAAAATGTCTTGACTGAGCAAGTGACCAATCTCGTGTCGCCATGTCACTAAAGCCGTTCCACCAGCATGGTTCTCTTAGCCAACTGTGCTGAGATATCGGGGCCGGTAAAATGCTCAAATGGAAATGCTCCTGGTACCGTTTCTCACCTCAGAACCATTTGCTCAGAACCATTTGGACTAATGGTGGAAAATAACTTCTTCAAGTAATAAAATCATCTTTAATGACATTGTTATGGAACTAGAGAATCGAATGAGAACCATTAAGTTCCTTTGAAGTCCCATCCCTATTCCCAAGCATGGTGGTGTTTCCACAAGGCTTCTGAACTTGTTTAATTAGAAAGACTTTGTCAATCAGTTTCATCAGAATAACAACTCTAGTTGATTAGCTTCTCTAGCTACGCATGACTATACTGGTTACTAGCTAGACAAGCATAATCCATCATTGACCATCATAAAACAGGTTGGAAATTCTACACCGGTCTTTTCAGCAGAGCGATCATTTGTGAAAAGCATTGTATGTATTGAACATTACAGGCATTACAGTGTTAACAGCAGTCCCAGTCAGCAGACAGAATGGCAAATGCAGAGTTAAAATCCATCAACACACCACTAGACCTACCACGAGACATTAATTCCTTTAAGCGAGCTTTCCAAAGCTTACAGCCAGCTTTGGAAAGCAAGATCTTCAGGATGAAGCCCAGAGAGGCGCTCCCATCAGACATTTGTCATAAAGCATATCTGGGGGAGTCGCTAATCAGATTGGGAATTCGTAGAGGGGGGCCCAGGGTGGCAATTCATCATAATTCCATTTTACAGCAGAGGTGTGCCACCTGATCTGGCGGTGATTTCATACACCTTCAAGCAGAGCCAGGCAAGTGTCAATAAGGACGAGACATAATGGACTGAGCTCCTCTGATGTTCTGAGCCAGAAACTTATGCCAAGTGGTGCCTTTTTTAAAAGTGCTCCCCTTATTTCAAGCACTGCTGAGTTAAAGGAGGGCTTCTTAATTCTTATGAGACTAGAAGGCAAGACCTTGCTTTTCATTTCTTTCATCTGGCCCTGGCCCTGGCCCTGTTCATCCTCTCATATCCAGCGTGTCATTAATAGCTATTGTCATAAAACACCCTAACTATTTTGGCTGCGAGATAGAGCGCTGGGTCCTGGTGTGTCTGCTGTGCTGTACTGTACTGGTGTCTGCACTAAGACGTGAACAATAAAGATGTTTGAAGGGCACTGATACCCAATACCAAGCAAAATATGATTGATTGTCTTTCTGCTACATGTACGACAGACTTCTGAGTGATAAATTACAACAGGAAGGTATAAGAATATGGGGAACACTTGGGACACGACAATTGGTACATCCAAGGGCTTTCCAAAGTGCTGCTAATGTCTTAGGTATGCTTACACAATCTATCAACTGTTTAGTTACTTTAGACTTAATGCCAGTTCCAATAAAGCAGAGAGACTGTGGGATCCTGCAAGATCATTACTCAATACAACAACAGTTATTGCATGCTTTGTAACACTATATGTTTTAACATGAAGTCTCTCAGTGGGTCCTTGTGCCCTTGAATAAAGGATTACAGGATTAGTGTAGCGCATGGATGTGAGCTTTTTGCTTCCAAAATAATTTATCCAAATGACATTCATTCAGCTCTGCTGGTCACAACCAAACTTCTAAACTAACTTTACCAGCAATACTTTCTTATTTAGTCAATTTCATCAAAATATCTTACTTGTACACCAGCTAGAACAGCCTGCACCAGCATGGAACTTCATACTGGTCCAAAGGTTTACGACTTTACGATTTATAATAGTCCTTTACGATTGTTGCTTGTCAGACTGTACGATATGAACGTATTGATATTGCCATTGCACACTGTGCAACATTATGTCAGACTGCACGATATACATCGTAGCCGACTGTGGTCCCAATTGTCCCGAACATTGATCATGACACAAGTTACGGGAGTGTTGCGGAATAGAAGCGAAACAGCAAAATTTGCCCACCATGGAGGAGCATTATTTTTCTTTCTCTGGAAGAAGAGACATCAGCATTCCCATTGCTCCAATACCACTCCATCATGAGCATAGGCTAACATTTACAAGAAAGATGTATTTTGTCAAATAGGCCTATAATAAGACAGCCTGATCACAAATACAGAAATGTACAGATGTTGAGAATGAACGTGAGTGTGGGAGGTAGCCTACAGTAATAATGATCTAACAAGCAAATATTCATTGTGGAAATAAAAAGACTTGTGGCACGAAAAATTACAAACTTCTCCGTTCACATTGGAGAAAACAAAAAAGGTGGGTTAGAGTACGTCTTTCTTCTTTGTAGGTTACTAACCTATCGGCCACTCAAAATTTTTTACATTCATAAAGGTTGATCATATATCACGCTTGCAAATTCCCTATGAATAATGCACATACATGATGTAGATTTATATAATTGTATTGAACTGTATTTAAATACAGTATAAATTGTTCAATCTTTCTATTTTATTGTATTTATTCATAAATAAAATTGGAGTGGTGTGAATCTTAACTAAAGAAGTTTACAGACATTTAAAGTAAATTTATTAAAAGTAAAATAGTAATATAATAACTTTGTAAAGAAAATGCATGATAAATGTAAAGAAAAATAATACGAAAATGCAAGGCTATGATGCTAAATTTCAGACACTGGCCAAATTTCGTCGGAGGCTGAAGATCATCTGAAATGCTATTAATCTTCCATATGTGAACATGTCACACTGAATGTTGTAAGATTGCCGATTTTGCCCTGCGACGAGAGAGATCCTTTAGGATTCCTGAAATTGATCTCAGACGGCAGAATCGTGGCCAAAATCGTACAGTGTGCACCCGTCTTAAGTTCATAATTTCAGCAAGGGTTTGGGGTTAATGCCATGCACCAAAATCACCAATGGTGATTAAGACCATTAAGCAAAAATCAGCAAAACGGCATTTAGACTTAGCTTAGCCAATCACAGAAAATGCAACCTGACTGGTGACACAGTAACTTCCCAAGGTTCCGAAATTTCCACCTGCCTCATAACTCACTCACACCAGCAGAGAAAACATTCCACCTGCGTGAGCTGTCCATATAAACTCAGAGGCTCTGAACTTTGAAATTCATAGGGAGACTTTGGTAACTGTCCAATACAGAGGTGATTTGATAACAATGTGCTCAGAAAGCTATTTATTCATTTATGACAGTACTGAACAAACCCTGCACAGGGTCATTGGAGTCCATTTCAAGGTCATTGGGGCCAGTTATGGATAAATACTTTTACTTTCATGGATCATAAAAGGTAGTCTGCCCTAAAAGCAGCTTTGCATTTTGTTTGAAGTATATCTTGGAGGTGACTAAATTAGTTTGGTCTTCAAAGCAATTAGTTGTTTGATCGAAACTGGAAAGGATTCTCTATCCATGGCTGTGACAGTTTTCACTTTCGACACAAAAATCACAGGTGCCCTACAGAAAAGCCTGGGTCGATTTTTCATGCTGGAGCTGGACAGAGCTACAGAAATATGGAGGAAATAGCAGAGCTTTTTATGGTCTCTTATTTAATGGTCAAAATGAACACAGCAGACCACTGAAATTAAGATGCCGACCCAATGGCTTTTATGGAATACATATCTCAGATAGAAATCCTCACAGGCAACAAGAGCAGTATTTCTCAACAATAAATTAATTCATCATCAGTGAAACGTTGCTGAAAGAGGTCTCTTTTAAAAACAGCCTGGAAAGCCATACATAAGCAAGTGTCGAGAAAAAAAAAGTATTTTTGAGAAAATAAATGAATCACTGTGAAAAACTCTGGCTTTGTTTGGAAACTGGGAACAGACCCTCACATGCTATCCAATCATAGCTAAACATTGCACAGACACACATCCAAGAACATCAGAACAACTGCGACCTAAAGAGAGGGGCCAAAAATGTGATGGAGATTATTTTACTTCCTTATCTTATATTGAGTTCCTCTGTACCACAATTTGCCCATGTACTTGCAAAAGCAATGTTCTGGAGAGACTCCAACAACACGTAACATACGCAGAGACTCTGACCCAATGGGCAATTGCGCTCTTGCCTGGACAGCGATTTCCACCGGCAGGGTTTTTGTGATGTAAATTCTACACGAGCTGACAGAAAAGAGATGCCAGCTGCAGTCTTTAGAAATGCAGAATGCATGAGCTGTGTTTTTGATTAAAAAAAACGAATCACAACCCACCTTGTCAGCCACGCAAAACATTCTACAATTGAGAGGAACAGCCTTAAAGAGAAACAACATTCATTACATTCATATTCCCTGTCGAGCATTCTGGCACATGAAACAAGACACAGGAGAAGCTGTGCTAACATCTGTAACTGGGTTTAATGTTTAGAATATTTTTCTGTAAAATCTTTGCAGCCTGCATTTGGTGGTTTGTACTGTTTGCAATGATTCGCTATAAAAGCTTTGAATCTTTCATAAACATTCATTGATAGGGAATGCCAAAAGACAGAACACTTTTATAAGGTTATCTTAGACATATAATTTGCAATAATTTATATGCGTGTCATGTTGGTAAATATACTTAGCAAAAAATATTAATTTGTGTGTGTGCCTAATATGGTAACATACAACATTTTTAAAGCTGGCCCAAGAACTGCTTATATATAGGTATCATATGTTCATGTGGATGATACTAGGCAAACGAAAACCATATATGGAATATGTTAATGTCACCACCCCAATTGTTTCCCATTAATGTGGACCAGATTCCGCAGTACATAGACATGGTGGCAATTTTTGCGATGTGAAGAATGTCATGTCAACTTTTGTCTGAATTCATGTTATCTTATTATTTTGGGGGATTGTGCACTGAATAATATGTAAAGTATTGGAAGAAGGTGGTTGGTTGAGGTATTATGGAGAGGTGTTACTGGAATGGTGTGTCCATTAAAACACAATAAATCCAGTTGTTAATTAATCAATAAATGTATCAGTTTATTTATGGTCCAGCAGCATTTTAAAAAAAATGTATGTAGATGTCATGGCATTGTAATCTTGTCATTCTGCCAGGTATACACAAATATAATAAAACTCATAACATAACTATAAATAACTACTTTATGTTATTAGCAATGAATGATCTCTACATATCGACATCACTTGACCTCTGTGAAAATGTATGACAAAAATCATTCCTTTAATAAACACCTGTAGAACAGTTGCATATTAACTCCTCTATCTCTGCTTTCAGTATCATACAAACTTAAAAATCTAAAGTAATGTCTTCAAATGTGCAGGAAACAACGTAGGAAGCTCACTATGTCGCTCCAAAACAAGTAATATATCTCCGGGTCTCCTATATGAGCCATCAAAGGGTACACCTACCTCCTTGTAGAGAAGGACTCAGCTGTGTGGTGAGGAAGAATCCGAGAAGGAGCAACGAAACCCTTCTGCTTGCCATCTCGCCCCAAAATGCACTGGCCCTCCCCAAATCAGCTGGTTTTATTCTCCAAGAGCTAATTACCACTTCAAATATGTCTAAAAAAAATGAAGAGAGGGAAAAAAAAAGAAATGATACTGGACACGACGTAATTAAGAAAGGGCAAAGCCTTTGGTTCAATGGATCATTGCACTTTTTTCTCTTCTATGTCTGGTGTTGCTGTTTTTATTCTGGTCACTACTGCCAAAAAACCTGAGTGCTGCCAGAGAAAGAGAGAGAGAGAGAATACAGGAGAGAGGGGAGGGAAGGACGAAGGACGAGAGAGAACAGGAGACACAGGGAGAGCAAGAGACCAGCTTTCCCACTCTCTCTTCCAAAAAGAATTCCACTGTCTGCCAGACATTTGCATGGACTTTAAGAGGAGTTCTCATTTTTTATGTGAGCAGAGGAATAAAGTGAAATCAGTACTTGGATAAGGATTTTTTCCCAATCGCTGTGTTTCTGCCTTACAACTAAAAGACTTACACCATGCACTGATCCTCACGTGGTTACGAAGGTTCTTATTTCAAAGACAGTTCAATCAAAGGAAACTCAAACAATGTATTTGTAACAGAGTCACGGGGGAAATTAAGCATGTTGTTCATTGAAACGCGTGTTGAATGCTTTTTATTGCATCTGTAATCTTTTACGTCTGCCAGGTATAACAGTAATGATACTTATGACACATGAACGTGTGACTGCTTGCACATTATTAATAATAAGAGATATTGACTAAGCTTATAAATTGCCTACAAACATATTGAATGCTGCAAGTTAAGAATTAAGAGAGGCTCTCTGATGGCAGGACTTGCACAGCAGAAATAAAAGCTCTTGAGCATGCTAGACGGACACAGTCCTTCTCATAAACATGAGTATTATGGGCAGTGGATGCTGGTGAACAACAGGAGAGGAATAGGATGTGCATGCAAAGAGCACATGTGTGAGGAGGTCATGATATACCAGCATTTGTATTACGTGAGTCTGAAAGACTATCAAGACATCTTTATGGGTCTAATCTACTGAAGAGAAATAGTCCAGTATTGCATAGCAGTCGTAATGTGCATTCATCAACCGGCTGTATTCATGCACACAGTCAGATGGAGTATACATGGACAGGCTAGAGTGTTCAACTGAACACGCACACACTAGCGTAGAAGTACAAACCAAAGTATACTTTGGGACTTACCCTGATCATAACCCCAGCTCTACATCCTATTCCTAATGACAACCACTAACTTAGAGTCCTAAACCCTAACTTCAACCACTTATTCTATCCTTGACTCTTAACCTACAGGTCTACCCAAGCCTTTCAGCTAAACCTGATTTCAATCCCTGGTCCCTAATCTTACTACAAACCCTTATTTGACCCTTTGTTACAACTCTAAATACTAACATTTTAACTTCAATCTCTAGTTCCAACCTTAATCGTTAACTTCAATTCAAAGTGATGCCCCTGAATTTTCATCTCATAATCTAGCCTGTCTCCTAATCTTCAGTCCTAACCCCTATTCCAAACCCCAGTCCATTTAATATTCTAGGGTTAGCCCCAAACCACTATACCTACCCCCAACCTTTGAAATCTTAACCCTCACCCTTTCTTCTAACCTCATTCCCCCATCAAGATCCTAATCCAATAAAGGAAAGTCACACATGATGGTCCTGATCTGTTGATTATGACCTAAATTTCAAAAACCTAAATCAGAGTATCAATCAAGCAACAAATCACAGCTCTTTTCATGTAAGTCCTTACCTGGGGGGTCTCCCCTCATTGGGAAGGCTGTTGGCCAGAGCAACTTCCTGTCTTGCAGCTGTAGTTATCAGTGAATGTTCAGTCAAAGCCAGACTTCTCCATCTTATAAAGAGGTGCAATTCATGTCAAACTTCAGCTGGTTATTAGTTTTGAATATGGTTAGAAAATGCATTGTATTCATTAATTGATTAAATTGACATGAACAGATGACAGTTTATGTTTTGAATGGTTGGGGAAAAGCACTTATAAAGGGCTTCATAAAGGTAATAGCTCTCATAAAGGTATTTTTGCTCCTAAAAATCAAACCCAGGGGCAAATAATACTCCTTTGTATACATGTAATTTTGCGATGTCCTTTAACCAAGACCATGACTTAGGCTGTTGATCACATGCAAACAGATGATGTGTCCAGGACACAAAATTTCCCTTGAATAAGTCACATGCCTTAGTAATGTTAAAAAAAATCCATCTTGGCACTTTAGTCCAAGTTTTGTTTGTTTTTTTTGGATATTTTGCAGTTGGAGGAGTCCCTCAAAGCCTGGTGAAGAGGATTTCTTCAAGAAAGCTTTGTCTCCACTGATTCAAATGGCTCCAGTGTAATTTTTCCCAAGAATTACTTAAGAGGGAGAAGAGTGGGTCACTGAAATCCTCACAGCTGATGACACAGATAGAGATGGAAAGACAGAGGGGGCTTTATAAATTTTAATCAACAAGCTTAATGATATTTAGACAACATAATTGTTTGCTGTTCCTGCCTTAACTTAAGGTCGTTTCAGGACACTGATCTATATCCACAGTTCATTAACCATGCACTGCACGGTGTCCCCTATAGTAAGTCTAGGTTACGGATGTAACCTCCATTCCCTGATGGAGGGAACGAGACGTTGTGTCGAAGAAGCGACACTAGGGGTCTCTCTTGAGCACCTTTTGAATCTCTGATCTATGAGAAAAGGCCAATGAGAAATTGGCAGACAAAATTTGCATGTCCGCCCCCGGACATTCGGGTATAAAGGGAGGGAAATGCATCTATTTCATTCAGGATTTTTCTGAGGAGCCGACAATGGTTCGGCCGCAACAGTGGCTCGGTTCAGCAATGTGGCCGGGAGGACACAACATCTCATTCCCTCCATCAGGGAATGGAGGTTACATCCGTAACCTAGACATTCCCCGTCTGTCGCTCACTTTGACATTGTGTCAAAGAAGCGACACTAGGGGTCCAATTTAAATCACGCCATGCGCTGAGTCGTGTACGTGTACTGCTGACACAGAAGCGGGCAGAATTTTATGTGCCAAAGTGACTGGCTGTGTCAGACTGCACATACCCTTCCCCAGTGCCCCATAAAATCATCAGAGCCTTCTGGTTCTTTACCCCCGACAGGGGGGAACAAGGCGACGAGCCAAGCATTGGAGCAGGCCGCGCCAACCGCGTCTTTTTTCTCTCTATGTTTCTCGCACAGAGTTAAAGTGGCCGGCGCTATCATACACATCGGGGAAGGCGATCTTTCCCAGTTTTCCTATTCTTTCAGGGGGGAAAGACCCTGCGGAGACCACACCTGCCCAGAAATACATCACATGGGCTTTTAGGTCACATGTGGAGAATGGTGAGGTGGTAGATCCTACCTCATTGGGAGGGAGGAGTTGCTACAGACACGGCGACCAGGGGCCAGTGGGAACTGCCCAAGGGAGACGCGGTCCACTCGCAAGGGGACCGTACCGCAGAAAATACACACAGGGGGGAAGTCCACATAGGAGCCCGACCTGTGGAGCACCTATTCCAGTACAGGGTACCCATATTGGATTTGGTCAGCATATTCCTCCACTGAATTCACAGACCAGAGGGCTAGGGAGGAGTCATCCAGGGAGCCGAGTTAGTGGGATCTCCTAAAAGGGCACTAGGTGCAAGCGATCCACCAGGTCAGTTTGTCAGCGTGTTACCGAGTTCTACCGCCTCGGACCTGAGAAAACACAGGACGAAACCGAATCAACCCTGAGATTGTAAAATCTCGCAAAGGTATTGGGTGTCGCCCAACCTGCTGCTCTGCATATGTCTGCTAGTGAGGTGCCCCTGGCCAGTGCCCATGAGGATGCAACATTTCTTGTTGAGTGTGCTCGGACCCGCAAGGGGGGGGCACGGCCTGGGTGTGATAGGTCAATGTAATGGCATGCAATACCCAGTGGGTAAGCCTCTGTTTAGAGACAGTGTTCCCTTTCCACTGTCCGCCAAAACAGACAAAGAGCTGCTCAGAATGTCTAAAGCTCTGCGTGCAGTCCAAGTAGATATGCAAAGCACATACCGGACACAACAACGAAGGGGCTGGGCCTGCCTCCTCCCGGGGCTGCGCTTGCAGTTTCACTACCTGGTCCCTGAAGGGAGTGGTAGGAACCTTGGGCAAGTAGCCCGGTCGCTGTCTTAGGATCACATGAGAGTCTGCTGGACTGAACTCCAAGCGTCGCTGACAGAGAACGCTTCCAGGTCCCCGACCCTCTTGATGGAGGCGAGCGCGATCAGGAGGGCCGTCTTCAGGGAGAGGGACCTGAGTCAGACTGATTCTAGCAGCTTGAAGGGGGGTCTCTGAAAGCCCGAGAGGACCACTGAGAAATCCCAGGAGGGGAACAGGCTTGACCAGGAGGGATTTATCCTCCGGGCGCCCCTTAGGAACCTGATAATTAAGTCATGCTTACCCAGACTTGCCATCTACTGTGTCGTGGTGGGCCATGATAGCAGCTACATACACCTTCAAGGTGGAGGGGGACAGCCTCCCCTGCAACCTCTCCTGCAGGATTGAGAGCACTGACCAAACTGCACACCACTGTGGGTCTTCAGCCCGGGAAGAACACCAATTCCCGATCAAGCGCCACTTCAGGGTGTAAAGTTGCCTGGTAGAGGGGGCTCTGGTTCGTGTCTATGACGGCAGGTGGTAGATCAGCTAGATCTTCCGTATCCCATCCAGGGGCCAGACATGGAGGTTCCAGAGGTCTGGGTGCGGATGCCAGAGCATGCCCCATCCCTGAGAAAGAAGGTCCTTCCTCAGGGGAATTCACCAGGGAGGGGCTGTCGTGAGGAGTACGAGATCCGAGAACCAAGACTGAGTGGGCCAATAGGGGGCTACTAGAGTGACTTGTCCTCCCTGACCTTGCTCAGCACCTATGTAAGAAAGTTCACTGGGGGAAATGTGTACTTGCACAGCCCTGTGGGCCAGCTGTGTGCCAGCGCGTCTGCCCCGAGGGGAGCCTCCGTTCGGGCGTACCAGAGCGGGCAGTGGGAGGTCTCTTGGGAGGCGAACAGGTCTACCTGAGCCAAGCCGAACCGTTCCCAAATCAGCTGGACTGACTGGGGGTTGTCGTGATCATGCATCTGCCACCATGTTAAGGTTGTGAGTGTCACGCAGCGACTTGAGTCGGGTGATGATCACACGGTGCGTGCCACGTCTCGGGACTCGAGTCTGGAGCCAGTGCTGAAGCGGTCTCGTAAGCATCAACCCCAGCGGCACGACCGCCGTGGAGGACGCCATATGCCCCATGAGCCTCTGGCCTATGCCCGGCCTGAAGGTGGCGAGGCATTTCAGCACTGACTGCGCGTGCACGTTGGTGAAGCACGCTGACATTGAGACTGAGTCTTACTCCATGCCGAGAAAAGAGATGCTCTAAACCGGGGTGAGCTTGCTCTTTTCCCAGTTAACCTGAAGCCCTAAACGGCTGAAGTGCCTGAGCACCTGGTCCCTGTGGGCGCATACTAACTCTCGGGAGTGGGCCAGGATGAGCCAGTCATCGAGGTAGTTGAGTATGCGGATGCCTGCTTCCCGAAGCGGGGCAAGGGCTGCCTCTGCGACCTTCGTAAAGAAGCGAGGGGACAGGGACATACCGGAGGGGAGGACCTTGTACTGATATGCCTGGCCATTGAAAGCGAACCGTAGGAGGGGTCGATGTCAAGGCAATATTGATACATTTCTTGGGTACGATGAAGTAAGGGCTGTCGAAACCCTTCTTCATCTCGGTTGGAGGGACAGGTTCTATCGCGCGTTTGAGTAAGAGAGTCACGATTTCCGTGTGCAGGGATTTGGCATGTTCGCCATGTACTGCGGTAAACTTGGGGGGCTGGCAAATTGAATTGCATGGTCCTAGCCAGCCAGTGTGACGGATTGGGAAGTGAGAGCCACGTGTCCAAACTCGGGGCTAGGGGCACTAAGGGGACGGTAATTTTTGATGTACCCGGCGGGCTTCGCAGCGGGGCGGGGCAGGTAATGTGGCGTCGGGAGGCAAGGGTGCATCCCGAGGCTCTGGTGCTGGTGGACTTGCTGAAGGGCCATGGCATGCAGGGGGCGGATGCAGCCTGTCCGGTGGTGCTGTAGGCTTTGGAGGTCAGTGAAGATGTCATCCTACAGGGCTTGGAGGGGAGCACAGGGCGACCCCACCAGGTGTCGGTGTTCTAAGCGCACAGGTGGATCCACATGGGGGACCGCCGTGTACCCGTGGGCCGCTCTGCTGTTGAGGGTAGTGAGAGTGGATTAGCGAGAGGCTTTGTGATGGGTGGAGAAGGGTGAAGGGTATTCAGAACTTGTCAACTCATCATGCACTTCCGGGAAGAGAGGAACCGGGGGGGGGGGGGGGCACAACTGTGAGTGGCGCGCAGACCAGAGGAACCAATCATCTAACCGTGAAGGCTGTGGGGAAGACGGAGGGTTCCAGTCCAGCCCCACGCTGACAGCGTCCCGGGCAAGCATGTCGGACATCTGGGCGTCAGCCTCAGACTGGGCGTGCTGGCCCAAAGGCAGCAGTCCAGTGTCCGACCGTGTCAGACGCCGGACCGCTCTCCGATGCTCATCCAGTTCGGGGGGCTCAAGAGGATAGGCAGGCTGGCTATGAGGTGAGCTGCTGTTGCCTCGAGCCCAGATGGAAGTCAATGAGTGTGCCAGGGGGTGGGTGCTTCACGGGGCGTACCAGGCGGAACCGAGCCATCTACAAATGTCCTCAATCCTGTGGGAAGAAGGATCAATGTGGGGGGCGGCTGGTGTGGCGTTCCTTCTGTTGAAGGAAAGCTGTGACCACAACATTGCCATGGTCATGTTCTCGCAGTGAGTACATGAACCATCCACAAACGCTGCCTCGGTGTGATCGCAGCCCAGACACACAAGACAGTGCTTGTGGCCGTCAGAAGCGGAGAGCACTCTACCGCATCCAGGAACTACAAAGGGGCGGAAGGGCATCATTATAAAGATGCGTCCTGAAAAGGACTTTCAACGCCAGCTGTGTATTGCTCTTTTAGAGAAAAAAACTCTTTTAGAGAAAATAAACTCTTTTAACTGTGATGTCGAAGTGCCCAGGGGTAAGCTGCACTACCGTGCAGAGAAGGGAGAAAGCCGCTATATGCGCCGTAGATCCAACAGCAATCGCACTCAGAGATGGGAGGAACAGTGTGTGACTCACAGCTCGCTGCATACACAACCATCGGCTCCGAAGAAAATTTCTGAATGAAACAGATGCATTTCCCTCCCTTTATACCCGTATGTCCGGGGGCGGGTCATGCAAATCCTGTCTGCCAATTTCTCATTGGCCTTTTCTCATAGATCAGAGATGCAAAAGGTGCTCAAGAGAGACCCCTAGTGTTGCTTCTTCAACACAACGTCGAAGTGAGCGACAGACGGAGAACACATCTTTAAAGGTCATGAAGTGCTAGTTTTTATAATTGTATTATCTTCCCCGAGGTCCACTGACAATGTTATAAAAGCTATGGTTCGTACCAAAACAGCCACAATTTAGTAATATATGATTAATTTCCACCTTTTTTATAGCCCTCTGTCTTAAATACTTGGTTTTGGCCTAAGCGTTGGCCTTAAAACTTCAACGTAAACATACTGCAAGCACACTGAGGCGCACATTGGCGTAAACACACAGAAACGGTCAAAAATGTTTACATACACCAACAATTAAAAATAGCGCAGATGGGCGAAAGAACGCATCCATGATGTGTTTGTGCTCAAAGCAACACAGACAGCAGCTGAATGAAATAGAATTTCTTCTCCCTTTCAGAGTTGTAACTTGACACTGTGTATTTTAAAATCAGCATGAGATATGTATCTTATTATATTATTATTATATTATATGTAATGCTCTCAAAATACTCCCAAAAACATTTGGGGGAAAATAAAAACATTTATTAAAAAAAATTCTTAGGAAACATCAAAAATTTTCCTTTGTGATTCAATTATTCATGCATCAGATAATTAATATATTCAGAACTTGAACTGAAAAAAAAAAAGATATAGTGCTACACTTAAATACTGTATTCCACTCACTCAAGCATGACCTTGTAGATGGAAATAAAATGACCTGTAATGACAGATGCATGTTACATTTAATGAGCTAGTTCCCTTTGAATTATGGAATATGCCTGTAAAAGTTTAAAAGATATCAAATATTTCCAGGCACACAAGAATAGAGAGCCCATACAGTACATCATTCGCTCACACCCAAAGCATTATGAACACTCCTGACCTTACACCGCATCCTGCACAACCACATTATTCCCGTGTTTAGCTTAGGAATAATAACTTTTGCCTAATGAGCCTGTTTCAGGACACTGAGTGCATTTTTTGGAAGTCAAAAGCTTTTTCCTCTTTTTTGTCAGCTTCTCTATTTTAGCTCATGTCTGGTGCTTGTCCTTTCAGCATCTCATAGATGCCAAAAGACTTGCCTTGTTTATGTGTCCAAGGAGTATGTGAATATTATCCAGACTTGCATTTGTCAAATAGTTCAGTTGTTAAAACATTCAACACTTCATTGTAAAAGTCTGGATACATCTTGGAATTTTTGTGATTATATTTAAGAAATAGTAGAGCAGGTTTAGTTCACTTGTTGTATTATACACATGATTGCCATTAAGCAGAAAATGAATAAATGTAAAAGATTATGCCTTATGTTTTCAAAGAAGTAAATAGTGGCTAGTAATTGCTCAATTAACTGTAGTTACAGCTAATTTGCTGCTCTTAAATTGTTTCTTGTGCAATAAATGTGTCATGTAACCGGTTATTTTCTTGGCAGTAACACCATATCACAACTTACAATGCATGTGAAAAGACAACATTACACTCTAATCCCATTAAAAACAAGACTGGACTTTAAAGATAGATATCTGACATAAATGTTATCGGTTCTAACAAGCTGACAGAGTCATAATGGAGAACAGTGTCTCTAGAAACATGCTACTCCAGAAACAACTGGTTCTACTGGCCTGCTCATAGAATACTTTGCTTAGGCTTTTAGATCCATTTCTGTTGGCCTATGTTCATCGATGTGTTTTGAAATATGATTAAGTAATTTCTTTTGATCCATTTTTTTATTCAGATAATGATCATTAACGTCCTTTCAGTTTTTCACCTGATAGAACAGTGCATACAGTGGTTGATTGTTTACTTCATATGTCAGGCTAGAAATGCTAGTTTGAAATGGTATATTCTAGCCGCCATAGCATTGATAATTAGAGGGTTTTTAGGGAGCCACTGGTTACACAAAATCATGTTTATGAAGATTTTGTTTTGTGGTGAATTTGGGGGGAACATTGCAAAATTGCAATGATGAGGTTTCAAGGTTGCAAAATTTGCCATTCCTAATTACATATACAAGCACATAATGTTGAACTTTCTTGAGCAGCCTTCCTGCAAGCATAAAGGCTGAGATTTGGGTATGTTTATCTCAGAGCAGTCATCTGACACTCTCAAATTTAGATTAAATTAAGCTAAGTCAAGAAATTTGAAATATTTATCAATGATTTACTGAATTTAGTGAAATATTTAATCTTATTTAATTGCTGTAAACATGTTGCAATTTTGCTTCAGTGCATCTCTGCGGGTTTATATTGATAAACTATGGTCAAACTACCCTCTTCATAAAGTAGCTAAATACAAATAAATAACACAGTAAGAATTAAAGTACCAAACAAGTTACTCAAGTTACATTACCTACATTGAATCCCTTTAGAAGGCAATGTTTATTATTATGCTACCAATAAATGATAAAACATATAGGCTAAACTTATTATTATTCGTGCAAAGCATCAAATGTGCTGTGGCACCTATTGTTTTTGTTAGTAGTATTATTACACTGAAAGTGCTGAGGCCATATTGTTCTTCTAAGGATTATTATTATTATTTTTTCAAGGTTTTCTGTACTTTTGGGGTACTTAACATGCGTGAAAACTTTTTGCACACACATCAGAGTTGTCGGCCATTAGGGCTGGGCAAAGTTGTGAAAATGGCCATGTAAGGGGGGCTCTGTAGCACCACCATTTTCACCTACAGTCACCAAGCTTGGTACATATATAGCTCTCACCAAGTCGGGCAACTTTCATAAATTATAGTCATTAGCTCCGCCCAACAGGAAGTCAGCCATTTTGGATTTTCTGAAAATCGCAAGCTTTGAAGATTTAAATACTCCTCCTAGGGTATTCATGTGACTGGCACCAAATTTGTGCAACATCATGTCAAGACATTATAGATGCTAAATTGTGATCAGATTTTTTATATTTTGAACAGTTTTGCCATGGTGCAGCAATAAATTTATGGCTAAAAATGTGAACAGGAAGTTCCTTATATCTTCTGTGTGCATTGTATGATTTTCTTTTTGTAATGATGGCTAATTACATTTATGCAGCTATTATGTGTTACTGTCATAGCACCACCAACTGGGACCAGGAAGTAAGGCAATTTTATCAGGCTTTGAAATAGCCCTCTTGTGTTTCCATGAATTGCTTCAAATTTCTTTAGAATAATGCCAAGACACTGCTGGTGTAAAATTGTAAAGGGATATTTGATATCTTAAATAGTGTAGCCATGGCAACATTATTTGATATTATTACTTTCTTCCTATATATGGGTGTACACTTAAATGGTTGTATCTCATTACTTCTAGTGAGTACCAACCTAAGCCTGGCCTCTTTTTAAAGAAGATGCTTGGCAGTTCATTGCGCAAGTGAAATTTTTTTTAAAGTGAAATAAAAAAGTTACAGAAATCGAAGTTTATTGTAATGAAAATGTACTGCACAAACTATTTTAAACTATTTTTTTTAGATAAATTAAATATTTTAAAGATATAAACTGAAATGTAAAAATATTAGAAAATCAAAACCACATGTCTAATTCAGTTTGTGTTTCAGATGCAGTACCACAAATTTCCAAGAAAAGCCATTTCTTATGTGGCGGGAGCGTATGACGCCGTGGCGATTTATGTACGTCACCGCAGTGGTGCTGTCTGACCTGATCAGGATATGTTTGTCTCGAACTAACGAGAGAAACTTCCGCAGGGCAAAAAAGACAGTCAACAACTCGAGGCAGCTGGGCCCCTTTCCAATGGCCTGCTACTGCGTGCCTGTTGCACATGGCGCCCCAACCCGATCTGGAGGGACACCTGCTGTAAGGGTACTCCTACCCGTAGGAAATAGAGGTCTGTCCAGGGTTTGAATGTTTGGTGGCAGGCGGGGGTGATTGTCACACAGTGCGTGCCGCGGTGCCATGCTCGTCTCGGGACTCGGGTCTGAAGCCAGTGCTGAAGCGGTCTCATATGCATCAACCCCAGCGGAGCGACCGCCACGGAGGACACCATATGCCCCAGGAGCCTCTGGAAAAGTTTTAAGGGGACCGTTGTGCCTGGCCTGAAGGTGGCGAGGCACCTCAACACTGACTGGGCACGCTTGTTGGTGAGGCGTGCTGACATAGCGACCGAGTCTAACTCCATACCGAGAAAAGAGATGCTCTGGACTGGAGTAAGCTTGCTCTTTTCCCAGTTGACCTGTAGCCCCAAACGGCTGAGGTGCCTGAGCACCTGGTCTCTGTGAGTGCATAGTAACTCTCGCGTGTGGGCCAGGATAAGCCAGTCGTCGATGTAATTGAGTATGCGGATGCTGGCTTCTCAGAGCGGGTCAAGAGCTGCCTCTGCGACTTTTGTGAAGATGCGAGGAGACAGAGACAGGCCGAAGGGGAGGACTTTGTACTGATTTGCCTGGCCATCGAACGCGAACCGCAGGAAAGGGTGGTGTCGAGGCAGAAAAGAGACGTGGAATATGCGTCCTTCATGTCTACCGCTGCGAACCAATCTAGATGCCGGATGCAGGTTAAGATGTGTTTCTGCGTGAGCATTTTGAACGGGAGTTTGTGCAACGCTTGGTTGAGAACTCGCAGGCCCAAGAATGGTCGTAAGCCACCGCCTTTTTTGGGTATGATGAAGTAAGGGCTGTAGAAACCCTTCTTCATCTCGGTTGGAGGGACAGGCTCTATCGCATCTTTGAGCAAAAGAGTAGCGATTTCTGTACTTGTATATGCAGGGACTGGACATGTTCGCCGTGTACTGCGGAAAAACGGACGCCCATGAAGGGGGGCGGGGGCCTGGCAAACTGAATTGCGTAACCAAGTCGAATGGACTGGGCCAGCCAGTGAGATGGGTTGGGAAGTGAAAGCCACGCGTCCAACCTCTGCGCTAGGGGCATAAAAAGGACAATTCATTTTGACATACCCGGCGGAGCTTCGCAGCGGAGCGGAGCAGGTAGGGCAGCGTTGGGAGGCGATAGGGCATCCCGAGGCTGGGGTGCTGAGAAAAGACTCAAAGCACTTACCATGCTCCGCACACCCGGCAGGGGGCAAGTTAGTGACTGAGGAGGAGGAGGTCCAGGGTAGGCGTCCTCTAGACTCGTCGGAACCAGCCGGCCGGGGAACAGTCATGGGGCTGGAGACGGGTGGTCCATGTCCAGGAAGCCAGGACTGTTAAGATCTGGCAGCAGAGTTCCGTGAGAACGGCATTTGCGGGCCAGGTGACCCAGAGACAAAGGAAATAGCTCTTTTATTGAGAATGTGGGTACCGCAGCCCCATCTAAGGGGGGGCGGCAAATGAAAATTGCTGGGAGCCTTATGGGTCCGAGAGGGGGTCCGAGAGAGGGTGGGCATCTGCTTCCTGCGGTGTGCTCGAGCTACCCTCGTGCAGATCCCTGAGCGCCTTGGCCTGGTGGACTTGCAGGATGGCCATGGCGTGCAAGGCGGAAGCGGCCTGTCCCGCAGCGCTGTAGGCTTTGGAGTTAAATGAGGATGTCATCCTACAGGCCTTGGAAGGGAGTATAGGGTGCCCGCGCCAGGTGGTAGGGTTTCCGGGGCATAGATGGAGCGCAACAGCCCTATCCAACTGGGGAATCACCGTATACCCATGGGCCACTCCACCGTCGAGGGTAGTGAGAGCGGACGAGCAGGGCTTGTGACGAGTGGAGAGGAGGGCTCTCCACGAAGACGTCAGCTCGTCATGCACCTCCGGGAAAAATGGGACCGGGGGGGGGGGGGGGGGCGAGGCTGTGAGCAGCGCCCAGACCCCAGGAACCAGTCATCCAACCATGATGGGTGTGGGGAGGATGGAGGGTTCCAATCCAACCCCACACTGACGGGGGCCCGGGCAAGCATGTCGGACATCTGTGCATCAGCCTCAACCTGGGCATGCTGGCCCGAAGGCGGCAGCCCACGGGAGGTATCAGCATCAGACACCGCGCTCTCCGATGGAGCGGCGAGCTCATCCATCTCGAGCTCCAGAGGATAGGCAGACAGGCCATGAGGCGAGCCGCTGTTGCCTCGAGCACGGACGGGATTCAACAAGCGTGTCGGGGGGCGGGTGGTCCGAGGGGGCGTACCCGGCCGAGCTGCACCCGCTGCCCTCCCCAAATCGCCTCCATCGTCAGCTGCATCGTCCTCAATCTCGTGGGAAGAAGGAGCGACACGGGGGGCGGCTGGAATGGCGTGCTTTCTGTTGAAAGCAAGCCGCAACCGCAACATTGCCATGGTCATGCTCTCCCAGTGAGAGCATGAACCATCCACAAACGCTGCCTCGGTGTGATCGGTGCCCAGACAAACAAGACAACGCCTGTGGCAGTCTGAAGCGGAGAGCACTCTACCGCATCCAGGAACTACATAGGGGCGGAATGGCATCTTTAAAAAGACGTGTCCTGAAAAGGATGTTCAACGCCGCTCTGTATTGCTCTTTTAGAGAAATAAACTCTTTTATTGAGAAAATTGCTCTTTATAATAAAACTCTTTTAAGACTCTGGGCTGTCGAAGCGCCCAGGGGCAAACTGCATGCTGTGCAGAGAAGAGAAAAGTCACTGAAGTACGCCATAGATCCAACAGCAAAGCAGAGCATCAGAGGATAGAAGCAGGATTTCTGGTGTGACACTCGTAGCTGGCTGCATACATGACCATCGGCTCCGAAGAAAATTTCTGAATGAACGTGCGTATTTCCCTCGCCTTCATACCCGTATGTCCGGGGGCGGGGTATGCAAATACTGTTCGCCAACTCTCATTGGTCTTTTTTCATAAATCAGAGGCATATTAGGCGCTCAAGAGAGACCCCTAGTGTTGCTTCTTTGACACAACGTCGAAGTGAGCGACAGACAGGGAACACATTGTTCCTTGTATGACTCTTTTAACTTTTCTGTTTTAAAATATTCTGCTGTTCAAAAGAAAATATCTTTTACCTTAGTTTTGGAATAGTTGATGGACTATCAGTAAGTACTAAGGGTTAAAAGTAAGTGTTTTGAGATGAAAGCTTTGACCTAGCAACATCATTGATGTTGATTTTATGACCATTAATTTTCATTCATTTTGATTTGATGTTTATTAATGTTCGTTGTATTGCAATTGTTTTATGCACTTAAAATAATCTTGATGTCTCAGTGTTATGTTTAATGCACTTTTAAACAATGTCATGAGGATGCTGTTTTTGGTATATTCTTTTTGTTAGAAAGAATGGAATATGTTTTCCTTCCACTTTGTATTTTTAAAATGGTACAAGATTTTCCTATTCAAATGCAAGTGACGTCAAATAAAAGAGTTAGGTTGGCAGTAATCCAAAAGTAATTGGATTAGAATACCAATTACGATACTGATTGCAATTTTTATGTAATATATAATCAGTACCCGATTACAATTCAGAAATAATCTACCCAGCACTGCTGACCTGCATGTTTTTAGTGTTGTTGAACCGAGCTTTACATTTATGTTGTGGTTGACCAATGAGCAAGCTATGATTATGAGGAGTTGTCTTCGCAACATTGAGCTGAGGTGCCGTTAATTCATTCAGGACAAGAATCCTGAAAGGCAGGCAGAGATAGAAGCTGAAATGGTGGGGTCGTCAGGCTATATACTATACTATAGGTAGAGCTGTTTATCATCTGCGTAGCTATAATTGTTATAGTATATATTATACAGTACTATAATGTCTATAAATGTCCCATTAATATTTAAATATATCCCCAACATAATTAAAATATTTAACATATACAATTGGTCATTTAGTAATGCTTAAAACAAGAAAAAGTCTGTGCCAATGGGTAAAACAGGTTTGTTTTTCTTACACCATTGGCAAATAGTTTTGCCTTGTTTTAAGCTTAAACCCCACCACAATTTGGTACATTTCTCAAGACTCTTTCTTCAAGACTTAACATCCTATGCCATTCTGCTTCTCAAGTAATTGTTTCTTGTTTTCAGGATGTTTAGCTTTTTTTTCTTCCAGAAAATAAGATAAAAATAAATAATTTTTTGCAGTGTAGCTATGTGGAGCTGGGGTGTCAAACTCATTTTAAGTCCTTTTGGAATAAACATCACATTATGCATGCAGAATAATTGTTCTTTAGTTAAAACCTTGTTGTACCCCACACAGCACTTACAGTACATATCAAATCAAAATCAAATCACTTTATTGTCACACTACCATGTACACAATTGCAACAGTAGGTGAAAGTCTTGTGTGCAGTTCCGAGCAACATTGCAGTCATGACAGTGACGAGACATATACCAATTTACAATAAACAATATATTTACACAACACAATTTACATATCAAAATGTACATATAATTACACAACACAATACTAATATACAATGTACAGTAAACAATACACACAATATAGAATACACATACAATAAAAATAAAAAATAAGAGTATATAAAAATATATATGCAGTTGTTATATTGTGGAGAATATATTAACAGTCCAGTGTGAGATATTAAGATTAATAAAGTGCAGTGCTGATTGTTGATCGTGAGAATCGTGAAGTGTTCAAAAGTCTTATTGCTTGGGGGAAGAAGCTGTCATGTAGTCGGCTGGTGCAGGTCCTGATGCTGAGATACCGCCTGCCTGATGGAAGCAGTGAGAGCAGACCATGAATCGGGTGGCTGGAGTCTCTGATGATCTTCCGAGCTTTTTTCACACAACGCCTGTTATATATGTCCTGGAGGGAGGGAAGCTCACCTCCGATGATGTTTCTGGCAGTTCGCACCACCCTTTGCAGGTCTTTGCGGTTGTGGGTGGTGCTATTGCCTTACCAGGCGGTGATGCAGCCAGTCAGGATGCTCTCTACAGTACTGGTGTAGAACTGTGTGAGGATGTGATGGTTCATTCCAAACTTCTTCAGCCATCACAGGAAGAAGAGGCACTGGTGAGCCTTCTTCACAACGGCCTCAGTGTGGACGGACCATGTGAGTTCCTCAGTGATGTGGACACCGAGGAACTTGAAACTGCTGACTCTCTCCACCGGTGCTCCATTAATGGTGATGGGGCTGTGTTCTCTGTCTTTCTTCCTGAAGTCCACTACAAGCTCCTTGGTTTTACTGATGTTTAGGGAGAGGTTGTGCTCCTGACACCAGCGTGTCAGAGTGTGCACCTCCTCTCTGTAGGCTGTTTCATCATTGTCAGTGATCAGACCTACCACCGTCGTATCATCAGCAAACTTAATGATGGCATTGGAGCTATGTGTCGCCGCACAGTCATGTGTGTAAAGGGAATACAGGAGTGGGCTGAGAACACAGCCCTGCGGGGCTCCAGTGATGAGGGTCAGTGATGAGGAGATGTTGCTGCCCATTCTAACCCCCTGACGTCTGCCTGACAAGAAATCCAGGATCCAGCTGCACAGCGAGCTGTTTAAGCCCAGAGCCCGGAGTTTCACAGCAAGCTTAGAGGGAACTATGGTGTTGAATGCTGAGCTGTAGTCTACAAACAGCATTCTCACATATGTGTTCCTTTTTTCCAGGTGTGAGAGAGTAGTGTGTATTGTAGATGCAATGGCATCATCAGTGGAGCGTTTGTTGCGGTAGGCAAACTGCAATGGGTCCAAAGAGGTGGGCAGCACAGAGCAGATGTGATCTCTGATTAACCTCTCAAAGCATTTGCTAATGATGGGGATCAGAACAACAGGACGCCAGTCATTTAGGCAAGTGATATTGGCTTGCTTCGGTACAGGCACAATGGTTGACGTTTTGAAGCATGTGGGGACTACAGACAGGGAGAGGGACAGGTTGAAAATGTCCGTAAAAACACCAGCCAGTTGGTTCACGCACACTCTGAGGACGCGGCCCGGAATGTCGTCTGGACCCGCGGCTTTATGAATGTTCACCCGTCAGAAGGATCGGGTTACATCCGCAACAAAGACGGAGAGTGAACCGACCTCTGTAGCGTCAGCCACGAGTGCTCTCTCCGTGAGGGCGGTGTTATTGTCCTCAAAACGAGCATAAAATGTGTTAAGCTCATCCGGGAGAGAGGCAGCGGTGTTCATGGCAGAGTTTTTATTCCCTTTGTAGTCCGTGAGGATGTTAATTCCCTGCCACATACTTCTAGAGTCGGTGGTGTTGAACTGTCCTTCAATTTTGTGCCTGTACTGACGTTTGGCTGCACTGATAGAGTTACGGAGGGCATAACTGGCTTGGTTCTGCTTCTCTTCGTTCCCGGAATTAAAAGCAGAGGTCCGTGCATTAAGTGCCACGTGAACATCGCCGTTAACCCATGGTTTCTGGTTGGGGTAGATCCGTATTGTTTTGGTTGGCACAACGTCCTCTACGCACTTCCTGATGAAACACGTTACGCTATCAGCGTAAACCTCGATGTTGTCATCAGAGGCGGACCGGAACATCTCCCAGTCCGCGTGATCAAAACAGTCTTGTATTGCAGAGTCTGATTGGTCCGACCAGCACCGGATCGTTCTGAGGGTGGGTGCTTCCCATTTTAGTTTCTGCCTGTAAGCGGACAGAAGCAGAACGGAATAGTGGTCTGATTTGCCACATAGTGAGTGGAGGAGGGATTTGTAGCCATTCCGGAAAGGAGAATAGCAATGGTCCAAAACCCGGCCCCCTCGTGTGTTGACACTGATGCATTGGTGGTATTTTGATGCTATCGTTTTAAAATTGCCTTTGTTAAAGTCCCTGGTAACAATGAATGCGGCCTCAGGGTGCGCGGTTTCCTGCTCACTTATACTCCCATACAGTTCCTTGAGTGCCTGGTCTGTGTCGGCTTGTGGGGGGATGTACACAGCTGTGATAATGACCGCTGTGAATTCCCTCGGTAGCCAGAATGGTCAACACAGAAGCATGAGATATTCCAGATCAGGAGAGCAGAAAGACGTGATAAAATGTACGTTCCTCTGATCACACCAATATTTGTTGATCATAAAACATACACCACCACCTCTGCTTTTACCTGAGAGGTCTTTCGCTCTGTCCGCTCGGTGCACGGAGGACCCTGTGGGTTCGATGGCCGAGTCTGGAATCTCCGCAGACATCCAAGTTTCTGTAAGGCAGATATCGCAGCAATCCCTCATCTCTCGTTGGAAAGAGATCCGCGCTCTCAGCTCACAGAGCTTGTTGTCCAGAGACTGAACATCTGCCAGTAGTATACTGGGTAGTGGGGGGTCGATTTGCGTGACGTCTTACTCTGATGAGTACGCTGGCTCTTTTTCCCCTTTTCCTTCTGAGTTTCCGTGGCCAGGCAGCCCAGACAAAGGGCTCAGCTGGCGTGTTTGTAAACAGCGGGTCGGCATTGAGGAATTTGAAGTCCGTTTTTCGGTGTGTAATTGCTGAACCAATGTCCAAAAGCGTTTGTCTGTCATAAACAATAAGGCAGACAACATCCAAGACAAAAAAACAAAAAACTGTAAACAAAACAAACAATAAACTTCAGTGTTGTGTTGGAGCTCGTAATGTAGCAGCCATACTCGGTGCCGTCTTGAGTCCCTTATTCTTATTAACATATTCTTCTGGAGCTAAGTCCTGAATCAACTTTAAAAACCAATACTGGGGTAAAACAAACGGGAGCACACACTAATTTCTTGTGACTTTTTAGCTTTAATCTGAAACTGAACATTATCACAGTAAAGTAAAGCCAGAAACTACGACTTCACTCTTGAAATAAGCCTAAAACTACACAACCTGTGAGTGTCCATATTTATAAATGGCAACACTAATATAGGCCTGTTACAAAAACTACAGAAACTGTGAACTTAAAGCATAAAATGTTTGGCAAACTAAAAAAAAAGAAAAATGCTCAGACTTGTCTCTTAGCTCTTCATGTAGGTTACCGTAATTATCTTAATAAGCACACTATTTTCATCGCATGTTGCTTGACCAGACACGCTACAAGTTTGTCATTGATGTCATGTTTTTAATATGCCATATAAGTCATGCCACACATGATCATGACTGATCAATATTTTCATGACCTATTCTTGTCCCTTTCAAATACATAAGTACCCCTTATTTGCCTTCATTTTGCCTTTGATAGCAACAAGTTTTCCAGTTCCTTCTGCTGGAAAGCAACTCCAGAGGCACCACCACGCTTGAATGTGGGGATGGTTTTACATGCATTTTCGGCTGCTTTTGGTTTGTGCCAAACATCAGGCCGACTATAGACTTCTCAGACCACAATTTGTATTTATTTCTTTCCAAAAGGTTTCAGGTTTTGTCTCAGGGCTCATAGCAAACTCCTGGCATGACTTAATGTTGGTGTTTCTCAGAAGTGGCTTCCTTCTAGCTACTCTCAAGAAGAGGCCAACTAAATGAAGTTCTGAAGAATTTGTTGATGTCTTGGCAGTTTCTGCCATTTCAGCCAAGAAGACTGCAACTCTATTAGTCTTCTACACAATGGCACCTCTTGTTGCTCAATTCGATAGGATGGCTTAATCTTAGTTTGATCTGTTTTCCATCATGTTTTTTCCATTTTGTTACAATACACTTGTATGGCAAATTCAAATTCAAAGTAACTAAATCAATATGCCACTTCCATGATACAGAGATAAAGATACCAATGCTCAAATAAATGTCAAATGGTCCTTTTTTACTTGTTTTCATTTATTTGTTTCCTTTTGTCCTTTTAATAGAGAAGTGTGTGGTTTGAAAACCATATGCTCAGCCCCGTACACCTAACAACCCCCCCCCCCCCCCCCACCCCCACCCCCACCCCCAACACACACACACAGTGCAAATTCTATAATGTATGTAGACAAATCACATTAATGGAGCTGGGATACAGGTACTAAATTAACACAGGTGTACACAGAAAAGTACAAATAAACATTCATAATATAAATGGCTCCTACAACACCTTATAGGAAAGTATAAAGCTTTGCCAACATTTTAGTAATGTTCTCCAGATTTTTGAATGAAATTATTGTGATCTTTCAACATAACCATTTATGGCTAGCTGTTATCATTAAACATCCCATCATACATATAAAAGCATCCCCACATTCAAGCGCGGTGTTGCCTTGAATGTGGGGGTAGTAGCATCAATACTACTCGATAGTACTCGTATTGGGCTGATACTGGGGGGTGATTACTCACCGTCCTTGCCAGATGACTGGGTCAGAGCATCTATGAAATGCTCCCGGTCAGCAGTGGTGAGTACCTACTGACAGCGGTCTGAGGAGAGATAAACCATAAACCGGGGACAGGGTGTTGGGCACAAAAGGCTCATGTAGGGAGTGTGATTCTCTGGGCAATGTTCTGCTAGAAAACCTTGGGTCCAGCCATTTATGTGGATGTCAATTTGACACCTGCCACCTACCTAAACATTGTTGCAGACCAGGTACACCCCTTCATGGCAATGATATTCCCTGATGACAGAGGCCTCATTCAGCAGGATAATTTGCTCTGCCACACTGTACACATTGTTTGGGAATGGTTTGAGGAACAAGATGAAGAGTTCTATGTGCTGCCCTGGTCTCCAATTTCCCCAGATCTCAATCAGATTGAGCATCTGAGGGATGTACTGGACCAACAAGTCCGATCCGGCTCCACCTCGAAACTTACAGGATCTGCTGCTAATGTCTTGGCTCCAGATACCACAGGACAACTTCAGGGGTCTTGCAGAGTCCATGCCTCAGAGGGTTGATGACAGCACGTGGAGGACTAACTTCATATTTGGCAGGTGGTCATATGTTTTCGCTCATCTGTGTATATACAGTATGCACACTGTATATATTAAACTTGCAAGAGTTTTACAAAAGTTGCAAAAATCACATTTAAATTTGTTTTAATTTCACTTTGCAGCAGCATTATGATTCTATATCCAACGGTGAGCGAACAGTTACAAATGCAGCCTGGTCAGTGGCATATGATTAGTTGATCTGCAGAGCAGTTAAAAATCCTGCTTCTCTGACTGTAAGTCTAAATTACTAAGTTCAGGCATGAAACTCTGAATGCTGCAAGCTAATAGTTTCTTTGAACTTGTTATCTGTTAGCCAGTCAGCTTGTGTACTCTCTCTTTCCTAACATTTAAGTTTTCTCAGTTTGCAAGCAAGCCGGTTTCACTACAGTAGGAGTTTTCTCTATAAAAAGATATTTGCTAAGGTGGTTGCTGGTGCTTTTTCTTCTATCAGCTTGCATGGTAAGTTCTGATCCAAATCAGACACTGGTACACATTGCTATCTTACAGTAGGTTATTAGTTTAAATAAATCAACACATAGCTAGGTTAAGTCACTAGTTTAGTAAGTTCTGGGCTTTCCAGGTCCAGGTACACATTATGTGTTAGGTCACTAGCCATTCAAGCCTTTCGGCTAAGCAGGCCCAGACACACATTGAGATTCAGTTCATCAGCATTATGCCAGTAGGCCAAGCAGGCCAAGGCAAACCTAGCTAGCATACACTCAAGGCACATGGCTCTTCAAAGCAGCAGCAGTACAAAACTCTTGGAGGTAGATCTGCTTGTTTGGGAGTTTGTGTTTTGTGATATGCGTTTGTGCAGCTTCCCTGATTTGTTGGGGGATTGTCTAAATGTCTAATTGTGCAGCAGCATGTAGTATATGCTTGATCCAGCGTGTTTTGTTCAGAAACAGCAGCAGCATGTCCACATAATTCAGTCTGTACATCTGTGTATGTTTTAGCAATAGCAAATGTCCGTACTTGCTCTGCAGCAGCAGCGTAGCTGATCTAGTGTGCCAAGACAAATATCTTATCAATATCTCATACCCACATTAATAAGCTAAATCTTTCAGAGAGTTGTCATGACTGGATTACGGTTTTCTCAGACATAATCAAAACAATGAACACATTAGTAGTTGAAAGCAGCGTGCATTCAACCACACAGCACGACAACGTGAGAGAAGTTAAATATGGCACAAAATATTTATTTTACTATTTATAATTTTCACAGCCTCTTAAAGCTAAAAGTCATCAGTAGGTTACATTTAAAAGTAAAAAAAAAAAGTTTATTCTGGCTTTATTTAGCTTTTTCGCAAATGCCCTGACCAACTCATTGGTATGACAGAAGTATGCTCCAACATTTTTGGCAGGTTTACCTGTTACCTTGGCCTAAAGTTTATTGTGCTGTGTTGCAAAAAAATGGACAATTCATCGTTCACAAGCAGACACTTTGAAGAAGATGACACCAATTCTACTTTTTTTCAGGTACAATCAAAATGGATAAATTTGCAGGAACTTTCCTTGTGCTGAAATGTTTCTCAGATCAACACAAAGTCTATCCTATAGAAGACAGAACATTCTTATTCCCTACAGTGTGATGCAGTCATGGAAAACTGAGCAATGTATAAATAAACACTTCTCTGTATTCTACCAAAACTAAATAAAAAAAAAAGGGGGAAATGTATTATTTGTGTAATATGATACTGGTGTGAATGAAAACAGCAGAGTCCAAACAAAGAATTCATGACAGGTGATGATGCATTGAAACATCACAGACAACACACCAGTCAGACACATGTTGATGGTGCAGCGTGACATGATGTCTTGGAGAACTCTGTGCCCACAACATGCATGATTGATGGACATAAACCAGAATCCTGTCCTACCTGATGGAACTGACACAAATTGTGTAATGTTCTTGACCCATTTATTTTGGGGATGTGTAGCGTAGCAGCTAAAGCTCAAGGCTGGTAACTGGAAGGTTGCTGGTTCGGGCCTTGTAAAGCGCAATCAATGAGCCTTTATAATTGTACTTTTGATCAAGGCTCTTAAGGCCTGTATGCTATTTATTGTAAATTCTCATAGGCAATATTTTTTTTTCATGATGATTTTGGACTTTTATGGTTGTAGATGTACAATGGTGAGTTGCAGAGAGAAAAATTGATAAAGTACTGAATGTAAGATCCCAAGGGTCAGTTTTGTCCTCAAGGCATGGTTCACTCAAAAATTATTATTCTCATTATTTACTAACCCTCAAGCCATCTCAAACACATATGACTTTTTTGAGGAAGGTATGATGTGTTGTTGTTTAAGTCAATGGTGTCCAAAATATTTAAGCTCCAAAAAAGACATAAAAGCAGCAAAAAGTAATCCATATGCCTTGAGTGGTGCATGTTCTCGTGAGAACTTCCGGTGGTATAATGCAAGCATCACTGATTACTTCACACCTTAAATGAGATTCTATATCAAAGGGAGTGTCTACAGGATGAGCCAAAAAATAACACCTGCCTAATATGCTCTTGGTCCTCCACATGCCACAAAAACAGCACCAACCCACCGATGCATGGACTCTACAAGCCCCCTGAAGTTATCCGGTGGTATCTGGTACCAAGATATTAGCAGCAGATCCTTCAAGTTGAGAGGTGGATCGAACTTGTTGGTCCAGCACATCCCACAGATGATCAGTCAGATTGAGATCTGAGGAATTTGGATGCCAGGGTAACACATTGAACTCTTCATCATGTTCCTCAAATCATTCCTGAACATTGTGAGCATTGTGGCAGGATACATTATCCTGCTGAAAGAGGCCACTGCCATCAGGGAATACCATTGCCATGAAGGGGTGTACCTGGTCTGCATGTTTCAAATTGAGGTCCACATGAATGGCCATACCTAGACCCAACATGGCTAATTGTGCATTACACCGCAGAGACTCACAGCATGTGGAGGCTCATTCTTCTCTCCATGATCCACGCAAAACTTACCACACACACCCCATTGAGAGCGAGAACCACTAATCGCGACCACAAGGTGGTTACCCCACGTGACTCTACCCTTCCTAGCGACCGGGCCAATTTGAAGAAAAGTAGAAACATAGAGAATAAAGGTATTAGTTAAATTTTGTTCAGAGCTTTTGTAACACTTTTTTAAAGTCATTGTGAAGTCATCCTCAATGAGTCAAGGATGCCTTTTCAAGGGACAAATTGATCCTTTAAAAGTCCCATCGCAACTCTGAAGCCTTGGTCATCTGTTTATTGCCATACATTTGTAATTGTGTATGAAATTATGGAGTGAACCTTGCCATGGAATTTTGGAATACATAGCTTAGAAAAGAAAGTCATCAACAAGTTTATAAGTGAAAAAAGCCTTGTATACTCAAAGCAAAGAGAATGCTTGACTTAGTCAGTCAGTGACTTCACATTTACTCCACATAACCCTCATATTTCAAATTCAAAGCTACACTGGGCATTGTGTTCTCAATCAGACCACCAAAATATGCACTTTCATTCTTGAGCAAATTGTCTCCTAAGCAGTTTAATGTGTGGGAGGATCAAAGTATCTTACAAATGACTAAAGCTTGGAGAACAAATATCCCACTTTATAGCTACATAAGATGGAGACCGGTGATAAAAAATGCAGGGTGTTGAGTTCTGTCCACCCTACACTTCTCCTGGAGCATTCATCTCAACCTTCAGACCTCCCCTGTGTATAAATCTCACGTCTCTCCTCACCACCTCTCACCCGCCCTTGACTCATTTTACCCCACCCAAATTCTCACAGAACACTCACACTTGCACGAGAACTATGAGTTAGAATGACCTTACAACTACAATGCTTGGCAAAGCTAAGCCATGACATCAGAGTCATAATAATAATATTAGAATGTTATTGGAATGCAGAAACTCGGCCGACACTCTTTCTCAGAGCTCTTCAAATGCATGAGGCACGTCAGACCGCTCAAGACTGAGAACAGGCTTTTGGCAACCTCCGATTTGTTTAAAAGCGATGAAGAAAAGGGCTTAACTTATCTCTGCATGTCTGCAGCTGATTAGGAGAAATGGATCAGATGTTTTGCTGGTGAAAGCTTGTTTCTGGAGAACTCCTTGCTGGTGTTAATGAAGAGGTCATTCTTTAATCCTTCAGAATGACATCAAAATCTTCATTCACATGGTGCGAGGACTATGTTATCACTGTTGTTTGTTAACAATTACATTCGACTTCAAACGGAACTAGGATTGCCAACTTTTTGCCAAGTGAATACAGGGTGCTTGAGCATTTTGAGCTCTTAAATATGGGATGGGGGTCCCCCTCGAGCGTCTTGCCACTAAAATACGGGATGATAGGTATCCCATGGTGTAAGACTTAATTTTGGCAAACCCCAAATTACTAGAACAAAGTGAGTTTTGAAGTCAACATATGCTGATTTCAGACCCCTGGCTCTGGTACACGGCAAAAAAAAAAAAAAAAAAAAAAAAAAAATCAGTGTCTTACTGAGTATTTTTGTGTTGTTTAGCAGTAAAATATCTAAACTTTATTAAAACAAGATACATTTACATTAAAAGCAAAATTACATTAGAAATTTGGTCTTTTATTCAGAGAAATTCAGTCACTTTTGTTGGTTGTGTTTTTATTGTATTTGTGGCTGAGCTCTGACCTCCCTATTTAGTGTTTTGTGTAGTCTATGTAAGAATGCATGGCTCACCCTTTTGGCGTTGTGATGCACTCTCGTCTTGTTGGTTATTAGCACGAGCGCATGCCGCAAGATGACATTAGAGCAATGCACTGGTGTCAGTTGCTTTGTGTTTGTCTCTCATGACCTCGGGCGCGCTTCATGTCGTGCTAGCTTTGCGCTGCATGTCTGGGTCATGATCCGTTGTCATGTTGTGCTGGGGTTCGGCCGCTTCGGTCTTAGTGCCTGTTTATCTGTGGCTGAGCCCTCGCACAAATGTCTCTGTCTTGTCTATTGTTTGGCATGAGCGTGTGTTGAATTAATCTCTGGTGATATGCGCTCGTGTCATTCGGGTGTTTGTGTCTGGGAGAGCATGTGGCTTTATTTAATTTCTGTATTGCCACGTTTCTCAGTCTTGCGTCATACCCCGCCTCCTTGTCTCCTCATTATTAGTTCTTTAGTTTCACCTGTAAAGGACCTAACCTGTTTCATTTATCTCACTTTATTAGCTCCTCGTATTTGCTGTCCTGTGCTGGATTGTTTCACTTCATTGGTTTGCTCCTGTCATTGTGTGTCCATGTTTACTGTCTGCCTTCCCTGTTAGTTTATTCTAGTTTGGTGTGGTTTTGTTTTCTCCATTAGGAGTTATTGGTTTTGTGTGTTTTCTGTTTTATTTAATAAAAGCTCATTGTTGTCTATCTGTTCTTGGGTCTTTCCTTCAAACACCCCATTCCTTGACACAAATTTAGTTACGTTTATGCTTATAACAAGCAGAAACTATTTTCCAATGGGGTAAGAAAAATACTTGATTCAAAGGTAAAAAAACAATAAAAATTCTTACCCTATTGGCAAATAGTTTGTCCTTGTTTTAAGCATAAATCCCACACAATTTTGTTATATTTCTCTGAAAACAAGACTTCATATCTCATGCCATTCTGCTTCTCAAGTAATTGTTCTTGTTTCAAGGATGTTTAGCTATTTTTGCAACAAAAATACTCAGTAGAATTTGAATTTTTTTTTCAATGTATGGAGTCCTTGACCTACTTCTCCAGCATTTATATGAATTCTCATTTCTGATACTGTCCACACACTTGCTGGCTGATGATCAAATCAGCTCCTTCCCCAGAGAAACATTCTCACATTTACCCACACTAAGTCAGGGTGGGACCCTCTTTATAAAATGCGCTTGCCAGCGAGGTGCCTCCTAGAACAATTGAGTTGGATAGGATTGGTTAAATCAATCACCTTGAAAAGGACCACTTGGCTAGAGTCTTCAGCATAATATTCAGACATCAGCCCAGCTCGATCCTCCGGGGCTGGCATCTCTCGGGGATAATGGAGGAAATGTACAGTACAATGCCCACCACCGGTAAATGGAAACATGAGGAATTATTTAGAAGGCAACAGAACTTCCTCCCTCTGTGCTTATTATCAGCAGAGGAAAAGGCCTGTGAGATTGCTTATTGGATCAAAGCTGGGAAATATTGTGTCCCCATTGGGTGAACATTAGTTTGAAGGTCTGAAGTACAGTGAAAGATCAATCATAGTGCATTGGGATTAATAAATTAAAAGATACATAACATTATCCTAAAAAAAATTCAAGACAATATAGGACATAATGATATTTATGTGCATGGGAAACCAGGCAATCTGACTATGCTGCTATGCTGAAAAAAATATATATATTGTCAAAATGTATTTTTTTTGCCATTTTCTTTCTCTTGACAGCAACTGAAAAAAAGGTCAACAGATTTGCAAGGTAATTCAGACAAATGCCAAGGCAAGAGCGTTTGTTCAAAGTCTACGAGCTGATGCCAGCTTGTTACCATCAGTCTAGAAATCCCACATATGTATAGCCATTAGAACTGACATAGCAGTGATGTACTAACATACAGGCCTTAATCAAGAAAAGGTTGTTCTTGGCATGTGCACAGGTATGCATTATTGGACATTTAAAGCATAAATCATTAAATTGTTTAAGGTTGTAGATAAGTTGCAGAAATCAGTGATGAAGTGAATTCCCATGCAGTCAATTCACCAGAGACGGTCATTACAGTGAACCAATGTAAGTGGCCAATTTTGTGGCACTGTAAAAACGATTACTTGAATAATACTGTCCTTGGTTCAGGGGAACATGTTTTACTGCTAGAAAAAACAGTATGGTGTAATGTAATTGCTCCTGATCACTGCTTACAGGACTTTAATGGCATGTTTAAAATCAATATGAAATCAAAATGGACCCCATTTACTATTTTTTTTTTTTTTCAATTAACAATTTTTATTGATTCCAATGACAAATCTAATAAACATAACAGGAAACATGGAATCAGATTACATAAACCTAAACCCTTCCGACCGAACACCCCAGTTGCCTGACACCAAACCAATAGTGACACACAAAATAAACAATAAATCAACAGACAAGAAATAAGAAAAATAAAAAACAATAAGAATGCATACACACATTCAATATTACCCATCTCCCTCCACAGTCTCCACTCGAGAGCCCTCCACAAAATTCAAATACCTACCCCATTTTTTATTAAATAATCCTGTGTTGCCCAGCCTTCTACAAACCATCCCCTCAAAAGCCGCAACCCTGCCCAACTCTGCACACCACTCCTAAAACGAGGAAGCTCCAGGTGATTTCCATCCACTAAGGATAACTTCTGTTCCAATCATAATACCAGCCTGGACCCAACTCTTTATGAACCCATCTCCTACATCAATGACCGTCCCATCGCCTAGAACACAGAGCCTGGAGCAAAATGAAACCTGAGCAGCCAACACCTCACAAATACAATTCTGCACCCTCAACCAAAAATCTTGAATCTTTACACACCCCCAAAAAACATGGGTTATGTCCCCATCTCCTAATTGGCATCGCCAGCAGGTGGGTGTGTCTTTGAAACCAAGTCTATACAATCTAGATGGGGTTCAGTAGATTCAATGTAAAACCTTAAATTGCATCAGATGCACCCTTGCATCTCTAGATGTAGACTTGATGTTTTTCAGATTCCTAGCCCACACTCCCTCCTCCAAAACCAAATTTAAATCTTTCTCCCATACTCTCTTAAGAGAAGTTGAAGCTCTGTCTCCTAGACTCTGAATTAACAGGGAGTAATACACTAATACCTCATGACCTTTCCCAAAAGGTCCAAATCACCTGGTTACTTTACTGATTACTTCATGTTAATCACAAGTCACTTTCTAAAACACTTCTCAACTAATTAAAATAATTGTATATTTCGTCATTCACTGTCGCTCAGAAGTTATACATTCAGCAACACATTACACCCAACACTGGAATCAGCTGAAATTAATAATAATACTCTTATTAAATCATGAAAGTGTAAACTTTCAAAAGATCTTGTTTAATGGTGAGTGCTGAAGAGAATTTTATTTTCAGATTAGGATCTGTAACATATGAGAAGAAAGAATCCACAAGTGAGAACAAAATGCACCAAAGGATGAAAATATGCAAATAAAAAAAAGAAACAAGTGATTTAAGCAGCAATGCTCAAACAGCTATTTTTCAGTAGACACCTTTGCTTGCACTGGTGCACACAGGCCGTAACTCTCATTTAATGACAAGCCAAGTGGAAGTTAAAACGTGTGAAATGTCCAATTGGTAAGGCAGACAACTAATTAAATGTATTTTACATCACAATAAAAAGGAATTCTCTTTGGACTGTACTGTTAACTACTTGTGTTCAGTTCAGTTCAGTTCACTGCCAAAGCGACTAGTTGTTGGAGGCTTCTGCTGGGTCTTAAAGGTGTCATTTAGGCAGCTGGCTACTATTTCTTTGCATAGCTACCATAAAATATAATGTAAAATTCCTAAAAATATGCATTACATTTTTCATTTCCTGACACACTGAGGAAGGCCATGAGGCTGAAATGCCTGTGTTCTCCTGTACTGTGAGATATAAATATAATATAAAGAAATTGAGAAAAAGGAGTGCTGATCATCTTGTTTTTGAGACTGTTAAATGTATCTACACACCCTGAACCAGTCAAGCACAGTGATTCCATTTCTTTGATGTCACAATAAATAATTAAAAAAATTAAAAGAATCCACAAAACATGCAAATAATGCAATGGCATTACCATTGGTTGTATAAACAGGTAAACTCAAGCCACTGGTTGTGCCAGTGTTGCTATGTTGGGCCGCCCAAACAAAACCGCACAATGTTTTGAAAGAATCACAAAGCCACAGTGATCTGAAGTGTGTAACATTTTCGGTGTTTAAATAATTTTTCCTATCCCAGTTTAATGTGGAGTCAAGTACGGTAGCAAGAAAAAATATGTGAATCCTTTATTAGCTGGTTTTCTGCATATTTGGTCATAAAATGTCATCTTATTTTCATCAAAGTCACAAGTATAGACAAACACAATGTGTTTAAGCTAACAATACACAAACAATTATAGTCTTTCATGTCTTTATTTAACACATCCCATTAAACATGAACAGTGCTGTGGAAAAAGTAAGTGAACCCTTAGATTTAATAACTGGTCGATCTTCCTTTGGCAGCAATAACCTCAACCAAGCATTTCTGGCAGCTGCGGATCAGACATGCACAATGTTCAGAAGGAATTTGGGATTTTGGAGAGAGAAAGCGAGAGTGTGTGCTCTCATGCAACTGACCATTGAGTAAATGGCACTTTTTAATGCAAATGTAAATTACACACTACTCTCTATACAAAGTTATGAAGTAAAACAATTATTTTTATTATTAGCAACACACCTGACTTTGTTTGCCCTGTAGTCCTATGGGATGACTGTACCCCTTTGGACTGTACTGTTAACCACTGTGCAGGTTCAGTTCAATGCCGAACCAACCCAGGCTTCAGTTGTGTATTAAAGGTGTAACATAGGCAGCTGGCTACTATTTTTCTGCACGGCTACCATAAAATATAATAAGTATAAATTCCTAAATCTACATTTCTAGAAGTAAGGGGGCATGTCCACCACCCCAGGTTTTAATGGCTGCTACAGTCCTGGTCCCACATTCACAAAACAATCTTAAGGCTAAAAGTAGCTCCTAACATGGTCATTTTAGGGCAACTCTTAAAAATGAGGGGCGTGTTGCTTCTAATTTTAGGACATATAAAAGTTTCATCTAAGAGTAAGTCATGAAAATTTTAAAGCTTAAAGTAGCTCGTAAACCCAAGACAGCATAGAAGTCCTCCTCACAAATGATCTGAAGAATGGCTCCTGTCATCAATTCACATTAAAAACAATATATTAGAATATTATTATATGACATTGACTGTTTAAAATGGTATCGCCTGAATCACAATTAAGTCGATGTATTTTAACAACATAATATTCTAAATATTATAATGCTGACATTGACAGGATTTATTGTGGAAAGGTTTTAGCGCATCAAAATAATGCTGATGGAAATGCAAATTATTTATCAAATTTCAAAAGTTTCGATATTTTATTTTTACATTTATCTCTAGCGCATACAATCTATGTCGATACTTCAAATGTCGTGAAAAACTGGTTTGGAAACACTTTTTGTCGAGAAAATTGGCATTAACACAAAAATATAGTGTCACACGTCAAAATTCACCCTAATCGTTAGCATGTGTTAATCATGAGTACAAGGTATACATCTTTGAAAGCCAGTTTATTGTACATGATTATGGATTGATCTTAATGGTATTTGGATCCGATGCTACAAACATGACAGTTCCAGGAATGCTAAAATAAATATCTCATATCATGCACATCGACAAGTGCATGGAGAACAAATAAATGGCCACTGTTTGAGATTAATAAATAAACGGATGTCGACCATGATTAAATTAAAGTTCAAAATAACCTACTGAATATCAGGAATGTATCATATGTAAACTCTGATATTACACTGCTTTTCTTTAATAGTTGTGCACACAGCATATACACATCGATGGATGATCTTTATACTAAGACTGAAAGTTTCCCCCATTACTGGTGCAGGTTGACAGCTTGAACAGGCCCAAGACAATTCTCTTTTGGGTCGGAACCGGTGACAACCTGTGATAGGCGCAACATCAGGACCAATATTACAGTCTTATCAGAAGGGCATCTGCTCCCTTTAGATTGCAATTCCTCGTCTTCTGATTGCATTTATTTGTGAAATTAAAAAAACAGTAAACTGGCTAATTTCAATGAATTGTCTCAATAATCTCCCCATTTTACCAAAACTTCAAAGGAAACATTTTTTTAGACATCTGGTAGGCGAATTAGCGATAAACACACATTTCTGAATGGAAACGGCTAAAGGGCACATTTCTTTGCCGATAAACCAAAATGTATGCGTTTCTTAAAGTGTTTTTTAGGCATGATGTCATCACGCACACCATTTTAATCGATTGTAAAGGATTTAAGGGAAAGGAGGAGGCGAGAACCGACCTGACAATATAAATAAGCCTTTAATAATAAACTTAAAAGAAAGGACAAATACACACATGACGGACATGTCCGTAAATGATCTCTCTCTCCCGCACCACCGTCTGCCATCTGCATTTATCCCTCTCTGAGGCTTGATTAGCCTGATATGGGACCGGGTGTGTATTGTCACGATCCGGCCCCGCCCTCCACCCTGCCACATCGATAAAAGACCATTTGAATGAAAACAGGCAGAAGACGGCAAATTTTCCAAAAAAATAAAACAACTTTCCGATAACAAAATAGTGTAAAAAGTGGATGGAAACTAGGCTACTGTGTGTGATTTAAAAGAGCACTTTGATAAAACGTTATGTCATCCATAGCAATAAGGTCAACCGCCTTACTCTTATCTTAAGATTTGTTGACTAAAACTTGCTCTTAGCAGTTTTGTGGATAGGTTTTAAGCAAAAACTCCTAGTGGTAAGATACAATTTTTTTGTGAATACAGTCAAATAACAAATAGACCTTTTTACAAGTTTATTTCTACTATACTACTGTGACCAATAATGAAGCATGTAGTGCAAACACTCTGATTGGGATAGCAATGCCAAGGATGGATTAAATAAAATATACATTTATAAATATTATACCAAAAGAATAATAGATATAATAAAGGTTCAGTAAATATAACAATAATAAGAAAAAGTAAGCATAAAGACTTCAAAATATTACTTTTGAAAGGTTAACATTACTTAAAATGTCAGGGGGTTCTTCAAATAAATCATATGGGTCAAAGGTGACAAAAAAGTTTGGGAACCCCTGCAGTAGCCTTTACACCAACGACATGCAACATCATGTAAAGAACTTCAACTGTGTTCTTGCATTGGGGAAAGGTCAAAAAGTTTAAGCAAATATGATCAGAATGTTTGCCTATTGGCATGATTTTGCTCTGCTTAAGAAACACCTTAACCTCTGTTCTGTCAGCACATTTAATGTGTGTATGTCTTTTAAAAGTTCTGACATCAGAACTGGAGAAAAACATGATAATCAAAACTCTTGTAAATGCCGTTTTCTTACATTGTCAGGTTTTTATAATGAGCAGGTTTTTAATAGTTTACAGCGTATTGTTGTGAAAGTAAACACAATCAGTCTGGCTTACTTACAGTATAGTTATACAGTAGACTCTAATAAAAATCTTGGGAAGGAGACGCTGAAATAACTGCAAAGAAAGCATGGCTTCCCCTGAAATTCCCCAAAAGAACTGTCGCAGTGACAAGTTTAAACAAGACATTCCTTCTTTACAGTTTCTAACATGCCAACCCGATCTAATGCAAATTCATACATATTTTACGAGTTGACTATTTCCTATGACTTCGTACAATTTCGTTCGTATTAATTTGCATGATTTTATCACGTGAAAATGCCTGGATGTGTAATGCGGAAGTAAGCATAAGTTCCGTGTGCGAGGTGTCAAGGACATTACCTAAACCCCTTATCTAAACCTAACTGATTAGTAGAGTGTGTAAACATGATTGGAAGCTGTTGTGTGTAATAGAAGCAAGTAATTGTTTTGTATTAGATGGAAACAATGTCCAGTGACGAATTCATACAGTGCAGTCATATGATGTCATACGAATTAGCCAAATTTAGAAAAGTCATACGAATACTAACGATCCCACATGGAAAGAACCTATATGAGGATATATGTGCATATATGAAACCTATATGCAGTTTATATGCACATATATGCTGCATATATACAGCATATATGCACATATATGATAATATATATGCTGTATATATGCGCATATATGCCACATATAGGCAAAATTGGTGCATATATGTGCATATACAGGCCATATAGGTCTCCTGTATTGCTTCTTTATATCCACATATAAGCCCTATATGTGCATACAAGATATGTCTCCTATATAGCTCATGGCAGGATCTAGTCATTTTGTAGCTCATATCTCACTTTGGCAACTGTCATACACGGTATTGGTATCACATTACAAATTGGTATTACATGTAATTGGCATGTTATGGAATTTAACTATGGCAATTAAGTGAGAGGAGATGGAAAGCTATGATGTCTACACATTTTCCTGAAACATTTACAAGGTCAATTCTTTCTTGTCTGAAGATAGTGGAAAAGAAGGAAATGTATAACAAAATGGTTTGTCGTTTTTTTATTTTGTCAATCAAGCCTTTTTTACAATTTCACGTAATACACAATTACGTTGAAAAGGTCACGCTTCCATAGCTGCCAACTCTCACGCTTTCGCCGTGTGACACACGGTTTTGCCTGTTTTCACACGCACTCACGCCACACATCCAATTTCTCACGCAAAAAAAAACGATCTTGAAACTCCCCGACCGTAGATGGCGCTGATGAGCGCCACTGAACCCTATGCGCTGCACCCCGAAGTTAGCGAAAGAAGAAAAGATACCGCGAAAGACAACGGGAGAAACTACCTCGAGAAGTCTGATGATGAGATCAGGTATGTAACAATGAAATGTCGTCCAATTGACTCACTCTCTTAAACTTTAAATCTTGAAAGAAATTATTTGTTTGTGTTTCTGCGTGTGTCTGTGAACATGAGTGAATAAACTCAGCTGTTATGACAGTTTATTTATTCATTCATGTTCACAGACACAAATGTTCACAGCACACAAGCAGCAGGAGAGCACCTTGTTAACCTCGTGGTATACAGGTGAAACTTGAAAATGTTTTATATCGTGCAAAAGTTCATTTATGATTATGTCTTACCTTTTCACAATATTCTAATTTTGAATTTGGGGTTTTCATATGCTGTAAGCCATAATCATCAAAATTATAACAAATAAAGGCTTGAAATATCTCACTTTGCATGTAATGAGTCTATATAATATTTAGTTTCACCTTTTAAGTTGAATTACTGAAATAAATGAACTTTTGCATGATATTCTAATTTTTCAATGTTCACCTGTACTGCATGCTCAAAACTATCAGCTCATATCATTGTTTATTTACTCACATGACATTTATCTTTTTATTAACAGGCCAAAGATAAAGGACTCACTGTGGATGAAGACTTTCTGTAGGACCAAACAGCACTTCGAACAGGTAATATGTATTCAAAAGAATTTAACATAAATACAGGAACTTTGTGCATAGAAGTAGGCATGTTTTTGTAACTGAGAGTAGAGTTATTAAACCAACATGACCATGAATTCTTTAAGGTTTCAAAGATGTCCCGTTAGAGACCTTTGCCAGGACAAAAGCGGAACCTTTTATTTTATTTAAAGAACCAGCCAAGTGAGAAAAGACAGACAAACACACTGACAGAACAGCCAGAACGACTGATAGAAATGACAGGACAGACAGAAGAGCAACACACAGGACAGAGAGAGCAACAGACAGGACAGATAGACGCACATGCAGAGGAGCAACAGACAGGACAAATAGAACGACCAACAGGGCAGATGGAAGAAGACACAGAGGCACAGACAGAAGAGACCCCCCCAATCCAACAGCAGGGCCAGAATAGTCGTGCTCTGGCTGGAGCAGCAACATATAGATCCATTTTCAAAAATGAGTGGACCTCTTCATGGCCATTTATTACCAGAGGAAGCCTCAAGACGCACTACTGGTGTGCAGTCTGCCGTATTGAAAACTCATGTTGCCACCAGGGTGTGGCAGATGTAGTGCGCCACATAAAAAGCAAAGGCCACCAAGAAAAGACACGGGCTCTCCAGTCCACATCCACAATATCCCAATATGTAATGCCCGTTCCCTCTGTTGGGGGGATGTCTGCACAAGAGTTTAAGGTATGATATGTGTAATGGTCCTGTCAAGGTTCAGTCAAGAGTTTTGTGTTATAGTTGATCACAGTAAAGTCATGGTTGATAGTTTTGACTAATTGGTTTGTATTTCAGTGTAGTACAGTCCAGGTTTCTTAATTTGAGATCTTAGTTGCTGAATGTGTTTTTTACCATTATCGCAGATGTCTATTTGAAATAAACTATGGTCTTTAGGGAGGATTAATCATTTTTAATTTCTTACAGACAAGAAGGGCTGAGGTCAAAGTGACAGCTGGGTTGGTAGTTCACAACATCCCCCTAGCCTTTGCGGACCACCTGGGGCCTCTCCTAAAAGAATGTTTCGGAGATTCGAAGACAGCGCAGGAGTACAGGTGTGCCAGGACTAAGTCATCCTGCATTACCAATGAAGCACTTGCACCATATTTCACACAGGAGCTTGTGAAGGAGATGAAAAAAGCCCCGTATACCCTTGTTACGGATGAGTCGAATGACACTGGTATTTCCCAAACTATTTGAGATTTTTCTCCTCTGCAAAACATTTACTTTGTGCTGCTGGTTGATGACAATATACCTAAAACTTAACAACTTGTAACTCTACTTTCATAAATAGGTTTCCCCATCTCCTTCCATACCATGGGCCAGAGGAGCATGACCTTCTGTGTGAGGAGTTTCTAAATTATCAGACCATGCCAATGATATCCCTGCAGGACGAAACTGAAATGGAAAGTTTCTGGGCTGAAATGGAAACATAAGGTAAACACTTTTTTTTGTCTTTCCTTTTGACAGGTGTGGCTTGGCTACATCTGTTGCATGCATATATGTCATGCATGTTGCAAATTATGAAATTTTTTTTTTTATCTGAACTTTGTTAATGGATCAACCTGAAGTATACTTGCAGTATTAATCAATCAAAAATCAAAGTATGTTTTTTCCATTGTGTTCTTGGTGCATAGGTGACAGGAGCCAAAGAATTCCTGGTCCTGGTGTTGCCCCATGCAAACGCAGATGCTGAGAGGGTGTTTTCACTTGTGGGACTGAACAAAACCAAGAGAAGAAGCAGCCTAGCATTGGATGGCACCCTGTCATCAATAATGACCATAAAGATGGCCAATCTGGAGCCCTGCTTTAAATGGGAGCCCCCCTCAGATATCATCAAGGCCTCCAAGAATGCCACAGGCCAGTATAACCATGCCCACAGATCATAGACAAGGACTTAACCCAGCTTCTGATGTGCATCTGATTATGCCTAATTTTTAGTTATTTTTGTAATTCATTCATCTGTTTTACTGCTTGAAAAAGTTGTACTGTTTAAGCACTTTATTTGTTGCACTTTATTTGTTTCTGTGGGAGGCTTTAAATGAAGAATAATTTCCCTCCCTAACTAATCTTGTTGTTTTTGGCTGAACATAAATCATTAAGTGCTCTTAAGAATACAATTATTCACAACATAGGCTAGGTTTCAGTTAAGAATTAGTTTAATACCACTCTAATCAAAATTCAAATCAACCTACCTAGGTTAAATCTTAAACACTGGTCTATGAATTAGGCTTTATTGTGGTACATAGGCAGTCATTTAGGCACAACAATAGTTTTCTGGTTGAATGTTCAGCTCAAGTCTAGAAGGCCCTACAAGTCATGATGCCGAACATGAATCAGAATAAGTTCAGGTATTGCACATCTTTAGCAGACCACCCAAAAATCCACTAGAAAGCAGGAAATCACATCTACTTAATCAAAAATTTCCTGGGGATGGACCTTAAGCTATGATTGCTTCACAGAATGTAACCAATATTGTCCATCTCAGTAGGCTGCCCCTATCACCGGCTTTGGGCCTCCCCACAAACCACCAGAATGCAGGGTGCAACATCAAATTAATTCCAATTCTCTGATATCTGAGCCACCAACTTGTGTGGCTGCGTGTGCGGCATAATCTAATCTAAAACAACTGCAGAAGTTGTACTTCACCTGTGTTTTAAGCAAACCAAAAAACATGGGAGTGGCTAAATTTTTCCTATTCATGAATTTTCTCTGCTTTGGATGCACACGATTGATCGTGTGACTGTTAACAATGCAGTCCCCATGACGGACATGTGCATATGAAAGAACGATGCCGCTAAAAAAAACGGGAGGGGGTGATGTTTCCAATCAGAATTTCCTTCAGATTTAGCAGAATCCAATCAGAATCTTCCAATTGACGTGTACATGACGCATTTTTTATGATCAGCCCTTTATCCAAAATATGTGTCCAATCGCAGCTGTACTGTAAGCACTTTGGGTTCCTGATGAAGCACTATATTATTATTATTATTATTATTATTATTATTATTAATCTGTCTTATTATTTTTGTCTTCTCTAGATGCTACATTGAAGAAGTGGCCGGCAACCAGCCAAGGGCAGATAGGTACATCTATCAATTTGAAGCTCACGGAGCTGAGAAGATCAACAAGATAATATATATATTTTTTTCTGTTCAGTTTTTTGACTTTTTGTTCTTGTACTATTTGATTGTTCTTAAATAAATAAATAATGTAAATTTCTAAATTTTGGGCTATTATTTATGTTGCCTAGTAGCTATGGATTTTAATAATTTTACTAATATATAGGTATATAAAGGTGCATATATAGGTGAACATATAGGTGCATATGTGTACACATATGTACATATATAGGTACATGTATGCACGTATATATGCACACATATATGCACACATATGTACACGTATACGGACCTATATGTATACATATATGCACCTATATGTTCACCTATATATGCACCTATATAGGTACATATATGTACATATAATATAGGAAACCGACCAATTTTATATATGTCACATATATTACAAACCTATATCAAAACATATATTAAAACATATATGTTTATATAGGTTCTTTCACTGTGAGAATGTGTTGAACATGCAGATAAGGTGCAATGACTATTGACACCACCACACACAAAGACATGATACCCTACATCCTAAGGCATCAGCTATGATAACATTTGCTGCACATACTAAAGCATAACCATCATGCGGCTTAACCTCCCATGCATCCATATGTGCAAACCCGGTGGCTAAGATTGTACTAGCCCCACATCCACCATTAATGTGTACTCAGTGCCCCTGGTTCCATATGGCATAACCTCCCATATGACCATATGCGCCAATTGTTAATGCATGCACAGTGTCCCCGGTTCTGAGATGCAGGGCCTTAGCTAGTGGGGTGAAAGGTGGTAATGATTCTAGGGGCCCAAAGGTCCAGGGGGGCTAAGAACAATTCCAAACCTGTATTATTTTGGGAGGTAAGGGGCCCAGAGCTATATATATTCAGGGTGGTGTTTTACATTCCTTGCTATGGCCCTGCTGAGGTGTTGCTGCTGCAAGTGGAGGATTCTTTGATGAACAGAAAGTTCAGCATTTTTAAAAGAAAACAGCATTTTTTAAACCGAAACATTGATTTGAAACATTATAAATGTCTTTACCTTAACTCTTGATCAATTTAAATCATCCTTGGTGAATGAAAGTATCCTTTCTTTTTAAAACAAATGTTAGTGATTCCAAACATTTAAATGTGTAGTGTATTTATACATAATTTATATAAATTTGCAGTGGAAAAACTCGTTATACTAAAAAATCCACATTTTATCAATAATTTCATCTAAATCTCCCAGGGGACTACTTCTTACCACAATTAACACCGCTAGTTTTATTCAGATGGATTTTTTTTGCGTGTGTGTGTGTGTGTGCGTGTACAATCTACATTATGATTCTTCTATCCAGTAATTTGTTTTACAGCAAGACATGCAATCATATTCTGACTTACATTTATATTGTTGTTCTTGGCAAATACCTTTAACAAATACTTTTACAGGTAGTTCACCCAAAAATGAAAATTCTGTCATGATTACTCTACCATATGCTGTTCCAAGCCCATAGAAATTTCTGTCTTCTGTGGAACAAAAAAGGAGATGTTAGGTTGTATGTTAGTCCCAGTCACAATTCACTTTCATTCATCTTTCTTCCATACAATGAAAGTGAATGGTGACTGAGACTAACAGATTGCCTAACATCTCCTTTTGTTGAAAGAAAGCCATATTAGTTTGCAAAAACATGAAGGTAAGTGATAGTTTTCATTCTGGGGTCAACTATTCCTTTAAGAGTGGTGTTATCCCTTTAATAAGTCAGTGCACTGATTAAATCCTGTAAGAGGGGGCTTTGCTGCTATATCTGTTATGGTGTTTATTGAAAATATATAATAATATGTATATGAAATATAGATAAAATGATGATATTTTAACTATTATGCATGTATATGATAAATAATGTAGTTTTTATTTTATGTTTATTGTTAAACAGGGCTAGAATCAGGTATATACGGCAGTAATAGCCTAATAATATTATGATAATTATTAATATTGTTGTTACTTGCTACTATTGAGAAATGTATGTTTTTAAGATTACATTTTTGAAAATATTTAACACAGACCCCTGATCTTGCCGGATGGCACCCCTGTAGGGAAATGCTGCTCTAGAATATAGAGTTTATATTGTTTGTAAATATTAGCTAGCGAACAAGATAAGTTAGCATTTATAAATCACCTACCTACCTACCTACCATGGTGTCCTGAGTGGTTTCTCCCAACACACCGTCCATCAACTTGAACCATGGAAAGTTCTTTCTTTGGGCACCGCTTTGTCCATTCTGCATTTTAAAGGATCTGTACTGTACCCACAATTTTCTTTCCAGAACCTTTCTCGTTGTGCACTAGATACACAACTTGGCAAATTCAACTTCACCTTTGACACCGACTCCACCTTAATCCCTAGTTGGCCTTGTTTGGCCCAATTGTAATTGGTGGACCTAAGGCCATTGGCCCCGAGAAGGCACTCTTAAGCTTCGGAAGTGAAAGTAGGAACACAACTGACCCTGGCACACACTAGCACCCCCTCATGGAAATGCAGCTAATGCCAGTTTTGTAGTTAGTCTACCAGCAGCCAAATTTGGACCCCCTGAGCTGACTGCACAGAAGCACCACTACTAACATGTGTGAGTATATGCACTGTCCACCAGCCATGTCCCTGTCTGAACTTTACATCCAAAATAGATAAGGGTCTCTGAGCAATATCCAGTCAAGGGGGGCAGAATTCCTTCTGCAGACCTGCTGTAACTATCTGGACATGATTTACTATAATGTGAAGGATGCTCTGTCCTTGACTTCTCCAAATTCTCAAAAACAATCACTCTCAACCAATTTCCATCCTTCACTGTCATATTGTGTGTGCCGAGATAAAATATGGAGGTTTTCTGACAAATTACTGCTCGGCAGCTTAGCCTGTTTAGACTGGGCTGTAATTTTATAGTTGACTATTCAGTGCAACCAACAGTGAAGATCCTGGGAGATTTTGACTTCATTTGTGATTTTTCTTGTTCTGCATTGCCAGATGTATTCACGAGCCAGAAACCTCGTGAAATCAAACTGTGTCTACATGCTCAACAGCTTAGCATGCTTGCTCCTGCGGAGTGCTGCTAGTTAGAGAGACTAAACAATATGCAATCAACACTCTGTACTCTCTCTTGTCACATGAAGAACAATCCATTCGGTGTAGCCAGAAATGTGTCTTAAGTTGTGTTATGGTGTCATGACTTTACAGTTTGTGACCATTTGATGAATACTCTGTCTCTCCTTTTTTGACTTCTCGTTTTCTGTATACTCAGTCAATGAGCTCACCGCTACTTTTAGGAGAGAAAACACGCAGTCTTCAACACTGAGAACTTTTCCCAGAAACCTGCGGGGGCTGATATGTTTCTGACTCTCCGGCCAAATAAATGTCACGCCGCTCTATTGATTAGCCCGATAGATGGGTCACAGCTGATGCTTGGCACACATAATTGTCCCTTTAACCTCTTCTCAATGTAAACTATATGTTTGGGTGTGATACATCTTCCATTGAAGTGTTTGTTTAGCTCAAACATTCAGAAACTGGAATTTTTATGCAAGGTCGTTGATTACAATGGCCCCAGAAAATATTTGGACATATAGGCTTACACAAGGATGCAAACGCAGACATGAATATTGGCCAACACATTGCAAGTGCATGGTCCTGTTGTACAGGAGATCTTGTTTACTGTGGCGGTGACAAACCTATCAGATACTCAGGAGGTTGATAGAAACACCTTCAAATGTCTGTGCAACTACACCAGATGTGTTATTAATAAGGTAGATAGCTATAAAGATGTCAGTTCTACAAACTTGCTCAATAAGATTCTTGTTGAACTGCTGCTCTGCAGTAGTTCACTTGAAATAGAAAACTGACCATAACAGACAATTTATGATCATGCACACTATAACGCCCCTTGTGGCACTATGGAGAATGTAACACATACTTGCGCTGCATTTTATATTGTTGTATGACACATTTTTACAGATAGTAAAATTTGTGTTCACAAATAAAATGCATGAATATCTTTAAATGTGATAAAATATCAAACCATCTGGAATTATTTCAAAGGAAGATAGTGCAAGCACATACTCCAACAAACATTTAACAAAAAGAATTTGTTAGTTTTAGATGAAAAAAATAGATTATACTGTTCAAAATGATGTTATGATGTTTTTGAAGGTCTGTTTAAGTGATTCTGGTATGAATAAAATGGCCTTTTATAATTATTTATAAATTATTCATAATGCAACAAAATGAAGAGCAAAAGATACACATTATGTGTTTATTTGATCATTTATATGTGTATTTTACAATTTTCGTGCTGCCACAGAGAATAATGGAAAATGTAGTTTTGTCCCACAAGCCCATCACTCAATATAACTGTTAAATGAGTAGTAATTTCTAGCAAGCTTTGTGCCTGTTCTTCATCAATTGATTGTTGCACTAATTTTGGAATGATTGGTTCACGCCCACACCCTGCCCCTGTACCTTTCTGCACCTAATGAAGCATCACATTTGGCTCAACGTGGTCAGGTCAAGGGAGGCTGACAAGGTATGATTCCTTGATGCCCCCATCTCCCAGGTTGGCCTATTCAGCGACACCATAGAGGATTTCGCGCAGCAATTCTCTGCGGCGTCTCTGGCGCCTCAGGCTCCACCCCATCAAGAGGCCCCACCTGCATGTATGTTTGACTTGATTGTCCCCTTGATCCCACTCACCCAGAGCTTGGGGGCATGGCTCGCACACCCCAACCTGGTGGCTGATCAAGACCTTCCGACTCGCAGTTTGCCAGGCACCAGCCCAGGTTCAACGGCGTCCACTTCACCTTGGTGAAAGGCGAGAATGCCGCAGCCTTGCGCACAGAGTTCACGTCCCTTCTACGGAAGGATGCGATAGAGCCTGCCAGCTAAAGCCCCTACTTCATCATACCCAAAAAAGGCAGTGGGTTGTGGCCAATCTTGGACCTGCGAGTTCTGAACCGGGCCTTGTACAGACTCCCGTTCAAGATGTTGATGCAAAAATGCATTTTAGTGAGCGCCTGGCATCAAGATTGGTTTGCCGCGGTACACCTGAAGGACGAGTACTTCCACATCTCGGTTCTACCTTGACTCAGGCACTTTTTATGGTTTGCTTTCGAGGGCCGGGCATACTAGTACAACGGCCTCCCCTTCGGTCAGCTAATGTAAATCTAAAGTCTCCCCTTTCACGGTTTGTTTTATGAAAATAAATAGTCATATACCATGCATTAATTAATCAAATAGGTCATGTAAAAGTGCTACAGGTGTATTCACTTATGCTTAAATAACTGATACAGCAGAAAATTAGCTTTTGACATTATGTATTTGTTTCAGTATTTCTACTTCTGTATTTCGTTTCTTGCTTGAATGGATGCCATGACGATATAATGAATGCCCAACTTCGATGTAAGAGCTTTCTAGGTAAACTTGAAGCCACCAATAATCCAAAGTTTTCCACTTTATGATATCTGGTGTGGTCATCACCACCATTTTGACATTACTTGAAGGTGTATCAGTTTTACTCTGGTTGTGTGGATTGAATTGCATAACCAAGGATGGACAGACACCTGGGTGCTTTTTATTCCTGAAGAGACATTTTCTCCCCTTCACTCAGGATTCTTGTGGGAAAAGTAAAGAAAAATGCGTCTGACCCCATCAGCCATAAACCTGCTTCTCTTTAACAATATAAATTGTTTATATTATTTAACAATAGTACATAATTATTACAATAATTATTTCACATAATATAGTACAATATTATAAACAGAATAAAAAAAATCTGAATAAATTAACAGTACCACTGTTTACACACATTGGTAATTAGATTGGACAAAAGTGTTGAAAAATCCCAATTTCACATAGACAGAATAAGATGCATTGGACAAATATATAATAAAATAAATGAACAGTGGAAACAAATGCACTCACGGAGTCAGATCTCTCTTTTTGTATAGATTAACTTGTATAGATTAACTAAATTCAATTAATTCAAGATTCTCTTTATAAAAATTTTAAAGGTATAAAACTCAAAAGGAACGTAAAGCATATCAGTAGAGACATAGAGCATTTTCAGCATGTTATATGGTGCATGTGTCTCTCCCCTTCACTTTCAGCAAAGAAAAATTTGTCTAAGGATGACACAACTATTGCGTTGAAGCAAGTGCACAAGGTGCACACTAAAATGTGCCCCACCGGGAAACATCACACTACATGCTATAGTTCATGCTGAACATAATTAACCATGCACACTTCTGAGCGAAGTATAGACCCAACTGTCTTTCAGTATACTCATCACAGAAGCATACGCTTCCCAATCCACAAGGAAAGTGATCAGAGCAGGCTGATCAGACCCACTAAGAGAACACTTGCAAATAGGATGCCTCAAACACCACACATCTTGGTTTTAAAGTAACAATTACTCTTGAACTCTGGATTTTGGTCTCTTCAACTTGATAATTCAATAAATTGGATTAACTTAAAAGGAACATAATTTAATTGCTGGACCGATTGTCTTATGTTTTGTCATGTTCCGAATTAACCTATTTACAGGTTTTCACAATTCTGCCAAACCTGTTTTTATTTGTGTCACCATTTGATTAGGGGGCAAGTCTATAAGATCAGTGTAAATGTCATCATTGACTGAGCCTTTTCAGATGTTGGTATTGCTGTGTCACAACTCAACTTTCCATCATCTGAGTGTTCAGTAAGATTGTTACAATCTGAGGGTTCGTTCTGTATTATCATAGGCTCTGGTCTTATATATTATATTCAGACATGGGCATAACAGCATCACTCAAGGGCTCTTTGCTGCTTTCAACATCTGACTCACTGTCATCACTGAATGAGGGTTCAATCTCTTCTACATCAATAAGCAGGAAGTTAGCTTGAAGGAGCAAATTACAATGGACAGTTTTCTCCTGGCCAGTGCTGGTTTTATGAATGCGTTAGGTATGACATTATGGATTTAAGGCAACCACTATATATAGTGTGGACTCCCACTTGTCTGCAAATTTCCTATTCCCATGCTCACCCTTGTTAGCCAATAACTCTTGGTCACCTAGATCAATGCTGCAGCCTTTGGTCTTTTTATTGTACAGGTCTGTCTGTCGTTGCTGAAGCCAAAGGTCAGGGTGTCCTTCAAGTCATCCTTCAGTCGTCTCACATCATTGTCATAGTCAGCGATGACACTGTCTTTTTCTACACTGCTGAACATTACATCCACTGGAAGCTTGGGTAATCTGCCATTCATTAGGTATAATGGTGCATAACCCATGGATTTGTGCATTTGTCGTAAGCAAAGGACAGAATTTGCAACATCTGTGACCATTTTTGCTTGGTCCTTGGTGGCAATGCTGTGATCATTCTGCTCAGGGTTCTGCTGAATAGTTCAATATGACCATTGCCCATGGGGTGATATGCGGTTGTTCTGGACTTTTTCAATCCTGTGACCTACAGCAGCTCTTGGATCAGTTGGCTCTCAAAGTTGGCACCTTGATCCGAATGGATCCTTTCTGGAAAGTTGTACACACAGAAGTATCCATCCCACAGTAGTTTCGCAACTCGCTTTGTCATTGCATGGAAAAGAATGGGCCAACTTAGTAAAGTTGTCATTTCTAACTAGGACATCCACAAATTTTTTGGTTGGCTCTCTGCCAACCAAAAATCTATGCAGACCAATTCTAGCTTGCTTGATGTTTTCAGGCTTTCCAGAGGAGCTCTTCCTTCGGGCTCTGGTGTTTTTGCTCACAACACAATGCTTGCAGCACTTGAAATACTCACGGACATCCTGCTCTAAGCTGATCCAGAAGAACCTCTGTCTCACAAGAGAAAATGTCCTGCTCTGGCCTTGAGCCTGCTTTACCAGTGAGGATGGAACAACATACTGCAATCTCTTTTTGCCCATTAGGAAATTGTCTAGGTTACTAATGTAACCTCCATTCCCTGATGGAGGGAACTAGATGTTGTGTTAAAGAAGTGACACTAGGGTGCTTTCTATGCTTACATAGAATAGGACTCTCGACAAGGTGGCATCATCTTGCTGTTTCTCCTGCAACTCCTCTAAGGAGGAAACTGCCTGCACACTTTGACCTGGGGACAGCAACTGCTGGGTGTCTGAGTGAGCCAAAGAAACGCTCCCTTGTGCCTGCTTCCCAATCTTTGTGATTTCTAGGATGGCTGACACTTCACCACTTGTAAGTGAACAATGTTCTGATCTTTCACAGGGGAGGTGTTCAACATTCACTGTGTTTGCACTTAATCTGAAGGCATTTTAGAGCCTTCAGATTAAGCCCAATGTGCCCAATGTGCTCTAAATCCTCATGGTGGCATACCACCTCAATCCGGGTGGCAGAGGACGAATCTCAGTTGCCTCCTCTTCTGAGATGTTCACACATCTTATTACATGGCTTGTTGAGCACATTACCGAGGAGGCTTCACGCTATTCTCCGCGGCATCCATGCACAACTCATCACAGGCCCAACCGAGAGTGAACAACATTATTGCGGCCACAAGGAAGTTACCATATGTGTCTCTACCCTTCCTAGCAACCAGGCCAATTTGGTTGCTTAGAAGACCTGGCTGGAGTCACTCAAACTCACAATTCCAGAGGTGTTAGTCAGCGCCTTTACTCGCTGAACTACCCAGGTGCCCGTGTCAAGATTGACGGATTGTTGTCCGTCCGTCCAGACAGTAAAGTAATGTCCCTTCAACCAGTGACTGAACTTGTCACAGACGGAACAATTCAAGGCCAAGAACTCTAGGTGGTGTGCAGGGTATTTGGTCTGTGCGCGGGTGAGGGCTTTACTGGCAAAGGCAATAGGCCATGCCTTGGTCTCCCCTTCTGGTACCTGTGACAGTACAGCTCCTACACCGTCCATTGATGCACCAGCACAACAGATTTTAGAAGGGCAGCTTTTGGCTTTTGGAAAGACTTACAATGCTCTCCCTTCCTGTCACTGTGATTTGATCTTTTTCTGGGAAGGGGTAACCCTGCATCATAATGTCTGATTCAGATATGGCAGCGATGGCAGTGACCTTTTTGGGGTCGGTTGCCACTCCACTGTTATCAATGATGTGCCCTAAAAATCTCACACTTCTTTGGAGAAAATGCCACATTTTTAAGGGCCAACTTCAGTCCATGTGCACTAAGCCTAGCGAATACCATTTCAAGCTGCTCGATTGCTTCATCCTCACTTAAGGCTTACACAAGAAAATCGTTGAGATAGTAGAGAATATTGAGGGAATTCTGATAACCGAAGATGTTGGTCATGAGCCGCATAAAGCTAGGTGGACTGTTGCAGATCCCTTGTGATAGACGATTGAATTTGTAGAGGCTCATGGGTGTTGTAAAGGCAGTAAACTTTGTCTTCCTCAGACATGGCGATATTATAGAATCCGGAGGTTAATTCCATTGCTCTAAAGATGGCATTCCCTCCCAGGTCCACTAAACAGTCTGCCTGATGGGGCAAGGGATGGGCATCCTTGACAGTCCTAGCATTTAACCACCGGTAGTCAACACAAACATGAAAGTCTCAATTTTTCTTCCATAGCAGTACAAGTGGTGAAGCCTACTCACTGTAAGATGTATAATTTCTTGCTCCTCCATCTCTGAGAGCACATTTCTCAGCTTCTGATACTGAGCTGGAGGGTCAGGATGGGATGGAAGTCTGAAGGTTCAGTCATCTGATAAATGAATATGGTGGACAAACTCTTTAGCCCTTCCACAGTCTAGCTTGTGCTTGGAGAATACATTCTCATGTTTCTTAATTAACTGTCACAGCTGGTTTTCCAGTATGGGGTCACCTCACATGACTCAATGTCCAGGTCTCAAAGATTAAGCTTCTGCAGGCTTTCACGGATATTAAGAGCAGAACAACCATCTTTGTTACTGACCACACCATCAGCGATGCTCTGGCTCTGCACACTCACCATCTCTTTATGTGTGTGACCAGGGTTCACATCAAGGTCTTCAATGGATACAACAGGGAACATATCAGCTATTGTGGAGTTCCTCTTCAGAGCGATAGGCTTATCAAGTGTATTTATGATCTTAACTGGAACCCATCCTTCACCAGACATGGAGGCTATGACTCTTCCCACCATAATGCCTTTTTTGTGAGTTTGTGCTTTGGGTGGTTCAGTTATTATAGCACTGCCCATAGAGATAGGGGAATTTGTTTGATTTCTGGCTCTCCAGTTGTTTCAGGGCGGTGCATAACATTCCAGTAGTCAGGGGTCTGCTTGAGTTGACTAAGGATGTACTTATTGACATTTGTGCCTAGAATTAAGTGGTCTTTCTGCCCATGCAAAACTAAAGTGAGCACACTCACAAGCTTGCCATATACATCCATCTTCAAACATTTTGGTTTGACCTCGAACCCCACCGCAACTGACAAGTAGGATGTCTGTCTGTATTTGGTCAAGAGCTGAAGACACGCATGTATTTAGTAGCTTACACGCTTCATCTTCATTCATCGTTCAAGCCATTGAACTGTTGTCTAGCAGGGCCTGGAAGGTGACTTTATAATTTACCAACACAGCAGTGTAGAACAAGCTATCAGCTTTTTCCAACTTTGTGATATTTTGGAACAAGTCCACACTGTTACTTGGGTCTCATTATCTTAAAATAATCGTGTATCAGCTAAGCCACTTGTTAAAAGTGTAATTTTATGTTATGCTGATATGAAAACAAATGTTCTCACCCTGTGTTACACTGATCCTCTGGCTCAGCTACAATTTCTAAACTGCCAAGGATACCAGCCAGGTATCTGCACCAAGGATGTCTTGCATCATCTTGGTAGAGTCTGACAACTCAGCTGGGGGTGGCCTTCCACCTGTTGATCAATTTTGTTGACGTTAGCTCTCTTTGATACTATACGGCAACATGTAAACGCACTCACCACTACAGTGCATTGATGGTAATACAAACTTAAAATATAGTATTTACAGAATTACCAATTATTTACAGATGTCCTCCAATAAAAGGTCAATTCTCCATATTTTATGACAATCTGAACAGTCCTTTTTATGCCAAAATTCCTTGCATCATTTCCTCCCACACTCTAGTCTAAAGGTCACTGGGTTGATTTGTTTTATGTTGCGGAAAGGACCTACATACCTGGGACTGAGATTCCTCTTGGGTAGGTGTAATCAAAGCTCTCACCCTTTGGCCTGGTTGGTAGTCAAGGTGGGGATGTATCCTCCTGTCCCACACCTGTTCACTCCATCTAATCTAATCATCCTCTGCAGGCACCTCAGATGGTTCTCCAGACCAAGGGAACATGGGGGGTTGATAGCTCAGTACACACTGGAAGGGGGTCCTGTGTAGGAATAGGTTAGGGAGTTCTGTGCATATTCCACCCATATCCATCTCTGTTGTTGACGGCTGCAGTAGGACCTTAGGTAGCATCCAATTCTCTGGTTCAGTCTCTCTACCTGTCCATTATCCTGTGGATGATAACCAGAAGTTAAGCTGACATTGATGTTTAGATGTTTGTAAAAGGTTTGCCATACTCAGGATGTGAACTGGGGACCCCGGTCCGAGATGATGTCCTCCGGTAGTCTGTAGATACTAAAAACTTTTTTGAACAAAGCATTACCGGTTTCAGTTGCTGTAGGGACACCTTTGAGGGGAATGAGGTGGCATGACTTTGAGAATGTATCTATTATCACCAGAATGGTTGTGTATACATTGGAGTTAGGGAGGTCGGTTATAAAGTCTGCTGCCAGATGGGTCCAGGGTCTTTGTGTTATGGGCAATGGTTCAAGTAGCCCTGCTGGAAGTTCCCTGGGGGTTTTAGAATGAGTGCATTCCTGACAGGACTTTACATACGCGGTTATGTCATTGATTTGGGTGGGCCACCAGAAGGAGTTACATACCAAAAAAGGCATTATTAAGGACAGGCCATCCAGGCATCCAACATAAAGTATGAACCCACTGGATGATTCTTAGTCTAAGCGTTTTGGATACATAGTGTTTTGTGGGTGGGCACTCAGGTGGGGCGGAGTCTGACTGATGTTCTCTTTGGATTTCCTCCATAATGTCCCAACAGATAGGGCCTATGATTATTGTGGGTGTGTGGCAGCGGGGGCGTGGTCAAGCGCCCGTCCGAAGGGAGAAAGCGGCAAGGGCGTTTGCACCTGAGCTAAATTATGTCTAACACCTGTCTCTAATTTCAGTGAGTATGGGGAGAGCGGCATAAAAGAGCACCAGTGCCTCCAGATTGAGAGAGAGAGCTGCCAGTCCAGTGTTGGCCATAGAGAGTCAGACCTAAGCTGTTAGTCTAGTTCACGAAGTTTATGTATAGCACGTTATGCACTACCCCTGTCTGTCTACTACCCGTAATTAAAGAGCCCTTACCTTTGTGTTGAACCCTGTTCCCGTGTCCTCCTTCCTGTGAAGTCCTTACACTGGTGCCGAAACCCGGGAAAAAGAAAATTGGATCTTCTACATCCAACCATGGAGAAAGCTCGCCCCGTAGAGTCCTCCCAGCTGGCCGAAGTCCTCCAGTCCCTCGCTGCTCTACATCAAAGCCACCAACAGTCCCTGCTTGAGCTCAGACAGGAGCAAGATTGGCGATTCTGTGAGATCGTACGGGCCCAAGCAGAGGATCGACAGGCCATCCGGAGCCTCCTCAGCCAGGAGGCCGCCACAGCCGCGACCCCGGACACGCGTGCCATGCTGCCCCCGCCCACGTTACAGAAGATGGGGGCGGCTTACGATGTTGAAGCGTTCTTAGATTTGTTCGAACGAACTGCTGAAATCTGGGGCTGGCCGCAGAGTCAGTGGACAGCCCGCCTTGTTCCTCTTCTGTCCGGGGAAGCCCAACTCGCGGCTCAACAACTGCCGGCAACTAACCTCCTGGCCTACGCTGATTTGAGGAAAGCCATCCTGCAACGGGTTGGTCGGAGCCCTGAAGAAAACCGCCAACTCTTCCGGGACATGAAGCTGGAGAAGTCCGACCGCCCGTTCGCCTTTGCCCAGCGGCTCCGTGATGCCTGCCGTAGGTGGCTGCTAGTGGGGGACCGCGACGTCGAGGGACTCATCGATCAGGTGGTGCTGGAGCAGTTCGTCCAATGCTTGCCCAGGAAAACGGCGGAGTGAGCCCAGTGCCACCGCCCGGTGTCGCTGGAGGCGGCCGTCCAGCCGTCACAGAGGACCACATGGCGGCGAACCCAAGGGCGGATGAGCCCTCTCTCTCTCTCTCTCTCTCTCTCTCTCTCTCCCTCTCTTCCCCCTCCCCCTGTGTTTTCTTCTGCTCTCGCCCATCCCCTCCAACCCTCTCCCTCTGTCCTCTCTCCAGGGCCCGTTCCTGCCCCCTGCAGGCGAGGAGCCTGGTTAGGATCAACAAACCAGTCATCAGCCACATCACCTCCTTCCTCCACAACCTACAACCGCTCTCCCCCTCAGGTGGGGGCGTCCGCCGAAGCAGGTACGGGTGTAGCGCCTGGGCCAGCCTGTCGGAGGTCCGGGGACCCGAGCCTCTTCCGCGATCGGTGTTCGTTGATGAAGGTGGGGGCGGTGGTTCGGGTCTCCGATCTCCCACATGCTGCCCCCGATCGGGCTGGAGCGTACCGGATTCCGGTAAGAATCCAGGGGTGTACACACCAAGCTTTGCTGGATACCGGTTGTAATCAGACCACCATCCATCAACGCTTGGTTCAACCCGGGGCTTTGAGCACAGCTAAGCGGGTTAGGGTGAGGTGTGTGCATGGGGATGTTCATAACTATCCGATGGTGACCCTACTGGTTAAATTCCGAGGGAGAAAACATAGAGTGGAGGCAGCGGTTAGTTCTCGCCTCACCCATCCTCTAATCTTGGGAACTGATTGGCCTGTATTTAGAGATGTATTAGGGGGAATTTGCACGGATGGGTCCTGCACTAAAATAGGGAGATGTGCGATGTGCGATGCTTTGGCAGGGGAGGCGGAGCCGGGGTCATCCTCGACTGTTCCAAATCAGGATGACGAGGGAAGGGGCGGGTCCTCCGCCCCTCCCCTTCGTAGGGAATTCCCTGACGTGGATTTCCCTTTGGAGCAGTCGCGGGATGAAACCCTTAAGCATGCCTTCGATCAGGTGAAGACGATTGATGGTCAGTGTCTTCAGCCGGACATCGCTCTCGCATACCCCTATTTTGCGATTATAAATGAGCGATTGTACAGTGTGACGCAGGACACTAATACAAAAGAAAATGTTACACAACTATTGATTCCACGGAGCCGCCGCGAAATGTTATTCCAGGCGGCTCATTATAATCCCATGGCGGGTCACCTAGGAGAAAGGAAAACACTTCTCCGTCTAATAGCCCGTTTTTATTGGCCGGGCATTACCGGCGACGTCCGCAGATGGTGCACGGCGTGCCGTGAATGCCAGCTGGTAAACCCAACGGCCACCCCAAAAGCACCATTGCGCCCTCTTCCGTTGATCGAGGTCCCCTTCGAGAGAATTGGAATGGACCTCGTCGGGCCATTAGAGTGGACAGCACGCGGACATCGCTTTGTGATAGTCCTAGTGGATTACGCAACGCGATATCCGGAAGCAGTGCCTCTAAGCAACATCTCAGCACATAGTGTTGCTGGGGCGCTCTTCAAAATAATCTCCCGGGTGGGGATTCCAAAGGAAATCCTCACCGATCAAGGCACAACATTTATGTCACGCACACTTCGCGAACTTTACGATCTATTGGGCATTAAATCGATTCGCACTAGCGTGTACCATCCGCAGACAGATGGCCTAGTGGAACGTTTTAACAGAACGCTCAAGAACATGATTCGTAAGTTCGTACACGAGGATGCTAAAAACTGGGACAGATGGCTCGATCCCCTGTTATTTGCAGTGCGAGAGAGCCTCAACCGGCTTCTCTCCATTTGAGCTACTGTATGGGCGACGCCCACGCGGTGTCTTAGATGTTATACGAGAAAGCTGGGAGGAGGGATCTTCGAATAGCAAAAACGAAATTCAATACATCCTTGACCTCAGAGCAAAACTCCACACTTTGGGGAAACTAACACAGGAGAATTTGCTCCGGGCCCAAGAACGTCAATGCCGACTGTATGACAGGGGAACACAGCTAAGGGAGTTTGCACCGGGAGATAAAGTTCTTGTATTGCTCCCCACGTCGAGCTCCAAATTACTCGCCAAGTGGCAAGGACCCTTTGAGGTCACACGACGAGTGGGGGATCTCGATTATGAGATAAAACGAACCAATAGGGGGGGCGCGTGTCAAATTTACCACCTCAACCTCCTTAAATTATGGAGGGAGGCGGTCCCTGTGTCATTGGCTACGGTAGTTCCAGAGAGGGCGGAGCTCGGACCGGAGGTAAATTCAAAAACCGATCTCAATGCCCCGGTCATTTGTGGAGACCACCTCTCCCCGTGCCAACGTTCAGAGGTTGCCAGGTTGCAAGAGGAGTTTGCAGACGTGTTTTCTCCCCTACCGGGTCGCACAAACGTCATCGAGCACCATATCGAGACCGAGCCGGGGGTGGTCGTTCGTAGCCGCCCTTATCGCCTCCCCGAGCATAAAAAGAAAATTGTTCGGGACGAATTGGATGCCATGCTTGATATGGGGGTAATAGAAGAGTCCCACAGCGATTGGTCCAGCCCGGTCGTTCTCGTTCCCAAGAGTGACGGGTCTGTGCGGTTCTGTGTGGACTACAGAAAAGTCAATGCGGTGTCTAAATTTGATGCGTACCCAATGCCCCGGGTTGATGAACTGCTCGATCGGTTAGGTACCGCTCGCTTTTATTGGACATTGGATTTGACAAAGGGTTATTGGCAGATCCCCTTGACACCAATTTCCCGTGAGAAAACGGCCTTCACCACGCCGTTTGGATTACACCAATTTGTGACACTTCCGTTCGGTTTGTTCGGGGCCCCAGCCACGTTCCAGCGTCTGATGGACCGTATCCTCCGCCCGCACTCTGCTTACGCCGCTGCCTATTTAGATGACATCATTATCTATAGTAATGATTGGCAGCGGCATATACAACATCTGAGGGCGGTCTTGAAGTCGCTGCGGCGGGCGGGGCTCACAGCAAACCCCAAGAAGTGCGCGATTGGGCGTGTGGAGGTGCGGTATCTGGGGTTCCACTTGGGTCATGGCCAGGTGCGTCCCCAAATTGATAAGACCGCGGCGATTGCGACTTGCCCTAGACCTAAGACCAAAAAGGGGGTGAGGCAGTTCCTGGGGCTGGCTGGCTATTATAGAAGATTTGTGCCTAATTATTCGGATGTCACCAGCCCGCTGACTGACCTCACTAAAAAGGGGGCTCCAGATCCGGTCCAATGGTCGGAGCAGTGCCAACAGGCGTTTACACGAGTTAAAGCCGCACTCTGTGGAGGGCCGCTCTTGTATTCACCTAACTTCTCTCTCCCTTTCTTATTACAGACGGACGCTTCAGACAGAGGGCTGGGGGCCGTACTCTCGCAGGTGGTGGAGGGGGAGGAGCGCGCGGTGCTGTACATCAGTCGGAAGCTCTCCTTAAGGGAAACGAAGTACAGCACTGTAGAGAAGGAGTGTCTGGCCATCAAGTGGGCGGTCCTCACACTCCGATACTACCTGCTGGGGCGGGCCTTCACTCTCTGCTCGGATCATGCCCCACTGCAGTGGCTCCACCGCATGAAGGATACTAACGCCCGGATCACCCGTTGGTATCTGGCTCTCCAGCCTTTTAAGTTCGAGGTGGTCCACAGACCGGGGGTGCAGATGGCTGTCGCCGACTTCCTCTCCAGAAGTGGGGGGGGAGTGGTTGGCAGGCCGGATGACGCCCCAGCCTGAGTCGGGCGGTGGGGGTATGTGGCAGCGGGGGCGTGGTCAAGCGCCCGTCCGAAGGGAGAAAGCGGTAAGGGCGCTTGCACCTGAGCTAAATTATGTCTAACACCTGTCTCTAATTTCAGTGAGTATGGGGAGAGCGGCATAAAAGAGCACCAGTGCCTCCAGATCGAGAGAGAGAGCTGCCAGTCCAGTGTTGGCCATAGAGAGTCAGACCTAAGCTGTTAGTCTAGTTCACGAAGTTTATGTATAGCACGTTTTGCACTACCCCTGTCTGTCTACTACCCATAATTAAAGAGCCCTTACCTTTGTGTTGAACCCTGTTCCCGTGTCCTCCTTCCTGTGAAGTCCTTACAGGGTGGTAAAATGGGTTCCTGGTTCATGGTTGTGTGCATGGGGTTGTACCTTCTAGAGAGGACGTCTACCTTAATTTTATTGCTGCCTTGATGGTAGATAACTGTGAAGTGGAAGCATGTGAAGAACAGAGACCAGAGGGCTGGTCTAGGGTTCAGACTCTTGGCACTCTTGATGTATTTGGGGTTCTTGTGGTCAGTGATTACTTGAAAGGGGTGAGCAGCCCCCTCTAGCAAGTCTCTCCACTCCTCCATTGCTACCTTAATGATAGTAGTTCTTTATTACCCACATCATAATTTCTTTCTGCAGGGGACAATTTTCTGGAGAATGCACATGGATACATTTTGCCTGGTGTGCCATGCCTCTGGGACAGATCTGCTCTGATATCACAGTCTGAAGCATCTACTTCCACTATGAATGGTAGATCGGGGTTGGGGTGTTTGAAGATGGAGGAAGTGGTAAAGCTGGTCTTGAGAGTGCTGAATGTGGTTTGTGCTGATTTAGTCCATTGCAGCTTTTGGGGTTTGTCCTTGAGAAGTGAAGTGATTGATGCTGCTACAGTGATATATTTCATGCTGAACCATCTGTAAAAATGAGTGTGTGGAATTGAATAGCATAGTCAGCTGCGGATTGATCCCCTTAGAGTAAATGGAGCAGTTGAACAGACACATCTCTTCACCCCGCTGGGTATTCAAACACTTCCTGAATTTGTTGTGTGAAGTATTCAAAAGAAAGCCGCAACCTTTCATCTCTGTACCAAATTGCTGAGGATCAGTCTAATGCTTTACCAGTGAGGAGCATCATAAGAAAAGTGTATTTGGTGATTTCTGACCAAAAGGCTTCAGGCTGATTACAGAAAAAGTTGTTACACTGGGGTAGAAAACCCAAACATTTTTCAGTAGACCATCAAATTTTTCAGGCATTGCAAATCTTTCCGGCTCAGTTCTCGTTGGGGGGAGAGATTGGATGTGTGAGGTGTTCATTTGCAGCACGCAGATTAGATAGTTGGCCTTGAAATTCCTTAAACATCTCACTTTGGCAGGAGAATGCTGCTTGAAGCTGTGAGACTTCTGCTGGATTCAGTTCAGGTGAAGTATTCATTAAAGGATTCAAACTAGGAGGAGTTGTAGAATACATGTGCAGGTGTCTATTAAAGCAAAACACATAAGGCAGGCAGACGTGGTCAGAGTACAGGCAAAAGTCGAATCACTGGCAAACAATCCAATCAGCAAACAAAGGAAGTAGTCCAAAAATGTGAGTCCACAAAACAGGCAATTAAGTCATGCACATTATACAAACACTATGAAAGAATGCTCAGTAAGGCAGGGAAAACTGGCAATACTTCGCAGTGATTCAGTGAACTGGGCTGGTTTAAATATGGTACAAACAGGAAGTTGACGATGCAGAGTAAGTATTCGGGAGTTAGCTCCCTCTGGCGGTTAGATGAATGAATATCCTGCTGGGATGTTACACCATGGTAACAGTAGAATGACACAAGCCTGGATCAGTCTGATTCTTAAAAAGGACAAAGATCCAAGGGAGTTTAAGAGTTACAATCCAATTTCCCTGATCCAGTTAAACGAAACCATACGCTTTCTCTCTCTCCGGTCGGATGCCCCCGCTGCCACATATCCACACCAAATACTCCAGATACCATACATTAAGGATCTGGATCTCTAAAAAATTAAGGGCAGGTGTGTATGATTAGGGTTGGAGCTAAATTCTGCTGGACAGTGGCTCTCCAGAACCAGAGTTGGCCACCTCTGCTATAAATGATAACATCATCCAAGTAAGTAGCGGCGTAAGCTGTATGCGGTCTTAGGATTCGGTCCATGAGACACTGAAACGTTGCTGGGGCCCCAAACAAACAGAACGGAAGTGTCACGAATTGGTGCAATCCAAACGGCGTGGAGAAGTCTGTTTTTTCACGCAAAATTGGTGTCAAGGGGATCTCCCAATAACCCTTTGTCAAATCCAATGTCTAATAAAATCGAGCAGCACCTAACCGATCGAGCAACTCATCAACACGGGGTATCATGTACGCATCAAATTTAGACACCGCGTTGACTTTTATATAATCCAAACAGAACAGTAAAAACCCGTCGGGTTAGGCTCTAGAACAACCGGAATGGACCAATCGCTATGGGACTCCTGTATTACCCTGATATCAAGCATTGCATCCATTTCTTCCTGAACTATTTTCTTTTTGTTCTCTGGCAAGCAATAGGAGACGTCCGTCCGGAGAGAGAGAGAAAGCGTATGTTTTCGTTTAACTGGATCAGGGAAATTGGATTGTAACTCTTACACTCACTTGGATCTACGTAATACCACTCCTGGTTTGGTCTCAATATGGTGCTGGATGAGGTTCATACGACCCAATAGAAGGGGAGAACACGTCTCCATATTCTTGTTGCAACTCAGCAACCCCTGCAAGCTGATACAGTGAGAAGTGGTCTCCGCAAGAGACCGCAGTGTTATAATTAGGTTTTGTGTTTACCTCCGGGCCGAGCTCTGCCCTCTCCGGAACTACCATAACCAACATCACAGTGACCGCCTCCCTCCATAATTTCAGGAGGTGAGGTGATACATTTGACATGCGGCCACTCTATCGGTTGACTTTACCTCATAATCAAGTTCCCCGACACGTCATGGACCTCAAAGGGTCCTTGCCACTTGCCGAGTAACTTGGAGTAACGAGTACCTTATCTCCCGGTGCAAATTCCCTTAGCTAGTTCCCCTGTTATACAGCCGGCTCTGTCGTTCTGGAGCTTGGTGCAAAATCTCCTGTGTTAGTTGCCCCATTGTGTGTAGTTTTGCTCTAAGATCAAGAACGTACTGAATTTCTTTCTTGCTATTTGAAGGTCCCTCCTCGCAAGCTTTGCGGATGATGTCAAGCACCCTGCGCGGGTGCCGCCCATACATCAGCCCGAATGGGGAAAATATAGTGGAGGCTTGCGGGACCCCTCGCACTGCGAATAACAGGGGGTTGATTCATTTATCCCAATTTATAGCATCATCCTGCACAAACTTACCAATCATGTTCTTAAGGGTTTTATTAAATTGCTCCACCAGGCCATCTGTCTGCGGATGGTAAACGCTGGTGCGAATCAATTTAATACCCAATAGTTCATAAAGCTTGCATAGTATACGTGACATAAAGGTTGTGCCCTGGTCGGTGAGGATTTCTTTCGGAATCCCCACGCGGAAGATTATTTTGAAAAATGCCTCCGTAAAACTACATGCTGAGATGTTGCTCAGAGCACTGCTTCCGGATATCACGTTGCATAATCCACTAGGACTAATACAAAGTGATGTCTGCGTGCTGACCGATCCAATAGCCCGACAAAGTCCATGCCAATTCTTTCGAAGGGGACCTCGATTAGCGGAAGAGGGCGAAATGGCGCTTTTGGCGTGGCCGGTAGATTAACCAGCTGACATTTACGGCATGCCGTACACCACCTGTCGGCAGACACTTCCACCTGAGGGGGAGAGCGACGGGGGGCGTGTTTGTGTGCCCACCACTTTGCGTGGGGAATTGGCTGCAGTGGAGGAGCTCCTCGCCTCCTGGGGGTAGGAACGGGCCCTGGGGAGAGAGCAGAGTGAGAGGGGAGGGGGAAACACACAGGGGGAGGGGGAAGAGAGAGAGAGAGAGAGAGAGAGAGAGAGAAACAAATGAAACAAGGAATGTAGACTGTCATCTACGCGGCCTGACCGAATTAAAGCGGGGGCGTTTACTCGCGTGATTAACAAAAAGTGAAGCGCTGCTGGCTCGTGATGCGCAAATGGCTTGCACACACTGCACGAGTCTGTTCGGTATACTGCAGTCTCATCACATTTTAACTTTTTGTTTAGCCTTTTTTTCCCCATTTTGTTTATGAAAACACGCTGTGTGATCATGAGGAAAGATTACATCAAGATGTAGATTGTAATGCTGGTGCGGAATTTATATAATCATTGCTGGCGTGCCAGTGATTACCCCTGTGCGTGCTAATTCGGGCACTCGTATCATAGGTTGCCGACCCCTGGTGTAGACTATATGAAAGATACATCTTCACAATAGGTCATCTAGTGATGGCTAGAGTAAATAATATTTGTCCATTGATAATGATTTGGGTCAAATTTGAGTTGTGCTCCATGGCACTTCAGAATGTAGATGCTGAGCGTTGGTGGTGTGTTTGTACCTTTTTTAGAAAATAAATAATTGTTTCTAATTTTAGAACATGCCATGTCGTCCGCCAGACATGTCCGGTGTGCGACCCACTTTAATTGACCCTGCCCCTTTAACTTTAACAAAGTTGTCTTGAAAAATATGTCTGAAGAGACAAGGAAAATCCCAAAATAATGTATATCGATTATCATCGGAAAAATATTCAGATTATCGATGCATGAAAAAGGCATCGATCCCAAGACTATAGTGCAGTCTTCATAATCTACATTAAGTTAGTGAGTCTTTTGTTTTCTTATAAGTACAAACATGGATATGAATATGCTTTCAGAGTTTTACAATGATTAGTGTTGAAAATGAATCCTAATTTTTCCAAAGTTCCTGGCCTCTCTTTTAAAACAGCATTTTGTTCTTAGAAAACTAAATTAAGTTCTCGACAAATGAATTTATCATGGCAAACAAATTGAAGATTAACACCCAGGCAGTCAATTTATTATATGATGAAATGTTTCCACATTAAATCGGCTTATGCAATCACTCTGAGGCTTCTCCTCCATTGACTTCTCACAGCTCTCCTTGTTGACCTCTCCAAGATGGCGACATGGTTGACAAATCCAGTGCAGCCAAATGCGGTATCTGCGTATATATATCTGTGTTCAGGATTACTGGAAAATTACAAACAGGTGTGCTGGAGCAGGATTGGAACTAAAATCTGCAGAAAGGTGGCCCTCTAGGAGCAGGGGTAGCTACTTCTGATTAAGAAGAATGGCTACGACACAACCCTGTGTTGAAAGAAGCCCTAGTCTCAGCAAACCATTGAAGAGCTTGTAAATGAAGTGAAGAATGTCTAGCGAGGGCTGGGCATGGATGAATTAAAAGTCTTACGTACAGAAGACTATCATAACAGCAGCTGCGGTCCAAACAAGCTGACCACACAGAAAAGAACACAGCCCAGGCGCATTTATCATGGAACATCCTGTTAGCATACAAACCGAGCCAAAGATGTTTTGTGAGAGGAAACTGTTTGAAATTTACAGAACAATGCAATACATCAAAACAAAAGCCACAGCTGAATGCCAACAAGTTAGTGTCTGTGGAAACAATCATTCAACCTGTCAAGCAAACAAATTTAAATTACTTTTCATAACAAATGTAGCAGCCTCACCTCATTGCCTTTTTATTACCATATTAATTTGGTACGTTAGCAAAACATGTTGAGCACACCCTGCACAGAATCAATAGTTCAAAGGGAGTGGCAGCAATGGAGGTTTGCCTAGTGTAATATGGAACAGAGATCAGAAAAAACAAGCAATGACAGATAAAAGGCCTATAACACGGAGACACAGCCAGAAGGAAATACATTAGTGTCAAGTGTGAAAAAAAGGCAGCACAACATGAGATGACCAGAGCTTATTTACCTTGCCTGGCTCACCTCCCGTTGTTTGTTTCCTCTGTGTTTTGTCCTTGGAATGGCACTTAAGTCTCAGCCAGAGTCTCCTCTACACCTTTACATCCTAAGAGGGGAGAAAATTCCCTCGGCACTTGCGAAAAGTCGCACGCCAGCTCGGATGTTTGCTTAAACTGAGATCACATCGGATAAAAGGGCGACCGCGCAACTCATGCTTTCTCAGATATCACTCTGACCACTCTCTTCCCTTTTGAGCAGGACAGTTGTTTTTTTGTTTTTAAACCAAGACTCCCCAAAGCCCTTATTAACATGAGGGATCGACTTCAATCAAAATTACGAAGGTGCAGTCACTGGCCCCTGGATTCTCTTAACCCCAACCTGCTCTCTGACAGCTCAGAGTTCCCACAGTTTTCTTTTGGCTCTGTACTACACAGCGTGGTGTGAATAAATTGTACAACCTGATTTTCCAAAAATTTTGGACATTCCTCTCATTGGAATTTTGGGAAACAGATTACAGATCTATTGGAATTCTGCTGTTTGTTTCCCTGTAGGGTTTGCCTCATACTGATGTAGTTTCCAGACACAAGTGTTCAGTGTAACTTACCTCTGAGCAATGTTGCACATACCAGCCAACATAAACCAACTCCAACATCTCAAAATACAGACCGCAGAGCTCCGAGCAGAAGATGTTCCATTTGACTAATGCAACACAGGAATGATCCTAAGGACAACTGTGTCATATTACATTTGGAGGCAACTTTAAGGAGAATCCTATTTTCTTAACAAGTGTTTAAACAGATTGTACAAATACAATGGTTATTCTGGGGGTTGGATTGTAGATTGTGTAATGGTACAAGGTCAAGGTACTTTATAATTGATTAGCTAAAAATCAAGTAAATATTTTTTTCCATTTCAACAAATGGTCAGTTTAACCTACAGAAAATGTGGATCAGCATTCCCAGAAGGTCCAACAAAACTTTTTTTTAAGCTGTTTTAGTCTGGATACAGTTCAAACCATGATTTGTGTGATTTCATTATTTTCTAAAAGAAACATAAAACATATATGTATATTAACAATATGCCAGAATGGGTTGCAAATGTTGGTTTATAGTAATTGGGTGGTTTGCGGTAAAATGTTGGTTTATCGTAATTCATAATTCATGAATGTATGTAGAACAGATTGAAAATTGAGAAAATGGAAAGAGATTAATTACTTGTCTTTCAGATGTAGGTCCAAATGACGGCATTTTATGAGTTTCCCAATTTTGTGGAATTTTGCTGAATCACTCCTTTATTGGTATTAAAATAATATAGGCTTTTATTTGACTTTCTTCCATTATGCACTGCAGGCACTGTATCAAGCAACACATAAACATTTTTATAATTTTATAATTTTTATAAAACAAATGTATAATTTTTCTGGTTATTATTTGTAAAGTTCTAACCTCTGTGTATCTGAATTCCACTTCTTCTGTAATAAAGAAAGCAAACATTGCATAACATGCCATGACTGATGTAGGTTCTGCACGTGACGTGAATAGTCAAATGTTTGATGACGTTTTCAGGGTCCATCCAAATAAAAAATTCCCAAACAGAATAGACATTCAGACTAGAGCTGTGATTAAAATAGCGATATGATGATACATCAGTGGTCTACAAAAAGTTTTATTCTTTGTAAGCTCTGCAAATATTCTCAGGCCATCTCAGAAGATGCTGTGAGTTGAAATCGCTTTAAATCCAGCAGTTCACATTGTATTGTACATGGATTGTGAAAAGCCTATATACTCTTATGTAAATCAAGAGTTCATGGCAAATTTGCCACAAATTCGTCACTGATAATTTTCACATGCAAATGAGCTTTGCGGCAAACTTGCTTCCAATTGTCCATTGTCGCCGAAGGTTTGCCAGAGGTTCACCACTACCGACGAAGAGCTGCAAAGTTCTGCCAAACATTTGCGATGAATCAAAAGTTTTTGCATGTGAATATATGAGTGGCTAATTTGCGGTAAGTTTGCGGCAAGTTTAGATTTGTTGTATATGTACTATATAAATGAATCGGTGTAAAAATGTAATTGGCAGGTAAAATTGGGTTAAAAAAGTTAGACTAACTACATTAAGAATAGGCAAATGCGGCGGGCCTGGGTAGCTCATTGAGTATTGACGCTGACTACCACCCCTGGAGTCGTCGGTTCGAATCCAGGGTGTGCTGAGTGACTCCAGCTGGGTCTCCTAAGCAACCAAATTGGCCTGGTTGCTAGGGAGGGTAGAGTCACATGGGTTAACCTCATCGTGGTTACTATAATGTGTTGTTCTTGCTCTCGATATACTTTTTGTGGATGACAAAAACCAAGCAGTTTCCTGATTCTGGCTCCAAAGAACACTTCAAATCCATCCAGCTCAATTCCGGCATCTCAGATAAAACAATACTCGAGCCATTCCTTTTACACTGGTGACTTTCAGCTGGCTGATGGCACCTGTACCTTGTTTGTTTCCTGCTTACTTTAACCCCACTCTGTTTCATGTTCATTGCTAGATTGTTGTTGTGCGTGTTTGACTCACCTCACTCTCTCTGCCTTAGTCGGTTCTGTTACGTGTATTCTGTGTTGGTTGCCAGTCTTCACCTTAGTGCCTGAGATTGCAGTTACCTTCCTGACTCCCTCTTCACTTACCTTGACTCTTCACCTAAGGATTCCTCATTGGTTTTCTCTCTACACTGCCAAGAAGCACACACACACCTATGGAACACACTCTCCTCCAGAGGATTCCTCATGGATCTACTGTACGTTCCATACTGCCATGACACATGCCAACGAACAGATTCTCATATCCACACTGCAGTTGGTGAAGGGTTCCTCTCTGCTCATCAGCCCTGCCTGAGTCTTCCTTGCCAATCAGTCTCTTTTGAGTTTCCTCTGAATAAATTCTGTTAACTGTGCCACTGCGCTAGGATCTCTAGTCTAATTTCTGACAGTAATCAGCCTAAATAATGATGTATTGTACAAAGAGACTGAACAGGATTCACCGGCATCATGCTGACAGATAAAGTAGCATAATTAAAATGACACAGTTATGATTGTTTTACTAGAAACTTTGAGTCTGTATATTATATTTGACTCTCCAGAACTGGAACAGGGCTAAAACATAGCGTGGATATACTGTAGGTCTGACTATGTGAGACTGTAGTTTGATCACTTTTCTTTGCATGATACATTGACTGCATTTATACGACAGCCTAGGTCGGCGTTAGCTAGCTAGCCAGCTTTATCAATAGCTGTTACATTATAAATATGTTGACACAATTCAGTATTTATTTGATTCCATCGGTGCACTATTATTTTATAATAACAGAATGTATATATTTTCTGTATAACCAAGTTACGTTACACTAATGAATGAGTCTTTTTGTATTATCTTGAACATTGTTTAGCATTTATTTCATGCGTTATTGTAGTTTACCTTGCTGAATAATTACAGATTAGAATTGTTTATGACAGTTACTGTGCAGGCAAGTTCAAGTTAGCTAAAATGACACAGATCAATCCTTATGGCACTATATTTTACATGCTTTGCAGGTATGTAACCTTACCTGTCCAATAAGAAGAATGGCATTTCAGCATCGGTTTTGATACCCAAAACCGAACGAAGATCTCTCCAGGAATCAAACGCCCTACCGATGTTCACTCTAGTTTTCGCCCAAACACGATCATGTTCCCGCTTAGCCAGACGCGATTCAGTTGACAATTTTTTTGTGAGTTTGTGTTGGAGTCGGTGTTGCGCTGGGAGCCAGCCGTTAGCTGGATCTCTAAGGTAATGTTACCTAGTGTTGCGAACTGTTTGTTGTCGCTGTTGAATAGTGGAAGAGAAGCTACTGTCTGAGGCAAGGAGCGCACATAAACGTCACATCCTTTGGATTTTCTTGGCAAAACCGGCCCGTTCCCTTCACGTAAAAATCCGTCTAAAGGCTTTAATAGACAATCTATGAAGTTCACATATTGACTAACTTTTTTTTTTACATACTGCACCTTTAAGTTATATATATGTTTGCTCTGTTTTTTAAAAAAAAATTATAGTCTTTATTTAAAATCTAATTAATTTTTTTTTTTTTTTCGGGTGAAATGTTAGAATGTATAAAGTAAACTAAAACCTTAGCAGGTGGCCTTGCATGAATGGTGAAATTATGCTGTTAAAATTCCAAAATTCTTCTTTCTCACAGGACTTTTGAATGCCACCAGTTCTGAACAACATTCTTGGTTTCGTTTTTTTACCCATAATTGCTTCAATCCCTTCTAGCTTCAAGGCATTGCGGTGGAAATGCAGGCAGGTTTCCCTGCACCTGGGAGCTCTCACAGGCCATTTTGCAGATGATGTCATGTTCTGCAGCCTGGGGCGGCTGGTCCTTCATCATATAATGTGTGAGAACAATGACTACTGTGGATATGCATGCAAAACTCCTGCCAGCATGCATGCCAACACCCCCCAGAGTGCACACTTCTCTGTGAGTCCCCTCTGTGAGACACACACTTGTGAGAGAGATTTCAAAGAAATGATTGACAGTATTGGAGATTTTTTTTTCTTTCTTTTTTTTTTCTTTCTTGCAGGGCTGTTTGATTTTCCTAAAACAGGAAATTTTAAATTAAAATTCTGTAATCTTTCCGTATGACTCGGTTGGCAAATGAGTGGCAAGCTTGTCTTGTCGTACCAACACAAAGAGACACCAAATCACTTTCCCAGACTTTCAGCTTCACTAAACCTCATTGGTGGAACCAACCTTCCCAACTCCATCCGTGAAGCAGATTTACTCTCTGTCTTCAAAAAACAGCTAAAGACACATCTTTTCCATGAGCACTTAATTTATAAATTATTATTTATTTTTTTTCTATTTAATTTTTTTTATTTATATACTTTGTGCTGTCCTCGGTATATATTCTATATATAACTTGACAGCCAGGTAAACTCTTCCTAACATCAAGACTCTGTTGTTGATGTTCATATCCTTATGTGCTAATGAATGTGCTGTTTCTAGATCATTGAAAGTTCATATTACATGTACAGATAAATAAGTGATTTGATAATTGTCTTCAGGTTAAAATATAATGTCATATTATATACAGAAATGTCTACTAAATATTAAAACTTGTAACGATAAAAACTCAGGGATTTAATTAATATAATTTGAGTTAATGCATTTCTGTGCATGTTAAAGGGCAAACTTAGTGCTGATTATGCCTTTGTATGTTTCAGTTTCACTCTTTCCTTGCAACGTCAATAAACCTGTGGACAAGGAGCTAACCGTCTTCAGAGTCTTGATGTTAGGAAGAGTTTACCTGGCTGTCAAGTTATATATAGAATATATACCGAGGACAGCACATACTTGTTGCACTCTAATCTGTTTTGGATAGTATTTTTCTGATGCAACTTGAACTTTGTAATGCAGCATGTACTACTGTCTGAAGATGAATCGCTCATGTTGTATTATTCCTGTTTTGTAAGTAGCTTTGGATAAAAGCATCTGCCAAATGAATAAAATGTAAATGACTTTTTTTATTCTGTAGAATATGTGAAGAAATTCTGAAAAATGTTGACACTGCTCTTTTTCCCATTCAATGCATGTGAATGGTACAGAGCCCCTAAGAGGACAGGGAGGAAAAAGAATTCTGAAATAATTTAGCATTTTGACGCTATCAGAGCTCCTCTTAGCAGTGACGACCTCTGAAGCCCTATAGAATCACAGCAATTTAAATTGGCAGGTGGAGCTTGGCATGTGGAGGTCATCGTGGGATTATAAACTGGAGCACAACGTCACATTACAAGAATTTTCAATAACATCTCTTGTCTTAGACATGACTCATCACTTAATTTGGATTTGCACCCTTCAACATCTAGTGGATTATATTTGTTCCTCTCCCTCTCATCGCGTATCCTTTGAACAGTTCCGTGTTTGAGATTGATTGCATTGTGTTGCTTTGTGTGTTTTTCTTTCATTGAAAAGAAACTAAAATAGTCTTAAAAGATGCCGTTTTGCAGATGTTTCATCTAGTACATGAAAACTACCAATATGTCCCTCTGTTTGGTCACGATGGCTTTTTTATAAGTGGTGATTGGTGGGACTGACTGTGTTCACTGTAAACGCATGAAACTCAAGAAGCTTTGCTCTCAGCTCGCATTCGTTCTGAAAGCCGAAGTCACTCCCCCCTCTTCCCACTATACTTCTTCTGCAGTAAACGAGAGGTTGCACAAGGAAGGTGTGCAAGGCCGGGATACAGACTGCAGAGATTTAAGAAGGATTTGTTGCTGGCCCATGCCTTGCATGCCCCCACTTCTCCATATCAAGTTGCTTCGCCCGTTCAGTATGAGCACTGCTTATTGCCTAGGATTCCATACTGACAGTGCTTGCTGAGATTGACTGTGTTCATAGTACGCTTTCTGGAAAGCTTATGCTGGTCATATCTATCCTATATCTAGCGAGAACTGGATATAGACCAAGGAGAGTTTGAGGATGGCTTGTCACCGTCTCTCCTCTTTTTCATCTTAAGCAGCTTTTCCTGTGCACCTGTGGCAATATGCAGCTTGCTCTGGTGCATTGTGATCAATCACGTTGGTGGTGGTGATAATGTCAAGGATATTTATTGCTGGGTGACGCACTTACTGTAATTCCCTTCCACGTGCTGGAACATCGGAGAAGAGGCCTCTGAGCCTGAGTTGTTTGACATTTCTCACTTGAGTTTTAAAAAAATGAGCACTAACGGTATTTACCTCTGAGTTTCACTAAGAGTGCAAGCTTGAAGCTAGACTTGATGTTCTCCCTATTCAGTGAGGGTTCAGGTCTCTGGGGCTGTTGCCTTTCAGTTCTTGTTAAACATGCCACACCATGAATTGGCTCTCCAGCCACCAAGATCTCTGCCCAGGAAATTAGCAGGTCTATGGGTGGCTCCGTGTCCATGAAGTGTCACACCTGGCTAAATTTTTCAGGAATTAACTTCTCACTCTCCCTGCTGTGCTATGCTGGGAACGAAACCATGTTTACAGTGTGTTCAGTGTTGTGTTGCTGTTGGCTGTGTGCCAGATGTTTGTCACATTCCAATAGGTCTGGCGCTGCTGCCTTTGCGATGTCTGGGTCAGTGACAAGAGATTAGTTTGGGTCGAGTATGCTCACAACTCGTTGCCGTCATCTATGGAGATGTCACCCTTCCAGTGTAGCCTCGGTTACCAGTCCCCCTGTTTCCTGCCCAAGAGCCCGCTACTCAGATTCCAGCCACTCATGCCTTTTTACAGAGGCACACCTGGAAAGCCACCAGAGAAGCCCTGTTACAAACTGGTACTCATGATAAGAGGTCAGCGGACCGACACCTGTCTAAACCCCCCACTAATGGCTGTTGTCCCAGGACATTCCACTCCATCTCCCCTCACGTAAGCTGGGTCCCAAATTCATTGGAATGTTTCCCATCACCAAGGTTATTAGTCCGGTGGCAGTCATCTCAAACTACCTCCGTCACGTTCACCCCATCTTTCACATCCAAAATTAAACCCATTTTTTATTCCAATTTGCACCCTGTCACTTCTGTTCAACCCCCCGTGTCTGGTTGAGGGCTCTCCACCTTACACAGTCAGGAAACTTATTGATGTTAGGTGGAGGGGCAGAAGGTACCAGTATCTAGTGGACTGGGAGGGTTATGGACCTGAGGAGAGGTGTTGGGTTCCAGCGCGGGATATCCTGGTTCACGCCCTCATTGATCGCTTTCACCAGCTGGGGACGTTTGAATGTTTGTAACAAGTAAAAATAAAGACATTGTAATGTTGAGAAGACTATTTGAGCAGCTGGTTCATTATGACAACCGCTTCAGTCCCTCTTTTGCTGGTAAAGAGCAGCACAAATGCAGATCACAATGGTTTAATCGTACGCCTCTGAGCCAAGCATAGTGTAATCACACTGGTTTGAGTGCAAATGAGAAAAAGTTAAAAGCAATCAAAATGTTTTTGAACTATAAAGCTTTCATATTTGGCATAATTGCATAACTGTTCTGTATTGGTCAGCAAAACCCTGATGCATTTTCATTATTTCAAACATCTCAGGATGTATGAGGTGTTGAAGTTCATTACCACTCTTTAACTTTTTGAAAAAAATTATCATTTTATTTATTATCAAATTATCAAATGATGCTTTTTTATGATTATAAAATTCAGAATTGCCTTGTGTGAGAATAATGCTTTGCTGAGGTGGCCAATTATTTTGCCTGCAAAGAAAACTGAACTAAAAAAAAAACGTGGTGCAACAAAATGTCATGTGGTGTGACCATTGCTGAACATTGTCTATTATGGAAATACGTCCTGGTTTTCAACATTCTATACTTCCATGTCTAACGTCTGTAACGTCAAACTACATTGGTTCTTGCACATGTCGTGACTAAACATCATGACATCATGACACAAGAATCAATGAAGTGATGAATATTTCTTTAAACAAAGTACTTCAGATGAATTACAATTAAATGACATACATGATTTTAATTACATGATGTCCATTCAACTGTTTATAAATGTTTCATAATAAAGCAATATCACACAAGCAGGAGTGCTGTATGGCCCTACATCAGCATGACTGTGATTCAGCTGCAGGCCGAGTGCGGTAGGTAATCACAGCCATGCTAATTTAGGGCCATACAGCACGATTGTGTGTGTGATATTGCTTTATTATGAAATTGTTGTGCCCCCCAAGAAGAGATGAACGGTAAAGCTATAGCTGTTTAACTCTATTCCTCATCTTTAGTGTTAGTCAGCTTGCTGTAGATAATTTCATTTTGGTCAAATACATCGTATTTTATCTGTGTAAAAAAAAATAGCCTTTCGAGCGGGGTCCTTCTGTAGAATTTCGAAGTAGCTAGTTCATTCTCTCCTTTGCCATTTTAAATGTTTACAGCAGCAGAAACTCCGGTAGGTAAGCACCTTGAGTATGTGGGATTACTTCGTCTGTTGTGCCTCTCAGCTGTGATAAGCCTTAATGCCTTAAACTGTATTTCCCAGCTGTAGTCAAGTAGTAGTCCGAGCAAAAATGGAGTGAAAGGAAATTGCTGATGACTTCAAATAAACTGCTTGCTGACTTGCAGCGCTGACTCAAATGAATGTCAGCTCAACTTGTTCATTACACACAAAAATAACAATTTTTCACCACCTTCTGGCTAAAATCTTTAATGTCACATGGATAAATGAAAAGAGACGCACTTAGAGTTCTTTTATACATCTGCGCTGCTCTTACACTTTAATTTACAATGCCACAAACACAAGCGAAGTGATACAAACTGTAAACTGTCTGAGTAATGCTGTTCTGAGACATCAGCGCTCAAGGAATATCTCTCAGATTCGAAGACTGGAACTAACTGTTGAACAGTGCATCCGGAAAGTATTCACAGCACTTTTTCCACATTTTGTGATGTTACAGCCTTATTTCAAAATGGATTAAATTCATTATTTTCCTCAAAATTCTACAAACAATACCCCATAATGACCCCATAATGAGTTTGTTTGAAATATTTGCAAAAGTATTAAAAATAAAAAATGAAAAAAATCACATGTACATAAGTATTCACAGCCTTTGCCATGACACTCAAAATTGAGCTCAGGTGCATCCTGTTTCCACTGATCATCCTTGAGATGCTTCTACAACTTGATTGGAGTCCACCTGTGTTAAATTCTGTTGATGGACATGATTTGGACAGGCACACACCTGTCTATATAAGGTCCCACAGTTAACAGTGCATGTCAGAGCACAAAAGGAGCCACGAAGTCCAAGGAATTGTCTGTAGACCTCCGAAACAGGATTGTATCGAGGCACAGATCTGGGGAAGGGTACAGAAACATTTCTGCAGAATTGAAGGTCCCAATGAGCACAGTGGCCTCCATCATCCATAAAAGGAAGAAGTTTGGAACCACCAGGACTCTTCCTAGAGCTGGCCACCCGGCTAAACTGAGCAATCGGGGGAGAAGGGCCTTAGTCAGGGAGGTGACCAAGAACCCGATGGTCACTCTGACAGAGCTCCTGCATTTCTCTGTGGAGAGAGGAGAACCTTCCAGAAGAACAACCATCTCTGTAGCATTCCACCAATCAGGCCTGTATGGTAGAGTGACCAGACGGAAGCCACTCCTCAGTAAAAGGCAAATGACGGCCCACCTGGTGTTTGCCAAATGGCATTTGAAGGACTCTCAGACTATGAGAAACAAAATTCTCTGGTCTGATAAAACAAATATTGAACTCTTTGGCCTGAATGGCAAGCATCATGTCTGGAGGAAACCAGGCACCGCTCATCACTTGGTCAATACCATCCCTACAGTGAAGCATGGTGGTGGCAGTATCATGCTGTGAGGATGTTTTTCAGCTGCAGGAATTAGGAGACTAGTCAGGATCGAGGGAAAGATGAATGCAGCAATGTACAGAGACATCCTTGATGAAAACCTGCTCCAGAGCACTCTGGACCTCAGACTGGGGTGAAGGTTCATCTTCCAACAGGCCAACGACCCTAAGCACATAGCCAAGATAACAAAGGAGTGGCTACAGGACAACTCTGTGAATGTCCTTGAGTGGCCCAGCCAGAGCCCAGACTTGAACCCGATTGAACATCTCTGGAGAGATCTGAAAATGGCTGTGCACTGATGCTCCCCATCCAACATGATGGAGCTTGAGAGGTCCTGCAAAGAAGAATGGGAGAAAATGCCCAAAAAAGGTGTGCCAAGCTTGTAGCATCATACACAATTAGACTTGAGGCTGTAATTGTGCCAAAGGTACTTCAACAAAGTATTGAGCCAAGGCTATGAATATTTATGTACATTCGTTTTTTTATTTTTTTTAGATTTCAAACAAACTTCTTTCATGCTGTCATTAAGGGGTATTGTTTGTAGAATTTTGAGGAAAATAATGAACTTAATCAATTTTGGAATAAGGCTGAAACAAAACAAAATGTGGTAAAAGTGAAGTGCTGTGAATACTTTCCGGATGCACTGTATATAATGAGTGAATCTGTTTTTTTTCTGCTTAAGGAGATTTCAATAAGTGTTTGTTTCATTGAACTGATTGTGCTCTGGTCTTTTTTTATCCTTATATTTAACCACATACAGTCTGGTCATCATTCAAGGTGGGGACCGGGTCAGGAAGTCTGGGAGGCAGCTGCGGGGTCGAGACTGGGTCAGGGGGCCTGGTAGATGGCCGTAGGACAGGGACTGGGTCTGGGGGCCAGGGAGGCAGCCATAGGGCAGGGACTGGGTCAGGAAGTCTGGGAGGCAGCTGCAGGGTCGGGACTGGGTCGGGGGGCCTGGTTGGTGGCCGTAGGGCAGGGACCGGGTCAGAAGGCCAGGGAGGTGGCCATAGGGCAGGGACCGGGTCAGGAGGCCAAGGAGAAGGCCACAGGACTCGGACAGGTTCAGAAGGACTAGGGGAAGGCCACAGGACAGGGTCAGAAGGCCTGGCAGAAGGCCACAGGACTGGGACAGGGTCAGAAGGCCTAGGGGAAGGCCACAGGACTGGGACAGGGTCAGAAGGCCTAGGGGAAGGCCACAGGACTGGGACAGGATCAGGAGGCCAGGGAGAAGTCCACAGGGCAGGGGCAGGTTCAGGGTCAGGAGGCCTGGGAGAAGGCCACAGGACTGGGACAAGGTCAGGAGGCCTAGGGGAAGGCCACAGGACAGGGTCAGAAGGCCTGGGAGGAGGCCACAGGACAGGGTCAGAAGGCCTGGGAGGAGGCCACAGGACAGGGTCAGAAGACCTGGGAGGAGTCTCAGGGGAAGCGGGCGGAGCCGCGGAAGGCTCTGTAGGCGGAGCCAAGGAGGACTCCAGGGGCGGAGCCGTGGAAGGCGGAGACCAGGGGGACTCCAGGTAGGCTCGGGGGGCAGAGCCATGGAAGGCGGAGACCAGGTAGGTTCTGGAGGCGGAAGCTTGGAAGGCTCTAGAGGCTTGGAAGGCTCTGGAGGCTTGGAAGGCTCGGAAGGCAGAGCGGGCGGAGCCATGGAAGGCGGAGCAGGCGGAGCCGTGGAAGGCGGAGCAGGCGGAGCCGTGGAAGGGTCTTGAGGCGGAGCCGGCAGAGCCGTGGGAGGCGGAGCAGGCGCAGGCAGATCCGTGGAAGGCGGAGCAGGCGCAGGCAGAGCCGTGGAAGGCGGAGCAGGCGCAGGCAGAGCCGTGGAAGGGTCTGGAGGCATGGGAGATTGTGTTCTTTCAACTACAATCCTTCCTTGCTGCAATAATATGTTTGAACATTTTCAATCGGGTTTTAAAACTGCCCACAGCACTGAAACAGCCCTTCTGAGAGTGTTAAATGACATTTATTTGGCAACTGATACGGGTAGCTCTGTGGTTCTCGTTCTTTTAGATCTATCATCTGCTTTTGACACTGTTAACCATTCGGTTTTAATTAATAGACTGAAATCTTGGGTGGGTCTCTCTGGTACAGTCCTAAAATGGTTCCAGTCATTTTTATCGGACAGGAAATTTGTGGTTAGGACAGGTGAATTTTTATCTTCTTCTGCTCCTCTCCCATGTGGCCTTCCGCAAGGCTCGATTTTGGCCCCCTCTCTGTTTTCATTGTATATGCTGCCTCTGGGATCTATCTTTGGAAAACATGGGGTGTCGTATCATTTTTACGCCGATGATACCCAAATCTATTTGCCTTTCAGGAAAAATTATCGACTGGCCATGACTGCTCTTACCTCTTGTCTAGATGAGGTTAAATCCTGGTTATCTCTAAATTTGTTATCCTTAAATAAGGAGAAAACTGAAGTAATTGTATTTGGCCCTTCAGAAAATACAAAAACACTTAATCTGGATCTGGGATCACTATCGGCTTTTAGGTCCTCGCAGGCACGGAATCTGGGTGTTATCCTGGATGACTCCTTAAAATTTGATAAACAAATTTCTTTAGTAGTTGGGTCCAGTTTTCATCAGCTCCGTTTACTTGGAAAAATTAAACATTTCCTTACTGATAAGACTTTGGAGATGGCAGTGCATGCTTTTATTACGTCATGTATTGACTATTGCAATTCGTTATACTGTGGCATTTCTAAGGCCCAAATTGCCCGTCTACAGTTAGTTCAAAATGCTGCCTCAAGATTTCTGTTGAAAAAGAAGAAAAGGGATCGCGCCACTCCACTTTTAAAGACACTTCATTGGCTGCCAGTGCAATTTAGAATACATTTTAAAATTCTACTATTTGTTTTTAAATCACTGCACTTTCAGTCACCTGGCTATTTATCTGACCTGCTCCATCAGTATATCCCCTCAAGAAGCTTAAGATCTGGAGATCAGAATCTTATTTTAATTCCAAATTCTAGACTTAAACGCAGAGGTGACCGTGCCTTTTCGGTAATCGGTCCACGTCTCTGGAATGACTTGCCAGTGGAAATTCGATTGGCTCCGAGTTTGACCATTTTCAAGTCTCTTTTAAAAACTCATTTGTTTTCGTTGGCATTTTAGGATTTTATGTTTTAGATCAAATTTTTTGTAAAGCTGTTTTTTTGTTGTGAAGCACTTTGGTCAGTCTGTGACTGTTTTAAATGTGCTATATAAATAAAGTAAACTTGAAACTTGAAACTTGGGAGGCTCCGGAGGAGTGGAAGGGCCAAGGGTTGGCGCTGTGGAAGGCGGAGCCATGGCGGACTTCTGAGGCGGAGTCCTGGGAGGCTCAGGTGACTGAGGTGTGGAAGGCTCAGGTGACTGTGGCGTGGAAGGCTCAGGGGACTGTGGCGTGGAAGGCTCAGGGGACTGAGGTCTCAGAGGCTCGAGAGGCGGAGCCCTGGGCGGCTCGAGAGGCTGAGCCCTGGGGGGCTCGAGAGGCTGAGATCTGGGCGGCTCGAGAGGCGGAGCCCTGGGAGGCTCGAGAGGCGAAGCCCTGGGAGGCTCAAGAGGCGGAGCCCTGGGAGGTGGAGCCCTGGGAGGCTCGGGAGGCGGAGCCCTGGGAGGCTCGGGAGGCTCTGGCTCTGGGACGGTCGAGGCTACAGGCATTGGCTCTGGCTCCGGGACGGTCGAGGCTACAGGCGTTGGCTCTGGCTCCGGGACGGTCGAGGCTACAGGCGTTGGCTCTGGGACGGTCGAGGCTACAGGCGTTGGCTCTGGGACGGTCGAGGCTACAGGCGTTGGCTCTGGGACGGTCGAGGCTACAGGCGTTGGCTCTGGCTCTGGGACAGTCGAGGCTACAGGCATTGGCTCTGACTCTGGGGACGGAGCTGTGGAAGGCGGAGACTGGAGAGCGGAAGCCTTTCCTCTTCTCCTCCTCCTCCGGGCGGACGCAGCTGACCACGCTGGCTCTGGGAAGGACGAGGCTGACCACGCTGGCTCTGGGACGGACGAGGCTGGCAATGCGTTGGCCGTGGCAGGCGTGGGCATTGGCTCGTTGGCCGTGGCAGGCGTGGGCGTTGGCCGTGGCAGGCGGAGACTGGAGAGTGGAAGCCTTCCCTCTTCTCCTCCTCCTCCTGACGGATGGGGCTGTCAACGCTGGTCCTGAGACAGACGAGGCTGGGGGCGCGTTGGCTGTGGCAGGCGTGGAGGAATGAGTTATGGAAGGTTGGGGGGTGACCACTGTGGGAGGCGAGGTAAAGCTCTCTTCCACAACACCCACAGTGAATGGAGAGCTGCGGGGTCCTCAGGGTCTCTTCAATGAAGTCGCGAAGCGTCCAGCGCGGGGTCGCTGGTGGCAGCCGCTCCTTTAGCGAACTGCAAAGATTAGCCCTGAAGAAGGCCACCAAATCGAACTCTGGGAAGTTTGATGTGTACACAAGCTCCAGAAACTCACGGACGTGGGCCTCTATTGGGTAACAAATAAAACATCCACGGTGTGAAAACAAAGGTATAAACACAAGATGTAAACACGGGGAATCTTCCAAGAAGGGCACAGGCAGGAACACGGACGAAGGCAGGGTTGACATGGAACATTCACCAAACACCAAACAATAACCAACAAAGGACAAGGTAAACATGAGGGCTTAAATACAAAACCAAAGGGGAAACAAAAGCCAATGGGCAAACAGAACTCTAAACAAGATAATAAGGCAATTAACTAAAACCAATGAAAAACTAGAACTGATAATAAAGCAATCAAACAATGAACCAATGAAAACCAGACACATGAACGTGGAGGGAAAACAGGACATGACAAGACTGGGAAACAGGAACATAAGAATGATTTCAAAATAAGAGTGCATAAACAAAAGACGATATGGAGTATAACAGGTGCCAGAAACTTAAAAATAAAAGTACATAAACAAAAGACAATATGGAACGTAACAAGTAATAATCCTGTGCAGGCTTTATTTTCTGTAATCACACTTTGTACACTCTTCGTAGTGTTTCTTTGGGCTCATTCAGGTAACTTCACAAATAACAAAAACTCTCAGTAAACACAAACTTCTTAATGACATGTAGTTCTCTAACTTCAGTGAACACGCCAACACTGGACTGACGTGTTGCTCTCTCTCTGCCTTGTCTGGTTGTGGCGTGGCCGTTTATATGCCACTCTCCCCATGCTCACTGGAATTAGAGATAGGTGTTAGACATAATTTAGCTCAGCTGTAAGTGCCCTTACCACTTCCTTTCTCTCCGGACGGGTGCTTGACCACGTCCCCGCTGCCAAATAGTCTTAATCAACTCTTTTACACAACATTTTTTACAGAAGCCATGATCCAGCTCATCACATCTTCAGATATAATCTGCATGCATAATACTCAATAGTAAAATTACCTTACATCTCTCAACTGAAAAGTTTCGCACCCTCATTCAAGTCATCGGTAGCTGCTCACTGATCAGCAGTTCTCAGTATTATGTCCGAAAGAGGTGATTCTCAGTTCAGTGTACTGTTGACTCGAGAACTGCTGTGATCGACTCAATGTACAGTTGACTCAAGAGCTGTAGACTGGATCATCTTCATACGTTGATAAAATTGTAATACAATTAATCCATAAATCAAGTCATAAACATATTTCCACTATGTTTTATTTGTTACACACTCTGTTGTTCAGCAAAATACACCTGAAACATACATTTCACCCCTTAATCACACACATACTCAATGTCAGCAGCTCATCGGTTCTCAGGATGTCGGACACCTCCGAAAGAGGCGATGTTCAGTTCAGTGTAGTCGATAAATGTTATGAGCAACTTATTGTACTTTTTACTAGTGAGCGGTTGTGACCTGAGAATTCAGTCTGATTTGGTGAACTAGTTCAACTCGTTCACTAAAAAAAAAGGTTCAAAAGAACGATTTGTTCACAAACTGGACATCACTACTACTGACTGCAGTCTGTGCCAACCAGACAGTGAGGGGCACATAGATGATCACTGTCTGTATCACTTCAATCTACTTCAATGGACTCCACAGAGGATAAACTGCAGCCATCTCCTACCGTACAACAAGGGATACTAACAGGCCACTGCCTGCACCTCGGACATAGGATGTACTTCAATGGAAAATAACTGCCACAAGCTTCTAGACAGACTGCAAGGCACAACTTACTGACCTCTACTTGCATCATCTCTTTCATAAAATGGAATAAACTCTCTTAATATGGAATACATACACTCACTGAGCACTTTATTAGGAACACCTGTACACCTACTTACCGTATTCATGCGATCATCTGATCAGCCAATCGTGTGGCAGCAGTGCAATGCATAAAATCATTCAGATATGGGTCAAGAGCTTCAGTTAATGTGCACATCAACCATCAGAATGGGAAAAATTGTGATCTCAGTGATTTAGACCATGGCCATGGTTGTTGGTGCCAGAAGAGCTGGTTTGAATATTTCTATAACTGCTGATCTCCAGGGATTTTCTCTAGAGTCTACTCAGAATGGTGCCAAAAACAAAAAGAACATCCAGTGAGTGGCAGTTTTGCAGACAGAAACAATGTGTTTATGAGTGAGGTCAACAAAGAATTGCCAGACTAGTTCCAGTTGACAAGGCTACAGTTACTCAGATAACCACTTTGTACAATTAAAGTGAGTAGAATAGCATCTCAGAAGCACAACATGTCAAAACTTGTGGCATATGGGCTTCAACGGCAGAAGACCATGTCGGGCACATTATTAGGACCATAGTGTACCTAATAAAGTGCTCAGTGGGTGTAGACAATAAATACATTCTGACACCATCAACCAAAAAAAAAATAATTACAAAAATAATTGACACTGCATCTATGAGCACTTCTACAGCCAAATTGGGATGGACTTCAAACACACTTAATCATTAATCTTACAGTTCAATCAAAATCGTTTAGGTTTAAACATTGCCCAGCAACATCTACTCAGTTTCCTCAATGAATACATGACTTGTATTACACAAAAATAACTAATATTGACATTGTATTCATGCTGTATAGCCAGAGGGGAACTGACTCCCCCAACAGAGCCATGTTTATCCCAATAAATAAAAAAATTCTGCATTAACTAATGTAGTTTTGGGTTCCTTGCCACAGGTGTCTTATGCTTGCTCACTCTGGGCCTAAAAACAAATATTTTTTTTAAGCAATAGGAATTATTCAATCACGTTTTCATTTAAACTGCTCAATGAGGGCTTTAAGACATTACAGACGTTACATCATCATTTTCTGTTACAGGATAATTTTCTGTAAAGCTGCTTCAAAACAATGTTTGTTGTGAAAAGTGCTCTACAAATAAAACTTACTTGACTATTCTGAGGTTTTGGCTGCAAAGGAGGGTTGATGTATGTCAATGTTTCACTACCCTGCTGGCTACAGTCATTGTGTTGCTATCATGGTTTTATCTCTTCCCTTCCCACTGTGGAAGTAGAGCTTTGTGTAATTCTTCACTACCCTGTGTGGCTAGTGCTACTGCTAATGCTGACAGACTGGTTTTGACCATGTCATCCTCTCTCTTCTGCACTACTTTGCGAAGAGTGTTATTTTCATTGGTCCACTACCCTATCGGCTAGTGCCATTGTATTATATTCTGGTCTATGACCCTTTTTGTCACTATGTTTGAAGCAGAGATATTTATGCAACGTTCCGCTACCCGGAATGGCTAGTGTCACTGTTATGCTATTACAATAAATAATTAATTTCTTGTCCCTCTTCCATCCTATTTTTCAGTATGAAGAATGGTCATTCAAATGCTTTCTTCTACCCTATTAGCTAACAGACATCTTCACGTAGCAGTGTTATGGTATATATGAGATATTCTTCTAAAAATCTTTGTGTTCTGCAGAAGAAAGAAAGTCAGTGACATCTGGGATGGCATGGGGCGATTAAATGATGAGAGATTTTTTTAAGGGACCATGAGATGCTCTCACCTCCCTTCAGTTGGAAAATTCTGGCAATGTGGCATTGTGCTCCAGTTTATATACCTGCAATGACGCACACAAAAGGGGTGGAGTGCCAAAATAAATTTTATATATACATAGATTTTAATACAACACATCCCGTTGTGTGTATGCATATGGTTTAGTAGTCGCAGAAGTTTAAATATTTAAATGCAGCCAAAGGTTCCAACCCTCCATTGGAAATGACTGACTTCTGGTCTATCCTCTGTCATTTCTTGCATGCAGTTAAAAGGCGGCTTTAGAGTTTCTGTCCCAAACATTCTGCTGAACATCTCCTTTTATGTTACATGAGTTTGGAAAAATATGAGGGTAAATGAATGGCAGGATTTTAATTTGTGGGTGAACTTTTCCTTAAGCCGAATATCTAAACAACATATTACAAATAGCAATACTAAATAAACTTGGTTTATTGGAGCAACTTTGGTGTACACATGTCTCAAACATCCTCTGCTGTCTGAACGGAGTCTCTTTGTGTTGTTTCATGTGTAAGCACTGTAAAACTTGAAACCAGTGAAAGTATCCACCAGAGCCTCTCTGCTCCAGTGCTTTGTCACTGTGTTGTGAATTAATGCCAAAATGCATTTCATTCTCTATATCCTGATGAAGTTATGTTCAGGGTCTCGGAGACCCCAAGGCCATTTAATAACTTGAAAAGTATACTTAATATTGGAGTATTAAGTTGATACTTCAGCCAAATTCATAATCTAATGAAAATGAATTATAAACAAAACTGCAATTTGATAACATGCTTCAACAACTCTATTAAAAGTGTTACTTATATTTGGGGTCTTTGAAACCCCAGATATAAAATATTAAAACATATTTTTGATTATGTCAGGGGAACATACAAAAATAATTTGCAAGGATAATAAGAAGCTAATTTTAAAATGTATTTGATCACACATGCATCATTCGGGTCTCTTGAGACCCCAAACATAAAAACAGTCAATATACACTGATGAGCCAACACATTATGACCTTGATGTTATGATATTTGTCCTTGTATGCCGCCAAAACAGCGCCGACCCACCGAGGCATGGTCTCTACAAGACCCTTGAAGGTATCTTGTGGTATCTGACATCAAGACATTAGCAGCAGATCCTTCAAGTCCTGTAAGTTGTGTGTTGGAGCCACCTTGGATTGGACTTGTTGGTCCAGCACATCCCACAGATTCTCAATCAGTCCATTTTAGACCCTTTCGATGGTGGATAGGGGTCATCATGGGCACTCTGTCCGGTCTGCGGCTACGCAGCCCCATACACAGCAGGGTGCAATGGACGGTGTTGTGTCACATATCTCCCGTAACCATCATTAAACATTTCAGTCACTTGTTCCACAGTAGACCTGTTGGTTCAGATCAGACGGGATAGCCTTTGTTTGCCTTCACCCATCAATGAGCTTTGGGCAACACCCTGACGCCGGTTTGTGGTTTGTCCCTCCTTGGACCACCGTCGGTAGGTACTCACCACTGCTGACTGGGAACTCCCCACAAGCCTTGTCGTTTCAGAGATTCTCTGACCCAGTCATCTGGCTATATAAATGTGGCCCTTGTCAAAGTCGCTCAGGTCTTTCCTCCTGCCCATTTCTCCTGAATTCAACATGGTGGCTACAAGAAATGATTGTTCACTTACCATCTTATTTACCTAGACTTTCACATGTGGCCTCGTTAGGAGTAGATCAACATTATTTGCTTCACCCGTGAATGGTCATAATGTTTTGGCTCATCAGTGTAAACTGAACATGAGGGTAAAAAAAGCTCAATACTGTAACGTCACTGACAAAGGAAACTTGGTCTCAAGCTATCTGGCTTCTTTAATGTAAAACCTAAACAATACATAACCATCCTTGTTAGTATTCTATCTCCAGTTATTGCCAGAGGAAACCAAAAGGCACAAAGATTGTCCTTGACAAGCATGTGACATTCCATGATAAGCATCGTCAATAAACCCATGGAGAATTGAGACAATTTCTTCTGCAGTACGCTAAATATTGCCAAGTTATTGGGTAATGGAGAATAGTGTGTTCAAGTGCAACCTTAATTTTGAACAAAAGAAATATCATCTTGTCTCCAGGGGCCACGTATGTCAAATCAGGCTTTCTAGTTCATCGGCTTGACTTAGAGAGCTGCATAAAGTTAGTGCTCCGTTTGCTCCTGCTATTAATTATGTCAGTATTCTTTAGCGTGTACATCCTCATGGGTATTAAGACTGATTTTACACCACATTCACAAGAAAGTGAAGAGGCTATGCATCATCAGCCGTAATCACTGTCCGTGTTAGAACAAACTTAACTAAAAACATCTGATCTTTGATTAATGTGCAAGCTAAAATAGGTGGGGTCATTGTTTTACATTGTATATTAAACATGCACAGAAATGGACTTTTAGAATATTTCAAACAGTATTTACTTTTAGGAGAAAACATTAGAAGACATACTGGCATCAAACTACTAACATCTTATCTTCGATTAATGTGTAATAAATGACATCTAAGATGGGTGTGGTCATAGTTTATCATTGTATATAAACATGCAAAGTAATTGCACCATTTTAATGAGAAAGACTCATACAATATTTACTTTGAAATGAGAAAATTGGAAGACATACTGACATCAAACTAGGGCTACTGTAAGGCTGAGGTAATTTTTGCATAGGTAAAATACTTTTTCCTATCCCGGTGTAATGGCATATGCAGAGACAAGCCATTTGTAGGTTTGTTCCCCTGAAAAATAAAAAACTGTGACTCTTTCTATTTGAGCATCCCAACCAGCCCAACACACTGTCCCAGCCAATAGCATGAGTTTGAGGTGCGACTATCTATTTGTCCATCCTGTGAAAGACAGGGGGAGTCATTATTTTTACAATTCCATTTTGTGCTTCTGGTGGTGGAGGAAATACACACTTATGCTTTAATGTTCTTTATTCATCTGATTAGTCAGGTCCATAATATATACTGTGGAAGTACATATTAAGCTTAATATTTGTGTATATTCAGTCTACAAAAAAACGAAACATTTAAAAACATTTTTACATAGCTAGCCTATTTTTAAAGGTCAAACAGGTAACTCAATAAAAGGCCACAGAGTTTACACTCTTATAGTTGTCTCTACACATCAAATTTGGACAGGAGAATGTACAATAGAATTAAAAAAAATAAAAATAAATTTTAAGCCAAAATTGGAACAAAATGGCAATGAGTTACAACACAAACTAACACTAAGGGCCCTGTTTTAAGACTCCTTCCCCTTAAGTGCAATGCAACGCAATATGGCATACACCAATGAGCCAAAACATTATGAACATTCACAGGTGAAGCGAATAACTTTGATCATCCCCTAACAAGGCCACGTGTCAAGGTCTGGGAAGATTAGATGGTAAGCGAGCAATCAGTTCTTGTAGTCAACATGTTGAATGCGGGAGAAATGTGGAGGAGTAAAGACCTGAGCGACTTTGACAAGGGCCAAATTGTTATGGCCAGACAACTGGGTCAGAGCATCTCTAAAACGGCATGTCTTGTGGAGTGCTTCCGGTCAGCAGTGGTGAGTACCTACTGACAGTGGTCTGGGGATGAACAAACCAGAAACCGGCAACAGGGTGTTGGGTGCCCAAGGCTCATCAATGTGCGAGGGCAATGAAGACTATCCCGTCTGGTCCAAAGCAACAGAAGGTCTATTGTGGTACAAGTCACAGAAAATGATGACAGTTACTGGAGGAATGTGTCACAACACAAAGTGCATCGCACCCTGCTGCGAATGGGGCGGTATAGCCACAGACTGGTCAGAGTGCCCATGATAACCCCTGTCCACCATTGAAAGTGCCTACAATGGGCACGCAAGCATCGGAACTGGACCTTGGAGCAGTGGAAGAAGGTCACCTGGTCCAGTGAGTTGCGTTTTCTTTTACAACACATGGATGGCCGTTTACTTGTGCGCTGTTTACCTGGGGAAATGATGGCACCAGGATGCACTGTGGGTTTGAAGAAAATCTGTGTGTAAAGTTGGACCTGTCATTGTAAAGTCAGACTTTGTGTAGAAGCAAATTGCATTGGCTGACGCTTCAAAAGGTCAGTGCCAACTGGGTCAAAGTTGAAATCGCTTGAACTTGAACACCGTGAAACAACAATTGACAATGTTTTCTCTAAGATTACATTTTTACTCCACTGACGGTTAGTTTTAGGGTTAGGTTTTGGGTTAGGTCATATGGTTAATAAAGTATGCATTCCTGTTGACTATTACATTATTTACAACTAAAAATACCAACATTTTTATAACTCACTTTTGTTCACAAGTGGCCATACATTCAACAATACTTCCAGCTCCAGTCACTGGGGGCTATGGCTGCACAATAGATATCCAGAGCTGCATAGATGCACAGGCTTACCGTGGCTTAATTCCCGCAATGACAGCATTTTATTTAAGTTGTGGCCCCACAAAAGCTGCACTTTAAAACATAGGCAGCTGACTTGCTGCCTAATCAGTTAATGGCTTAACCAAATGTGTTTTTGGATGAATGCATCTCTTAAAGAAACGGGTCTGAAAAGCATGTTGTTTTCTTCGTACATTCGTATACAGCCTCCGTAGGCAGCATTTTCCAGTTTTTGGATGCAGCCAATGAGCCAGTACAATGCTTTGAGCACATTTCACTTGAGACAAGAGTGCAAGCTGTCAATTGATCATGTGATTCTCAGTGGCCATCCTGAGAAGGGATCAGACACAAGGTGCTAATAAACGGCTCAGAAAAATTTTCAGTGAGAGTTACGGACAGAACTGAGAGCGGAATCCTGTGAAAGGCGAAAGAAGAGTGCAGTGTGTGCATGTGAGGGGAGAGCTATGTGGGTGCATGCCTAGAGAATGACGCCGCACATGTCTCCATTAAAACACACTTTATATATTTAAACTTTAAACACATATTTATATATTTTACAATATTGTTCACGGTTTTGTCAAATCACGATTAATCATATTTTTAGCATTTTAAATCGAGTATTGACCAACACTATCGAGTCTCGATTAAAAAATTATATTTCAAGATCAATGCGTATAGATCGGCAGGATAAGTCATCAATACGTCGAGAAAACGAGTGAATTGCTACACCCCTAGATTACAGTATTGTATATTGCATTTTCCAATAACTTTTGCATATCACATTTTTCCTCCATATCGTGCAGCTCTACTAGGTTCATATTTCAGTACACACAGGTCGATTGCATCTGAGAAACCTTTGACCTACTCTCGCCAAATTCACAGAGAGATCACTCTGCAGGGTTATATTTTCGGTGTGATAGCTGCATATTCTAACAAAATATGCAGAAACATTTATTTTTGACACTCATGGCAAGCCCATGGTGAGAGTAGCAGTGAAATATCCCCTTAGGTGATGAGGGTAAGGCAAGACACCTTGGGAAGGACCAAGTCTCAGCAGGAGGGACCCATCGTCCTTTGGCTGGCACTCCTCACCGTCCACCCACCTGGACAGGTACATCGCCCACCACCTGAACCAGGTTTCTTCATTTTATTAACTGGCATTTCTACCTCTCAGGGACTGTCCAACAGCTGCCAAAAGTTGTCTAGCAGCTTTATTATTTCCAAGGTCTGTTTATGTATCTACCCACATCATATGGCACTTCACCCTTCACATACTGCAATATGTGTTGGGGATTGGATCACTTGAGCTGGTAATTTCAGAAATTGACTGCCTCAAGGCTTAACTCAGATTCACCAGATGTTTTTCATCTGTTTTCTAAGTAGTTATGAAACCATGTGTGCATATTAGACATTTATGCAACAAACTCTCTGAATGCTATCTGTCTTAACATTTTAAGAATAACCACTGTACCACTATAACAGCTCAATAATATCTAACTAGCAAATGTGAACATATCCGACTTAAGGAAAATTGAGCTTCTAACAAATCTACATCTTAGGTAAAAACTACTTTAGATGCACAGGGTTCTTTCATTTGTAACTTCAACCACCACTTTGTTGACAAGTTGGTCTGGTATCAGACTACCCGCAAGTGTCATAGTCTGTGATTTTTTATTGCAATGATCGATTACACACTTTTTTCCCTAGTACAATCCCATCCAATGATGCGTACACCTCCAACCATTTACGGAAATAAAATCTAAATTATTTCAGAAGAGAAAGTAAATTAAATTGGACATACACCAATACAGCAGTTACAGAAATACTCGAACCAGCCCATCTGGCACCAACAATCATCCATGTGATTATCTGCCAATTGTGTGGCAGCAGTGCAGAAAATCATGCTGTTACAGGTCAGGTGCTTCAGTTAATATTGACATCAACCATAAGAATGGGGAAAAAAATGTATCTCAGTGATTTGGAGTGTGGCATGATTGTCGGTGCCAGATGGGCTGGTTTGAGTATTTGTGTAACTGCTGGGATTTTCACACACAACAGTCTCTAGAATTTACTCTGAATTGTGCCAAAAACAAACAAACAAGCAAGAAAAAAAAAAGTGAGCAGCAATTCTGTGGATGGAATTGTCTTGTTGATGAGAGGTCAACAGAGAATGGCCATACTGGTTTGAACTGACCACTCTGATGCGGGTTGATGCGGTTTGGCGCTGTTTTTTGTGGTACGAGGGGGTCCTACACAATGTTAGACAGGTGGTTTTAATGTTGGGGCAGGTCAGTGTATGTGGTACAGATTAAAAGAGGATGTCACCAAAGACCCCACTGGATGTGTTTGATTTGTTATGCATTATCTGGACAAGAATAGTTTTGTGAAATAGAGGCTTTTATCAGTGGCAACAAGTCAACATTTTGATGCCAAGTCTCTAACTAAATACTGTATTTCTTGTCTCATTAGAAATATCAAGTATTAAGCACAGATAGGACTCTAAGCCAGTGCTAATGTGGCGAGCGGTAGATTTTGTTGACAGGAAGAAAGTAAAGAGACAAGCCAAAAGAGAGAGAGAGAGAGAGAGAGAGAGAGAGAGAGAGAGAGAGAGAGAGAGAACACAGGAAAAAAAGAGAGTCGACTACGCCACCCTGGTCACCACCAGGGAAGTATCCCAATGAGGACACACAGGTTTGATTTTTCCCCTTTACACAAAGACTCTGAGACGTGGATATGACAAAATACAAAAATACTCTTTATTGAAGATAAAAGCTAAAGTGCAAGGCAATTAGACTCAATCATAACCATAAAACAATAAACAAACTCACAGGACTCATGATTATCAGAAACAGGTAGAGGGGCTACTGCCAAGATCGCTAACGTCAGCGATGGTCAAGGTACACCCACACGTGCAATAGGCTTCACACACACTCACGGCAACCAAGATCAATCACTAGGGGACGTTAGAATAAAGACCTCACACACACACTGTGCCTCAGCAAGACCCACCACCAAATAGAGCAACTAGCCCTCCTGCTCTGGACGCACAGTGCCTGAAACACAAGAATTATAAAAGACAATACACAAAATAATGAATTAAACAAGAAATAGTAGAGTGAGCACAAGAAACAAAAATCAATAGTACACAGCAATCAACCTGAGTTAATTGCACTCACCAAACTAGCAAGACAAAATAACTCAAACAAATAAACAAAAAAACAATCATCAACAATGCTGAAGCTTGCTCACAAGTGCAACTGCAACAAGCATGTCAATAAAACAAAAGAAATAATAAGAAAACCCAAAAGAATAATGGGAACAAAACAGCAGCGATGAAAAGTCTTAAGCTCAAGCAATACGGTCTTCCAGTGCCCTTATACAGGCGGATTAATTCACCAAACATGCAGAGATTGCGTCATTTGTCGGCAGTCAGCCGATGAGCAAAGTTCACAAAGATGAGCTAGAATACACAGATAAACCCAATCACTCTACACCAATAAAATTAAATAAATACGGCTACAAGTACCAAAAAGGGACTTACCAGAAGGCCGAACAGCAATACACCCACGACGCTTTGTGCAATTTAGACATCCTGCATTGGTATCCGGCAAACAGCGTGTGTTGTCAATGGGTACAAATCCTTAGCACAACGTGTGCATATCCGTGTACGGCCCGACACCTGACAAGGGTAACACTCAATTTAAAGTCTGTTAGGCTCAAGCAATGTGACAACCAGCCACTGCACTCACCTCAGCCAGAGCACCAAACAGACACCAAAACAATGACGCGCTAGAAAGGCGGTCGCACATTGACGCAATCTCTAGTGGCCACCCAGCCATCTTAATATACCCCTTAAAATGAGATGCTGATTGCCTGCGTGCATCTAGGGCGGAGTCAAAGGGCGGAGTCAACACCTACAGCAATGCATCTAGGGCGGAGTCAAAGGGCAGAGTCAACACCTACAGAGGGGACGTCACCAAACAGCGGAGCTTCACTACACTAAGATAGGGCAAGCGCCATGTCTGGGTCACAAGGGGAAGAGCAGAATATCTTGCATAAAGAATATAAATAATATCTTAATGAAGAACTTAAAACAAAAGCATAAACAAACACACAACGTACATGTCCGTGATTGAGCTCTCTCTCTCGAACCGTCGTCACCGGCCGCCTTTATCCCTCGCGCGCCCCATCAGGCTGATTAGGGACCGGCCGTGCAACATTCCAGCCTGGCCCCGCCCCCCTCCACTCCACAAACACGTACCCCCCTTAGTTAATGTAACCACAAATCCATTACATGAACATTCCTTCTAAAACAGACTTGTCCCTGAGTCAACATAATCCTTTAAAAATACAGGAGTCTAGCGATCTTAAATAGAGCTGTGTCAGGAATTAACCCAGAATGAAGGGGTGCTCTTTATCCTGTAGCTTTCCTGACTAATCCTCTCCTTGTACTGCAAGTCCTTGCAATCACAATCTAACCCTTTGGCTTGAAGGGTGCACATTTGTCAAGCTGGTTCTCTTTTCTCATCGAAATCACTCTGGTCATTACTTCCTCTCACATTTGACATAGCATCAGGTACACCTACAGAAAAAAAGGTATAATTTACTTGAGACACTAATTTTGTAATCCAAATTATTTCCCTGATCTCAATTCAACTTCTAAAACAAAATTTAAAAGATGCACACCCAGTTGAATAGTGAACGCTGTTATTACTATTACAACATGACACAAGGCAACAAAGCATTTCAATTTCTCTGTTCCTCACCCAAAAATTATAAAAACATCGCCAGAAAGATCAAATGAAAGCATTTATATAGCCTACCAGACTGAGGGAGGTAAAAGGAGGTTTATGGCTGCGACTTTTAAATATTTAACAGTTATTTTACTCCTTAAATAAAGCAGATTCAAAATTTCTCCCTTGATCCGAAGGAAGACTACACAGCGCAGAATACCTAGAGCCTAACTACACCTCCAACACTTTGGGAATGAGGTAGGCCTCTTGATTTTGGAGAAAACCTTAGTCCACTTGGAGAAATAATCTCCAGTTTTCAAAATGTACTTATTTTTATCATGAGTCAAGACTGTGATGTAAAAGATAGCTAAGGAGCACAAAAAGAACAACCACAGGTCTTACGAGAAGCACATTCCACACATTACTTCACAACCTAACATCTTTGTACCAGCTCGGCCAACATAAACTAGAAATCTTATCCTTTCATTGCAGCTTCTAAGCTCCCAATTGACCTCCAGTAAGCATGTTAAGGTGGCAATCAAGAAAGAATGAGTGTGACGTCAACTTTAACTGAATCCAGCCAAAAAGGTGTTTTTGAGTTCTTTGCAGTGGTTGGAAACAGCTTGCCAGCACAACATTTCAGGAAAACATTGCACCCTCCATTAAACACATTTGTACTACCATTGGTCAACATAATCTGTGGGTGTGACCTTGTGCTCTTGCCACTTTGAGGCCAAAATGTTTTCCCGATTGATTTCTACATTCAGTCGATATCAGTCAACATGAACATGCTGGATTGCAGGGTTGTCAAGCTGGTACAAACTTAAATACATCTGTATGACTGTTCACATAGAAACGTTTCCAAGACCCTGTCATGTGACTATTTTTTTCTTAGTCTACAAAACTAACCAAATCTACTCCAATACTCCTAAATACCCATTCACTCTGTTGTTTGATATTCTGCTTCCTCTATGTTTTTGTCTGCAACCTGTAAGCCATTTCCACTTCTTCACAATTCACATCTCACCACTAGTCTGACACCCTTTTATACACTCATCTCTTCAGTAGTATTAATGTATTTAGAAAATAAAAATGATAAAACAAGTATAAAACAATTATCATAAATATAACAAATGGTAACCAGTGCATATTATGGCCACAAATAGCATGTTAGCATTAGCACCATGAATGCAGAGTGTAAACATGACAAATGACACATTATCTACTGAATGTATATTACTTTGAGATGTTAAATCTCCATTTACTGATCTCATATGGATTATATTCATAGAATTATGTATGCAGTCTTTTGTAACACATTCAATGTCACATTGGTTAACGATTTATATCTAGTCAGTTGACAGGACAGCATGCTTCTGATATTTGAATGCACCTCTAAATGCCGGCCTTAACTGCATGAGTGTTGTCCAAATGTTCTACTGTCTTATTAACTCTGAGTGAAGAACAAAGAATAACTTTGCCTTGACTGCATCAGACCCTTTTAGCAGCTTCTGGAAAACTGATGGCACCATAGTTCTAGAGAGCACTAAATATGCACCAACTCCATCTGATTGTGATGTCCATCTAATTTTCTCTCATATTTGTCCCTGAATATCTTTCTCAACTGCAATATCCTGCTTAACATGCTAACTCAGTCCTCTTTCAATCTCAGCTCTCCCACATGGTCAGTCTATAACAGCAAACTGGCATTCCGCAGTACTGTGCTGTTTGCCCGATCGATGTGTGATTTTCTACTGAAAATTTGCCAACTGCTCCAGCCACTGATCCAAATGAACTTTTAAATCCTAAAAGAAAAGAAAAAAATTGTATGCAACCACCTCAAAGAATTATGATGCGTTCTTAAAATTAAGTCCTTACCCAGCCAATAATATCTGACATCCTTGGTAATTACACACTATTCTCAACAATTCTTTTTTTGCACTTACATAAGTAAGTGTCAGACTAGCATACTCAATAACCAATTCCACCACTCTCTGTACTTTTTACTATGTGTGTCCTTCCCAGGGGCATTTCTAGGACTTGAGGAGGTTTGGGGCTTAGCTTGGCCCCATTAAAGTGGGTGTGGCTTTAGGTGACCCCCCATCTATTTTAAATAACACGCTCTACCTTTATGTTTTTTTTCTGCACTCTGGTACCTTAAAATGAAAGCACAGTGATTCCCACAGGATTTTTTGAGAGTATGGGGGTGGACCTCTGATCCTCTAGGGGGATTCTGGGGTATGGTTCCCCATGAGAAAATTTTGTACATTTTAAAGTTAAATACTTCCATCTGGTGCACTTTGAGAGCAAAATTAAGAGGCTAGTATTGTGCTCTTGTAATCAATTTTGTGCTCGTAAAGCTGCAGTAGACAACTTTGAAATAAATTGAATTGTGAGAAACAGCGCCCCCAATTCTTTCCAATATACATGATGCTCTTCACCCCCCGCCAGGGTTTAATGGACAGAGTCAAAGCCTGCCTCGCCAAAAGCGACTGGCTAAAATTAGCTGGATTGATACTACCCGACCCCCAATTTTATCTCTGAGCTAGTGTCTTTGGTGCTAACTAATCTCTCACAGGACCTCATTTAACTTAGACACCATGTCTGTTCCTCATCTGGGGTTTGACATCTCTTAAAATATTTTTGTATGCTCATTCTGAAAAGGATAAAAACTGTGGATGTCAGTTTCAGCTTTTTATCTTTTAATGTTACCTCAGACTGCTAACGATAGCTAGCTAGTGAAGCCATAAGTAGTGTAACGTTATGCCAATTAACCTAGTAACGCTAATGTTAATTTACGTTAATCATCATGATTGTAACTTCGTTAATAATATTATCTGTTTGCTCTTGTACACTGATGATGATAAATTGTGTGTGGAGTAGTGTATAAATGCAGTGGATACATTTAATGTTAGTTAACGTTAATTACCTCAAAGATTACCTCCTCAACCAAATAACAGGAGACGGATCCAAGAATCCAAGAACACTCCAGTGCATAAATCTGCGAGTGTGAGCATGTGAGTTTACAGCAGTGGGTGAGGAGCTGACTGGTGCGTGAGAGAGAGTGCAAAACACAACCTTTTTATTTTATGTTATTATGAGACTGAAAAGTGCAAAAATATTTTAGATGAGAAGTGTAAAAAAAATTTTGGTTCATTATGAGTCTGTGGCGGGGCAAATGAGACTGCGTCGGGCCACCAGAATCTAGTCAATTAATGGGAAACACTTAATTATAGAATACATTCTTCTTCCCACGGATCTTGACCTGGACGAAAGCATGGGCAATATTTGTGCAAATCTTCTGTATCGTTTGGGCATTGTTTCCACTCTGCTGTCATTTGCTGCTAATGTCAGTGTCAAGCAACTGTTTGATGCCAAACACAACAGTGCTTCGCAAGTTCGCAGGGAGATTGACAGGCAGGAATTTGGCCAATAGTTGCTGCAAGCCTCTTATAATCGACCAATTGGTGTGTTAGAAGGTGGGACTTACAAGGAGGGGTTAAGCAATGCAAATATGCATGCGCCCACAATGAAGTATTAGACCAGATGCACATCATAATGCAACTAAAGCCGAATCCCGGACATTTTCGCAAATTTAGAAATCCCGGCCGTACGCTTTTTTAAGGTCCGAAAAAGAGGACGTATGGTCACCCTACATTTGGACGTCCTTGACCAGCCCACAAGTTTAAAAACATTAAGCTAAACATGTAGGTAAATCCTCACCATTACTCTTCTTTTCAATAAAGTCCAAAAGGCTGCGTTGCTTTTTTTTCTTGACGTTTAATTTTTCCTCCAGAGTGACACAAGCTGCCTCTCTCTAGTAGAGGGAGGTGAAGGGTTTCACGCCACGTGAACTTCAAACAAAATGTAGCAATATTATTGCGAGTATCCTACGTTCTTCGAAGACCTGCGTCATGAAGATTATTGCATATTCATACATATTTTTGTTGTTCTTGTTGAGCTGCACCTAAACTTGTGTTGCCTACATTTAAAATTACATTCAGGGCTACAGTCAAAACATTTGGGGCTGAAGCCCCAGAAAAATGACCTGGCGATGCGTATGGTCCTTCCGCCATCCCGTACCATTTACAGGTATATAGTTGGACTACTAAACAACTGAAATAATATCTATATGTGCCGTAGGCCAATAAAGGAATCACTCTATATAATTACTCTAAAAGTGGGCGCTGGTGTAAAACAATATAGATGACTCTTTATTTCTTCTTGTTACACATCCATATACATGTGTAAATACTAATACTTTTACTCCAAATAGGACAAATAATAAAAAAGATATAATGAAATACAAATAGGCAAGGCAAACTGTAAACCCTATAAAATGTTAAAACCTGATACACACAATAATAATTAATCAATCGCCTTAAATGTGAAACACTGCAACCAGCACACTACTGTGATAATCGTTATGGGAATTATTAAGATTAAGATTCAACTTTATTGTCATTGTGCAGAGCCAACGAAATGCAGTTTTTTCCACATATCCCAACTAAGCTGGGGTCAGAGCGCAGGGTCAGCCATGAAACAGCACCCCTGGATCAGATAGGGACAAGGGCCTTGCTCAGGGGCCCAACAGTGGTATCTTGCCAGTGCTGGGGCTTGAACCCAACTTGTTGGGTCAGTAACCCAGAGCGTTAACCGCTGAGCTACCACTGCCCAGTGATATTGCACTAAAAAGAACCCCAAGAGTACAAATGTATGTCACAATAATAAACAAAACAAAAAATACAATTCTAAAATACACAAAAAGAAAAAAATAATACAGTACAAGAGAAAATCAAATACAAAATCTCTTCCCCGCATCTCACAATGCGCCCACTGGGCACTTATTCTAATCAACCAAAAACTAAACACAGGATTATTTAATTATTATGGAGGAAAAAGAAAAAAAAGTGGCTGAAAAAAACCCTACAAATTAATAAAAATAAACATGAAATCAAATTACTTACAAACATTTAATATTCGCTACAATATTCATACCTGAACCATGGTTGAAACTTGCAAAATTGTGTCCTTGAAAACAATCTCACGGCACTTTACGTTTGGTTATACAGAAGCAACAAGTCAAAATTAAAAAAATCACAATAATTTAAAACATATATCTCATGTCATGCAAGACTCTATATCTGCATAGATTCATTTAGAATCAAGTATCTCAGCAATGGCTAACTACCAGCCTTAAATACTGGTCACGTCAAACAAGGCTGTTTCTGTAAACAATTAGCGTCTCCACAAAATGTCAGTCTCAAGTACCGACAGCTTCAAACAATGGTGATTCTTCAAACGATTAATTAAAACACAGTCTTTAAAACACCACCCATAATCTCATGATCAAGGAAACACATTCAGCATAAAACATTCAAACTTACCACATTTTCATTCCCCTGCACTGTTGAAACGCAGTGCTAACTCGCTCAATTGGATTGTCGCCGATATAGAACTTGTGTAGCTAATGGCTACACTTTGAGGACTAACACTTTAAAATTGCCCTTCACAATTTAGAGTCTCATCTAACATTTAGATCCAGTGACTAAAGGTTTATTTTATTTTTTTTTGGCCAAAAATAATAATACTGTCCAGGTAAACAAGACAAGTTGTCTACTGTCCGTTAGCACCAAATCAATTGGAATGTTCCTGGTTCGAGCCCAAAACACAAGACATTAATGTCAAACCGATCCTGTCACATATTCGAAGCAGTCTCTGTGGATCCACTTTGATGTGCCACTGTCCATATCCACATCAGAAATCTGATGGGTGGTAGATATGCATCACCATCCCTATACTAATTTATATCCACCCCTCCCATCAACTACCTCAGAGCCTTGCCACATTTTTCAGGCCTTAAAATCTGCTTATGGTATTCTCCACCCTTAGTGAATGCCTTGTCTGACAAGAATGAAAACTATCAAGCCAGACCAAAAATACAGCCACCTTTTCACCTCTCCTCTGAGTCTTTTAAAGTAAAGTTCATAAGTCTCTCCAGGTGCAAGGAAATTCCCATGTATGGTTTGACTATGTTCTCCTCCCATGCACAGCCAAGTACTGCTCTGCATTGGCAAATCCATAACAAACTGAATAAAGAGTACAATTCTAGTAAACTTAACCCACGCATCTCTTTTGGCACTATAAAACAGCAATAAGGCATAATTGAGACATTAACAACTCCTTATTAAACTATCAACAGTGACTGTGAATACATGCTCATGAAAAGTGGGAAGTGCTGATACCTCATTTCACCAATCCCCTCAATGTCCATGATCAACCAATTTAAGCCATTTGACAGAAGTTTTACCGTTTAGATAAGTCTTGAATAGATGAGTTTTCAATCTAGAAATAAACAGAGTATGTCTGAGTTGAACTTTAGCAGAAAAACTTTTCCATAGCTTTGGAGCCATGAAGGAGAAGGCTCTACCTCCTGCTAAACTTTGAGTGTAATGGGTGTGTTGGACTATAAGATGATAGATGACATTTGCGGTACTGAGGGGTTTCGATGTTTAGAGCTGTATAGTATATATCAGTAGCAGTATTTAACAGTCGATATGGAACAGTTAAAGTACAACAATAAAGGAATTATGATGGTTTTGGGTTCTTGTACCACAAATTTTTCACTGTAAATTTCTCAGTCATTGAATTTCAGATAGAATTGGAGGTCTGACTTATTTTAGCTGCATTGGTTATTTCAAAATGCAATGAATTGTTTCAAAACATCATTTCACTGACTTTTATTTGTTGGCTTTTTCTCTGCGAGTCACCACCTAAAAATGCATTCTTTATTCACAACAAGAGTGAAGAGTTTAGTTATTTTTACATATTTAAAAAAAAAAAAAAAGTGTTCATTACAATAGTCATGTTGTCATCCAAGCTCCGAATTTAATTAATGCAAGGAATCTTTATTTGCGAATAAAGCAGCATTTCCATTCCATGTGTTTAAGCAAACAAAATTACTTTTGGGTAAATTGACACAAAATAGAAGTGAAAATGGAAGTTGAAACCACTGTAACTCTTTTATTAAAATGTAATTACCTGTGGTTTAGAGAGCTGTAACGAACTGGCCATGGAGATGGAGTGTTAGGATCCATGTGCTTTAAGTTTATTAAAAGAGACAAAAGCAAACAATCCAGAAAAGCAGGCAGAGAGATGTAGTCAAAGCAGGCAGATAAATCCAATAAACCAAACAGACAGTCCAACCAGGCAAATAAAACAAAGGTTAATCCAATAAGCCAGTAAATCCAGAAAAATGAGAAACAATGGAAAAACACTCGGTACAGCAGGGTAAACTGGCAATACTTCGCAATGAACAATGGAACTGCATGGCCACACCCACAACAGGAGATGTGCAGTGAATAAATGGGTGAAGATCAGTATTCAGGAAAGGGCTCCCTCTGGTGGTTGGTAGGATAGGTAACAACCTCAGCTGTTACAGTTCTCCTGTTCATGACTACAGTAGCTCCGAAGATATCTGCCAGTCTCCTGGTTTAAACGTTCCACCTGTCCGTTGGTTTGGGGGTAATAGCCTGAGGTGAGACTCACATTGATGTCCAGCTGCTTACAGAATGCCTGCCAAACTCGGAACATGAACCTCGATCGGACACAATGTATTCTGGTAATCCATAGACTCTGAATACTTAGTGGAATAGAACATTAGCAGTTTCCATTGCCGTGGGTAAACTTTTGAGAGGGACAAGTCTACATGATATTGAAAATCGGTTGATAATTGGTGTATCCGTTGGAGTTTGGCATGGAGACGAAATCGATTGACAGGTGGGACCATGGTCTTTGAGGTATTGGCAGTTGTTGGAGTAATTCTGTGGGTAGTTCCATGGGGTCTTTGATTGTGCACATGCTTGACAAGACTTCACATAATTGGTAACACGAATTACAGATGACAACCAGAAGGAATTACGTACCAGAGTGACTGTTCTTTGGATGCCAGGGTGTCCTGTGCTCAATGAAGTTTGGACCCATTGGATAGTTCTCAGACAATAGAGCTTGTGGTAAAAAGTGCTTGGTTTGGGTGGCAGTCAGGTGGTGACTGTTCGTGCTGTTGTGTTCCCTTGTATGTCTTCCATATTACCCCAACTAATCGGTGCAATGATGACAGATGGTGGTCGGAGTGATACAGGATGAGGTTGGATGTGGGGTATGTCATGCCTGCATGATAATCGGGCTTGATGTGGATTCAGTCTCTTGGATGCCTTGATGTATTCAAGGTTCTTGTGATCAGTGATAACTTGGAACAGGTGGACTGCCCCTTTTAACAAGTGATGGGACTATTCAAGTGCTGCCTTCATGGATAGTAATTCCTTGTTCCCCACATCATAGTTTCATTCAGCTGATTTTAACTTTCTGAAGGAAAATGCACAAAGGTAAACTTGCCTGGGGTACCATGATGTTGTGACAGGACTGCTACCATTCCACAATCAGAGGCATCTACTTCAACGATGAAAGGATGATTAGAGTCAGGGTGTTTCAATATAGGAGCAGTCGTGAAGCTTGACTTGAGGTAGATGAAGGCTTGGTATGCAATGTCATTTCATGGCAACTTGTTTTTTTTCCTTGAGCAATGACGTGAGTGATACTGCAATGATCATGTAGTTTCTGATGAAGCGGCTGTAGAAATTGGAAAAGCCCAGAAACTGCTGTAGTTTTTCGATTGTGGAAGGTTGAGGCCATTCGGTAACTGCTGTGATTTTAGAGACATCCATTTCTACACCTTGGTGGCTGATATTTTAACATAGGAATGCATTAAGGGAGACATGAAACTCACATTTTTCCTGACTTGACAAATAGCTGGTATTCCTGGAGACGTGTTAGGACTGGCCTGACGTGTTGGATATGTTGTTCCTTGTTTTGAGAGTAGATGAGGATGTCATCAATGTACGCAAGCCAAGACACACTGATTCAGTAGGTCTCTTAAAATCTAATTTACAAAATACTGGAAAACAGAGGGGGCGTTAGTAATTCCATACGGCATGACCAGATATTCATAGTGCCCCCTGGTGGTGATGAATTCAGTTTTCCACTCATCTCATCTCCTGATTCTGATGAGGTTATAAACACTTTCTTAGATCGTGCTTAGTATAAATCTTAACCTCACAGAGTTGTTCAAGGGCTGAGGGGATAAGTGACAGTGGGTAATTGTATTTCAAGATGACAGAGTTCAGGCCTCGATAGTGGATACATGGACGTAGACCTTACCGGTAAGCAGAGATATCATAAATGTAAATTTCTTGGCGTCTTGATAAAATCATTCAGGTTGGTTAGAGAAATAGACTTTACACTGTTGTAAAAAAAAAAAAAAAAAAAAAAGGCATTTCTCAGCAGAACCATCAATCTTGTCAGGAAGAGCAAAGCATACCAGTTTAGCATGGGGAGCTGGTAGTGAGTGATGTAGTGAGTCAACATTCATTGGCAGCTCGTAGGTTGTTCAGCTGTTCTTGGTAACCCTTTAAAACCTAGCACTGGTGTGCAAATGCAGCCTGATGCTGCGAGACTTCCGCTGGATCCATGGTGGGTGAAGTATTCTGTAACAAACTGGCCATAGAGATGGTGTTAGGGTCCATGTGCAGGCAGATTATTAAAAGAGACACAAGCAAACAATCCAAAATAGCAAGCAGAGAGACGTAGTCATAAAGCAGGCAGATAAATCCAATAGACCATATAGACAGTCCAACCAAGCAAACAAAACCAAGGGTAATCCAAAAAGCAGTAAATCCAGAAAAACAATTTGAGTCAACAATTTGGTCATAGCATGAGTCAAGATACAATGGCAATGGAAAAACACTCGGTAAGGCAGGGTAAACTGGCAATACTTTGCAGTGAACAATGGAACTGCATGGCTATATATACATGTGGTAAACAGGAAATGAGCAGTGAAGAAATGGGTGAATATCAGTATTCGGGAGAGGGCTCCCTCTGGTGGATGGCAGGATGGGTAACAACCTCAGATGTTACAAGAGCGCAGACAAATCTCTCTGACGAACTTCAGAGACACTGTTAGTGTTCAGCGGCTGATGCCTTATGTCTGGGAGTGAAAGCGTGTCACACAGATCTGGGATGTAATAGTGGCCAATCATTTTGATGACAGGCTTTGGAATTTGAAGAATAATCAGAGTGACATTTGAGATGCTATGCAATGATATTGACGATATTCTCTGAGCGAATTATCTATTCAAATGTCTTAACGATGCAAAGTTACATGACTGTAAAATACTATAGGTTTATTCTGTAAATGTGTTTCTATCATAGTTAATGTGCATTTCTTTTTATTGAATGATCAATTTATCCAACTCAAGTGGTCATATATGTTTTTTTACACATTTGTTTGATGTTTCAGAACTTTTATGCAATGTCCCTAAAATTCACATAAAATAAGTTATGAAAATATAGCTAATGTGTTCTATTATTTTATAATAATTTAGTTTGTGTATTGTAGTTGTTGTTCTGGAGCGGGTTTGGTTATTAACAATAATTAATAATTATCAAAAAAAATATTAAAATTAATAGAACATTGATTAGAATCAACATTAGCTTTTTAATCCTTTAAATCAACACTCATCAAAGATAACCATCAATTATCAAATTCATTAGAATATTAATTATCAAAGATAATCATTAATTATTACAATCAATTGAACATTGATTAGAATTAACTTTATCTTTTTGATCCTTCAAATCAACAATAATCAAAGATAATTATCAAAATCAATAGAATATTAAAAAGGATTAATATCGCCGGGGCACCACCCTGAGTAATAGACCAGACAGTATAACAGTCTCAATATAAGACTGTTATCTTAGAAAAGTCGAAGTCCAGAGAACATCGACATTCAAAAGGTAAACAATGAAGGCTTGAATCTGAGCACTGATATCCCCTGCTAGCCCTTGACACAGGTGCATGCATATAAATACCAAAACACTTCTCTTCAAAGTATAACAAAACTTATTGATGCAGTAATATAAATTAATAATCAATACAATGCAGATGATAAACATCAGACTTCTAACTACAAACTAATCAGTAACATGATTAGATATGGTAACAAATAAGCCAATAATACATGTGAGGAAAGTATGTAAGTGTGTGCATGTGTGTGTGTGCGTGTGTCTGTGTGTGTGTGTGTGTGTGTGTGTGAGAATGGGTGTATGTGTGTGTGTAAGGAGAGAAGGAGGGCACAAAATGGCAGATGTGGCTCTCGTGGAGAGTATGTCACGAGAATTTGGCCGCGAATGTGGGTGGAAAGACTGGTTAATGGCGTCTGCCCTTTTAAGGCATGTCTGCACTGGTACGATAACTTAGGGACAAAGCTGGACTCAAGTTATCTGCTTGCCAAATGTGAGTGCAGGTATGTTTGTGAGAAGTTTTGTGTGTGTGTGTGTGTGTGTGTGTGTGTGTGTGTGCGGTTAATACGAGAGAGAGAGAAAACAGAGTGACGGCACGAAGCCGGTTTTAGCTATCATGGGAGCGAAGGCAACCATTAGTTTTATCACTCAGAGATGCGGTGAACAGCTCGTAATCCATGGTTCTTTAATGGATAAACTCAGTGTGCTGGTCTCACCCGTAATGGCGGAAATGTACAAACAGTCCAACGTGTTTGGACAACAACATGGCAAATCTCATTTGTGGTAACAGTAATTACAATAATACCTTGAGTATTATTAGCAATGAGCGGACTTGGTGGTCCATAAACTGTACAACCAATAACCTTGATTCACAAGAATTGCTCGGTGGTCTCCTTCAGATTCGTTAGCATGCTTGGTGGAACATGGAATAATCTTGGCTCATCTAGCGAGATTGAGATCGTATGGCCAAAGTTCAAAGTTCAGTTCTGTCGCTGGAAGCAAAGCTTAGGAAGATCCCAGAGGTTTTTATACTCTCGATGACGTCATGGCTGAGGGACGTGTTCTATCATGCGTTTCATCCAACAGCAGTTGAGAGTTTGATCCTTCAGAATTTCACACATAGGTGTAAAGTGAGCAAGGCTTCATGGGATCTTTAGACTGTTTTGGACTCCCTTTGTTTGTTGTTGTGGCTGTGAGACTTCCAGTGTTCCTACAGGCCACAGTCAGGCTTTATGACTATGTGTAGGCTTGTCTTTCTATCTGAGTACATGAGGCCCAGCAGTAGTACTGTAGAGTATTGTTCAGATCTCCCACAGTACATTTGGCATCTAAATAACAGAAAACTAGGGGTGGGCTTTATACAAATATAATGGTTAGTGTGATTTTTTTTTTTCAGTAGTGTCCACCGGTGAAGACTTGACTTTTGTTCGGTGTATTTTTTAAAGTTATACTATAAAGCTTAAAACTGTAGGTTACTTGCAAAGGAATATTGTATTGAAAATAATGTGAGTTGAGCTTCGCCTCAGCTCTCCTGGGCGGATTAATCTGATGGTTTAAGGAGTAACCATGGTTACAGGTGATCATCTTATCAGAGCGAATGTCAATAAGTACAAGAAAACTCGCCCCTCCCCCCAAAAAATAAATAATGAAAGGAAGAGAAATACAGATATCTGAAAATATGTCTTATGAGCAGGTAATTAGCATATCTTCCACAGTTTTTTTTACTTATTGAAAATAGTTGTTTTAAAATAAATAGCGTTACAAAAGTCAAAAAAGGGTGGAAAGTATTATTACTTGGCTAGCAGGCAAATAGATCAAGGTAACTGGTTTAGAGACTGGCATTGTTACCAGCATACAATTGTTTCCATTTTACTGCCTAGAAAATTTAATTGAAAGCACTGCAGTATTCACAATCTTTAATAAAAATGACTCAGAGTGGCTAATGCTATCTAACGAACTACTGTGCTAAGAGAGCTATCTGGCTCACAATTGGTCCAGTAAAATATCTTACCTGTCCAGCAAGAAAAACTACATCTGACTGAGGGACAAGGAGTGCATCACTCGCACCTCAAAAGGACTCTGAGTCTTGTAGTGCGGCCAGTGTTCGCAATGTCTCATTCCCTTCATCTCAGGGATCCGAGGTTAAGCATGTAACTGAGACGTTCCCTTATGACTCAGTACACTTAACATTGCATTTGCTAAAACATATGGGGAACAGAATCCCATTACGGTGCACTACACTTCATAATCTTCCAGAGAGGAAACATGACGACCGATACGAGTATGCTGTATGAGTGACCCTCATATTGGGCCAGTAGGGGAGCACTCAGAATGAAATTATGAACTATAGTCATATAGTATGAACCCAGTTGGGAAGTGAGTTTATTTATAATTAAAGTGCTTGTGACTTTATGGTAAATTACTGAATGCAGGCCATTGTGTAAAATTATTGGGAGCCCGTACTTAAAGGGAGGGGCATAAGTATGTTTGGCAATACATACTCTAAACAGAGAGGACTTGTGAAGTGAGTGACATTACGTCTAGGTTGTAAAACCTTTCGAATGTGTTTTTAAAAGATCATTGTGCAGCAAAACATATATCTTGTAAAGACACACCGTTTGTCCATGCCCATGAGGAGGCCATGCCTCTATTTGAGTGTGCTTTAACACCAATTGGGCAATTCTTACCCTACGACTCGTAAGTCAGGGCAATCGCATCAACGATCCAGTGAGAAAGTCTTTGCTTGGAGACGGACATTTTGTCCTCCATATTATACAAAGCGGGTGCACTCAACGTATGCATTTATTGCCCTTCACAGGGCATAACAAATGCAAAGATTGTTTATCATCCAAATTAAATGGAGGAGGGAAGAAGTCTTGAAGGTAAAAGCGCCCTGTGAGCTCTTTTAGGACCAAAGTTTGATCCTGCGTTGGGCATCTAATGGCTCTTGAAGAAATATGAGAATTTCATGTATGGGGCAGTTTATTGGGTCTTTGCCATGTGAAAGACACCAATCAGTGAACACATTCCATTTTAGCATGTAATGGCATCTGGTGGATGGTGAATCATGACTGAATGTATCGGTTCTGGTGCGTTTAGCGCACTCCATTCAGGGGCCACACATGCAGGTTCCACAGCTTGGGCTGGGGATGCCAGATTGTGCCTTGTGCCTGAAAGAGGGGATCCTTCCTCAGCAGTATTTCCCATGGAATTGGGGTAAGGTAAAAACATGGTTTGGAAGATGGATTTTTTGTGTACTTGCTCATTGATTAAATTTTGTTAATTTCTAACAAAAGAATCTTACATAGTGTAGCATTAAAACAGAGAGTGGCATAGACATACAGTATACACAATCTCTCAGTCTGGATCTTTTGATTCTTTAGGGCTATTTACATGCAGATGTCTTCACCATGGAGGCTGCATATATTCACATTTAAGTGCCTTGTTCAGGATCAAGTTATTGCTAATTGCTGGCCCTAGTTCTTGGCTCAGTGTTCTACAGTTAAATGGTGCGGATCTAGTACGTAATGTCTGTAATATCTTCAGTGAACCTGCTCATTTGTTCATGCCATTGTTTTGAGTAGAAAACCTAATGAAGCTTTGATTTGCCAGCCTGGATACTTTTGAAAGTGGTCCTACATGTGCAGGAATACTCAACATTTCTGTTCAGCCAAGTCTTCCTCCAGTACTCCTCATCCCAGCAGCTGTACAAAGTTTGGAAAGGTGACAAATGAGAAATGACCTGCTTCAACTGAATGGAATATCCCAGCTAACCAAATTACATGGCATTATGTAACTTATGTAATTTGATGACCAAACTTTCATCATGGCGACGTCACTGATTACGTTGTGACAACCAGAAAAGTGAAATTCCTAGATTCATAGCCACTTTGGAATGGTGCCAGTCCATCATGACGACGTTGTGTCAATGCCGAGGATCAATAGTTTTTTGTTGCTAACCAGTTGGTAATTTTTACTTTTAATGATTATTCAATGGGCAGACATGCACTAGTGTAACCTAATTTATGTCCTCATTTGCTCAACGTTAATTTAAATGTACACAGTTAATTTGCTATTTAAACAGTTGTGCGTGTGAATAATGAATGCAAATTCAAAGTTAATGTATTTCATTTATTTTGACAGAGAAGATTTGTAAGCAATTCAATAGGTACATGTTGGTGAATCTTCTCCTAATATTAAAAACTTGAATAGGTGAATGAGACATGGATGAAGATCCGGGTTTGCTGGTTGTATACTCCCCATAGGTTTGATGTGGGCAGAAGTTGAGATGAAGTTATGACGTCGTTGGAAAGAGAAGGCGGACTTTCTGTGCCTGGTTCTCCTGTGGCCTGGACGGGAGGGCGTGATCCCACTGAGAAACCAGAAATTTGCAGATGTGCATTGTGCAAGGACTGCTGCTACTGGATGAGAGGTACGGAGCAGTGAATAAGTCTGTGACCATTCTGGATGCTAACTAGTCAGATAGCGAATTGGACTCGACGTCAGACAGTGCTATAGAATGATGTTGCCATGTTAACACACTGAAACAGCAATGTGATAGATTGTGAGCAGACATATAAAGCAATGGCTTAAATGTGATTGGCTGGGAATTACCCAGCCCAGCTGCTAGTCTTCCCGCTAGAACTACGCTGCGTTTATATTGATATTACAACCCTAAATTACTTTTGTACTTAGACCAGCTTAACAGTTAATATCGTGAATTATATTTGTTAATTTAATTTAAAGCCATTTTAAGGATATATAAAAATGGTTAAATGACTTCATTACAATATAATCTTCAGAAGAACTACATATTTTTTTTCAATAAAAAATTGTATTAAATTATAGCAAAAATTTTAAATGAATCAGTTATATTATATTATGTATATATTTATCTTAACAAAGAGCATCAAACATATTTACAAAAGCTTTTCCTGTATAATACACTTCTGTTATTGACATTTGGCATAATGTTAGCAGACATTTCAGGTGATTAAAGCATCCAAATAATCACAGATGTAAAAATATTAACAGAACTACAACAAGAAGGTAATAATGTTACTTAACCAATCTGATGTGGTTGTTGAACTTTGACCCAGAGGTGCAGTTGCTGCCATAGCACTCAACTGCTAACAGTACTATATAAAAACAGGTTTTATGTATTTAGCGTCTTTCCAAAGGTCAAGGAACATGTACACTCACGATATTTCAGTACTTTTTTAATAAAAGTTTATTTGTTGTCAGTCCAGTCCGACGCATTTCCTGAACACTTGTGTGCGCATCATCTGATCTCAGTGCACGCAAAAGTTCAGGTGGAAGTGCATGCTGTTATATTACAGTATTTATTGTGTATTTACTCACTATATTAAAAGATCATTGTTGTTTACACATATCATGTTAAGTATATTTTAACTTTGCAAAAAGCAACACATTCTATCTTCAGAGAGATTTCCTTTTTCTATGTTGCGACTGGAAACATTTTATACATATTAATAGCAAATTCTGCTCATCATAACACACTGCAAAGTCATTGTGCTTTTGAATTTGTTATTGTGTTAATATGCAGGCACTTGCTTTATGCACATTTTGTGGATGTCTCCCAACAGCTCTAATTCAAATCGCTGGTATTTTTAGGGGTTTAAGCCTGAAGGGCTAGAAACCCTATTGTTTTAGTCCAGATTTAATAAAAAAATGTTTTGCCTTAAAACTGATCGTGCAGACCAAACCGTAAGGCCTAGAGACTTTCAGGGTTGGTAGAACTCAGGCTGGCTAGCCATACGCATTGAATTGCCTCGATCTGCCCATAAGTGGCGCTATAGCGAAGAAGAAAAAAAAAGCACATTTTGGGCCATCAAATTTTTATTCATCATCAAACGGTATGCCAAAACGTACATATTGGGCATGGTCACTTTTTCCTAAATGATTATAACATTTGAACAGATTGAGATATTTTCACAAATTTGTTACACATATGTATGGGGTCATTCTAAGGACACACAAAAACAACTGCGTCTCTACCTCTTGGTGGTGCTATAATAGTAAAAAATTTAAAAATGTCTCTGTTACGGGATTAATGGAAAGGAGGAGGCGATTGTAATAATAGTTTAATAACGGTAGTCATTGACAATATAAATAATAGTTTAATGAAGAACTATATAAAAAGACAAACACACAAAGGTGTCGGACAGCTTCCCGTAAATCTCTCTCTCTGTCCCACTGCAGTCTCCAGTTGGCCTTTATCACTCTATGAGGCTTGATTAGCCTGATTAGGGGCCGGGTGTGTAGCATCACGACCCTGCCCTGCCCTCCGCCCTGTCGCAGGCTCTAACTATGGAACCGTTTGGCCAATAGACTTGAATTTTGTATGCAGTGTCTTTGACCAAGGTGACATCAAGTCCTAGGCCGTTCGCCCGATCGTAACAAACAAGTGCAGAAACATTATCTGGAGTCCCTTTTTTATTAATTATAAAAAATAAATAAAAAACTTCATCGTTGCAGTGTTACACCAAATTGTACACATCTGGCATAGCCACTTTCACTTAAACAGTTATAACTCTTGAACAGAATGAGATATTTTCACAAAATTTGAGACACTTATGTATGGGGTCAATTTGAGGCCACATAAAAATTGCATACCTATGCCTCTTGGTTGCGCTATAACAGTCAGAAATGTAAAAAATACCATATCTGTGATACCTAACCTGATGTTTCTCAAAATTAAGGCACTTTAAAATTGTTTTAGTAGCTAACATGCTATCTAATTAGTCCTTAATATCTGTTGCATATGAACTTTATGAACCCAAAAATCCCTGCTTGCAGCTATATATATATATATATATATATATATATATATATATATATATATATATATATATATATATATATATATATATATATAAATTGAATTTCACATGCAGGCTCTAACATTGTGCAGATGATTCAGAATATTTAATGTACAAATAATTAACAATCTGAGACTGTAAAGCAAACAGATACAAAAGAAACTGATGCATGAAATACTAATTAGTATGTAAATATTTAGTTTTATACACAAAAATGACATATTTTGTAAGATTTCATCTCTACTCAATCATCCAAATAAATTGTACAAAACTTTATTGATAGCAATTATTAAACTGCAACACAAATCTGCCAAATGAGTAGGGCTGGATGATACGGCCAAAATTGTTATCACGATAATCTTTTTCTTATTGTTCGATATCGATATTTATCACGATATACATTTACATATTGCACTTTTTTTTATTTCAAAGTTGACGGAATAAAATAAAATAAATTCTAAACAGACAAAATAGTCTCTACAAAACTGCAGAGGGGGTCCAGAGATGGCCAATGCAGTGGGGTCTGCGGGATCTTTTACCAATTTTACCATCTTTTACCATTTATCAATTGAAAATGAATGTTAAAAGATCATCTGTTTGTTCTGAAACATAGTAACAGCAGTCCAGAATTTGTTGGAATCTTTTTACATTAACATGAAATATTTTTAATATTTCTTTAGATTCAGATACCCAAATATGGGGCATAGAAGCCCTTGTGACTGTGGAATGATGCTGAATGTGGGTTATGGGGTGGAAAGGAAAGGGTGGAAAGGAAAATTTAGAAAACGTTTTTTAATAAATGTAAAAAAAAATTGTTGAAAATTATTCGATTTGTTTATTATTAAAGTCTCGTAACATGCTGATTAACAAAGATACATTCAGAAGGGAAAAGTGTTGTGGTCTAAAATGTGCTTTGAAACCACGTTAACTCATGCGGTGCTTCATTACTACACACATGCAGGGAAAAGAGGCAATGCATGCAGAGCGGGACAGGGCAGAAATTATGCATGTTTGGTGCTAGAGAACAATATTCAAGATTACAGCGCAGAAAGATCAGAGCTGTTGTCCACATCACTTTTGTTCTGTCGCGCTCTTCACTAGAGACGATGAGAGGGCGCAACTGTTGTCATGAAGTCTTGCGGTGCGGATGGAATCAATCCGGTGTCTGACGTAACCTAATCGTTAGCAAGGCAGCTAGCATTAGCAAATTCATCCAGTCTGACCCTACGTTACCACTGGCGCATTGTGAGCGAAGCTGAGAGCGTTTTCAATTCATTCCTATGAAAGCCGAGTGTCATGCTCGCAAGGTGGATCGTAGGATTGGCAGCGGTGTGGAGGAAGCTCTCTCCTTTGAGCAGATTTCGTCCACCCCAGTGGAAACGCAGCCTGAGAAAGCCGAACTGCTTGTGTTTTAGCGGCACGCAGTAAATATCGAAAATTCCTCAAAAGCTTATCGTGGATTTTCTTTATCATGATATATATCGATATCGTTTTATCACCCAGCCCTAAAAATGAATAAATATAAATGTAAATCTATAATAGAAATGCAATTTTCCTGAGTTTTTTTTATCACTTCGGAGAATGTAAAAAAATGGAATTGGAAGTTAAAGCGGTAATTATATTTCGAACGTATTACGTTGCAGTTATGTTGCCAATAAGTCAAAGTATTACCCACATATTACAAATACATTATGTAACTAGACAATTCTAGATAAGCTTGGAACATAAGAAGGACATAATGACCATGTTGTGAATTAGTAATTTTATATTAATGAAATGATGGGCCTATGACGTTGCAGTTACGTTGTCAGTAAGTCATGGAATTACCAAAATATTATGTATATATTATACTGGACCATTCTGGGTAAGCTTGCTACATTAGGAGGACGTAAAGATGACGTTGTGAATTGGTCATATAATTGTAGACATGTGACATTGCAGTTACATCTGTTAGTAAATCATGAAATTAACTAAAAGGATGAATAAATTATGTAACTGGTATGTCGTGTGATAACAGGGATCCCAGCCTGTAATGGTTTTACATTGTAAACTGAAACTGTTACCATCCCACACACTCTGGTTGTCATGATTACTTGAAGGTGTTGGAGAAAATGCAACATGCTACATAATATGATTGCTATAGATCACAATATGTTAATTTCACTTTTTATTTTATCACATTTATTTATGATCAGTTCCTCAGATAATTATCAATAGATGTATTTGTTATTGTTTCAGATTTATGAGGGATAAGGTAAACTTTTTATTTGGCTTCTTTTTATTTATTTATTTTATGTCAGTCATGCCAGCCCTTTTAATGCTTATCCTGTTAACCTGGAGCAATCTCAGATCATACTTAATTCATTTTTGTTACAGGAATAGTTCACCCAAAAAAACTAAACAAAACAAAAATCATAAAAGTAGCCCATTAAACTTGTGAGCTTTATTTCATGCCTTCTGAAGTCATAAGAGCAGAACTAAATTTAAGTCATTATTTAATTTATAATCTTCCTTTACACCTTAGTTCACATATTTCTTTCTCATTCCATATAGTTCAACTGGCATACCATATTTGGTAACGATATATGAACCAATAGTGTGAATAATGTTGCAGTGAAGGGAAGGGTCTGAGAGACATGGAGAGAATGTGGCTGCACCAGACTTAAGGCCTCAATATACTTCCAATCCAAATTCAAAATAATTTTTAAACAAGCTACAGTATACTGTTTGAAAACATTCAGACATCAGCCACACTGCAGTGGGAGGGATTTGGAGAAGCATTTAAATATGAGGGTGCTACATGTAAAACGTCTGTCCTACATGATTACTGTTGTATCCTCCGTTCCCTGATGGAGGAAACGAGAAGTTGTGTTGATGTAGTGACACTAGGGGTCCCTATACGAAATGCCACAACAGCTGGATTGTGTTACGTGAACTGCCAATGCAGGTGTTAGCAGGCTAATGCGAGCATAAGAACAGATGCACTCAGGCTGCATGTAGTCTCCTTCAACACCCCAAGAAACGTTGTGTAGTTCCCCACATCCCTGGGGTCTGAGACGTATCTAGTAAGGTGTTCTTTTCCTTTCCTATTCTTTCAGGGGGAAAAGAACCCCACGGAGACCACAACCTGCCCCGAAGGGAGGGGTTAACATGTGGCAAATACCTCACATGGGCTCAGGGTCGTACATGGAAGGAGCGCAGCGATAGGTCCTGCCTTTTGAAGGTGAGGAGCTCTATAAACACTACTGAAGGGAGACTGTGGTGCGTAAGATACATCACCAGGGGGCTAGGGAGGAAGGACATCCAGGGTTCACGGTTTGTGAACACGCATGGGAGAGATGAGTGCACGGCTTCACCTCCTGGAGGGGAAAGGCGCTATATGCAAGCGGTACACCCGGCCAGCTGCCCCGCATTACTAAACTTTCCTGTTCATACCTGAAAGAACATGGGACGAAAGTGGCTCAACCCGGAGATTGTAAAATCTCATGAAGGAATTGGGTGTTGCCATGCCCGCTACTCTGCAGATGTCTGCTAGAGAGGTGCCATTGGCCAGTGCCCAAAAGAATGCCAGACTCCTTGTAGAATGTGCTCATATTACCCTAAAGGGCGGGCACAGCCTGGGCCTGGTAAGCGGCTCTCAGGGCACAGGTGAATTTTTACAGAGTCTGTGCAATGAGGCTCACAGGAGGAAACGCATACTTGCATAGCCCCCGAGGCCAGCTGTGCGTGAGGGGGCCTCGGACAGGGAGTACCAAAAGGGGCAGTGAGAGGAATCTTGGGAGGCGAACAGGTCTACCTGCGCCTCACCGAAACTCCCCAAATCAGCTGGACTCTATGGGAGTGGAGTCTCCACACCCCGCTGAGCATTACCTGCCATGAGATCGCATCTGCTGCACGGTTCAGGATGGCTGAAAGGTGAGTGGCTCGCAGAGACTTCAACAGCGGCGGGTGAGTTGCTACATGCGATGCGAGCGTACACCGCCTTAGTGGTTTTTGTACGCTATGCTCACTTTGTTGTCAGTCCGGACCAACACATCAATGGCCGAAGCCTCCTCAGGGCCAGCAATACCACCAGCAACTCTAAGCAGTTGATGTGCAATTGGAGTAGGGGCCTTGTCCAGAGCTTGACATTGCCTGCCAATTGCAAACGGCGCCCCACCCTGAGTTCGAGGTGTATGTCATGACCACAATGTGCCTTGAAACCTGCTCTAGGGGAACACCTACCCAATGAAATGCCAGGTCCGACCACGGGCTGAAAGTCTGATGGCACTGTTGCGTGATGGTCACACGCGGGGTGCCGTGGTGCCATGCCAATCAACCCAAGGGGGAGATGCGCTGCTGAGAATGTCATATGACCCAAGAGACTCTGAAATTGTTTCACTAGCACCACTACTTTCTGACTGAAGTTCTTCAGGCAGGTCAGCACTGATAGAGCATGTTCGGTCATACGACGTGGCAAGAGAGTGACCAAGTCCAACTCCATACCGAGAAAAGAGGTGCTCTGCACAGGGGAGATCTTGCTCTTCTCCAAGCTGACCTGAAGCCTGAGTTGGTCAAGGTACTGGAGCACAAAGTCCCTGTGGGCACACAATAGATCTCGCAAGTGAGCTAGGATTAGCCAGTTGTCGAGATAATTGAGAATGTGCAAGCCCTTTTCCATCAGCGGGGCCAGGGCAGCCTCTGCAGCCTTGGTAAAGATGCAAGGGGACAGGGACAGACTGAAGGGGAGGACCTTGTACTGGTAAGTCATCCCACGAAGAAAAACCAAAGAAAGGGTCTGTGTCGAGGAAGAAGCGATACGTGTAAAAGTATGCATCCTTAATGTCAATGGCTGCGAACCAATGCTGATGTCGTGCTGATGCCAACATGCACTTCTGCGTTTAATATTCTGAACAGAAGCCTGCATAAGGCTTTGTTCAAGGCAGCAGATCCAAGATTGGGTGCGACCCTCCTACACTTTCCGCCCCACACCACATTGAAGAGGATACCACTGAATCTGGGCAGGCATCTGGCGAACTGGATTGCTTAGCCGAGGCGAATCGTCCTGATGAGCCACCCAAGGGGCTGGAGAGCGCTAACAAGGCCTCCAGCCTCCACTACAGCGACACCAAGGGGACATCTGGACTTATTGTTCCCGGGCAGGGTGGTTTGCGGCAAGGCAGAGCAGGCACCCCACCTAGAAGACAGCCCAGGGGGGACGTATTTCTCCACAAGCCCGCAATGGTGGCTGGTGACTGGGGTGGGTGAGCGATCCCAGAGACCAGCACAATTACCTGTTTGCCGGCTGTCTCTGGAGAATGGAAATGGGACGGAAGGTACTCGCATTCGCCTGATTGCCCGGAAAGACTTCCAGGGCCTGGCCGTTGCGAGTGCGCTGGCCCAGGGAATGTGAAAACTGCTCTTTTATTGACTGCATGTGTGCCGAAGCCCAGAGGGCACACTATGGAATACTTACCACGTGCTGGCCAAGGGCGATGGTGGGGCTGGAGAGATCATCTGGGCCAGACCAGTCAAAAGTAGTCACCTCATCCCTGGGATGCCCATATCAGGACCGTCTCAAAGCCCATCTGGGGTTCATGGGGGCCGCACATAAGGCAAGGTTGGTTGCAGAAAGCACTTCCTGCATCAGCCCCGGGTCAGCCCTACCCTTGTGCAGATCTTTCAGCGCCTTCGCCTAGTGGACCTGCCGGATGGCCATGGTATGCAGGGCGGAAATGGCATGACCCTTGGCCTTGTAAGCCTTCATCATTAAAGAGGAAGAGAATTTACAGGCCTTGGAAGGGAGCCTTGGTCGGTTGCGCCAGAAGGCTGCACCCTGTGGGCATAAATGCACCGCTACAGCATGCTCTACATGGGGAAGATCGACAAATCCCTTAGCCGCTCCGCCGTCGAGGTTAGTCAGAGTGGACGGGCCTGTGAAGCGTGTACAGGCAGAAAAAGTTGACTTCCACGACTTTGTTAGCTCCTCATGCATTTCTGGGAAGAAAGGCCCGACCATGAGTCGCACTCCGAGCCCTGAAACCAATCATTCAGCCGCGAATGCTCAGGGCAGGATGGAGGGTTCCACTTTAGCCTGATGTTCGCAGCCATCCAGGCAAGCATGGTTGCCATCTCAGCATCCGCCTCAACCTGTGCTCTACCGCCCTTGGGCGAGAGCTCTGAAGATTCATCTGCTTCCGATAACAGAATTCCACCCTCCGATGCTGCGACCAAAAGCTCATCCTTGTCGTGAGCTGCAAACGACACATTAAACCCACCCTGAGGTGGGTTGCCTGCATCGCTCGACAGCTCTTCCGGGTAGAACGAGAGTGCTGGGGGATGGTAGGTCCACGGGGGCTGAGCCAGCAAAAACACTCCCATATCCATATCCAGATCATCCGCAGTGCTTGCCGACCTGGAGAACATGACCCTTCCACGAAAGCTGCCTCGGTGTGCTGGCACCCCAAGCACTCAGGACAGATTTCATGTCTGTCTGGAGGGGAGAGATAACAGCCACATCCAGTACCGCAAACACAGAAGGACATGTTTAAAAGACACCAGGCATTTGCGCAAGCTGTTTTAGAAGGAAATGTACTCTTTTGAATATACTTTTTTTAGCACCCGAAGCTGCCGAAGCACCCAGGGGAAGCACAACACTGGACCGTGCGAGGGTGAACACTGATATGCGCCATAAAATCCAGCAGCAAAAGGTGAAAGGACAAACACAGCATGCATTTGTCTCCAAAGAAAATATCTGAATGAGTGATCTCCTTTTTATGCCCGTATGTGGAGAGTGGCATGTAAATTACACTCGCCTATTCTCATTGGCCTTTTCTATTTTAAGAAAAGGTGATAGGGGCTCTCAGGATCGAAACCCTAGTGTCACTACATCGACACAACTTCGAATGAGTTACAGACAGGGATCAATTGTTTCAGACGTGTCCAGTCTGGGAACCCCATGATATTGTAATGATGAAAGTGATAATGTGAGAATATTTTTGTAGACTAATTAAACAAAAATCACACATGATGTGAACGATTGTACAGATGTAGGTAAATTTGCACCAGCTCGCTAATAACTCTACACACCGTAGTGTTCACATTGACTGATTTTGACTGACTGAACAACATAAACAGAATAAGCTGTCGCTTCAAGGTAGGTTGAGCTTCAAGTCACACCAACCGATGATGTGGACCAATGGAAGTAAGGTGTTAAATAGTCAGTTAGAAGTTTTCAAGTTTTCAAAAAGTTCACCCAGACGAGCAGTTACGAACCACCGAAATGAATGCAAAAACACTTTTCTGTCTTTTTGGCCAGATTTTGTTCTAAATGACGTCACCCATTTTGTATGATGCATATTTGGGCCTTTAAGGTGCATCCCAAACCGCAAACTTCTGCACTATTCTACGTCATTTTGTAGTGTGAGTAGCATGTTAACATTGAAAATGCAACAAAAAGAAGTGTACAATGAGAACACTTCTTCAAACTTCAAAACGGAGAGTGGAATGTTGGAAACTTCATGCACTCAGAGCATGCTTATCATACGTAATTAAAAGGGCAAAACCATTGTAAATAATGGAGAATTTAGCAACTAGGGAAACTTCAGTGAAGACAGCACCATACACATGTGAGTTGAATGCTTTACCATCACCACACATTGTGTGAATATGTATGTTGTTTAAGATACGATTGTTGAACTGAGGTCACCTAGCTTTAAAGCGTGGTCACACATACCTTTGCACGGCAAAACTCCATGGCCGAAGATTATGTGGGTGGATGCTGTGCATGTATGTAATCAGCAAAAAAATACATTTTTTAATGCTGTACTTCATACTCTGGCAGAGTGAAAGTTGAAAAAAAAAACCACTAAAATTATATCCTTGTCCATTGTGCGTATTCAGTGTCACTATGTATGAAGCACCACCCACTCAGCGGTCACTGCCAAACCAAGCAACTTCCTATTGGTCAACACAGTGAAAGTTCACCACAAAGTTCACCAAGCTTGAACTCAGAGCGAAATCCTTAAGGGGAAATTCTCCTCCACTGGAATTCCATTGTGCAAAATTAACTTTCTCTTGGATTCCCATTGATTCCCAAGGCAGAATTTTGCCTTGCAAAGTGCCTTTCGTTGTTGTTAGTTCAGATGGAAGCACTGCATATAGCATCTATCTAGGGTTGTTGAAAGATACAGTGCATTTGGTGGAAAAATTATCTCTCAAGTAATCTGTGAATCAGTGTTTCAACCACACAGAGTGGATGTGCAATCTCTATGTGGATGTGCGACAACCATGCATAAATTGTTGCGAACCGCATCTGGTCACCACCATCATTAAATGTTAAAGATGTAAGTTGTTTCAAGTTATTTTCAGGTTATGTGTTGTATGTTTGATTCAAAAGCTCTTATTAGTAATGTGGACTGTCTGTGGACCTATCTTTATCCTGTGATGTTTTGTTTTTATCGAAGCACGCCAACAACAATCACTATGGCAGAAATACTCAACTGACGACATGGTTGATGCGGGTTTGGTTACTTGGACAGCAGCTCTCACCTATAATAGATGACCACCCAAAATCATCAAGAGGAGTGGTACAGGTTTGATTACTTGGACGCCAGCTCTTACATATGATCGAGAAACATTTTTGAAGCTCCGGGAAACCTCTGACACCATCTGCACTAGACCCTTGGTACTTTCTATGATCCCGGTTGAACTACAAAAGACACAGCAGAGAAGGAAACAAGGGAAGAGGGGCGGCATTAGGATTCAATTTTGTCAAAGGTTTACCTAACTATCGTTGTTGTGCTTTATTCTTAGCAATCTACTAGACACTTCCAAGCCAGACACGTTATACCACTTGAAAGGTTTTATGTTAGTACAGGTGGCTAGAACTAAAGGCAAAGTAAAAGAAGGCATTTTTGTATATTTAAATGGCCACTGATGTCACCAATACAGTGTTAATGACAGGATCTGTGTGTAACGTGTAGGTGCTGGACAGAAAGACCCAGGAGCAGAGGTAACAGTTCCAAAAATATTTATTTATAAAGTCAGTAATGTGCCACCATGCAGGGTAGAGAGCATTGTGTTCATCACTGGAGTGTGTGCATCGTGGAAGTCAGGAGGAGTTTGGCAGAATCCTCACTAGAAACATGGCGATGAGAGATATCCAGCAGATAATGCGAGCAACAACAGAAGTGTAGATCCCTGGCATGTAGGCATAGAGCGGAATTCCTTTGTGAATTGCCAGGCTGAACTCAGCATTACTGGAAGACAAAAAACAAACCGAACAACGTGGGCAAACCAACAGAGTGACAAGACAGGACAAGCTAGGCAAGGAGACCGAGGTTAGTACTCAACTTAGCATAATAATCTGGCAAAGAAACAGAGAAATATGAGGGCATATATAGGGAGCACAATTAGGCCGGAAAAGGTGTTGCTCGACAAGCAATCAGTGGCATGATCGACTCCGTTGAAATATTTTGAATTCAACTCAGGCCATTTTATCTGCCATTTGAGTTTAGTTACATTCTGCTTTTTGCTGTGTACGCCCCTCCAAGTGTCATAACTCCAAGAGCTGCTGGCACCCTTGCGGTCTGTGTTCATAAACTCCAGCACTTCAGGAACCAGTACTAGGAGACTTTATTAAATGTAAAATTGAATATGTAATACACGTGGAACAAGAAAAGAAAGGGTACTAGACATAAATTATGTTTATCAGATGGGAGCCTCTGAGTCCCACATCTGGCCACCTATTGCTGGTTCAGACCATAATGTTGTATATCTTATACAAACTACAAAATTGACACTAACACTTTGTGTGACACACATACTTTTACCAGAATCCACATGTTTTTTTGTATGAACATGCTCCGCGATGTCAGTGCGGCCTCCATGGGTGTTGGAAAAGCGAGCTCCATAAATCTCACCTCACTTCATTAGGCTCTGTCAGTGACTCCTTCAGTTCACTAACTGGATGTCTATTGATAGGGGATTGTGATTGGATAGTTTAATCCAGTGTGATATTAACACAGTGTGATTTTATTGGTTTTACAAGCCGCATTCTTGGCTACCCTTGATTAGAATACTCATGTGACTGAGAAATCCGCATAGGCAATAGAGAAATTTTAGGAGAGGGGAAATATGGGACAAAACATGATCTTTTCAGAATAAGTCGGGACTCTAGAAATGTGCATAAATATGGGACTGTCCTAGGCAAAATGGGATGTCTGGCCAACCTATACATAACGTAGTTGTTAAATAGGTCTTCATTCACAGAATACGACATCCACAATGAACAAATAGGCAAAGAAATGTGTGATGCAGCAGTTTCCTACAGGTTCAAAGCACCATAAAGTGGTGTAGTTCCACTTTTGCAAGTTTTTTTTTTAGCAAATTTAAGTCAAAAGTTGTTTCTTCTATTGACTGTCCTCATCATGATCAGTGAAATGCAGAAATATATGTGTGAATAGAAATACAGATAATCTAATTGTTGTAATGACACCAACACAGGAGCTGTGATGAACCCAGATGCAGGAGTTCATTTCAAGTGAACTCAGGTGAAACATGTAAATAGAATATTTAGAAAGTCACAGGTTATGCATAAAGTCAGACAATTATCTTCAGATAAACACAGGACAATGGTAGTGGCACAGATCCATAAAGGGTAACATAACATGCGGCACATGCCGAAACAGGGAACTTCAGCATCAAGCTGAAAGGTGAGAAACTTCTTAAAACAGAGGAGCAGGATTTCATAACAGGGCTTTTGGTTAATGCACTGTAAACAAAGTCACATATCCAGCACTAATACAGCAGGGTGAAGCAAACACGGAAGTAAAACTCAAGGAGTCAAGGAGTCATTCATCAATGTCTATGAGTTGGGGTCACTCAGTCTTCATGTAAATCACAAGTCTCGAAAGAACAGAGCAGTTCATCAAAACCTGAGTGGGGTGAATACTAGTAAATATGGCATGCCATACACTCGGTAAATATAAAGTCACTTATCTTGAGCGTTCTGAACAGAGCGTCGGTTAAAAAATCAGCAACATGCAGAGATGCTGTAAATCACTTTGTCAGAGCAGAGGGTAAAGCCCAGGGTGCCAACAACAAGGGTAGACGCTGACTGAGGGGGAGAGTGCAGTTTAAGTGCTTGTTCTAAGAAAAGAAACAGGTGAACATGATCTGGAAAAGCAAGCCCAAAATAAGTGAATTGGCTCACCAACATAAGCGATTAAATATTTTCCCTTGTGGGAAATTGATCATCATCGAAATCTTAACAAGCATAGTAGATAGTAGCCAATATATAAAATAACATATTTTTAATAAAGATATTCTTAACTTTAAATATATCCCCCAAATTATTTTAAATATACTGTACAACTGGCCATCTAAAATAAATAGTCTTAATCTCTCTCTCTCTCTCTCCTGCATCCACACACTGTGTGGGAGTGTTTGGACTAAGCATTATCTTATTTGGGCTGAATTATTTTTACAAAGACCATGTTCTTCTGGAGTTAATAAAGTCCGGAATTAACTTTACACTTATTTAATAACCAGCACTGATGTAAAACAGAAGGGAACACACACGTATTGGCTCTTAAGCTGTAATAAGCCATATGAAACCAAACATTATCACCACAGTTTTTCTTTAATGGAGGGTTTAGATTACTGTGCAAAAAGGTTTGTGTTTGATGACTGCTGAAAAAAAGAATGTAAAATGTGTGTATCGGTATATCTGCGCAAGGGTAGGGTCCTGCAGCAAAAGTACAAATATTCCATGTTGTCTCTTAAAGGGGTCATGTCATGAGGAATCCAATATTCCATGATATTTTGACATATAAGCGGTCTTTCTATTTTAAAAACATGCTGTAACTGTCAGAACTCAAATCTTAATCCCCAACGCAATTAAAGCATTTATTGAAACCAAGCTGCAAAAACGCCTCGTTCTCTACTTCCACGACTACCCTACGTAACTAGGGGTGCATTAATTCATGACAGCCTCTACAGCTCAAAAACATCAATGCCTACTTTAAATTGGCCATTGGCCCTGCCCACTGGTGCTCAGTTCGTACTTTGAGAGGGCAGGACCCAGTGTGGCCTCTCTATTCCTGAAGACCAAAGAGGACCCATCTGGGCTATTTTGGATTATTTTTGTATATAAACATTTAGTAGAAAGACATCTTTGACTGCTTGATACATATCTTGGGCTGCTTTTAAAAGATGTGGTGTCAAGTTACAACTCTGAAGAGGAGATGCCTCTTCAGAGTCATTCAGCTGTACTACATCATGTTGTTTTGAACAGTCATGGAAGTGTTCTTTCGCCCATCTGCGCTATGTTTAATTGTTGGTGTGTGAAAAATGTGCTTGATTGATGTCTTTGACTGTCTTGATGCATTTCTGGTGATGTGATGCTGTATGTGTGAGCATCAAGTAGGGCTAGGCGATAAGACAATCTATATTGTAGTAACAATATAAAATGTCAATCATCAGAGATTTTGCTATATAGTGTATATTGTGATATGTAAATATACATGTTCGCAGCAGGGGTTTATCTATCAATGAGCAGGGCTTCATGTGAGACTGAGGGAATTGAAGAAACATGGACAGGGTTTTCTGGCATTGAAAATGTTTCTGCAGCCTCCCAAGCAATTTTAACGACCTTCATCGTGCATTTGGCGCTTTAAAAGCACTAAAATTCTTCTCATCTGACACATGAATGTTTCACATGACGGTGGTGTGTGCTGTCTCTGGAGGTCCAAAGTGCGCTCGAGTTCAGGAGGCTTTCCCGATATTTGTGCTCCAGAGCCAGGAGAGCTCAGAGCCAGATCACTTGCGTTGCTCAATCATTTCTGACCCAGGAAAACTAAATGGAGAACGAAATCTCCACAGAACGGGACGACTCACAAACAGGTCAAGAAAATGAAGAGAAGCTTGTTATTAAAAAAAGGTGCAACATGGTGTATAGAAAAATGTAAACTGTAAACTGATCCGCATGATGATAATCACTCGTAAAACAAACAATCTGTTTTACCACCTCAAAATTAACCACACAAAAGAATATTATGGAAGCCAAAAGATGAACTCTGCTTTAATTCTGCCATTTTTTTGTTTTTTTCTTATGAAAAAATCTTGTTTTGTCCCGTATTTCCCCTCTGCTGAAATGTCTCTATCACCTATGTGGCTTTCTCGGTCACATGAGTATTCTAATCAAATAAGTGTTTATTTTTGTTGTATTTTTTTTCAAATTATGTTTTATTTTATTCTTTGCAATGGTTTATGAAGATATTAAGTTTCTTGAGAAAAGTTTATAATAATACTAATAATAATGGTCAACAACATTTTAAACTGAAATGTGGCATACTGTTTTATTTAGTATTTTGGTAAGGTTGATTTTTGAAAACAAGTTAATTTGTATTTATTTATTTACTTTGATACTTGTTCCAAATAAAGAGGAAGTAGCTTTCGCTTATAAAGTAATTAATTCACTGACTGTAGTTCCAAAAATAGGTATTACAATATGGTTATTTAATATTATTAAGCCAATTTATATTTATTTTCCAGAAAAATTGTACTATATCGTGATATAAAATTACTCATATTGTGATATAAGATTTTGGTCATATTGCCCACCCCTAGCATCTAGTTCACACCATGCTTTGGACTATGTGTATGCGTCATGCTAATGTGTCTTCATCGTATTTCAAGTCAAGTGTTTTTTATTGTCGTTTCAACCATATACAGTTAGTACAGTACACCGCGAAACGAAACAACGTTCCTCCAGGACCATAGTGCTACATAAAACAACATAGGACAAACACAGAACCACATGAAAATACACAGACTAAATAATATTTCTACATAAAGCGCACGTACAAACGTGTGCAAAAAAATAAGCGAGAGTACAATAAATTACTAAAAGGAACAGGACAATAGACACAGTAAAAGACAGTGCAGCGCCGACCAGTACACATTTGTAATGAATAGTGCAAAAAGATGACACTTTCTAAAAATGCCAAATGTAAACATAACATGCTATGAAATACTGTTCTATGGACATAGCAGTTATTGAGGTAGCAGCCAGGTAAAGTGACAATGTGCAAAAGTTGGATGGTGTACAGGTGTGTGTGTGTCAGTCCAGTCTCAGAGTATTGAGGATTCTGATGGCTTGGGGAAAGAAGCTGTTACACAGTCTGACCGTGAAGGCACAAATGCTTCGGTACCTCTTTCCAGATGGCAGGAGGGAGAAGAGTTTGTGTGAGGGGTGTGTGGGGTCATCCACAATGCTGGTTGCTTTGTGGATGCAGTGTTTTGTGTAAATGTCTTTGATGGAGGGAAGTGAGACCCTGATGATCTTCTCAGCGGTCCTCACTATCCTCTGCAGGGCTTTGCGGTCAGAAACGGTGCAAGTCCCAAACCAAGCAGTGATGCAGCTGCTCCGGATGCTCTCAATAGTCCCTCTATAGAATGTAGTGAGGATGTGATTTCCTCAGCCTTCAAAGAAAGTAGAGATGCTGCTGGGCTTTCTTGGTAATAGAGCTTGTGTTGAGGGACCAGGTGAGGTTCTCCGCCAGGTGAACACCAAGGAATTTGGTGCTCTTGACGATCTCCACAGAGTAGCCGTCGATGTTCAGCGGAGATGGCGGAGATTGCTCCTGTTGGCCAGGTTTTCACCTGCTTCTGAAGCAGATTTGTGTACCTGACGAGCGGTCTGTATGCTGGGATTAACATAAAAGAGATGTGGTCTGAGTAGCCGAAGTGGGGGCGGGGCTCCACCAGGTACGCGCCTGGGATGTTTGTGTAAACAAGATCAAGCATGTTCGCCCCTCTTGTTGCAAATTCCACATACTGATGGAATTTAGGGAGCAATGTCTTGAGATTCGCATGGTTGAAATCTCTGGCGACAATAAACAGTCCGTCAGGGTGAGTGTTCTGCAGTTTGATAATAGCCCCATACAGTTCACAGAGCGCTTCCTTAGCATTAGCGATGGGGGGAATGTAAACTTCTGTTATAACGACAGTGGTGAATTCCCATGGTAAATAAAAAGGTCTGCATCTAACAGTCATAAGCTCCACCAGAGATGAGCAGTAGCTAGAGACTAGCACAGAGTTCTTGCACCATTCCGTGTTGATGTAAACACACAAGCCACCACCGCAAGTATCACCGCACAGAGCAACATTTCTGTCGGCACAAAACAAGGCGAGCCCATCTAGCTGAATGGCGGCATCCAGAACACTGTCGCTGAGCCACAACTCTGTGAAAACAAAGATGCCGCAGTCTCTAAACTCAAGCTGCGTAGTCTGCTGGAGTAGGATGTAGTCCAGTTTATTGTCCAGGGAGCGAACATTTGAGAGCAGGATAGACGGGAGAGGGTTTGTTTTTAGCCTAGCATGGACCCCCACCGTCTTGCCACGCTGCCGCTTCCTCACACACCACTTACGACGTCCTCTCCCCCGGTCACCAGCATCAGGTGACGCCGAGGACTGGAGGCCTGGTCTCCGCATCAAGCCGAGGTCGCATAGCTTCTCCTGCAGATCATCATGCAGCTTGGTTGTTGTATGAGTCTTATATTTTAGCAGTGTCTGGCGATAGTAAACATGAACATCGGTTGCTCCGATGTCCATGTGCCATAAAAGCCGGGCTAAATAACAAAAATAGCACCATTTTGGATCTGAGTGGCCGCTGCGTGCTACCGAGCCGCAATGTGGATTGTATGTTATTTTGGCTCATGTCAGTGTGGATTGCTTGTGAACCAGTCATAATACAATTCAAGCTTTGTAAAGCAACTATTATTGAAGGATGGGGCATTTAAAAACACTTGGACCCAATGCAAAATATGGAATGCGTAAACCGTTTCATTCATGAATATTTCATATGTCATGACTGTTGGATAGTTTATGGTGCTGAGTGTTAACAGTTCTATCAGGAAGACTCGCAGACATGAGTGAAATTGAAAATGACATTTATTTGATGAATATAAAACAGAAAAGTATTGTCTTTCTTTGGCGTAGGCCCCGTCTGGCGGTCCGAAGTTGTAGTACTCAGAACCATCATATCCTGCTGGAGATAGGAGGCAGGGACGAGGAGCCTACACACTAAAAACTCCTGGGTCAAAAATAACCCATAATGGGTTATTTTTGACCCAACTTCTGGGTTAAAAAGGGACCAACTAATTTCTGGGTTATTTTAACCCAGAAAATTGGGTTATTGTTTTTGACCCAACTTCTGGGTTAAATACATGACCCAAATGTTGGGTTAACACAACCCAAAATTGTAGTTAATATAACCCAACTTCTGGGTCAAAAGAACAACCCCAATACCTGGGTTGAAATAACCCAGAAAATAGTTGCTCACTTTTTAACCCAGGAGTTGGGTCAAAAATAACCTAACTGGGTTACTATGCCAGTATGCCTTATTTCAGAAAATAAAACTTTGTTTTACATTATATTACACACTTCAAGCATTTTTTTTTATTGCATTAAATTCAATTAAACTATATAAAAAACACACACACACACACACACACACACTTGGGCCTATTTATTTTCATATTTATTTTAGTTCACACTGTAATAACAATATTAGAAAGAAAAAAATCTCTCAAACATTCTCTCTCAAAAATTCTCTCAAATACTCGACAACATTCAATAACTGGATTGAACGGCTTAAAGTCTTCAAACATTGGTTGTGTCATTTACTGCAGCTTAACACAATTAAACAGTTCTGACATTGAGCAAGGCAGTCCTAAGGAATTTGACTGGTTTTGACTCAGGTCCCTCAATCTGATACACAACTTGCTGCAGAAACTCCCATACAGGAGCACACTGCTTGGGGTAGTTGATATCAAGAACATAAAATACCTTGAAGCACACGTCAACTGCCCCAAGCAGTGTGCTCTGAGGGAGTGCCTGACCAGCTAATATCACAAATGCCTGAGAGGCACATTGCTGGGGATCTCCCAGCGCCAGGACAGAAGGGAATGGCTTTGATTGCTGGAGGTATTCCACCATATTTGTTCCAACCTAAAACAGACAGAGACAGAAAGATAGTTAAAAGAAAGTGAATATTGTGTAGAAGGTAAATTATGTAAGGGATAATGTATACCGAGGCGGTCGTTATAGCGGATACCACCCCGACAGGCTGACTAGGAGCCCGACGCGACGTAGAGCCTGAAGGGGTGGTATTCGCTATAACAACCGCCTCGCTATACATTATCCCGCTTATTACATGGCTACCTACCAAATAAATCAATAATTTGACTCAAAATATTGATTTAAAAAGGAGTTTATTGATTTAAAAACGATTGTTTTGCTTCCGCTAAAGAAAATAGTCCGTTCCGTCTCTGAACTGCGTCCATGGCAACGCTCTGTTTTTCATGGCAACGGTCTGTTATACTAAGCAGCGTCTGTTATCAAGAAATAACAGACCGCATTCTACATTGGAATTCTACCAAGCCATGTAATAAAAGCAAGATAATAGACTACCAGTTTGTTGTATAATGCTGATACTAACTGTAAAAAGAAGCCAAATGAGCTGTGGTTCTTATGGGTTATGAATGTGTACAAGAAAATGTGGGCTGAGAACCACTGAGTAATAAAACTTAACTTCTTTAACTTCACTTTCTAGTCAGAATGCTACTTTGAATGGCATCGCCCAAAACTGAAATACAACTGTGAGGAACCTTGGAGTTGTTTTTAAAAAAATCATGATTCACCCTTTAGCTTTCACATGAAACATGTCACTTGGATTGCCTTCTTTCACCTGTACAGTATAGTTAGAATTAAGAATATTCTCTCTCAGTGTGGTGCTGAGAAACTGGTCCATTGTACTTACAGGCATTTGGTGTATGAACGCTGTCCGGGACTCTTCAGTTGAGTGGCGGATAGTCTTCTTCCCAACCCTGTAGACGGCCTGTGGCATCATGGTGGGTAGCAGTGTTAGAGCTAGTTCCCCTTTGGCATCTGTAGGTTAACAATATTCTAGGTATCAGTATGTGTGTGGAAAATAAAATGATTGTATAGAAATATGTAAATGAACAGATATTTGTTTCTCAACATACAGACAAATAGACCCTTGCCATAGAACACACAAAATGTCAATTTTAACTTACCCTGTGTCATGTCCTCAACAGTAAGTTGAGAAGGGAGTTTATTGTCCTGCTTGGCCAAGTACAGGACTTTTTCAGCATATTCGGGGAGCCAGGTCTCAAATAATTTAGGTGCAGCCTCACCATGCAGCACCTGGAAGTCCTGCGCAATCTAAAAAAACACAGGAAATAAAGGAAAAAATGTGATAACCACTCCTTTGATACAAAATGTAAATAAGGTATTGCTACTATTTGTTCCAGTGGAACCATACCATGCCCAGACTGGTTAGATGAGGGTACTCTGTGAGTATTTCCAGTATGTCCTTAGAGCTATTAGCCCGGATCCAGTTGGCTCTGTATAACACTGTGTCCTTCATGTATGACTGCACTTGGGTGAAAGGCTCTGAATTGTGTTTCAGCCATTCCTTCTGTTGGAGGGCCCTTTCTTCTGGAACGGTTGATTCTTCAGAGAAACACAAGAGATTACAAATAAGTTTATGAGTTTTCTTCCTGTAGCGCACTTCTGCGCCATCCGACGAGAGAAGTTGAGCCATATTCAACTTTTGGGAAACCGGAGGAGCCCCACGGCACGCTCCGGCGGCCAATCAGACACTCAGATCAAACCTCCCCAGACAGCCTGAAATGTCTCTGAAACAGAGACTATCCAGGTGGATTCACGGACTAAACTCTAATAATCTACCTATGTGCGTGTGTTCTGACTTTGTTTATTTCATGTACTAGCTTCTAAGTCTTGAGTCTGACTCGCAATTTATGCCGCAAAATAATGACACCAAGAAGTTCAATTTGATTTGTATGCTTATAGAGAGAGAGAGAGAGAGAGAGAGAGAGAGAGAGAGAGAGAGAGAAACATAACAGTGAGTGAGCTCCGGAAACCCACCTTTGTAATAATAATGTAAATAAAAGACTTTTAGGAGCCTGTGTCACCTGGTATGTATGCCCTTCGTGACTGGCTGGCTTCAGGCATTTGTTGGGTGGACCCACGGTTTGACCTCTTCCTAACGTTCCGTAGTCATTCTTCGAGGAAGCCCGTGGCTGGGTAGTGGATCACTCCTCCATCCTTCATTACCTTCCTGGCTTTTGTGTACCATATTTCCTGGGGGAAAAAAAAGAGAGAACTTTCCTTATCCAAGAGGGACATTTTTAATCTTTTACAAAGTTTTGAAATATAGATAACACACATCAGGTACAGATAAGGAACAATCAAGAGAAACAAGTGTTAAAAGCAAAATTAATGAAGATTATACATGTACACATACAATATATTGTATGACCCCTTCATCTCATTAGACACCATTGCTTATTAAGTGCATTCACATCTTTGTAAAAAATAAATAAAGTTTTAAATCAGCATCAATTTCCATATGAACCAAGATAATTAAACTCACATAGCCACTGTCTGATCCATCATTCAGGGTCGGAAATGTCTGCACCAATGATAGCGCCAGGGCCTCTTTTATGTTTGTGGATGGCCTGTAAATGTAAAAAAGAAATCACTTTCAGTAAATAAACAAACAAGTGACACACAAATGTACAGCCTATACATTTAAATTTCCAGATATTTAAATATTTCCAGAAGTAAGATAATCTGAAAATATCAGAGACATTGAATTTCAAATACTCAACCTAATACTTTTGCAAGCATCGACAGAGAACCTGAACACAAAACACTTATGTTTAAGTCTGTTGCCTAGCTTTAAAGGGGACCTATTGTGCTTTTCCAGTTTTTCAGACTTATAAATATGTTTAAAATGTTGGATACTTATTCTAGAGGACCTGCTAAGACTCAGTTTCAGGCTGTGTGTTTTGTTGTCTGGGTCAGTTTCTGGGTTCTAGATGTACTGTTGTATGGATAAAGTCGACATTTTTAATAGTAAACAAGCCAATTTCTGTACTTTTCATTTACTGGGTGTGACAACTTCCTTGAATGTGAGCAGAAGCGTCTCTCCCACCTCCCCCTGTGTAAAAAGCATTTCAACCATTTTGACACCTAAGTTAATTTCATGAACTTATCGTTATTTGTAATCATTCAAATTTGGCTGGGTGGTTAATAACACTTTCTTCTTTAGTCAGACAAACACAAAACACATATTTATTTTGACTTTACACGGACTTTAAACTAGTTAGATGTTGTCGCGATAGCCGCGGCTAAGTTAACTTACATGGCAACCACATAATTACTAACGTAGCAACTAACTTATACCATGGTAATTTTTTCAACAAATGGTGCTAAACTAGCAACGGGGACATGGACACAGAAAAGCTTACGTTAAATCAACACTGAAAAAAATACTTGCTTACCTTGAATACACGACGAAGTTGAAGAAGCACAGTCCAAAATGGATCGAGCGCGAAAAGCGACGGTTATTTCAAACGACTCTTTGGGGGGAGGGGGCGTTCTTCTTCTACGGGTGTTGAGAGGGGAGGATGTGTTTCTTCTTCCTCTTCTGAATTTCTGGCAGACTGATGTGTATGTTATACGGGCAAGGATATAATATGAACTTATTTCTTCTATTTCTTAGTAAATATATCCATGTTTAGAGGGTGTGTCACTTTATTTCTCCTACAAATGGTGATACTGTTTTATCATAATGTACTGTTACGTTTAAAAAACACAAGTGTGATTGTTCATATTATAAACTATGTTGACATGATAATATAATAACTCCATAAAATACACCACTCCAACAAAAAATACATTTGAGAGAGAGAGAGAAAGCCAACCCTATAACCCAGAACATGGGTTACTCTCAGGAAAATAACCCAGAAACCCAAACAACCCAGGAATTGGGTCAAAATATTATCCCTATAACCCAGAAAATGGTTACTCTCTGAAATAATAACCCATAATTTTAACCCAACACTAATAACCCAGAAAATGGGTTGACGAAATAACCCAGGAGTTTTTAGAGTGTACCCCCGTGCAGGAAGGGACTCAATTTGTGGTGGTGGGGTGGTGGAGGTTGCCGCGTTAGCACACTGAAACAGCAATGTGATTGTTAGGCAGTTCAATGGAAAGAAGGAAGCGAGAACCGGCTTGACGATATAAATAATATTTTAATGGTAAACTAAAACAAAAGACACAAACACACACATGACGGACATGTCCGTAAACGATCTTTCTCTCCCGCACCACCGTCCGCAATCGGCCTTTATCCCTCTCTGAGGCTCAATTAGCCCGATAAGGGACCTGGTGTGTATAATCACGACCCGGCCCCGCCCTCCACCCTGTCACAGTGATAGATTGTGAGCAGACTTAGAAAGCAATGGCTTACATATGATTGGCTGGGAATTACCCAGCTAATGGTGCGATGATGTACAGCTGCTAGTCTTCCTGCTAGAACTACGCTGCGCTTACATTTCTGCTTGTGTTTAATATATTCAGATGCAATGTGTTGGATGTGCATTATGTTTAGACCCTGAAATGTAGTTTTATAATATTGTGTTTTGTAATACTGTGGGGTTGTTAATTCTGTTCCGGCTGAATTTCAAATATGGCTGATTTCGAGGGGCTGCACGCTGTTAGCCAATCATAACAGTGGGAGTTTAAATTGAAGTTTTAGGTCAAAACCGAGGGCAAAGAGCAAGATACAGTGTGGAATATGATCATATATGACTAAATTATGACTTTTTTTGTGCAAAACAAAACAAAAAACCTTAATAGCATTATCAGTGGACCTCAGAGAAGATAATCCAACTATATGTATATATGCATAAGAGCAATTCATGACCCCTATAATAAATATGAGCTGCATGTGTAATAATTCTAATACACTTTGAAAAATGGGGTGGCAAGGCACTGCTGTCATCCACACAAAGAACTAAAGATTTAACTTAACTTGATTTATGCTTACTAAAGCTGCAAATCACACCACAGGACTGAATAAATGAACTTGGATGTTGTTTTTACTGGATTACAGGGACAGGTGACATTTGAACAGACCTGAGGGAGTTGTACCGTCTCTTGTATCCTTTTAAGCATTCTTTCCACCACTGCTAAAACATTCCCTTTCACTACAGCCAGACAAAACCATCATTTGTTTGCTTTATTTGTTTATAGAATTGTTTAATATTGGCCGGTTAACTGGAGAGAGTTTAACATGTCTCTGTGACTGATAAAGTCTGTTTCTGGACGGTAAATCTCCTGAGTGACTTGTAAATAGAAAACAACTGTTTCGTCCATTGGCTGCTCCTAGAGGTCACATCTCCATGCCAGACTTAAAGACTGAAGGTGATTTCAGAATCTGGGCAAGAAATTTATGAAAGTTTCCAGTCTTATTCAGAATTTGAGGACTACCACGAATCAAGATTACATGATGATAAAGTATCCCCTTTGGCTGTACATGTAAATAGCATAGTTGATTGACTGTGTGAAACCTTTTTAGTTGTATAAATAATTTCAGAAGAATTTGAAAGAGGGATTAGGATGCAGATTATTGACTAAACACAGGCGCACATGTTTCAGAAATGGACTATATAAATACTTACTGTATTGTTAACAGCATGGAAACCTTTAGATTTAAACATGGGGTCAAGAAAAGTAGAAACTTTTGAATAAAAACTTGTCAATGACATCCTGGGTGACAAGAGTGGGATAAAACAGAACTACATATGTGCAGTTCTCTAAATTTAGTTCCATCATGCCATCTGAAGTCATTCCCAAGTGCACGTCCAAAAATACAAGTGTAGTCATTATAGTGAAGAAGCCATTATTTTATACCATTATATTTATACCCAAATAACTTTACTAATTAATTCCCATTTAGAGCTTATACATGTTGCCTTATGAGGGTTTCAGCGTCTAGTCCTTTAGTCTCTACCTTACTATTTATTAAATTGTCATGATATATTATATGACCCTATCAAGAAAGGGCTGGATTGCTGCTAATAATCAAAACTCTTTGATATTGGCCTGTTACAACATGAATATGAGCATCAGCTAGTAGAAGCCAAGTGAAGCAAGTTCATGTTTCTACTTGACCATCCCTGAGGGACACTGATGGAGTGCTCACTCTCAGTATCTCATCAATAAATGTAACTTACTGTATCTCAGAGACATCTATTCTCTAAGATTAGCAATTCTCTTTTTTTTTTAGAAGCAATTGCATCTTTTGCAGAAATATGATGTTTGTAACAATGAAACAAAATGCCGTTTCCTTTGGGGAAAGAATGTTTACATTTGTTTTGTTTTTCTCTCATTAACATTTAGTTTTTGTTTATTTTAAATATACCCACTTTGAAATATAAGATGAAGCAGATGGGAAAGGGTATTTTACAATTCTGTCTGCTTATCTCAGATTAGTTAAATTTTAGAATACTTAATGTTCTAAAAAATGCAAGCACCTTTTTCTCTTTCTCTTGATCCAAATGTTGTATTTATTTTTCAGTGCTGCATTAAAGTGACCAAAGAGTATCGGTATGTTAACTTTCGCAAACGTCAATATACGTCCATCCCTGGTAATAGCTTGCGAGGTAGCTAACAGTTAGCTAGCATGACGGATGTTCCACAAAAGAAGGCGAAAGCCTACAATTTCCATCCAGAATGGGAAGAGGAATTTCTTAATACCTTGGTGAAAGACAAGAGTGTATGTATGTTGTGGAGCCAAACACAAGCACTGTCTAAAAGAGGAAATCTGGAGTGGCTCCACAACACCAACCACCAGAAATTTAAAGACAGCTACCCACCAAAGAGCGCAATCCATGCTAGGAAAGTTGATGAAGGCCTACCAATTAAACAAAACCTGCTGCTCAAAATAAGGCTGCTACTGAAGCATCATTTAGTGTAAGTCATCATTTGGCTAAACACAAGAAGACTTTTACAGATGGTGATTTATTCAAGGAAGCAATGGCCATTACTGTAGAGATTTCAAAAACAAAGATGACATCAAAACCACACTCCATGGTATACTGCTTGGCCCTGCATCAGTGACAAAGAGGGTCGAGTCACTGTCAGAGGGCATGAATTGACAAGTGTTAAAGGACTTGTCACTGTGAATATTTTTCACTACAGTTCGATGAATCCATGGATGTAATGGACACAGCTCTGCTTGTTGTATTTGTCAGAATGGCTTTCCAGGATTCTACAACAAAGGAGGAGTTCCTTACTCTGTTGCACTTAAAGGAGAGAATGAGAGGATATTTATGAGTTTAAAAAAAGTCTGTGAAAATGACATCCCCATTCATAAACTAGTAGCAATTACTACTGATGGGGTCCGACAATGCACGATGTGCACACTGGTTTTATAGCACTGTGCCATAATGACCCTGATTTTCCAGACTTGGTGAATTATCATTGTTTAATTCATCAGCAGGCCTTGGCTGGGAAGGTCGTGGACACTGATAAACTCGATTTCAGCAAAAGCGCTTCAGCACCGCTTATTCAAGGCGATATTGGATGAGCTTAATGCCGCTTATGGAGACCTACCTCACCATGCTTATGTCCGGTGGTTGAGTCGTAGCAAAGTGCAGCAATGCTTTGTTGACTTGCTGCCTGGGATGAAGACTTTTCTGTTGACAAGGAATGAGAAGCACAAGGAACTGTCAGATGATGTGTGGCTGACCTTGTTATTTCTGACAGACATAACGGAAAAACTGAATTCACTCTACAACAAGCTCCAAGGAAAAGACTGACAGATGCCCCACATGATTAGTGCAGTTAATGCATTCAAGACCAAGCTCAGTGTTTGGATCACACATCTAAAGAACAGGAGGCTAACAAACTTTCCCAACCTGGAGAAAATGTCACATGCCATTGAAGACAAGTATGCTTTTTACCCTGAGTAGTTCTGTGCTCACCTGGACAAAGTTGCAACAGAATTCAATCGGCATTTTGGTTAGTTAGGTGTCATGGAAGTTATTGCTGCATTTGTCTCAAACCCTTTCATGCCCATCGATGTAGAACAGGCAGCAGCCACATTCCAGCAAGTATTTGCTTTGCCAAGTGGTGTTGACATGGAGATGGCTGATATGCAAAATGACATAGAGTTGAAAGCCAGATCAAGGGACAGTGACTTTTGGGGACTTGTCAGCAGAGAGAAATTGCCTCTCCTCATTGCATGTGCACTAAAAGTGAGTGCCAACTTTGGATCCACTTACCTCGATGAAAATATTTAAAATCAAAGTACAGGAGCCACCTTATTGACAGACACCTCACAGTCTCAGAGTGGCTGTCTGTAGCTATGAGTCAAACTACAAAGCACTCACAGACAGAATTCAGTCACAGACATTACACTAACTTGAGTGAGTAACATTACTGCAGCAGTTTTGTCTTCTGATGGCATTGTGAAAAGTGATGCTGCACAAAATGGTACATAGAACAGCACTTAGCTTAATTGTACTGACTGAGAATTTTGTTAGCACACATTACAGTTTTGATTTATAAAATGCTAGTGGTAAAAGTAGTAATTTGCATGAAGCTTCAGTGGATAAGCATAAGAGTTAACAATGGCACTTCATACGATTTGCTCACTGCAAGTGTTACAGAGTTACAGATTTTTCTTGGTTGCATCAATTTGAAAGTTGGACCAAAGCATTTAATGTAATTCAAATACAATTAGCCTAAATAAACGGTCTAAAGTTGGAATTACAATCTGGGCTGTCTTTTAACTAACTTAATTAAATTTTCATAAAACAACTCCAGCTTGGGTAAATATTTCCCACTTGGAATCATTGTATGCCAATGGCACTACAGTGTTGCCAGAGGCTCGTCGGCAAACTATCGAGGTGAAGGTAAAGAAAATGTTACAGCCCAGGGTTATAGAGGAGTCCAGGCCCATTGTGATGGTCACCAAACTGGATGGAAACTTCCGGGTTTTCAACGACTTTAGAAAATGAATGATGCTATCCCGTGCCATCTGTGGGTGAACTGATTAAAAGATTAAGGAACAAATGATTTAATGGACCACGGATTTAAGTAATTTATTGGCTGTTGCCACTCTTACCCACAGCAAAATAAAAGACTGCATTCAGCAAGAAAGCACTAATAGTACTGGGTTACCCTTGTTTGTGCTGCACTGGGCAACAGTCCTGCACTGGGCACCAGCCACCTTCCAGAGATTAATAGATTTATCTTAAGACCTCCCCAGTGCTATGAAAGATCTTGATGATATAGACATATCTGAGAGCTGGGAAGACCATCTACTATGCATTCAGAAGGTGTGAAGAGTCTAGACTGACAGCCAACCAAAGGAAGTGCCACCAGAGATAAAAAGAGGTGAGAATCTGTGTCTGTTTTTTGACAGGTGATTTGAATGATTTCTCTTTGATAGCCCATTAACAGACCTGACATAATACACCCTTCAGACAAATGGTTTCAATAATTGTCTTGGAGCAGCCCTTTTCCAGGAAGTTTGGGGTGAGGATTATCCAATAATACTTGTTCTCCATAAGCTGTCCACTGCCAACTGCTGGTGTGCAGCGATGGAGACAGGCTCTCACCATCAAGTGGGCAGTCCCTGAGTTGGTATATTTCCTGCTCAGGTGCTGCTTTGTTCTCCTGATGGACCATGCTCCCATACAGTAAAAAAGCAATTGTCTACAACTCTAGGGTCATATGGTAGTTTTTTGTAACTCCAGGACTACCACTTAAATATTGGACAGATAAAGGATGGCAAACATCACAGATGTGATATATTGCTTTAATACATTATTATTATTATCATTATTTAATTACAGTAAACATTTGATTACTATATATTAGTAAAATATTGTTATATTTTTTTTCCCCGTTTCATGCGTCCATTAAAATCAAGCTCTTAATTTGCCGTTTGTGTGTTTTTGACAGTAGTTTCTCACCTCTGTATTAGCAGTATGCTATATGGCCCAGTTGATTATTAAACCCCAAAAAGTTGTGATTTATTTAAGTAAATAAATAGTCTGTATGTGCTGCGTGCTTTAGAGCACTCTGTTCTCTGTCATCTACAACATATACACAACGCGCAATGCTCATGATTCTGTGTTCCCAGTGAATAAGTGGCTGAATTCACACATTCATTTTGCACGCAGCACATGCATATTTTATATATATTTAAATCACAGCCATTTGCAGTTTAATAATCACACTAGGCCCTATCACAATTTTAGTTTGATTATTTTTACATTCAAACATAAATTTTTTACCAAATATGTAAATTCCGTGACATTTCACGTTTTATAGCTGATGCAATTTTTATGACAAGATTACGTCCACATTGCAGAAAACATAGCGCCCAAAATGTGGTAACCAAGATATTAGTGGACTCTGACTGGTGAATTATTGAAAATGAATTTACATTCCAAAGTGTAAAGTCTGCATCACCATGCTACCACCTCAGGGTGCAAATTTATTTTCAAAAACATCCAGCAGTTCAACTGCATCGTCATTGTCTTAAGTTTACAACTCAAATATTTTCGTAGTAAACACAACAGCATGTGTCCACCAAGCAGACAATTTTGATCAAGAACCCTTTTTCCCTAGGTTCCATGGCAATTCTGCTACTAGGTCTGGTCAGGTTACTGTTGAGAGAAGAGGAATGGTCGTTAGTGGTAAGGAGCCGTGCCTTTCTGCATACCCACATGGAATGGTAAACTCAGAGCTGCTGGAAATCAAGTGTCCTTTTCTGTGCAGAAACTGCACACATCTAGAGGAACTGTTCTCTGGCAAGGTCACTGATTGGAAGATGGCGGATGGGGTTCCTCAGATACAACCCAAAGGATCCTGTGGGTACTACCTACAGGTGCAACTAAGTATGTTTTGCACTGGCCTAGAGATATAAGCTGCTTGTGTGGACACCAACTGACCAGTTAATTGTTGACGTACCATTTGATTTTCAGTTTTGCTCTGAAGTTGTGCCTAAACTGAAATTTTTCTATTTTACCCATATGCTTCCAAGAATCGTTGATGATCGTTTGATTGTGGAAGACTTGTACTTTGCCATATGTTGACGTGTAAGTTGGTACTGTTAAATCTTATCCTGCTTGCATTAAAGAAATTGTTCAAGAAAAAGTTCAAGCACCATCATATGTTTTCACATACAATGAAATTGAATGGCAACTAGGACGGTCATTCTGCTTAACATCTCCTTTTGTGTTCCACAGAAAGTCATGAAGGTTTTGGAAAAATATGAAGGTGAGTGGAGTCACGTGATGCCATGCGAGGAGCGGATGTGTGAATGGCTAGCTCTGCGCACCTTGCTTATTATTATTATTATTACTATTTTTGTCATAAACCAGTGAGATTCGATACACCCTGATTCTTAACTGTAAGACAATATGTCAAAAAATTCAAAATCCTTGGGCTCTGGAGATAATAAAAGACACTTACATGCTCTGGCTGATTCCCTGGAGCAACAGACTAAAAGCTCCAGACACAATTCGGACGGTGAACTGAAAGAAATCCGGTGTGATTTGATGAATGAGTCGGCAATGCTGACAAAAGTTGTAATAGATTTGGAGGATCTTGTTGTAATACGTCGATCAATTACTTTCATGGAAACTAAATTCACTTAATTGGTTACAAGATTGTCAGATGTCAAGAAACGGATAGATTATCTTGAGTCATCAGAGAGGGAATTATCTGCTAATCTGCTAGTGACCAAGATAGACTTGAAAAACTGGAGGATTTGTATAATCGTAATTGACGAAACAACGTCATATAGCATCCTCGGCCACGGTCAAGCCACTCGGGTTGATGCATATGAGACCGCTCCAGCACTGGCTTCAGACTCAAATCCTGAGATGGGCATGGAGCCCTGGCACATACCATGTGTTTATCACCCCTTCCTACCGTCAGACTTTTAACCCTTGGACAGACCTCTGTTTTCTGCGGACAGGAGTCCCCCTACAGCTGGTGTCCAGACATGTCGTGGTCACCACAGACACATCTCAACTGGGTTGGGGCACCTGACCCTGCCTGCTTTGGCACATCAACAGCCTTGAGTTGTTGACTCCTCGCCCTGCAGAGGTTTCTCCTGCTGATTCAGGGCAAGCATATCTTGATCTGTTCAGACAGCACCGCCACGGTAACATACATGAATCGTGAAATGTCACAACTTGCCCGCCACCTCCTCCTTTGAGTCAGCTGCAACTCAGGTCGCTGCTCACCACTCACATCCTGGGCGACCGCAACACGATGGTGGACGTGCTGTCGCGACAGGTTGCTCCCAGCAGAGAGTGGAGGCTCAGGTGGCCCAGCAAATTTGGGACCGCTTCGGCAGGGCACAGATAGATCTGTTTGCCTCACAAGACAACTCCCACTGCTCGCTCTGGTACTCCCTAACAGAAGCCCCTCTCTGCACAGACGCGCTGGCACACAGATGGCCCCAGGGGCTGCGCAAGTGCGCATTTCCCCCAGTGAGACTTCTTGCACTGGTGCTGTGCAAGGTCAGGGAGGACAAGGAACAGGTCACCTTGGTGGCTCCATATTGGCCCACCCGGACCTGGTTCTCGGATCTCACGCTCCTCACGGCAGCACCTACCTGGCAAATTCCCCTGAGGAAGAACCTTCTTTCTCAGGGACAGGGGACCCTCTGGCACCCACGCCCAGACCTCTGGAATCTCCACGTCTGGCCCCTGGACAGGACACGGAAGACTTAAGCAGTCTACCACCTGTAGTCGTAGACACGATCAACCAAGCCAGAGCTCCCTCTTCCAGGCAGCTTTACACCCTCAAGTGGTGTCTGTTCGCAAACCGGTGTTCTTCCAGATCTGAAGACCCACAGAGATGCGCAGTTTGGTCAGTACTTTCATTCCTGCAGGAGAGGCTGTAGGGGAGGCTGTCCCCCACTTGTCTGCTTTGGTGGACAGCAGAAAGGGAACGCCGTCTCCAAACAGAGGTTAGCTCATTGGGTTGTTGACACTATATCCCTAGCCTATCACACCCAGTTCGTGCCCCCGTTGTGGGTTTGAGCACACTCTACGAGAAGTGTGGCATCCTCATGGGCACTGGCCCATGGCACCTCCCTAGCAGACATCTGCAGAGCAGCGGGCTGGGCAACACCCAACACCTTTGCTAGGTTCTACAACCTCAGGGTTGAGTCGGTCTCCTCCCGTGTTTTGACAGGTCCGAGCCGATAGAACTCGGTAATATGGAACAACCGACCGGGTGTTCCGCTTGCACCTAGTGCCCTTCACAAAGCTGATCCAGTATGCTTTTTTTCCCAGGTGAGCCAGCAAGTTCTCGCTTCCTGGATGCTCTTCCTCCCTAGTCCTCTGGCCGCAGATTCAGTGGAGGAATTCGCCACCAGACCCACCACAAGTGGGTCCCTGTGACGTATTTTCCATGGTATGATCCCCCCCCCCCCCCCCGCCCCCGCTGGCAGGACCCGGGTCTCCCTTGGGCAGTCCTCGCTGCCACTTGGTCGCCGTGTCTGTAGCAACCGTGTCCACGGGTGGCTTGACAACCCCATGTGTATTAGGCACAAGTTACCTCCCCCCAGCCTGGGCAGATCATGGTCTCCGCAGGGCCTTTTCCCCTGAAAGAATAGGAACAGGAAAGGATGCCCTACCCGACGCATTTATAGCATTAAGCCCCACCCGCTTTTAACTCTATGACGAGAAACATAGAGACAGAAAAGGCCGCGGCTGGCTCCCATGCAAGTCAAGTCGCCTGTTCCCATATGGGTACTGGGAACCTAAGAGCGGTATATGACACCTTTTATTGGGGGTGTTGGGGAGGGTTACATGCAGCCGACCCAGCTGCTTCTAGCACGCAACAGCCTGCTTGCATCTGGCTCAGCAGTCACGTAACACGGGTTAGTGCATGCCGTTTTGAAGAGAACGTCAAGTGAGTGACAGAAGGGGAACGTTATGGTTACTGTTGTAACCTCCATTCCCCAATGGAAGGAATGAGATGATGTGTTCCCCTTGCCATGTCACTATCCCGATTTTCATCTCATCAGTGAAAACCTGTCTGACAGACGCTCGCCCCCTCCCCTTTATACCCGTATGTCCGGGGGCGGGGCATGCAATTTCTGTCTGCCAATTTGAGATTGGCCATTTCTCAAGTTCAGAGGTACACGAGGCTCTCAGAAGAGACCCCTTGTATCACTACAATCAACACAACGTCTCGTTCCTTCCATCAGGGAACGGAGGTTACAACAGTAACCATGACGATTGCACTTAAATATTGCTCAATGGGGCGGCTTTAACAGTTTATAAGATGGAAAGCCTGAGGGAAAAAACTGTTCCTGTGCCTGATGGTTCTGGTGCTCAGAGCTCTGAAGCATCGGCCAGAAAGCAACAGTTCAAAAAGGTAGTGGGCTGTGTAAGTGGGATCCAGTGTGATTTTTACAGCCTTTTTCCTCACTCTGGAAGTGTATAGTTCTTGAAGGGGGGGGCAGGGGGCAAACAATAATCCTCTCAGCAGTCCGAACTGTCCTCTGTAGTCTTCTGATGTCTGATTTCGTAGCTGCACCAAACCAGACAGTTATTGAAGTGCAGAGGACAGACTTAATGACTACTGAGTAATTTTATCATCTGTTAATATCTGATCTTCTGTAAAGCTTTTTTGAAACGATGTGTGTTGTGAAAGGTGCTATACAAATAAAATTGACTTGACTTGACTGAGTAGATCTGTATAAACAGTGGTGTTAAGGGTGTAGCTTGAATAAAACTATTCATTTCCCCTCGGAGTCAAGGTTATGTGATTTCTGCAGTTGTTTCAGAGCAGTCGATAATGCAGGTGGTGTAAGGGAAGTTTTCCTTAAAGCACTGAGGCATTGTGCTACAGAATGTTTCCCGTGGTAGCCAAGGGATGTAGACACTTATGTGCACCTCCAATGTGTCAATCCAGTAGGGACACATTAAATCGTTCAGCAATATCCCCTTAAATTACACTCACTGAGCACTTTATTAGGTACACCTACATATTAATGCAATTAATATGTAGTAGCAGCATAGCATTAATGCAATCGTGTAGCAGCAGTGCAATGCTTAAAATCAGGCAGATATGGGTCTTTATGTCACATCAAATCCAGACTGGCTGGTTTGAGTATTTCTGTAAATGACTGTAAACAGTCTCTAGAGTTTACTCAGAATGGTGTCAAAAACACAACAAAAAAAAAATTCCCAGTGAGCGGCAGCTCTGCGGACGGAAACGCATTGTTATTGAGAGAGATCAATGGAGAATGGGCAGACTGGTTTGACACTACGTTACCTCAGATATTGTGCTGCAATGTATTAATATTTTGATAATCGATTACTCTTAACTATTATTAAAATGATTATTCGACTAATCGATTATTGCAATGATTAATTATTAATTCTTAACCGACTATTCAGCTTGTGACCGACTTAAAAGGTTGAATTAAACGTGTTTACTAACAATAAAGAGGACAAAATCGTCTTTTAAAAATACCTCTAAATGACATTCACTGAATCAGGCATGAAAACTGCTCACTTTCAGTGAAATTCACCATTTTGAAACCAAAATTGGTCACCTTCATGATTTGTGCAGGGGGGGCGGGGTCGTGGCCAGCATTTACCTGCTATATCTGCATAGATAACATAAACTTCACAACTTTAGGCTCTGCCTAACCAATCATCACTCCTAATGCCGAAACCTGACAGCCAATCTGAGTCAGAGGAGGGCACCCTTCAGCTCCGGAATTGGATGATGGCATCCCCGCTGCATTGGAGAGCGTTACAGCGGCATCTGATGCTGATGACTCGCATGGGCTGCCACCTTCGGGTCTGCTCGCCCAGTCTGAGCCTGACGCACAGAGGTCCGCTATGCTTTCCCGGGCTACCGCGAGCATGAGGCTGGACCGGAAAACCCAGTCCCCCCCCCTAATGGCTACTTGAATGGTTCTGTAGGCATGTGCACCGCTCACAGCTGCGGTGCACATGCCTACAAACTGATGTTTGGCTGGCACCGGCTGCATTTAGTCATCATCATTCAGCGACATGTAGCAGTGGAGTCCAACACGAATCAGGAATGGTGCTGGATCCAGCCGGTTCTGGTGATCTCAGGATAGGAGTCCCGAGGTTGAGACATGGAAACAAATAAAATAATATTAGCATAGATGCCATTAAATTTATTGCAGAGTTAGAGATCATGATCAAAGTTTCTTGTTTCTGGTTCTGGCAGACCCAACTAAAGCAGCCTAATTGTGGGTTGGAGGATAAATTAGGTGTATGCCTGGCTAAATAGATGAGTCTTTAGTCTAGACTTAAACTGAGAGAGTGTGTCTGCATCTCGAACAGTGTTAGGGGGACTATTCCATAGTTTAGGAGCCAAATATGAAAAGGATCTTCCTCCTTTTGTGGATTTTGATATTCTAGGAACTATTAACAGGTCAGAATTTTGTGATCTTAATGAATGTGTTGGAATATAGCATGGTAGAAGATCACTTCAGTACTGCGGAGCTAGACCATTCAAAGCTTTGTACGTAGTTAACAGAATTTTAAAGTTAATACAGAATTTAACAGGTAGCCAATGTAACAATGATAAAATGGGGCTAATATGATCATATTACTTGGTTTTTGTTAGCACTCTGGCTGCTGCATTTTGAACCAATTGAAGTTTATTTATTGATCTTGCTGGACATCCTCCCAGTAATGCATTACAATAATCTAGTCTTGAGGTCATGAACGCATGAATTAGTTTTTCGGCATCAGCAACAGAGAGCATATGCCTTAATTTAGCAATATTTCTTAGGTGGAAGAATGCTGTTTTACAAACATTGGTGATTTGATTTTCAAAGGACAGATTGGTATCAAATATTACACCCAAGTTCTTCGCTGTTGAAGTTGATGTAATAGTACATCCATCTAGAGTCAAATTATATTGTAGTGGCTTATTTTTAGAGTTTTCTGGTCCAATAATTAGTACCTCTGTTTTGTCAGAATTGAGTAGAAGGAAATTTTTGGCCATCCAATCTTTTATTTCATTGATGCACTCTGCTAATTTCGAGAATTGTGAAATCTCATCAGGTTTTGTAGAAATATAAAGTTGTGTATTGTCAGCATAACAGTGGAAACTTATTTCACAATTCCTGATAATATCTCCCAGGGGAAGCATATATAAGGAGAAAAGCAGAGGCCCTAAAACTGATCCCTGTGGCACTCCATATTTTACTTTTGTTTGGTTTGACAATTCCTCATTTACATATACAAAGTGGTAGCGGTCTAATAAATATGACCTAAACCATACTAATGCAACTCCACAAATGTCAACATAATTCTCCAGCCTATTCAAGAGAATGTCGTGATCTATCATGTCGAATGCAGCACTAAGATCTAAAAGCACTAGAAGAGAAATGCATCTGCGATCAGATGATAAGAGCAAGTCATTTGTAACTCTGATAAGTGCTGTCTCTGTACTGTGATGAGGCCTGTGAGGTTCTGAGATTACAGGAGATACCTCTTTTAAGAGCTTAGTTGGTATAGGATCTAACAAACAAGTTGTGGATTTTAATGTTTCGATAAGTTTTGTTAGCTCTTCATGACTTATGACACAGAAAGATTGAAGTTGCACGTGAGGAAAATTATTAGGCACTGTTTTCTGAGGTGCAATGACAGATAATTGCATAATTCCAATTTTATTTCTGATTATTTCAATGTTATCTGTAAAGAAATTCATGAAGTCATTACTCTTGAGCTGTGACGTAATATCTGGTTCTGTTGAGGCTTTATTCCTAACCAATTTAGCCACAGTACTGAATAAACATCTAGGATTGTTGTGGTTATTTTCTAGGAGTTTACTAAAATATGCTGACCTGGCAGCTTTTAGTGCCTGTCTGTAGCTACAGACACTATCCTTCCATGCACCACGAAATACCTCTAATTTTGTATTTTTCCACATGCGGTCCATTTTCCGAGCTGCTCTCTTGAGAGCATGAGTGTGATCATTGTACCATGGTGCAGGGCTTATTTCTTTAATTTTCTTTAGTCGAAGTGGGGCGACAATATCAAGAGTGCTAGAGAAGACTGCATTTATATTTGTTGTTATTTCATCAAGTTCTTCTGGGTTTTGGGGTTTATTGAGTGTATGAGATAGATCTGGAAGATTATTAGTGAAGCTATCTTTAGTGGTCAAAAGAATAGTTCTACCTGAACGATAGCGTGGTGTAGATTGAGTAACATTAGTTGATTGCAGCATACAAGAGACGAGGTAATGATCCGAGATGTCATCGCTCTGCTGCAAAATTTCTATATTATCAACATCCACTCCATATGAAAGAATTAAATCTAGTGTATGATTATGGCGATGAGTTGGTCCAGTTACATTTTGTCTGACTCCAAGAGAGTTCAGAATATCAATAAATGCTAATCCCAATGTATAATTTTCATTATCTATGTGAATGTTGAAGTCACCAACAATTAAAGCTCTATCTACAGTAACTACAAGATCTGATAAAAAATTAGGCTCGGGTGATCTATACACTGTAGCAAGGGTAAAAGACGACAGATTTTTTATTTATATTTGATGGTCACGTTAAGCGTTATTAGTTCAAAAGACTTTCATTTATATCCTGTCCCCTGAGTAACACTGAAAGCTTCACTGTAAATTGTAGCAACACCTCCTCCTTGACCCTTCAGATGAGGCTCATGTTTATAACAATAACCTGGGGAGTAGATTCATTTAAACTAATATATTCATCCGGTTTAAGCAATGTTTCATTCAAACAGAGCGCATCCAATCTATGATCTGTAATCATTTCATTAACAATTAGTGCTTTGTTAGAAAGTGATATAATGTTTAGTAGCCCTATTTTGATATGATGTGTATTTTTAAATAGTTTATTTTGTTCAAGTTTGACCATAATCAGATTTTTTCTAAATGATTATTGAGGGTATTGTGTTTGGTAGTTCGGGGAACAGACACAGTCTCTATGAGATATCTAGGTGATACAGTCTCTATGTGTTGTAGTTTATGTGACCTGTATGACGTCTCAAGGCAGCTAGCAGACGTTCGGATTAACCAGTTTGTCTGCTTACTGACCTGGGCCCCAGTTAGTCAATTACTATCATTATTAAGACTATGAGCCAAATTACTAGAGAGGAGAGCGGCACCTTCCCTGGTGGGATGGAGTCCGTCTCTCTTTAGCAGGTCAGGTCTACCCCAAAAACTCTTCCAATTGTCTATAAATCCTATTTTATTCTTCAGACACCACTCAGACATCCAGCCATTCAGTGACACTAATCTACTATAAACCTTGTCACCACGACAAGCAGGGAGGGGACCAGAGCATATTACAGTGTTTGACATCGTTTTTGCAAATTTGCACACCTCTTTAACATTATCTCTAGTGATCTCCGCCTGGCGAAGCCGGACATCGTTAGTGCCGACATGCATAACAATTTTAGAAAATCTACGTTTAGCATTAGCCAGCACTTGTAAATTTGATTTGAGTTGGTGTAGAACCATGTGAGGATGTGGTGTTTCATTCCAAACTTCCACAGCTGTCTCAGGAAGAAGAGGCGCTGGTGAGCCTTCTTCACAATGGCCTCAGTGTGGACAGACCATGCAACTTCCTCAGTGATGTGGACACAGAGGAACTTGAAGCTGCTGACTCGCTCCACCAGTGCTCCATTGATGGTGATGGGGCTGTGTTCTCTGTCTTTCATTCTGAAGTCCACTACAAGCTCCTTGGTCTTACTGACGTTGAGGAAGATGTTGTGCTCCTGACACCAGCGTGTCAGAGTGTGCACCTCCTCTCTGTAGGCTGTTTCATCATTGTCAGTGATCAGACCTACCACCGTCATATCATCAACTTAATGATGGCATTGGAGCTATGTGTTGCCACACAGTCGTGTGTGTACAGGGAATACAGGAGTGGGCTGAGAACACAGCCCTGCGGGGCTCGAGTGTTGAGGGTCAGTGAACCTAAACCTAGAGCACATCAAGCTTGGAGGGCACTATGGTGTTGAATGCTGAGCTGTAGTCTGCAAACAGCATTCTCACATATGTGTTCCTTTTTTCCAGGTGGGAGAGAGCAGTGTGTATTGTAGATGCAATGGCATCATCAGTGGAGTGGTTGTTGTGGTAGGCATACTGCAATGGGTCCAGTGAGGTGGGCAGTACAGAGCAGATGTAATCTCTGAATAGCCTCTCAAAGCATTTGCTGATGATGGGAGTCAGAGCAACAGGATGCCAGTCATTTAAACAAGTGATTTTTGATTACTTTGAAACAGGCACAATGGTGAACGTTTTGAAGCGTGTGGGGACTACAGCCAAGGAGAGGGACAGGCTGAAAATGTCTGAAAAACACCAGCCAGATGGTTCGCGCACGCTCTGATGATGCAGCCCGGAATGCCATCTGGACACGCGGCTTTATGGATGTTCACCCATCAGAAGGATCGGATTACATCTGCAACAGAGACGGAGAGTGAACCAATCTCTGTAGCGTCGGCCGCGAGTGCTCTCTCCACAGTGTTCACGGCGGAGTTTTTATTCCCTTTGTAGTCCGTGATGATATTAATTCCCTGCCACATACTTCTAGAGTCGGTGGTGTTGAACTGTCCCTGTACTGGCATTTGGCTGCTCTGATAGTTCTACAGAGGGCATAACTGGTTTGTTCCCGGAATAAAAAGCAGAGGTTAACCCATGGTTTCTGGCTGGGGTAGATCCGTATTGTTTTGGTTGGAACAACGTCCTCTACGCACTTCCTGATGAAACACGTTACGCTATCAGCATAAACATCGATGTCGTCATCAGAGGCGGACCGGAACATTTTCCAGTCTGCGTGATCTAAACAGATACGGATACGGTTCTGTGCACTTGTATTACGTACAATTGCCTGATATTTATGTGCACTATTATAGTACTAGGCAAATACCAAAGAAAGTATATTTACCCATAATGTGTAACCTTAAAATGGTTATATGGCTTAATGTCAGAATTAGTTATATAGGAGAGAGTGATGCACTGCTAGTGAAGCAGTTGAATGGAGGCCTGAAGTGCACCTGGAACTGGTCATGGCTAAAACTGGAATATAAGATTGAGGTTAAAGGAGAAGAGCTTACATTCCCTTTATCAGATGTTTTCACACCCACTGTGAATCACATAGCAAATGCAGAGGTAGGGATAGGCCTGTTTGTTCAGCACCAGCAGCTTCCCTACTGTTCCATGAAATACACTACCTGCTTTAAACTCATTTCAAAATTTCTGATTTATGCCATGGTCCTTGGAGTGCTAGCAGAGTATTCCCTCCCCTTTTCTGTTGCTCCAGTAATTGTGGAGCTTGCTCAAAGTCTTGCTCTGGACAAAGTAGCTTTGCAAGGAATCAAGCTTTCCAGAACAGCAGCATCATATAAGATAGTCCAAGGCCTAGGGCGAACCTTTTCTGAAAGGACCTTATCTAACCTGATGAGATTTCCCTTTTCCTTAAACCTGGATGAAAGTACATCAAACAACAACAAATAGTCTGGTTTCAATTTAATTACAAGATTTATGCAATCTATCCTATTGTTTTTGTTCCATTTGAGCTAATTTATAATTGTTTTTACTTTAAAAAATTGTCAAAATCAAGATGTAACATGGTGTTGGATTATACACGCTGAAGAATTGAAGTCCTGGAATACTTCACCGTCATAAATCAAATGGTCCAAGCATCCTGATTGGTCAGAAAGGCCCCTCTGCAACCTGATCTCCCACACAGAGTTAAAGCAGACTTCTCTTTTGTAAGGTTACAGGGACCATCAGATTTGCACAACTCTAAGACATTTTATCTTAATATAGCCTTGCTAGATAATGCTGAAAATCACTTTGAACTGTGGTAACGTTTGTGCCTGACAAATTAATAATTATAGACTGATGGAACTCTTTAAATGTGTGTAACGATGTGCAATCATCTATAATTGATAAATATAATCTTTAATTCTGTATGATTTATCTCATTCTACTAAGAATGGTAACTATAAGGTTTAACTTGCAATGCAATGCAATGCAATGATGTATAAGACCAATATGATTTTATAACCAGAGATTTTCATGTTTTATTACCTACACGTATAACATCCATAAAAATATGTCATGCTTAGTATGTAAACATTTGTTTGTGTATGAAGAAAAATTTAATGACAATGAATATTATGCCTCTTGTACCTGTTTTTGAGCAGGAAATTCTGAAGAGTCTGAAACAAAGGACCATAACCCAACTGTCGTAAAAGACAGCCCAGTTGACCATGTTACTCTGAAAAGTCACTTCTGATTGGCGCAGGACACCTTTGGGGAATGCGGCCAATCTCAGTTCAAATAGTTCCAAACAGGAAGAAGTCTCTCTCTTCGTCCTCTTGCTCCTCTTCAGCTGCTCTTGCTTCATCTCGTCTCTTCAGCTCTTCGCTCTTCTGCCTGCACGCGCCATGTAAGATTCACAGGATCTCGGGACTTGACGTCCCGAGGAGGAGTGAAAAGGCCTTGTTTCACAGCTAAACTAATTCATACAGACAATAAACTCGATCATAAAGAGATCAAAACATCGACGGATCGAACGTTCAACCAAGAACCAAGCCACACAAAGAACGCAAGTACATCTCCAATATTGTACTCTAAGTGCAGGTGTATTAATCAAATAATTTGGGTAATCCGATAGCAAAGATTCAACGAAGAATAAATGGTTTTTAAGGTATTGTCAACAGACTCTGTAGAGTTTATCTTCAATGTAAGTATCAGTTATTTCACATTCTGTCACTTTTCACCAACCTGTCACGTGTATATATGTGTTAGGTTAGATTTATTTTTAGAATAAGTAATAGAGTAGAAAAAGTAATAAAGTTTGTCTGTATTCAAAGACGATTTGACTGTGGTATATTTTGATAAATAATCTCATCCCTGTTTCTGAAAGATTTCGCTTCTAAGCTGTACCTAAATACATGTAATATTATTTTCAATAAGTCATGAGAATAATATCACTCCAATAAGTGAATTAATCATAATTTACTTATTAAAGCTAATTCCTTACAGTGGAAATTGTGAGCTGATAGAATTAGACGTTGTGTTATGTTTTCAATGGTGGAGAATCTATTAAGACAAATAATCTAGTTTTTTTGTAATTTATCTAATTTATAATGGTTGTTGAACGCGACTAATTCCGTTATACATTTCCTTACTTAATAAGGACAGTATAATTTAGTTCATTGTTCACATATTTCGAGACCCTAAATTTCCTCCTAAATTTAGCAGGCGTGCAAATTACCCTACATATTATGATGGTAAAATGCGTGCAAAATACCCATTTTAACTGACCCCGTCCACATCTCTAAATTATATATGTAGTACCCTACATATTATGGTGTTAGAATCCAGGCATTTTTACTGATTGAGTCCACATCTCTAAATTATATATGTAATACCCTACAATGTCCATATTGCAGTTTAACTAATATTTTAATTGTTCAGCCCTACAGTGTAGAGAAATTTTTTTTTGCTCTCCAATCAAAATGTATTGTCCGCATGTGTTAAATAAACCCTGATTTATTTATTTTTTTTTAACATTTGGTTTGATTCGAAGGTCCTCTCCATGCTTGTCAGTTACTAGCGTGATGGCTTTAGAAAGGTGATGGTTGTGCATCTGGGGTCCCTGGAGATCATGAAAGTGACAGCTGCCATCTACGAGAAAGTGCTCTGCAAGGTTTTTGCATTGGGCATTAAATTAGAGAATGTTTAGGGAGAGTGTAGGAAATGCATACATTTCAGACTCTCTTTTGATCAGGTCATGTACCTTAAGGATGTATGCCACATTCTGAAAATCCCTGCCTCCAACCCTCAGAGGGGGTTTGTGTACCACCGATGGCTGTCAGCACATGATGTCAGCATGGCAACATAAAGAATGCTGCCAGCATACAAGATCCTCTATTTTGATACCTCTGTACTTGTGTATTCTGTGAATAGTGTTAATTTAATTTCTCACACAGTTTTTCATACTCAGGGTAGCCAGACATTGGTTCACATACTCCATGACAAGCAGCTTGAGCTGTTCCTGGCTTGCTTTGTAAAGGTGGAACACTTTATTCAAGTGTCACCCAGGGCTCTTGTAGAGATGGTGCTAGAGGATGATATGCTACTGCCTGCCAGGGAGATGTATGTTGGACAGGAGGCAGATGCATTCAGGACCAATCCTGATCATGATGTTAGTACTCTACAACATAATATAATTTATATCTTGAATTGTCCCTAATTGTTTGAGAGAACATGCATTACTTCAGCTGCTGAAGCCATTCATGGAAAAGCTGAAAATAGCTTACACAACTACAGCTGCATATATGCAGATGAAGCTTCCCTTGGTCAGCCAGAATCTGAGGGCACTGTCTGCTCTGGATCCACTTCTGAGAGGCCACTCACAGGCAACTGTCTGACTGAAGAGGTCGAGTCATATGTTGGGCCACCTCCTACCAGCTGGCAGTGACACCCACCAAAACATCCTGAGATACAATGTTGATCTGTCCCTGCCCAGTTTCAAGGATGGAGATTGCTTGGTGGAGTGGTGGGGTCATGTCTCTTTATTTTTCATGGTCCAAGAGTGGAATACTCTTTCAGTCTAATGAATGACATTAGAAGTGGGAACATGAATGTTTCAACATACAATGCTATTCAGACCATCAATTACATCCACCAATCCAGGGAGAAGACTGCAGTCGAGTTCTTTAGATGATGATGTCAAATATGGGTAGGTGGATCGCACACTCTGCAAGAACATCAGTTCAGCAGGAACCACTAACAAATGCCAGCTGCAGCAGAGTCTGCTTGAAAGGAGACTCAACTGTGGCAAAGGATCCAGTAGTGCTCAGGATCTCAAAAAACAGGCAGCTGAATAGGAGAAGAGGGCAAGGCTGACATGCTGCTAAACAGAGAAAACGGGCCCTTGAGTGTCTGGATCAGGCAAAAAATAAAATAAAAAAAAAATAAAATAAAAACAGACCCCTCTTACTTTTGTTTGTGGAACGACTTGCCTCCACACATTAACATGGCCTCCATATTTTATGTGTTTTATGTGTTATTATATAGTTTTTTTTTATTTGTGCAGCACTTTGGTAATCTTATTGTTTTTTAAAATGTGCTATATAAATAAAGTTGATTGGATTGGTTTGGATTTTTTGCTGGTGTATCCTTCTCACCTTTTTTTACCCCTGACCAGTTTTCATGCCTGACTGAATTAAGATTAAAAAAAAGAATTTCCCCGTCTGTCGCTCACTTCGATGTTGTGTCGAAGACTCTGACTGAATTTGCAGTATTTGCATACCCCGCCCCCGGACATAAGGGTATAAAAGTGGGAAAATACGTCGAGTTCATTAAGAATTTTTCTGAGGAGCCGGAAATGGTCCAGCCACTACAGTGGCTCGGCTCAGCGACATGGTCGGGAGGACACAACCTAGAACCTAGACGTTTTATAAGTTTAATTCAGTAAAGAAATTCACTGCAAAAAATCCTATTGTTATCAAGTGTTTTTGTCTTGTTTTACATTTAAAGTTGTCTAAAAATCCTCAAAACAAGAGATGAAACATCTAAGATATTTAAACTCTCTCTAATAAATAAAGTTGTGTATTGGCAATTTTCTTCACGATAAGAAATGCAGTGACATATATTATGATTCAATAAGTCGTGAGCCATAACATTATAATCTAGCAGCATTAAGCATGTGCACTCGAGGGATGAGTGTCCCACGACAGAGTGTGCATCAGCCGGATGCAGTTTCAATCTCTCCCCCTTAGTTTGGGACACTTTACGCAACTCATAGAAGAGGCGCTGACCGCACAGAGAAATGCCAGTTTCAGAGTTTGTAGTCATTTACATGATCTGCTTATGTATTATTTGAACTTTAATAAAGCTAAACACATTAAATATAACTGCATTAAAGATGTAACGGCAGGGCAATTCCTTTAAAGAGCTCTGAGTCCGCTTATTCCACAACGAGAGTGATTCAGTACTTACTTATTTTGCATTTTTGCATTATAATTCCCTCATACTATGTGATCTACATTAGCTGAAGCTGTTTGAAAAGTTTAGAGTGCATCTGGACTGAGATCTGTGTAATTCTTTCTCTCCTCAGTCAGTCGTGAACTGCATTGCTGCTCTCACTCATCATCATTAGAGTTTAATGTGATCTCATGTAATGTTAATTGAGATCAAACAACTGTTCGAAAAAGAAAATGTTGGCGACGAATTTGTATTGTAGATGTTGTCGATAAAGTTGACTAATTGTTTCAACACTACTGTACAATTGTAGTGAGCAGAATAGAACCTGAGAATGCACAACATGTTGAACCTTGAGGTGGATGGGCTACAACAGCAGAAGACCATGTCAGGCACTTTTATAGGACCATAGATTTCCTAATAAAGTGCTCAGTGATTGTAAATAAAGCTTGAGCTTCATCATGGTCATCATAATTTGGTTCACTACATGCATCTTAAAATTGGCTTTGTAGAACTTTTGTAGATAGTAGACATGCTCTTTGAAGACACTAAGAGTGAAGACAGTGTACAATAAAGAGTTCTTCACCATGTCTAGGGCTATGGGTTCTTCTCCGCAACTCTGTTGCCTTGTCTAAGGTGAGATTCTCCCCTGAGGCATAACTGTGGTCTGTCAATGCCTGATCCTCCTAATGGGTTTGGGCATGAATATGCTGTGGGGACTCCTGCAATGGCACCGTCTGTTCAGTTGGAACATCACCTTGGTTGTCATCTGCAAAGCATAAAACAACACTGTAAAATGTTGAAATATTTTTTGTGTTCCACAGAAGAAAAAAGTCATACGAGTTTGAGATGTCATAATGCTGAGCAAAAAAGAAAATTATAATTTTTGGGTAAAATTTTTGTTTAATATAAATTAACAACTAATCCTAACTGTAGCTCTGACCACTAAAAGTTTTAAGTGGAACATTGTAGCCCAATCACTTCTTGGGGAACAGATGATAATCCATGGGTCTTCCTTCCTCAAAGTGAAATGAACAAATGTGGGCATTTTGGCACATTCTTCAGGTTTAAAACTTTAAGCAATAGCCGATGAGCTTCTTCACCCTTCAGAGTTGGATATAAATAAGCGTGCCCCGCATCCACATTCAGCTCTAGTGCGTGGATTGTGATATAGAAGAATAAGGATGAACCAGCAGCCATATCACCTAGCTCTTGACTAGTTGTCCACTGAAGCTAAGCAGGGTTGAACCTGGATGGAAGACCTCTTGGGGAAAACCAAGGTTGTTGCTGGAAGAGGTGTTAGTGATGCCAGCAGGGTATTCTGCGTGGGTGCTAATGCCATAGTATAGTGATTGGGACACTATACTGTGAAATGGCACCGTCCTTCAGATGAGATTCTAAACAGAGGTCCTGACTCCCTGTGGTCATTAAAATTCCTAGGGCACTTTTTGTAAACAGTAGAGGTATAAAAGGTTGTCCCCCATTGGCCCTTTTCAATTATGGCCTACTAATAATCCCCATACATGAATTGGCTATTATCACTCTACTGTGCTCTACTCTCCCTAAAAGACAATTGGGCCATGGGCCCTTGCATGTCATAATCCACCCAGCCTTTATTAGAATTACAGATTTACTCCAAACAAAAAAATATCACTAGCAAAAAACAGTTTCAAACAGAAAGCCAGGGCTTTAAAAGTTTGTCAAAAGTTAATTATATCTGTGGTTTATAAAATGCTTTAATTCTTATAAAGGGTTGTCACATGTTTTTGTTTACAGAACCAGAACTTGTTTGCAGATGCAGCTGGTTTAATTTATGATACACTTGCAAACCATATCCAGATTTATGATGCATGGTCTGGTTCGTTCTGCTTGGGGCGAAGTGTCCATTAGATATGAACCCTATGGAAATTTTCATTTTGAAGGGCCCTTCGAAGCAGTTATTTACACTTTGAGTACTACACTTTGTGATGATTCTACAACATGGAGGTCATAATTGTTCTCCCTTCAAAGTGCCCTTTGGAGGCTGATTTATCCTGTTTTCAAATGCAGGATCAGTGTAGCTCTGGACAAAAAAATCAAGACAGTAGAGTTTTTAAAATCAAATGTAAGAATTTGAAAGACCTTTTTAAGACCTGAACAAATAAAATTAATACCATGTCCCCATACCAAAACAAACCAACACAATCTCAAAATAAATCACGTATCATAGACTCTTACTTATACAGGCATTGGCACACATTCAAGATGGGCTTAACAATGATCAGTAAAACAGTAGGATATATCCAAGTTAAAAATACTCAAGACATGTTTTCCACATATATCGCACTAAAATTGGTTTATGTACCATTATATAAATAGAAACGTAAGAAGTTGTGCTTATTCAATATTGTGTTGAAATTATAACCTGCCAATTCCTTTTTATTATTTATTTTTTTATTGGTAGCCTATATTAAATGTTCTTAATCTTTTCTTCATGTGATGGGGAGGGCCAGACAGTGGCTACAAGAGTCCAAATTTAATTAAATCCCAGATGCACTTTATGGTTCGGGGAAGGGGGATTGCAGATTTGATTCATAGCATGGAACGTTTAACTTTAAAGGCACTTTACCTTTGAAATACACTGGGGACACTTATTTTGAAATGCTTACACTTCACTACATGCAGCTGCTCTTTTAAACAAATAAGGGATATAAAAATGTGCATTCCTACAATAAACAAAAGTAACATTGTCATTTTTCATCAACACTATATCATCATCATCATCATCAACAGCTGATCTGTAGTGATTGCTTATCATAAATTTCCGATATAGCTTAATGATTGCAAACTGCTCTGCGACAGATGGAAACACTCACAATCCCACAAGTGCTTGGAGAAAATACAACAGTGTTGAGGGATGCAGCGCATGCATTTATTTAATTAAATCATATTCTTTTGAAGTTTGATAATCACATTAGGTCATATAACGATTTCTGTCTATCCACCCCAAATTTAAAGGGGACATATTATGCTCTTTTTTTACAAGATGTGATAAAAGTCTCAGGTGTCTTCAGAATGTGTGTCAAATTTCAGCTCAAAATACCTCACAGATCATTTATTCAACCATGCCGTTATACCCCTGTTTTGTAGCCCTGTCCCAAATGGGCTGTTTTAGGGCCTGTTGTTTTAAATGCAAAGGAGCTGCTGCTCCCCACACCCTTTTCTGGAAGTGGGCTGTGACATTCCTCCCCGTGCCATAGACACCCCGGTGACAACAAAATGATGAATAACATGGAGAACACACTCAATCATCTTACTATATTGTGCATAACAAAGGTTGAGTTATGAAATATAAAAAACAGCTATAGTTGTCAAAAATACCACTATCGTTTCATAATTTTTTTTTAATAATGTCCAGTTTTATTACAAGGAAAATCTTCATTGCATGAATCAATTTATATCATAACCGAAACAGAGCTACAGATTCATTGTTAAGAATAAGGTAGTTAGGGACCAGTTGCTACATTACACAAAGCACAATGTTTTCACAACAAGCAAATTCAAAAAGACAAATTGCAAACATGAAAAAAGTATTAAGTGTGAAACTTATGAATTGCAAATCTGAAGTTGAGCCACAGAGAGTTGGTATCGATCCATCCTTGATACTTAGCTTTGAAGGAAATCCAGCCTTTTGTTGACCATCGTCAATAAAGCAGTTCAAGTTAGCACAAGCGGCTGTAGCGAGGAAATAAATATGCCGGACTGTGCACTGCTTGCTCAGGTTTTAATGAGGGTGGATCAAAGCTACTCGGGCGGATTACTTTGCCAGCCGTGGGTGGTACCTTTCCCCCTTTTTGACGTCATAAGGGGCTTAAAACCTGAACGGCTCATTCGGAGATACTGATTTTTATTGTTGGGGAAAGGAAAGAAACAAGGGGATGGTCTTTTACCATATTTTGTGGTTGTCTACACACACACTGACACATAATTATGTTGAAAAATAAAAATAAAAATTGAAAAAGTTCATTTAGCATATTATGTCACCTTTAAGACCTCTTTATGTAAAAATTAAGACTTTTGTTGTATAATTTACAATATTTTAAGTCTTTTTAAGGATCCATGGGAACCCTGTTATATCTTCCGTGTTTTTCTGTCTTATCAGCCCTTTTAGTACTGGGAGTGTGCTCGTTGCTTTTATTAGTGACCATGAGATCTACCTTCTGTGTTAAAGTCAACATGTCCTATTTCTGAACACAAAACCAATATCTCAAAGGATGGATCAAGTCTGTATGGGGGAAGTATGTTCTTTTTTTCTGTTTCTCATAAAGCAATGAAAGTCCTTTATTTGGATTTTCATTATGCTCTGTATTGTTTGAGAAATTGATCCGTTATGAAACCATTACCACATTGAATGTTGTGTTGCTTCTGATGAGAACAGATTTGGATATTGAACATAAGCCACAAGTGTTCATTAATCAGATTAAGATGCTGTTCCACTGGCAACAAGATTGCTGAACGTTTAGTTCTTCAAGACAAAGGCTTGATGAATGAAGCATGAATTGTTGCATTCTGACATAGTGTCATGAATGATGTGGACGTTTGTTCCATTCTAACAGTTTGCAAAATACTCTTTTGTTTTTTCCCCCCTCGCTAAACTACCCTTTATTGCATCCCTACACCATGCCAGGAACAATACTTTCAAAGCATTTATCTATTAGATAATGTGGATTAGCTCATAAATACATGGCAGAAAATCATCCGCAACCAGTTGATAGTGTGCCATAGTGGAGTCTGAGCTTTATTAAGCTTTATTTAATAAATAAAATAAAGCAATAAGCTTTATTTAACACTCTTTCCTTGTGTTATTATGGGCACCTGCAGGATTTCATCTGAGGATACGCACAGAAATCTGATTAAAAGTATACCGTTATTCTGAAGCTGGTCCGGAGGCATGCTCAACCTGTACAATAAAAAACACCGAAGAGTTCAATTCTGGTGACTTTGAGAGAAGCATTTTTTGTAAGTTGTAAGTAACTGTTCTGAACAAATACATTCTCGCACCCCTTTCACTCAAAACCAGTTTCATCCAGATAGGACATGCAAGAAAAGGCCTCAGTATCGTTTTCTAACATTTATTTGCTTCAGCTTTATTATGCTAAAGCTAAAGAGAGGGAAGCTTCAGTGACAGGATGTAAAAACCAATCAACTTTCAGTAAAACTCAAACCTAACCAACTATCCTGTTGGCAAACAACATTTTCTAATAGCTAATTATGGTTTCCCACATTTTATAATAGTAAAGTCATCAAAACTATGACCAAACACAAATGGCAGTATAGAAAATATAAAGCCAAAAATGTAATAAAACAAATCAAATATTTGAGCTTCTTCACTCTAGCCACCTGTCACTGTATACCTAAAGTTCCTCTAAAGTTAGCAGAACTCACAAAATTGAGGCAATCAGTTACATAATTTTTTTTAAAATGAATAAACTCCCAAGATTAAGTTAATAGAAATTTCAGATTTTGGTTTTGTACTACACATGCATGTTAATTGATCTTAACTTGAAAAACTGAGTAAGCTAACTCATACATTTTATTGGCACACAAATTTAATTATTTGGCTGAACTTAAAATTGTCACGTAAGGTCAACTTAAATACTTAAGTTGAGGAAACAACTGAGTAGTACTAGCTAGTACAGTGAATGATATCAATTGCTCAACGGGTAAAGCAATATACTGTAGAGCAACCTTAAACTGCACCTGTCCTCAACCTAATCTCCAAGCTCCATTATTCACCATAATGGTAAACCCCCAAAAAACTTTAACATAACAGAAACTCTTCTAAATAACACAATGAAACATTAAACACAGTGCAAGATGAATTGTCAAAGACACATATACATTCATCTTGCACAAAGACACATTATATAACACTTCATTTTAACATTCACTCTCCCTGACAAATGCCATGCAAAGCATTCTGGGAAATAGAAATCAGCCCAGATTGTTTCATTTAAGTTCCTGTAAATTTAAAGAGACAAGCCTGAACTCAAAACAATAAAGCAATTCAGGTTACTTAAAAGGTGTCAGTTTTGTGAACTCAAAAGAAAGAGAAAGTTGTAAATACTCATCAAGGATAATTTATTTGAACTAATTTGTGATTTAATTTTTCCCTACTCAAAACACTTAATTATTTTGAGCATTTGGGTTTACAGTGTTTGTCTACATTGCAGCTCTGCATACTCTGGACTCCAACTAACCTATTAATAAAAAATTCTAAAGATTCTTTGTGGATAAAATCATCTGTTGGAACAATTTATATTTGTCTGCAAAGCTCAAGCATTTAAGCATAAGCCTTTAGATCTAAAGTTTTTTTTATGATTACCAGAAACATGATCTGTGTCCGAACTATTCACTGATAGTCTTTGTATATGTCCAACAGATAACATTTATAACATTTTCTTTTAAGATTTCAGTACATACTGATTAACATGATAATCTAAAGTATGTTGGCTCATATCAGTCTGACAAAATGTCTTTTGCTGAAGAAAATTTGACAGTAATTATTAGCAGGTGCTATGATGGCTGATGTAAAGATTCACTAGTCAACTAGCCTGGAGCTCCATGATAAAACAAGATTTCAGTTGTTTTATGTCTGTGTCTTGTTACAATCTACCTTTGCGAATCCTACATCAGAGTATCAGCTCACAAATCATCTCAAAATAACTTGGAAGACGTTATCATTTTAATATTCTCTCATACTACAACTAATGTACATACATTAATAGAGCATTTTTTTTTTGTTGCTTCAAACGTCTATCACCGGTCATAATTCAACTGACATTCAAAAAGAATTATTCAGAAATCTAACATGAAGAATTAAAGACAAATTTTACCCTACTTTCATCGCTTCACTCGCCTTAATGTTGTTCTAAACCCGTATGTAGAGCACAAAAGGAGAAGTGTTGAAGAATGCAGGGGCGTCAGACCGGGGGTAATAGTGGACAGGGGCAATCAGTGGAGGAGGGCCAACAGAAAACCTACATAGATATTCCATGATATTATCATGAAAACATTATATATAGTCATAATATGCTATTGGTTGGAGTAAAACGTTGCAAAATGTGAAGTTTCCCTAATCTCCCCCTGTGTTAGCAACCCCCCTCCCCACCCCCAAAGAAAACAAAAGCGCAAACCACATCATGTATGTTACTTAAGTCCCTGTTTCCACTTGGTACTAGGATTTTTACAGCCGATACGATTAGTGATTTTCTTGTCATCTGATTGACCGAAATAGATCCCGATCATTTAACCTTTTATCAATAGCTCAGTCGTAATTGGTGATATTAAAGTTGGTCATATGGCCAAGATGGCGCCGAGTATGGCTGCTGCGTCGCGAGCTCCGTCAAAACAGTGCAGTTTATTGTTTGTTTTGTTTACAGTTTTGTGTTTTTTTGTCTTGGATGTTGTCTGCCTTATTGTGTACGACAGACAAACGCTTTTGGACATTGGTTCGGCAATCACACACCGAAAACCGGACTTCACATTCCTCAATGCCGACCCGCGGTTTACAAACACGCCAGCGGAGCCCTTTGTTTGGGCTGCCTGGCCGCGGAAACGCAGAAGGAAAAGAGGAAAAAGAGCCGGCGTTCTCATCAGATTAAGATGTCGCGCAAATCGCCCCCCGCTACCCAGTATACTACTGGCAAATGTTCAGTCTCTGGACAACAAGCTCTGCGAGCTGAGAGCGCGGATCTCCTTCCAACGAGAGACGAGAGAATGCTGCGTTATCTGTCTTACGGAAACCTGGATGTCCGCAGAGATTCCAGACTCGGCCATCGAACCCACGGGTTTCTCCGTGCACCGAGCGGACAGAGCGAAAGACCTCTCAGGTAAAAGCAGAGGTGGAGGTGTATGTTTTATGATCAACAAATCATGGTGTGATCAGAGGAATGTACATTTTATCAGGTCTTTCTGCTCTCCTGATCTGGAATATCTCATGCTTCTGTGTCGACCATTCTGGCTACCGAGGGAATTCACAGCGGTCATTATCACTGCTGTGTACATCCCCCCACAAGCCGACACAGACCGGGCACTCAGGGAACTGTATGGCAGTATAAGTGAGCAGGAAACCGCGCACCCTGAGGCTGCGTTCATTGTTACCGGGGACTTCAACAAAGCCAACTTTAAAACAATAGCACCAAAATACCACTCCTGTATTCCCTTTACACACATGACTGTGCGGCGACACATAGCTCCAATGCCATCATTAAGTTTGCTGACGATACGACGGTGGTAGGTCTGATCACTGACAATGATGAAACAGCCTACAGAGAGGAGGCGCACACTCTGACGCGCTGGTGTCAGGAGCACAACCTCTCCCTCAACGTCAGTAAAACCAAGGAGCTTGTAGTGGACTTCAGGAAGAAAGACAGAGAACACAGCCCCATCACCATTAATGGAGCACCGGTGGAGAGAGTCAGCAGCTTCAAGTTCCTCGGTGTCCACATTACTGAGGAACTCACATGGTCCGTCCACACTGAGGCCGTTGTGAAGAAGGCTCACCAGCGCCTCTTCTTCCTGAGACGGCTGAGGAAGTTTGGAATGAACCAACACATCCTCACACGGTTCTACATCAGCACTGTAGAGAGCATCCTGACTGGCTGCATCACCACCTGGTACGGCAATAGCACCGCCCACAACCGCAAAGACCTGCAAAGGGTGGTGCGAACTGCCAGAAACGTCATCGGAGGTGAGCTTCCCTCCCTCCAGGACATATATAACAGACGGTGTGTGAATAAAGCTCGGAGGATTATCAAAGACTCCAGCCACCCGAGTCATGGGCTGCTCTCACTGCTTCCATCAGGCAGGCGGTATCGCAGCATCAGGACCCGCACCACCCGACTACATGACAGCTTCTTCCCACAAGCAATAAGACTTTTGAACACATGATCTCTCACGATCAACAATCAGCACTGCACTTTATTAATCTTCATTCTGTCAAATATATTCTCGCTCCCAATTCAGTTAGTATATATACATATTTATACCCTTATCTAGTGTATGTGTATTCTACATTGTGTGTATTGTGTACATTTGATATGTAAATTGTTGTGTAAGTATGTGTACATTTGTTATGTAAATTGTGTTGTGTAAATATGTTGTTATTGTAAAGTGGTTTATGTCTCGTCACTGTCATTACTGCAATGTTGCTCGGAACTGCACACAAGACTTTCACCTACTGTTGCACTCATGTACACAGTAGTGTGACAATAAAGTGATTTGATTTGATTTGATTTTGATTTTTAAAGCTTTCTGCTCACTGTCACTGTTAACTGAATTTCCCTGTTGGTAATGCTATAGCTTTTGCCTAGTTTGCTTTAAAGTCGGTCCCAAGAGTAAGTTGCTGATGCTATGGGAAGCTCCTCCCAGGAGTGACGATCTCTGAAGCCCTTTACAATCATGCCAATTTATGGGCAGAAAGTGATCAATGCTCCACCACCGATGCGTCATCATCACGAGCTTATAAGGTGGAACACAATGCTGTTTCATCAGAATTTTCTCCGTCAGGGTTACGATGTCATCTCTCATGCTCTGAACGCCTGAATCTTCATTTTGTCATTGATAATGCACACCTTCACAGCAAGCGGATAGTTTTCTTCTCCCTGTCGTGCTCCGTTGAACGGATGAGACTTCGCTTCACCGTTGATCCTGCACATCATAAGTGAGTGGATTATTTTCTAATTCCCTGTGTGCTCCAACGGTGTAAAGTGTATGCTGTATAACTATGCATTTGAAAATGCTATTACTCTCGTACTTGTGTTGTGTGTCTTGCTGTGCAAAAGCACAAGAGAGCTGTTTAGTTAACTACTTTTTCAAGACTGTTTTGCAAATGTTTCCACAAGCATGGAAATTAAAGTGATATATCCCTCTGTCTGACGGCCACGTTGCATTCACTGTTAATGCATGAAAATAAGATGCTTTGCTCTCAGCTCGCTTTCGTTCAGAAAGCCAAAGCCACTCCCCTCTCATCCGTCATTCTCCTTCTGCAGCTTCTGAGGAACCCGAGCAAGGTAGGCATGTGAGGATGGGACATAGAGCACAAAGATTTGAGGAGGATTTGTCACTGGCCCAGTAATGCGTGCCTTCTCTCGGCCAATTCAAGAGGCTTCGTCTGTTCAGTACAACCATGCCGATCTGTGCACTGACATGCATGCTCTGTAAAGATTATGATAAGGGGGTATATAGCATTTATCCCTGTCAGGCACAATGAGATTGATTGTGTTCATTGTGAACAGAACACTTTAAATGCTTCACCCTCAGCTAGCTTTCTGGGAATGCTGACACCAGTACCCTCCCCTCCCTATATCTAGTGAGGATGGAATGAAGAGCAAGGATATTATAGTTAATTGAAACTTAAACTGAAATGAAATTCCAAAAAAATTATCTGGAAAACTAAACTGAAACTATCTTGCATTGCTTGAAAAATAACTAAAGTGAAATATAAATGATCATAAAATATTTTAGTATTAGTTTTTAATACTGCATGTTACAAAATAGGTTTTGTTTCTTTTAATGTCTCCATCTATTGCATCGCAAACATGCCATCTACTGAATTAGTTTGTTTAATCACATCATCCATTGCTGTTCAAAAAATAAATGGATACATACACTCATCGACCACTTCATTAGGAACACCTTTACACCTACTAATTCATGCGATTATCTAATCAGCCAATCATGTGGCAGCAGTGCAATGCATAAAATTATGCAGATACGAATCAGGAGCTTCAGATAATGTTCACATCAACCATCAGAAAAAAAAGATTTTGATCTTGGCTGAGAGAAGTGTTACCCGATGTGGTCTTCTGCTGTTGTAGCCCATTCACCTCAAGGTTCGATGTGATGTGCATTCTGCTGAACAGAAGCTGCTGAAATCCCCGGAGATCTGCCGCTACAGAAATACTCAAACCAGCCTACACCCACACTCCCTCCAACAATACCGAATTTAAGTATTTTTCCAACAATCTCTTAAGAGAAGATGAAACTCGTCTTCTCAAACTCATTCCCCAGACTCTGAATTAACAGGGAGTTATACACAGATGCCTCATGACCATTTCCAAAAGCAGTAATCACCACTTCCAGAGTATCTGCCGCTTTAGGGGAGTGTATACTACTCCCAAAAATAGTACAGGACAGGTGATGCAGCTGTAAATACCTAAAGAACTGAGATCTGGGGATCTTAAAATGTTCAACCACATTTTCAAATGATCACAAAACTCTCATATAGGTCACCGAGTGTAGTAACCCCCCTCACAATCCACTCTGACCAATAGAAAGGGGACTTATTAATGTGTAATTTTGGGTTCAGCCTTATGCTCGAGACTACATTTAAATAAATGTCAGAATTAAACACTCTGGACACTTTTGTCCAAACTGCATGCAAATGTGACATAACGGGGTGTGACTTAACTTTTCCGGTTATTTGATAGAAAGGCTTTGCAATGGCAAAATAGGGGCAAGGGCTTTCTGGTCAGTACAAAACCAGAGAGGGGCTCTCTCAGGTGGAAGCAACCAGTGAGCCAAATGTCTGAGACCGAATGCATAATAATAAAATAAAATCTTGGGTAGGCCTAGCCCACCTTTGTCTATCGGCTTATGTAACTTGTTGAAATGTAATCTGGGACATTTACCATTCCAAAGAAAGGTCTTTATGCTATCAAATTGCTTGAAATTTGAGAGGGGGACATTTATAGGGAGAGACTGTAGCAGGTGAATTTTGGAATACAATTAATTTTAATATCATTAACCTTCTCAGTCATAGATAAATGTAATGAAGCCCATCTGCCCACATCACTCGAAAAAAAAAAAAACATTTATTAAAAGGTCAAAATTAACTCTTAACCAAATCAAACAAATTTGCTGGGAATAAAATACCCAAATACTCAATGCCCTGTTTGGGCCACTGGAAGGTGCCTGATTGAAAAGCCGTTACTGGGTAGTACTCTGTCAGAGCCAAATCTTTGGATGTAGACCAATTGACTGTATCCTGAAAATTTAGAGAAGGAATTCATAATCCTGTGGGGGCAAGGCATAGATCTAATGGGGTCAGAGACTAATAATAAAATACAATTTGCGTAAAGCAAAAACTTATGCGCCACACATCCCGCCATCACCCCTGGAAAATCTTCCTCCTTTCTTATTGTGGCTGCTAACAGTTCCCGGTCAAGACAGAACAATAACGGGGAAAGAGGGCAAGCCTACCGGATGCCCCTACCCAGAGTAAAATAATCTTGTTTGTACTGCCACTACCAGTTATCTATAAAGTAACTTAATCCATTCAATAATAGTATTTCCAAAACAGTACATTTTCAAAATTTGAAAAAGATAATCCCACTCCACCATATCAAATGCCTTTTCGGTGTCAAGTGAGATGGCAGCGATTGGAGTCTGATCATTCGCCACTGACCACATGGCATTGATGAAAAGACTAATGTAATCAGAAGAGCTGTGGTCCCATATAAAACCCACCTGATTTATATGTATAAGAGATGTCATAACTTTACATAATCGATTAGCCAAATTTTTTGACAAAATTATAACATTTATAATTTAGAATTTCGTCTCCATGGAAGTGATCAATCGAAGTATTACAGCAAGACCCTCTAAGTCCGCTACAACCTTTTTCTGCATCACAGACATGCTGGACAGCTGATGCTAAACCATCCAAACCGAGTCCCTGGTCTGCGACTCTGTCTGGGGTATCAGCTTGAGCATGAGAGTGTCTCCAGAGCCCGAGGATTTTGAATTCTTTGAAATATTGTCTTCATAGAACAGTTATGAAACTGAGTGTATCAAATCTCACCGGTTTATGGCACAAAAAGAATTAAAAACTAGCAAAGTGTGCACACAACTTTCCATTTTATACATTTGTGACTATTTGTCAGCAACTTTGAATTCAAAACAGGTTTAATTTGTCTAGTGCAGATTGCAAAATTTGAATTTTTCACATCTTAATTTAAAAGTACGCATATTTGTTTTGTTTTTTTTTCCAAGTTCTCAAATTCATATCTACAAGCTCTCAAGGTTTGCTACAGATTTACCTTCATAGATGGCTCTGCACTGAAAGAGTGAAGTGGCACAAAAGTACTTCGATAAAGATGACACAAATGTTACTGTAACCTCCAATATATGCAAAGTGGTCTTTAAATATAACAGAAATACTAGTGCAACGCAAAATCATTAAAAAAAAAAGGCACATGGTGGCATTAGTTAGTGATTTTCAACATGATTAGCACAACTTTGCGTGTTTGTACATCCGAGTTGGTTTCTGTTCACTCCTTCAAGAACACTATTCAGTCACAATCTGAAAAGTGCTTTAAGTTCCTGTGTCAGCCTATAATCATCTGTACAAGTGGCTGCAAGATGAGGGGGAAACATCTGCAGTTATAGGTAATCCAGGCTACATTCAATTATGTTCAGACAATTATTTTAACATTGAGCTGTGTTACAGCTGTGTTGTGGCACACTTTTAATTAAAAGGTGCTTACGAGATTACGTAATGGTGATATAACAACTAGTCAACTCGACTATTAAAAATCAGTCGTGCAATCCCAATTAGATGTAACAAGTCAGGTTTGGAATCTGTAGCATTGTAATTTAAATTATATCATGACGTCAATGTGACATGGCCCACCATCATTGCCGATTGTGTGTCACATGAATAATCATTAGACAGCAAGCTTGAACACTGCAAAAAAATTATAATTTTATTACATGTATTTATTTATTCTTGTAAAATACTTCCAGTAAAAACATCTTAACATTCTTGAAACAAGATAAATTTACTTGGGGAGAAAAATGACATAAGCCCATTGGCAAATGTTTTTTTTTTTTTTCTTTTAACCCCACAAAGTTTTGTTAGATTTGTCTGAAAATAAGACTTAACATCTTAAGACTTACATTAATAATGTCGTTCTGCTTCTCAAGTCATTTTTTGTTTTGAGGATGTTTTTATATTTTTACCAGATAATAGTGTAAAAAAATAAAAATAAATAATATATATAGCATTTTTTTTTTTTTTTTTTGCAGTGTACTGGTTTGGAAAGGCATGATGGTGAGCAATAGGTGAAATAGTTTTTATTTTTTTGGTGAACTACTTTTTTGATGTTTATCCTGACCCTCTATATACCTATTTCATGCAGTCACCACCATGAATTATATTGATCAGTGAGTTATAGATTTAATAAAAAAGGGATTTTGTGTCATAGAAGCAGCCAACAATGCTTTCTTATCAGAAATCAGCAGAATATGTATGCAAGTTTTGCTTGTTGACAGCTTGTGTCTGGCCAATAAGTCTCTCCACATTCCTGTGACATAAACATAATGTTGTCAACGCTCTGCAAAGCATAACTGAGTTGGAGTGAATTAGAAAGAGAGTGCTGACACTGTGGCCTCAGCTTTGATGTAAAACGTGTGTTCAGTACCTGGGCTCAGGGTCCAGACACTTGTACGGCCACGTGGCCAGACTTTTGCTGCAGATAAGCCTGGCGTTTGTGCTGTTGACATAATTCTCTTGGCCGGATACCACACGGTCGATGCCTTCTCTCTTACTCATGTTGTTATCATGCAGGAGTGACGACTGGTTTCTGTCTGACCGAATCAGACTTTCATCTATTTCTGTTTTGCCAAAAGGCCTGGGGTGAGAGCACCAGTCTGGGAGAGAGAGAGAAATAATTTTGGCAAAGCATAGAGCTGCTTAATAATAGTCCATTATAAAAGAGTACTGACCAATAACCCATTCTGATTTCACAAAGATTATCCAGACATAAGGCTGTAATATAATGGCCCCAAAAGTATTTGGACACTTAAGGCTGCAGCACATTCAAGGAGAAGTTATTTGTTCAGAGGAGCAATAACATACTATTTGTGAGCATTAAGACACCTGCCACACCACTGGGGGAGGCATTTTAGAGGTGCATTTAAATTTGAGGAAGCTCTAGACTAAACGTTAAACATCAACTAATGTGACATTAAAATGTGTTATCAATTGCTTCATGCCTCATTATATCAGTAAAATTCACCAGAGATAAGTAAAAGAAGCTATGATTATTTAAAGTAATATGCAGTAGAAATGTTTATGTGGCAATTACATAAAGGACCAAAAAAACTAAAACAATAATGCTAAAATAAACAAAAGGGAAAAAATAATGATGAGATGGAATGCGAATTGTAAAAGAGGGAAAACAGAATTACAAGTGCGACAATGACACCACACCTCAAAGGTCTGCCTACGCCAGTCCAGGGGGCCTATTACCTGGGGAATGGCCCTTATTAGAGACACCAAGGCTCACAGGGTTGCTTGGATTAGGAAAGGCATGACATGAGCCAAGAAATACAAAAACAATTATTTATTTAATAGACATCAGAGCATTAAAATCTCAACAAGCCATCATGTCTGGACTCCAAAGAATGTTAACAAACACAAAAAAATAAAAGAAACACACACACACACACACACACACACACACCTCAAGAAAAACAAACTCTCATACACAAAATAAATACATCAACACAATACACACTTGGCAGAATTTGGGGCCAGCAGCTGGGAAGAAAAAATATAAATAAAAATTCACCCACCAAAGGTGTCACTTTAATCTCCTACAAAGGAACACAGCATCTACTTGCGTACTCACACCACACAAGCCACCCTCGACCTCGATATAGAGCACAGCAATCATTGAGAAGAACCACCACCAGGATCCTGCCTCTCTACTCTTACTGCACCAATTCTGCAATGGAAGAGACAAAAACAATGATATGGATACAAACTGCTCACATCTACCTGCACATACACAATACACTCCACATACTCAAATGACTTCACATGATGAAGAAGAAGCCATGTATGTGGGAATACAGAGAAGCATGACAATCATAACAAATAAACAAAACAAAAAGTAAAACCCTAGCAGTTAGAGCTGGAAATGAATCATCCAACCAGAGTACCTCTGCTCACTCACGGCCCGTAGGTCGTCAGCTGAGGCCTCAGGCTCAGTGCACTACTCAACACTGACAAGCACACACACACATACTCCGAGACAGAAAGAACGCCGGGAGTTCGTGACAGTTCTGGACATACAAGAGCACCCTAATCTCAACTAAAAGAAAACATATAAGAGAAAATAAATAACCGTAACTGAGCGAACAGCACGAGTGGAGAGGGAATTCAGCGTCAGAATGAGAGAGATAGAAAGAGAGCATACCTGAAACGAATGGATGCCTCGTACACAAATGCGGACATAAATAAATCTTCCAAGTGGAAATGGACAGACCAAATGCCTCACAGGATATTTCCTCAGCCCACTAAACAGATAATCCATATCACCCCATTTGGACACCAAAGCTAGCCTTAAATATAGCCAAACGGCTAACAGCTCTTACCTCTCAAGCACCCATGGCCACGTCAGAAACGCAGTCACATGATGATGGTGCCGCACTCCCAGGTGGCAAACATATGGGTTATTTATACCCCCATGGAGCAGAACTAAATAACTATTCACTCCTGTGATAGATATCAAGTGGGGCATCCGCATACTGCTACATTTACATAATACATTAGTGGCACTAATGCACTAACACACTATACGCAGCCATAATATGAGCCGATTATACTCTGTTATTATAAGATATGATGACATTGATACTACTGCAAAGATGGGTGTATAAATGGCCTATACAGACAAAAGAATGTTGACAGTAATACCTTTGGGCAGATGATTGAATGGCTTTCAGTATGGAGTATTTGAGTAGATTTGATTGCTTTTGTAGACTGATTAAGCAAAACAAACAACAATAACATAAATTGAAATAAATCGTCTGTAAGTTAACGTGATCGTACAGATGTAGCTAAGTTTGCACCAGCTCAATTATAACTGCACACCAGTGTGTTCATGTTGACTGATCTTAACTAACTGAATAGGAATGAAAAAAAAAGACTTCTGGTATCGTTACATCACTATTACAAGTGACTCGGCATAATATAATGATTTTTATTTTTTTTTTTACACATTTTGGATAATTTTAATTAAACATTTTGCTTAAATGGTACTCAAACTCACATTATTTGGTTGCTAGGGTGTTCTAGGTTGTGGTTTACTAATCATAAGAGCCCACTCTAGATGTAGTTCGGGTCAGGTCCCTCCTTCAATGTAAGTTTGTTCACTGGTTTAATTGGCCACCAGGTGAAAATCGTTAGTCTCATCTCTTTGAAGAGGAATAGCATACCTCTCCTCAACAAGCCACATGATTTGAGCTATAGAGTTACATACTGAAGTTTAATTCTTAGTATGATAATAATGATGCTTGCCTTACCACTACAAATCAAGCACACCAGAATTTAAAGAAATACAAGGCTTTGGTCTGTGGTGACGTTTCAGTTTGTGAAGAAAAGATGTAATGTTTGAGGGTCCAAAATACATCACAAGGATAATCTGTATGAATGCCTCATACAGATAATACATTGTATAGCCCCAGAGAGCTGCACAGGCCCACAGGAACCACAGGAGGGCTCTGCTTCACATTGTCTACACTTTACTAGGTTCACTCTCTTCAAAAACACATAATTGCTCCCAAGGAGCAAGTGCCTGAAAGTGATATGAAAAATATGGCTCATCACAATCCATTCTTGACAACTTCATCTTGTTGTACATGTTTTGTGCAGCACACACATGAGGCACTATAGGCTTCTCCTCCAACATTGTGTGCTTTTTTTTTCAGGGTAACAGGCACAGAATCTCTCCGGATAGCTTATTCCACAGGTCGAGCCAGGAAAACAACATAAAAGCCATTCTGTGAAACAGTTACATGGCACACGTAATGTTGCAGCTAAGACGGTGGAGATCAAACTCCTGGCACAGAGATGAAGCTTTGATAGGAGCTGTATGCCCTAAATTAATTTGGTTTTGAAACGTATCTGACATAAAGCACTGCCTTGTGTGGGAGGGGGATTTTTTTTATAAAATGTGTCTGTATTCACATGCAGTTTGCTTAAGTTACATTAGAATTGCTTCAAAATTACATCAGCTTCAAGGTATTGCATTTAAAGATGGACTTAAATTACTAAAGTTTTAGACAACTACCCTTACAAAAAATCAAAACTAGCCACAAACTTGCAGCAAATTTGCAGTTCTTTATTTTCACATGCAAATGAGCTTTTGATTCACTGCAAATGTTTGCCAGAAGTTTGCAGCTCTTAGCTGGCAGTGGTGAACCTCCAGCAAACCTTTGGCAACAATGGACAATTTTCTGCAAGTTTGCTGCAAAGCTCATTTACATGTGAAAATTATAAATTGCAAATTTACCACAAATTTGCTATGAACTCTCAATTTTCATAAGAGCAGACATGTTTTAAAGGAATATTCCAGGTTCAATCCAAGTAAAGCTCAATCATTTGTGGCATAATGTCAATTATCACAAATATTAATCTTGACTCGTCCCTTTTTTCTTAAGAAAAAGAAAAAAAGGCAAACATCTGGGTAACAGTGAGGCTCTTACAATGGAAATGAATGGGGGCAATCTGTACATGTTAAAAATACTCACTTTTTAAAAAGAATAGCCACAAGATGTAAACAATGTGCATTTTAACATGAATTTAGTGTGATTAAATCACTGAAACTTTTCTTTGTAAAGTTATATCCAGTTTTACAACTTCATTGCCATGACGATGGAACGCTGTAAACCCAAAAACGAACGTACATTTTTTTTAAAGGGGTCATGACATACTCTTTTTATTAAAAAAACGTATTATCTTAGTGAAGCTTCTTTGCACCAAAACAGATTTCATTTAATAATATATGATAATTTTCTACCCTGTCTCTGGCCCTCTGTCTGAAAAGCTTAGCTTAGGCCTCAGCATCTCTTTTAAACTTCACTGTTATGAATGGCTAACATTGTGCAGCCCTTTGAATACACAGCTATAGACCATTTCAAGAATGTAAGAATAATAAAGGAATTAGAATGTTACTGCGCATGTCTGGCCCTGAAGTATTTCTGGTTGCGGCAGCCCGGCACTGTCAAAATAAAATGACTAGCATGTCCTTTTAGAGTCTAGCTAAATAGACTCTAAATATACTCAAAATCATAATACAATGCACTGCGAAACATGATATGCACATATTATAACCTGTGGTGATCCAATCAGGAACTTTGTTAAGCTTCAGTCTTTCTTTCCAGATGCTGCGATTCTTCAACCTAAAGGCCAAAGCACTGGCACGACAGCTCACATCTTCCATTCTCTGGAGGACATGTCAGTCCTCGACACTGCCATCCACCAAGGGGAGCACCGCTGCCATCCGCCATGAGACGGAGTAGCCCTACTGCCTGGATGCGGGGAATGGCCGCTGTCCGCGGGGCAAGTGGGGACTGGACTCCCTGACCGCCTGGCGCGATGGAGCCCTGCCATCCCCCAGAAATGTGGAGGTGTCAAGAGCAGACCACTGTCTGCGAGGGGAGGAGGCAAGCAGCTCCCCGACCGCCTGGTGTGATGGAGCCGCTGCCAGGGGCAGAGGAGTGCCCTGCCGTCCCCCAGAAATGTGGAGGTGTCAAGAGCTGACCGCTGTCTGCGAGGGGAGGAGGCAAGCAACTCTCCGACCGCCTGGAGCCGTAGGGCCGCTGCCAGGGGCGGAGGAGTGTCCCCACAGGAACACGGAGGGGCATTCTGTCCGCTGGGGGTCGGAGGTCTGCTGACTGCCTGAGAGAGTGGAGGAGTGATCGAGGACCACACCAATGGCTCATCAGAGAACTGGTGAGTGAATTTCTTTTTCTCTCTCCTCTGGACCACGAGGGTCGCCGGTTCCCATTAACCCCCTTACAGTCACAAAGTAGAGAAAATCCAAACATTGGATTTTTGCTGCTTGGTTTAATTAAATATTGTTTTTGTTTTGATGGGAAATTTTTGAGTCCTGAAACTTACAGTATATTTCTGTAGTACAGTGAACAGTAACATATCAAAAGATCAAGGAAAATTTTATTCTCATATCATGAGAATAAAACAAATGAATAGCTCAAATACAAAAACTTCTCGTTTGGCACTCAGTGAAGGCGGTCGCATTTTCTCTCCCTCCCCTGACCTCCCTGCTTTGCTCTCTCGTCACGTCTAGTCAACTGTCTTGTACTTTTGAGAGACTCTCACAGCACTGCTCTCCAAACTAAGAAATTATTATGGATTTGATCAACTGGTCTCTCAACGCAATTGACACCATCTTCTCGAAGAGAAGCTTGGGTTCGGGGGAACCTAACTGTCCTGACGGAACGTTTGCAGCTGGCTACACGATGGACGCGTGGGAGAGGTGGCGGGTCGTGTGTCTGGCGGTTCTTTCCGTGGAGGACGTTGAAGATATCTACCTATTCGGAACCATGATAACAGGTCTTCTGCTGATTGGATTAGGCATTGCCCTGGGTTATCGAAGAATTAAGAAGACGGAGACAGCTGTCCAAAGCCTCACAAGGCTGCCCGTCATGATTGAGGCGGTGGGCAGAGTTGTCAGCACTTAGACTCTCAATATGGATAACATCATGAAGGAGCTTACAGCTTTGCAAAGGCAAATGGATCGTTTAAGAGACCAAAATGGACATGAAGAATAGCCTGAGAAATTGCAGCTATTCGCCCCAAGACAAAACATCTCAATCTTATCTGTTTCGGCACCCAGCAACCAGCACTGGCCTTGGCCAAGGCCGCTGATGGATCAACAACTCCCCTGGTTAGAGCACTGCAATGAGCCGCTCTCGCATTCCCTCCCCCCTCCCAAAACACCCTGGGATTGTGACCTTCTGGCGAATCTCTGGGCTCACACACACACAAGACTTTACACAAATACAGATATGCATCCGACCCCACACCCCATCCCACGCCTTCACCGCTTCGTACCCCCCAGTCTGACAGGCGGGTCTGTGACCAGCGCCGAGAATGGCTGCAGGACCAGATGGCTGTCTGTCAGTGCTGGGCTACCTCCATCCCCCACTCCCCTACCCTGTTGCAAGTTTTTGTTATGTTGTAGATGTACTGATTATGTGCTAAGTGTTGCTGAGATGTTTTTTCCTGTTCCCATACTGTAATCCTAACAGGAGCATAGTCTGGGGGTTGCTTTTTTTATCTCACCTTTCCCCATGTAATGCTGTATATCTTCTCAATTCCCTGTCTTCCTGCCCTGTCTACCCGTTGTCATATTGTATGTTTGTATGGGCAGGATGATGGCCAATTTCACTGGTTACTTTTACTTGTGACTATGTGACAATAAAGGGTTACTACTACTACTACTAAATAATACATGAGCTTTAACAGAAAAATGTATGTATGTGTTTTTAAAAATATATAATGTTTCCATTCTTTACTGCCTTTAAACTCTCTAAAAACTGGCCAAATTCACATTTAAAGAAATGTCAAGATCAATTTATTCCACAAATGCTGTAGATTGAGCTTAACTGGTATTGAATCTGAATACTCATTTAAATACACCTTTCAAACTATACAAAATATAACATATATATTCAGTTGTAATTTTCTGTGATGTATGTAGCATGCGTCTATACTCTATAAAACTGTATAGGGGCATTTGAGGCTCACAATTCTATGGCATGAGATCTACTTTTTCATAATGCCATTATAGTAAGATCTACCATGCATTATAGGCACTGTTGTCATGATACCAAAATTTCAGTAGTCTGTACTAGCGATGGGAAGTCCGATTCTTTTCCGCGAACTGGTTCTTGCAGACAGTTTGTTTCAATGAACTGGTTAAAAAAATGATTCACCAGTTCATTTACATCACTGCGTAATGACATCACTATACATAATGTGAATACAGAGGCGTTGCAGAATAGAGACACACAAACATCTAGGTTATTTACTTGTTACTTGTTACCTCTGATCCCTGATGGAGAGAACGAGACCTTGTGTTGAATGAAGAGACAATAGGTGACTTTCTTGTAGGCCTCGGCTACCTTTGAGAAAAGGCCAATGAGAATTTGGCAGACAGAATTTGCATGTCCCTCCCCCGGACATATGTTTATAAAGGGAGGGAATCATGCATCTGTTCATTCAGGTTTTGAACTGAGGAGCCGAGAATAATGTTTGGCCATTGCAATGGCTCGGTTCAGTGTCGTGGCCACGGGGACACAACGTCTTGTTCCCTCCATCAGGGAATGGAGGTTACAACAGTAACCTAGACATTCCCCGTCTGTTGCTCACTTCGACGTTGTGTCGAGTGAAGCGACACTAGGGGTCCCTATTCAATCATGGCATACGCAGAACTGTGTACGTGCGCTGCTGACACAGGTGCGGGCAGGCAGTTGTGTGCGAAAGCAACAGGCTGCATCAGACTGCCCGAACCCTTACCCAACGCCCCATAAAAATCATCATAAATATTTTAGGTTGAACAAAGCCACACCTTTACTCTCTCTCTGTTTCTCTCTCTGTTTCTCGCATAGAGTAAAAGCGGCTGGGGCCATCTTAACGCTATTACACGCATCGGGGAAGGTGTTTTTTTCCAACTCCTATTCATTCAGGTGGAAATGACCCCACAGAGACCACCACCTGCCCAGGCTGGGGGGAGGTAAAGAGTGGCGAAATTCGTCACATTGGTTTTCAGAAATTGCGTGGTGGTAGATCCTACCTGCTGCAAGGGAGGAGTTGCTACAGACACGGTGACCGAGGGGCAGTGGGGACTGCCCAAGGGAGATGCGGGTCCACCAGTAAGGCGAAAATACACACAGGGGGGTTCATCTACAAGGGCCCATCCTGTGGCACCTATTCCAGTACAGAGTAATTTTAGTACCGTAGTGGGTCTGGTCGGGGAATTCCTCCGCTGAATTTGCGGACCAGATGGCTAGGGAGGAAGAACATCCAGGGAGTGCGAATCTAGTGGACTCTCCTGGGGAAAAAGAGTGCAAGTGATCACCTCAGTGGAGGGAAAAGGCACTATGTGCAAGCGGAACACCCGGTTAGATGTTCTGCATTCCCGAGTTCTACGTTCTTGGACCTGAGAGAACACAAGATGAGATCGACTCAACCCTGAGATTGTAAAATCTTTTAAAGGTATTGGGTGTTGCCCAGCCAGCTGCTCTGCAAATGTCTGCAAGGGAGGTGCCATTGGCTAGTGCCCACAAGGATGCCACACTTCTCGTCGAATGTGCTCGAACCTGCAAGGGGACAGGCACGGCCTGGGTGTGATAGGCCAAGGCGATGGCATCAACGACCCAGTGGGAAAGCCTCTCTTTGGAGACAGCGTTCTCTTTCCACTGTCCACCAAAGAGAAGAACATCTAAAGCTCTGCATGCAGTCCACATAGGTACGCAAAGCACCTACCGGACACAGCAGCGGAAAGGTTGGGTCTGCCTCCTCCCACGGCAGCGCTTGCAGATTCACTACCTGGTCAATGAAGGAGGTCATAAGAACCTTGGGAATGTAGCCCAGTCGCGGTCTTAGGATGACATGGGTGTCTGCTGGACCGAACTACAGGCAAGTGTCGCTAACAGAGAACACTAGCAGGTCCCCAACCATCTTGATGGAAGCAAACGCGATCAGGAGGGCCGTCTTCAAGGAGAGGGTTTTGAGCTTGACTGATTCTAGTGGCTCTAAGTGGGGTCACTGAAGGCCTGAAAGGACCATGGAGAGATCCCATAAGGGGAACAGGCATGGCCTGGGAGGGTTCAGCCTCCGGGCGCCTCTAAGGAACCTGATAATCAGATCATGTTTCCCTAGGTACTTACTGTCCACTGCGTCGTGGTGAGCAGATATGGCAGCTACATAAACCTTCAAGGTGGAGGGGGACAGCCTCCCCTCCAGCCTCTCTTGCAGAAATGAGAGCACTGACCCAACTGCGCATATCTGCAGGTCTTCAGATCAGGAAGAACACCAATTTGTGAACAAGTGCCACTTCAGGGTGTAAAGTTGCCTAGTAGAGGGAACTCTGGCGTGGTTGATCGTGTCTATGACAGCAGGGGCCAGCTGTGTGCCAGTGCGTAGGTTGCGAGGGGAGCCTCCGCTAGGGAGTACCAGAGCGGGCAGTGGGAGGTCTCTTGGGAAGCGAAACATAACTACCTGTGGTTTGGTGAACCACTCCCAAATCAGCTGGACTGCCATAGGGTGGAACCTCCACTCTCCACTGAGTGTGCCTTGTCGTGATAGCGCTTCCGCTGCTGTGTGAGGTTCCCTGGGATGTGAGTGGTGTGTAACGAACAGAGCACATGCCACCTTGTGATTTATGTAAGCTATCGTAGCAGTGCTGTCTGAACGTGCATGCCCCGTATTAGTGGGTGAAATGAAAAAGAGAAAGGATTAAAGCCAGAAACTCTAGGTAGTTGATGTGCCAACGCAGACAGGGCCCCGTCCAGGAGCCGGCAGCTGCGTGCCCATTGCACACGGTGCCCCAACACTGTTTTGAGGTGCCTGTGGTGACCAGAACGCATCAGGACACCTGCTGTAGGGGGACTCCTGTCCGCAGAAAACAGAGGTCTGTCCAAGGGTTGAAAGTCTGGCAGCAGGTGGGGGTGATGAACACACGGTACACGCCCTAGCACCATGCCCATCTCGGGACTCAAGTCTGAAGCTAGTGCTGAAGCGGTCTAAGCACCTGGTCCCTGTTGGCACACAGTGACTCTCAAGAGTGGGCTACGATGAGCCAGTTGTCGAGGTAATTGAGTATGCAGAAGCCCACTTCACTTAGCAGGGCAAGGGCTGCCTCTGCGACCTTTGTGAAGACGCAAGGGGGCAGGGACATGCCGAAGGGGAGGACCTTGTACTGATATGCCTGGCTGTCGAAGACGTGGAAGTACGTGTCCTTCAGGTCTACCGCTGCAAACCAATCTTGATGCTGGACACAAGATTGAATGTCTCTTTGCATGTGCATTTTGAACGGGAGTTTGTGCAAGGCCCGGTTTGAAAATTCTCAAATCCAAGATCGTTCGTAAACCGGTGCCTTTCTTGGGTACGATGAAGTAAGGGCTGTAGAAACCTTTCTTCATCTCGGCTGGAGGGACAGGCTCTATTGCATCTTTGAGTAAAAGGGTCACGATCTCTGCATGTAGGTTGTTGGCATCTTCTACGTGCACCGAGGTAAAGCGGACACCACTGAAAGGGGCGGGGACCTAGCAAACTGAGTCCAGTGGCCAAGTCAGATGGTCCTGGCCAGCCAGGGCGACGGGTTGGGAAGTTAAATCCACGCGTCCAAGCTCCGTGCGAGGGGCACTAAGGGGATGATTGTTTTTGACATACCTGGCGAGGCTTCAGAGCGGGATGGAGCAGATAATAGCATCAGGATGCAAAAGTGCGTCCCGAGGCTTTGGTGCTGTTAAACGACTCGAAGCACTTACCTTGCTCCTCACACCCGGTAGGGAGCGGGTTAGTGACTGAGGAGGAGGTCCTCTAGACTCATCAGAACCGGCCAGTTGGGGGCAGCAGTCATGGGTCCGCGTCCGAGGTGCAGGGACTGCTGGAGTGTGGCACCGGGCTGCCGTGAAAACGGCATTTGCGGGCCAGATGACCCAGGGAATGTGGAACTCACACTTTTATTGAGAATGTGAGTACCGTAGCCCAAGGGGGTGTGGCAAAGGAAATCATTTCAAATAATGATTCTCCTCCGGGTGACAGAGTCTGCTTACCAGCTCCGGAGCAAACATCTTGTTCCCTGGGTCGTCACCCTCACACTAGGCCTGCCGACCCAAAGGCGGCAGTCCAGTCGAGTCTTCTGCGTCAGATTTCGAAACGCTCTCCGATGCAGCAGCGAATTCATCATCCAGCCCAGGAGGCTCGAGCAAACAGACTGGCCGTGAGGCGAGCCACTCTCACCTCGAGCTTGGACGGAAGTCAATGAGCGTGCAGGGGGGCGGGTGGTTCGTGGGGATCTACCCAACTTCGCCCAGCAGTTCTCGGCGGTGAAGAAACAGACAGAGGCCATTTCCCACATCATGCCCTGCTGCTGTTACAGCATGGGCCGTGCTCCGTCTGCTCGCCGAGGGCGTCCTCCTGCGGCTTCCAAATGCCAGGCAGCTCCGCCTGTTACCTTTGCTCTTCAGGGAGGTGCAGATAGCGGCCCAGCAACTTCCTGCCACCAGCCTCCTCAACTACAAAGACCTGAAGAAGGCGATCGTGCAACAGGTTGGCCATAGTCCTGAGCAGAACGGCCAGCAATTCACAACCCTGAAGTTTGGGAAACATGGCTGCACGTTTGCTTTCACAGAACAGCTCCAGGATGCCTGTCGAAGATAGCTGCTGGCTGAGGGAACCCGCGGCACCATGGGTATCGTCCACCTGGTGACACTGGAGCAGTTCATCTCTCAACTCTCTGGGGTGATGGCCAGGTGGGTCCGGTGGCACCACATAGCTCCACTGGAAGAGGCTGTTCAGCTGGCAGAAGACCACATTATGTTGTTTCCAGGAGGCAGCAAGTCGGAGTGTCAGGCACAAGAGACAGATTAAGATATAGTAACTTGTGATCAGTGTTGACTCGAGACGCAAACTATTTCAAACGATTCAGTTCAACGAACTGGTTCAACTCGTTTACTAATAAGAAAGGTTCAAAAGAAGGATTTTGTTCACAAACAGGACATCACTTGTCTGTACCATAACAGAAAAATTGGATGATTCTTGATACCAAAACTAATATTAACTTGTTGTTTCACGTAGGACACAGTAAATTTCGCAGCCAATGCTACATACGATGTTAAATATAACTGGTCACATCGTGAGAAGAATTATATTAAAAACGTTTACATTTAATATATTATTAACTACTTAAGTAGACTAGACTAAAAAAAAGTACTTTGTAGCATCAGATTGCAGTAGAGTTTCAAAAGGGTCTGTTCCAAACCTTTTTTTTGCTGTCTCGTTGCCTACATAGGCCTTCTATGACAGAATCGTAATTAAAATCGTGTGTTTGTATGTGTAAAATAATTTAAGAATATTAATAATATAAAATATAATCATAATTACAATATATTATATTATAATAAAAGTATATGTTGACCTCATCCATTTGATCTTACTTTGCAGCCATCAGGAACAGCCTTCTTTAGGTAATGTTCTGCTTCTTTTTTTCTCACTCTAAATAGTGATTCTTATTAGAGGAAACTTCTGATTCATCCAAACTAGAACTGCTATGCTGAGTCGTGATGTAATGGGACACATTATAATGAAATCCAGATGAACATATTCCCGTCCAAATATTAAATACTCTATGTGTGTAACACACTTTAGATGCATTCACAGACTCATGAGTGAAATATAACATACACAATGTCATTAATCGCGCTGCGCAACAGAGCCCCGTAATGGACTACAATTTCATTCATGGGAATCAGCAGATTTCAGGGAAAAAACACTGGTGAACAAAAAGCATGAGAGAAAGTGAAAAGCTGTAAAAGAGCAGATGATACGTTCCCAGGAGTTGAACAGGCTGCCTCTGGCACTCCGATACAAAGCTCTTGTGGAACAGTTCTTGTGGTAACTGGCATTTGTCAGTGTTGTAGTGTTGTGATCTGGTGTGCCTGGTTAATGTTGTGAGCAGTTCAGAATGGGATCGGAGGGGGTGTGGAATTGATCCAGGAAAACAGCATCAAGCCCCACATTCAGCTCAGACTAAACTTATACCTCTAATACCAAACAATCACGATTGTTTTAATATTTGTACCAATGAGGTGGCTTAGTTGTAATGGGTTTTAATATTAGACATAAAATTGAGCATATTGCAAAATTGTAAACATTAACCCATGTTGAATGAATCTCTAATTAGTAGTCATCTAACAGTGATGTGTTTGTTGAAAATCAGCATTTTTGTGTGACACAGATAGAGATTTTTACAGAACTATCCAAGCACCACATGGGGAAGATGACGTGAAGTTATACCAAAAAATTCCTTCCAAGTCTTTGTTCATGAGCCACGGTCATGGCTGGTGAGAATTCTTCCTGGAGGTCTTTGTTAAATCACCAACAGCCAAGAGGGCTCACCCAGACCAAGTCAAGCATGCGTCATAGCATCATGACCATTATAAATCTGTGACATACATTCCAACCACAGATACCCAAAGGACTTATGTGGGACAAACGTTTCTGTATGAAAGAAAAATCACAAATGAGATCTTAGGAATGTCTCAAATGTTTCTTTTGACAAAAAATAGAATAAATGGAAAGTAAGTAGAGACTTTAGTGAGAAGAAAGACACTGGCCTTCTCAAATGTCTACTCGAGTAGTACTAGGTTATATCTCAATATTTTATGCCGTGCTCAGATTTGCCAATAGAAAGTCCACGATCAGAATTTCAATATAATATCAACTGTCTCAATTGAACTCCGTTGTCTAATTTTTACTCTTTCTTTATTGTTCCTAAGGATTTTTTCTACATAAACATTGGTGGAAAATTGTTACATAAAACTAAATTGAGAACTCAACTAAGCAATCATTTGTCCTCTGGAATGGTCAGTGTGTACACTGCTCAATATCTATTGCTGCATATACTGTAGTGTAACACAAAGGACGGGCAAGGAGGAGGCGGGAACCGGCTAAACAGTAAACGTAAAGTTTAATGGTAAACTTAAAACCAACATAAACAAACGTGCATCTCTCTCTCGAACCGCCATCTCAGGCCGCCCCTTTATCTCACTCTCCCACTGATCAGCTAATTCAGCGCCGGCTGTGCTCCATCATGGGCCGGCCACGCCCTCCTCCTTGTCACATGTAGTATGTGATTTGCACTGATTAGAAAAAATGTTGGTCTTTTTCTCATCCAAACCTATCATATGACATCCGAAGACATGGATTAAAATTATTCTTCAATATATCTTTGTTTTCCATAGTAAAAAAAAAATAAAAAAAAGTCAAGATAAGGGTAAATGATGAGAGAATTTTCATCTATGGGTGAACTACTCCTTTAGGGTAAATTTTGAACCAGACACATCTAACTATGATTTCACTATACACCAAGTACTGACTAGTACTTATTATGACTACAAATAAATGTCCAACAACAAATAATTTATCCGTCAACGCTGAAATCCGAAAATGCTGCACGAAGTAACAAAATAACCACCAATCGGAACATATTTGATGTTTAATATATAGTTAAAGCTGCACTACGTTAATGTGTGCTCTCTAGTGACATCTGTGGTTGAAATTAAAAATGGCAAGTGATTTGTGGAAGAACATTTTACAAGAACACATGGTGGTTCCACACTGCTCCTCTGGTGAATTAATTTCTTAATTTGAGGTTACCTGAACATCGCCTGAGTGTGATTATGACTGAGAAATCATGATTTGAAGTCATAACATGCTATTTTCATGTTGATATTATTATGTTATACGATTAAACATTTAAAATTAAATATTACTTGCTTTGATGAAGATAAACAACACTTTTATGTGCATATTTTTAATGAATGAATTGCACACTTTTCTGACACTACACTCAAAACGCTTTTACATTACAGCAGAATCTCCAGAATCACCGCCAGTGACAAGTATATTTTAATATGATTTTTCAAGTGTTTAATGTTTGTATTGTGTTATACTTATTAATTTAAGAGGTGAAATTCATGATACTGCTGATTTGAGTTCAATGTAAGACTTACATTAATTACATTATTAATATTGTCAATGAAATCACAGATGAAAACATTAGATTGAAAGGTTTTTGATTTCGTCAACAATAACAAAGACAAGATCTGAACGCGCTAACACAGGCAAAATTAACCACTTTAAAACTGGGTAAATACCTCATTCAAATGCATTCTATTTATACATGAGCTTCATCAATATATCCACAACATTTATGAAACAACTTATATCTACACAACGAAACAAATGAACATGTGAAACTGAACTAAATGACGTTGCAAGTCAGAATATGCAAAATTTGCATTGTGTAACTTGCGTTGTGAATACGTATAGTACAATAAGAAACACACTACACGGTAATGTATCCTTTCACGGAAAATTAAAAGCATGAAGAATTCAGAGAACAGCTAATACTTCAGTATATTCATTATTTCAGGAACTCTGGCTTTTCACAACAAGGACAGAATGCCTATGTACATTTATACTGTATGGTTGATATGTTTAAAAAATATATATATATTTGGAAATTTTATAAAAATTTGGTCTGTTACAGTTTGAAATTTGTATCCATTTTGCACATCATCATCATTTAAAATAAATTATTTTAGTTGACTAAAATGAATGAATATGACATGACGAAATATTTTTCATATTTGACATTTTCGTCATAAGACTAAAACTGTGACTAAAAGTGAAATAACTGAAAAAATGAACACAGCAGTTGGTAAAGCATGTGAAACTGTAGGCCTAATATCACTGTAAACTAAAAACATAAAACGAGCTATAATCAACCCGAATTCCTAAAAAGTTGGAAAACTATGAAAAATTCCAAAAAAAGCAAAAGGGAGTGATTTTTAAGTTATATTCACCCTTTGCTATATTGAAAGCACTAAAACTAAACATTATATGATGTTTTATCTAGTGAAATTCATTGTTTTTTCAAATCAGATGATTGCAACCCTCTCCAAAAAAGTTGGGACAGTCGAGTGTTTACCGCTGTGAAACATCAGCATTTCTTCTAATAACACTTATTAAGCATTTAGGCACTGAATACACAAGTTTGTTAAGTTTAAAAAGTGGAATTTCCCCCCATTCATCCATTTTGCATGTCTTCAGCTGCACGACCATTGTTTTTTGAAGTTGTCCTGCTGAAAAGTCTGGGACGTCCCTGGAAAAGACGGCGCTGGCTGGCAGTATGCTGCTCCAAAATGCGTACATGCGCACTGACACTGGCCCATACTGGCACTGGCTTTTGGACCTGACGCCGATAACAGCTTGGATGTTCGTTTTCCTCTTTGGCCCGGAGAACAAGGTGGCTGTGTTTTTCAAAAACTTATTGAAATGTGGACTCATTGGACCAAAAAACATGTTTCCATTATTCTACTTCCTATAAGATGAGACCGAGCCCATCAGCTAAGTCATCAGCACTTCTGGACAGTGTTGATGTAGGGCTTCTGCTTTACATAGTAAAGTATTAACTTGCATCTGTGGATGCAGCAGCGAGTGGTTTTGACTAACTAAGGTTTACTAAAGTAATCCCAAGCCCCTGTTCATGATATCCATTACAGATGTATGATGTATTTTAAGACAATGATGTCTGAGGGATCAAAGATCACATACATTCAGAAGTGGTTTTCATCTTGACCTTTACGCATCGAGATTTGACCAGACTCCTTGAATCTTTTAACAATATTGTGCACTGCAGATGGTGAAAGTGCTGGATTATTTGTTGAAGCATCTGTTGGCAAAATTACAAGTCTCGAAAGATCCTTGCTCTTGAAGGACTAGGCTGTTTTTGGAGGCTCCTTAAATATGAAACATTTGCCTGACCAGTTTAACATCTCCTGTTTCACATTATCTTGCTCTTTTAACTTGTCAAAATTTGATCAGTCTTAACTTGCCACTGTCTCAACTTTTTTGGAGCGTATTGCAATCATATGATTTGAAATTACTGTACATTAAATAAAAATCACAAAAAATATAATGTGTATCTGTAGTGTTTTCAATTTAGCAAAGGGTGAATATAAATTACAAATCATTACTTTTTGTTTTATTAGCATTTTTCTTACTGTCCCAACTTTTGTGGAATTGGGGTTGTAATAAAGTGGTTGTGAGTGTATATACAATAACAGACAATTTTCTAGTATCTTCAGGAACACTTGACTGGTTCTAAAATGAACATGGAATCCATGCAAATAGTTTTTCTTTATGTCCAGGCATGCCAATTTGCCCCACATAGACTTGTGTTTTCAGTAGGCAGCACATGCTTCAGGAGCCAAATGCTCTAAAGCAAATATAAACAGTGATCCAAAACTGAGAGAAATCAATAAAAGTCATGAATTCACAGTCCATACAGAGTCTGGAAAGAACAAACAGGAATGCATCAATCAAATGTTTGGGAACAACTGCATGTATTGTGATGCACTGTCCCATAAACCATTCATAATGCGCATGGTGAAATAAATGAGGTCATAAACAGCGTGTCTTAATATAAGCACACTGTGCAGACAAGCTGCCCAAAGTGTGTGTAATATTTCAGACACGCAGCACTAAAAGATCGCTGATGTTTATTGTAACTAGGAAAAAAAAAAGTAACGCAAGTGCATTTGCATGTTTCACTTTAAACTGTGTAACTGTTTCAGGGTCCAAATTGAAATATGAAAGAGGTGAATAGAGTTGACGCTCATTGAAATGAGGCAAAGTAATGCAAGATTGTATGTACACTAACAAAACCATGACTCATTCTTGCTCATGACTCATTGCTGGTATTTGCAACATTAATAGCCAATGAGAGGAAGCTAAAACAAGCAACACCCTGCCGCGTTTATTATTGACGTGCTCAGATGAACGTGTGGGGTTCACTGAGGTCTTCCACACAACAGAGCGTTCATGCACTGCTTACAAAAGAGTATAAACATTGCTGCCTTTGCTTGATATCGTAACTGCTTGGCAAAACTAAATGGCTTATTTAGAACCCTTGGAAACAAACGGATTGCTCTGAGGCCAGAAACAATCCCTACTCAAGTATGCGAGACACGGATGCTTGCCCAATGCGTTGCAATTGCGAGGTCCCATTGTAGCACATAAACTGCATTCTTGCTTTACTGTAGTGATAACAAACCACAGTACTCAATCGGTAGAGTTAATAGAGTTACCTTCAAATGCCCAAATGGGGTGCAAAATTAGAATTTTGTGGACTACATGAATAATGTGACTCGAAATGCAGTATTTTGTGACAAAATGCAATTACACTTAAAGGAATGTTCCGGGTTCAGGACAAATTGAGCTCAATCGAAAGCATTTGTGGCATAAAGTTGATTACCACCAAAAATTAATTTTTCTTTAAAAAAATGGCAAAAGTGAGGTACTTACAATGGAAGTGAATGGGGGCTGATTTTATAATATTAAAATATTTTTTCAAATGTATAGCCAGAAGGCATAAAGGATATATGTGTAAACATTATTTTAGTGTGATAAAATCTCTTGCAAACATTTTCTGTGTAAAGTTTTACAACTGGATACAACTATAATCACTGGCTTCTGATAACGGCTGTCTGCGCGTTCATGAGAGAGTCGAGTTCTGGCGTACACTCCAGAGAGAAGTGACGAACGCAGAAGCACAGGGGATAGAGGAAGCCAGGGATTATATTTTATAAAGTTATAAATGTTAATATTTTCTTACAAAAACACATCACTTTGCTTCAGAAGGCCTTTATTAACCCCCTGGAGCCGCATGGATTACTTCTTTGATGGATGGATGTGCTTTTTTGAGCTTCAAAATCCAAGATACCATTCACTCCCATTATAAAGCTGGGAAGAGACAGGATATTTTTTAATACTCAGATCGTGTTTGGCTGAAAGAAGAAAGTCATATACACCTAGGATGGCTTGAGGGTTAGAATTTTCTTTGTATTTTTTTATTTTTGGGTGAACTAACCCTTTAATGGCAAATTTGCAGCAAAGTTGCTGCAATTTTGCTACAGATAATTTTCACATGCAAATGAACCTTGCGGCATATTTGCAGCAAATTGTGTATTGTTGCCAAAGGTTTTCCAGAGGTTGACCTCTACTGGTGAAGAGCTGCAATCTTCTGGCATATATTCACATCAAAACACAAATTTGTGGCAAGTTTGGGGCTAGTTTACATTTTTGTAAGGGTCACTGTAACCACAACTTTTTCTAATTTTTTTTACTTAACTTGTATTGAACCCGGAACATTACTTAAAATGTATATTGTGCACAGATTGACAAAAGCCAGTTGCATTTTGTCTTTAGAATGTAATGTCGGCACTTCATTTTGTGCACAAAATTCTAAACCAAAAACTGATTTTTGCACAAAACTGAGACAAGTTCCTTCTATTTTGTGAACATAAGGGTGAATGTTCTTTTAGTTTCACGAATAACAGAAACACCTTTCATTAAAGGGGCTGTCTTGGTCACGAAATGCATGTCGTCCACAATAACTCTTTTTGTGGACTAAATGCATTTTGTGACATGCTGAATCATGAAATTAAGGTACAAAATAATTTTTCAGACTTAATGTATTTTGTGATGAGGAATCAAGAAATGGAATTTATAAAAAAACATTTACTGGACTTGATGCATATTGTAACATGCTGGGTGCATGCATTTTGTCCATGAAAGGTGTTAGGTGAAAGATGTTATCCACAACATGAAAAGTACATTCACTGTCCACAAAATGGAAAGAGCTTTGTCTATTCTCGTAGACAATTGCAACCATCTTTTTTCTGTATGTGCACAAAATGCATTAAAGTGTAATTATATTTCATCATCTATTATTGCATTTGTGTCTCGTTATACATTAAATCCATGAAAATAGACATTTTACCCGTGGCGACCCATAAGCCCCTGCCATTAAACCAGATTATTATTATTTTGGTAGCTAGCTATGAACATGTTTATAAGATCTAATCCTTGTTTATTTACCTTTTTTGTCTTAGGTACCCTCATAGCCCTATCTGTAAGGTTTAAGTACCAATTCATCATCACCAAATCTCAACACTAAATTCACATTATAGTAGATTTCCTTAAAAAGAACTGAGTGTGTCCAGTTTAGACATAGTGAGTTTTGGAAAGTGATGTTAGGTGAAATGAATTACCAGAACCTGCCAAAGTTTGCCTCACTCAAATATCACCAGACAGTGGTGGAAACTGTTGTTTACCATGAGTGCATTGTCATCATTATTCAAGTACAATTTGTTTTTAGTTTCATACATTCTTAGCTCTGCCAAAACTTCAGCAGAAACACAATATTGGTGTAATCACATCACAACTGGACATTTAGGCTTAACAGTATAATCAGTGTACTTTTCTTCTTTGAGGACAGTTTACCCTTGAACACCTTGTCACCCACAAGAGGTCTAATAAATTAATTCCACATTCACCACTGTGAACAACAGACGGTGTTTCACACATTTTATAGTAGAATGATGGACAGGTCAAATCAGAGTAGAACAACTAAAATAGAGAAATTTTATGCTTGAAAGCATGCCACCATAAATGTAATATTTTTTTGTAACAAAGGGTATTTGGGGATTAAAAAAAAGTTTTCACCACAGAATAATCTTAAGCACTGTTCTAGAGGCTTTGACGATTGAAAGCCTACAATTCCATTGGTGTGAAATTCCTTCAGGAAGAGCTCTATTACTGAGAACCAAACTGAAACAGGAACTCAAGCACACCATTAAACTAATATTTCTCATCATTCAAGGGTCTGTTATATGATTTTTTCCATTTCTGGATTTAATTCATACCATTCAAATCTCCCTGCTTTTTAGAAATTCAGAGCAAACATTTCCATGACTGCAAGCCAGCTGTGGAACTGGATCTGCAAAGTAGCTCTTATATATATTTTTATGCTAGAAACAAAATGATTTTACTTAAAAGTGTAGAATTAATTCTGTAGTTGATATATACTGTAGTTGACAGATAAGACTAAAAGAGTTAGGGAAAGTCACTGCTTTTAATTCCAAGTTAGCTGTACAGCTAATTTAGCCATTAGCTATAATGGCTAATTTAGGTGTCATAGCTAAAATAAACTGCCACATTTAGAGAACTTATTATTAATGTGCACTGTCTGTGTAAATCCAAACAGAATAAAATTTGTTTAACAAACTGTGGTTTCCCATGAGGAGACATTTGTTCTGATGAGTTCTAACATAGCTAGAGAAAGTTTATTAGCATTCTGATTCATCTCAATTGAGGTTTCTCAGCTTGTGCATGCAGCCTCGTAAGTACAACCTAAATGCTGCCATCTTAGTTCCCCTTCTGTCACTCACTCGACATGGTGTTGATGTAGTGACACTAGGGGTCGCTCTTGGGAGCCCGATTCACCTTCAGATATTTGAGAAAAGGCCAATGAGAAATTGGTGTGTTGAATTTGCATGCCACTCTCCTTACGGGTACAAAAGGGAGACCGGTATGCGGATTCATTCAGAATTTTTCTTTGGAGCCGAACAGTTGTATTGACAGCAAGCTGAATACCACTGCAGTTCCATTCACCTCTCTGCGAAGCATTGCTGTTGGATATACGGCGCATTCCAGCGGTTCTCTCTCCACCCTGCACTCTGCTGCAGACTGCTTCACGTGCCTGGGCCATAAGTACGTTGAGAAAGTGTCCGTTCACTGCGAGAACATGTCCATGGCAATGTTGCGGTCGCGACTTTCCATCTTCCAAGGGAAAGCCCTGTCCCCCTCGCGGCTCCTCCTTCCTACAGGTACGAGACTGCTTTGGCTGATGCTGAAGGCGATTTGGGGCTTCAGTGGGTACGGTTCCACTGGGTAAATTCTCACGGACTACCCACTCCCCGGTATGCTCATTCGCTTTTGTCCAGCACTGGGATGATGAAGGCTTGCCTCACTGCCAGCCTTGCTCTTCCAGAGCTCGTGAGTCAGAGATGTTGATGCATGCATCGGAGAGTGCCTTGAGATGCGCCTTGGTGATGTCAGACACCGAGGACTTGACCGGGCTGCCGCCTTCAGGCGTGGCTGCCTTCGCTCTTAACGCCATGACCCTTCTCCAGGTCCATCAGGCCAAGTCTCTGAAAGAGCTACACGAGGGTAGTTCTGATCCCGGTGTGCTACAAGAACTGCGCTTGGCTACTGACCTTGCCCTCCGAGCGATTAGGGTCACCGCGTGTGCAGTTGGGCAGACGATGTCCACGCTCGTGGTACAGAAGTGCCACCTAGGGCTGAACCTGGTCGAGATGAGGGATGTGGACAAGGCAGTTTTTGAACGCCCCCATTTCCCAGGTCGGCCACTTCGGCAATATTGTTGAGGATGTAGGGCTCACGGTTTAGTAGCCGGTTTGGTTATTAGCAATAATTAATCATTATCATAGATAACTATCAATTATTAAAATCAGTAGAACATCGATTAGAATCAATGTTAGCTTTTGAATCTTTTAAATCAACAATCATCAAATCCAATAGAATATTAATTATTATCCAAGATAATAATTAATTATTAAAATTAATTAAACATTGATTAGACTTAACACTAGCTTATTGATCCTTCAAATTAAACAATCATCAAAGATAATTGTCAATTATCAAAATCAATAGAATATTAATTAGGATTAATGTCGACGGGGCACCACCCTGGAATCAGTCCCTGATAATAACCAGACAGTATAACAGTCTCAACATTAGATTGTTCTCTTAGGAAAATTGATGTCCGTAGATAAAAGGGAACAAGGAAGGGTTGAATTTGAGCACTGGCATCCCCTGCCAGCCTTTGACACATGTGTATGCAAAACAAACCAAAACACTTCTCTTTTAATTATAACAAAGTTTATTGAAAATATAATATCAATTAATAATCAGTACACTGCAGTCAATAAACTTCCGACATTCAAACTACAAACTAAACAGTGACAGTGTGTGTGTGTGTGTGTGTGTGTGTGTGTGTGTGTGTGAGAGAGAGGAGTGACGTGCACAAAATGGCGGACGTGACTCTCGTGGTGAGTACGTCACGTGAGATTTCCGGCCAGAGAGTATGGAAGCGAATGTGGGCGGAGAGAAGCCGGTTAATGGCGTCTGTCCGTTTCCAGCATGTTTTTGCTTGACCGATAACCTGGGGACAAAGCGGAGCTTTATCACAAAGTTATCTATTAGCAAATGGTTGTGAGGGGTCGTGCGCGCGTGTGTGTGGTTAGTACGAGAGAGAGAGAGAATAAAGTGGCGGCGTTGAGGCCGGTTTCGCGATCGTGGGAGAGAAGGCAACTGTTAGTTTACCACTCAGATACGCGGTGAGCGGCTCGTAACCCGTACCGCGACCTCTGGTCCTTTAATGGATAAACACAGTATGCCAGTCTCATCCGCGATGGCGTAAACACACAACAGACCAATGTGGTTGGATTACAACACAGCAAACTCTAATTTATGATAACAGTATGTTGCATTAATACCTTGAGTATTATTAGCAGCAATGAGTGGACTCTGCAGTCCGTAAACTGTACAAAACAATAAACTTGATCCACAAGAATAACACACCTAAATATTCTATCTCTGCCCAGATGTTAACCTCTTACTTGGATTGCGTGGGGACGCATGTAGAACGTGTGTTCATCTGTCGTTCGACTCTGACTCGGTTCCTCGAGGCTCGGGTGATAACGGGAGGCCGTTTCCTCGCTCTGTTGGCGGGCGGTACGGCTGCTGATTCTTGGCGGGCTGGCGGAGAAATCAGCGACGTCAACTTGATTGAAGAGGGAAGGGAATTCTTCTTTCTTCACTTCTGCAGGCAAACGGATGAAGATTGCTTGGCACTTTCCTTCAGATCCGTTAAAGTGTTCGGTGGAACACAATGTAATGTCAACTCATCCAGTGAGATAGAGATTGTATTGCCACAGTTTCAAGTTGCACGTTACTTCCTTGTGCAACGAGGCAACACCACGTCTATACACGGCGGGCAAAGTCACTGGAAGCGCCGTAGGAATCGATTTCCGATGCATTTCTACTCCTGATGACATCATAGTTGAGGTGTGTTCTGTTGAGTGCCTCATCCAATAGGAGTTGAGAGTTCGATCCTTTGGAATTTCACACAGTTGTAAAGTGAGCAAGGCTTCTTGGGATTTGCATTTAGTTTTGTACTCCCTTTGTTTGATTTAGGCGCGGTTTTTATCAGCAAGATTTATGACTTTGTTTTTGTGGGCCTCAGTCAGGCTTTACGACTGTGTTAGGCCTGCCTTTGTCTTGTATCTGAATACATGAGGCCCTACAAGGCCTTCGCCCAGCAGTTCTCGCCGGTGAAACAACAGACTGATGCGGTCCAGCACATCTTGCCCTGTCGTGGCAACCCGACGTGGTGATAACTCTCCAACCCGTCGCAATGGTTGGCCAGAACCATCCGACTCGTCTATGCAATCCAATTCGCCAGGCGTCCACACTGGTTCCGCAGCGTTCTCTTCACGTTAGTGAAAGATGAGAGCGCCCGCGTCCTCCAGGCAGAGATTGCGGTCCTCCTTCAGAAGGACGCAATATGGCCTGTCCCTCCTGCCGAGATGAGACTGGAGTTTTATAGCCCTTATTTCATCATTCTCAAGAAGGCCAGTGGGCTGCTGCCAATCTTGGACCTGCAAGTTCTGAACCGGGCCTCGCACAGACTACCGTTCAAGATGCTGACGCAGAAGCACATTTTGAGGTGCATCCGGCATCAAGATTGGTTTGCCGCGGTAGACCTGAAGGACACGCACTTCCACATCTCAATTTTGCCTCGACAAAGAATCTTCCTACGGTTTCGCGTTCGTTGGCCGGTATAGGGTCCTCCCCTTCGGCTTGTCCCTGTCTCCTTGTGTCTTCGTGAAGATCACAGAGGCAGCTCTGGCCTCGTTAAGGGAAGCGAGCGTCCGCATACTGAACTTCCTCGATGACTGGCTGATTCTAGCACACTCTCGAGAGTTACTGTGTGCACACAGGGACCAGGTGCTCATGCACCTCAGCCATTTAGGGCTTCGGGTCAACTGGGAAAAGAGCAAGCTCTCCCCGGTTCAGAGCATCTCTTTTCTCAGCATGGAGTTAGACTCAGTGTCAATGATAGCACGCCTCATGAACGAGCACACGCAGTCAGTGTTGAACTGCCTGAACTTATCCAGGCAGCAAATGTCAGTCCCACTGAAATATTTTCATTGGCTCCTGGGGCATATGGCATCCACAGCAGCAGTCATGCCGCTCAGGTTGATGCATATGAGACCGCTACAGCACTGGCTCCAGACCCAAGTCCCGATGCATGCATGGCGCCATGGCACGCATCACGTGGCTCTTCAGCCCTTGGACAGACCTTGCGCTCTTGCGGGAAGGAGTCCTAATACAGCAAGTTTCCAGGTGCGTCGTGGTTACTATGGACACCTCCAAGACCGGCTGGTGCGCCGTGTGCAATGGGCACTCAGCTGCTGGCTCCTGGACAGGACCTCACCTGCATTGGAGCATCAACTGCCTCGAGTTACTGCTCACCCTGTGGAGGCTACGGCCATTGATTCAGGGCAAGAACGTGTCCAGTCCAGATGGACAACACATCGACGGTGGCCTACATATTCCGCCAAGGCAGTTTACACTCCCATCTCATGTTGCAACTCGCCCGTTGCCTCCTCCCCTGGAGTCATCAGTGACTCAGGTCACTGCGTGCCGCTCATGTCACAGCAGATGCTGTGTCATGACAGGTAATGCTCAGGGGAGAGTGAAGACTCCACCCTCAGGCGGTACAGCTGTTTTGGAGTCAATTCGGCAAGGCACAGGTAGAACTGTCTGCCTCCCTGGAATCCTCCCACTGCCCGCTCTGGTATGCCGTGACAGGAGCTCCCCTCGGTACAGACGTGCTGGCACACAGCTGGCCACTCGGGCTACGCAAGTATGCGTTCCCCCCAGTGAGCCTACTTGCACAGTTTCTATGCAAAGTCAGGGAGGAGTAGGTCACCCTCGTAGCTCCGTACTGGCCCACTCAGCTCCTCCCTGGTGAATTCCCCTGAGAAAGGACCTTCTTTCTCAGGGACGGTGCAGCCTCTGGCACCCATACCCAGACCTCTGGAATTTCCATGTCTGGTACCTGGATGGGACGTGGTGGACCTAACGGGTCTGCCTCAGGCCTACAGAAATGTCCCTTCGAGCCCCTTGAGTCAGTCGAGCTGAAGGCCGTCTCTCTGAAGACCACCCTCCTGACTGCGCTCACTTCCATCAAGAGGGTCGCGGACCTGCAAGTGTTCTCTATCAGCGAAGAGTGCCTACAGTTCGGTCCAGGTAACTCTCACGTGATCCTGAGACCCCGACCGGGCTATGTGCCCAAGGTTCCCACGACCCCTTTTAGGGATGAGGTGGTGAACCTACGGAGGAGGCAGACCCAGCCTTATCGTTGCTGTGTCCGGTGCGTTCTTTGTGCATCTACTTGGACCACACGCAGAGCTTTAGACACTCAGAGCAGCTCTTTGTCTGCTTTGGCGGACAGCGGAAAGGGAATTCTTTCTCCAAATAGAGGCTTGCCCACTGGATCATGGATGCCATACCGCTAGCATACAAGGTCTAGTCGGTGCCCGCCCCCTTGCGGGTTCGAGCACACTCCATGAGAAGTGTGACATCCTTGTGGGCCCTGGCCAATGGCACCTCTCTAGCAGACATCTGTAGGGCAGCGGGCAGGGCAACACCTAATAGATTTGCGAGATTCTATAATCTCTGTGTAGAGCGATCTCATCCCATGTTCTTTCAGGTATGAGCAAGTAAGTTTCATTATATTGACAGCTGGCCAGGTGTATCAGTTGTGCATAGCGCCTTTCCCCTCCAAGGTAGGTGAAGCCGTGCGCACTTTCTCCCATGTGTGTTCCCGACTTGTGTACCCTGGATGCTCTTCCTCCTAGCCCTCTGACTCACGAATTCAGCGGAGGAATCCGTAGTCAGACCCAGTACGTGTGCTAACAGGCCCTGTACTGTGTTAAATTCAGCACAGGTCTTGGCTACCCTAGTGGCCTCCTGTATTTACATGCTTCAAACCTTTTCTGTTTCGGTAGACCCACATCTCCCTTGGTAGAGTCTCATTTGCCCGGCTGCTGTGCTTGTAGAAAACTCCTCCACCACAAAGTGTCAGACCTACCACCGCACCTCTCCCATGTGTGGCCTGATGGGCCCATAAGATGTATCTAGCACTTTCATTCCCTCCCACACAAGAAGTGCAGGTTGTGGCCTCCATGGGGTCTATTCCCCCTGAAAGAATAGGAATAGAAAAGAACACCTTCCCTGGTGCATTTTATGAGCATTTAGGGCGCTCAGCCGATTCTAATTTCTAAGTGGAGAGAAACACTTAGATGGGGAAGCACCCAACATTTGGGGGCATCTGGGGAGGCTTTGTGCAGCCCGAATGCATCTGTTCTTGTGCTCACAGTTGCTTTCCTACACCTGCAACGGCAGTTCAAGTGACCAGTTCAGCCTTTGTGGCGTTTCATATTGGGACCCCTAGTGTCACTACATCGACACAACTTCTCGTTCCCTCCTGCAGGGAATGGAGATTACGACAGTAACCAAGATATTTCATGGGGGCTCATGCTGCATTCCATTCAACTCGGAAAGTTGGATTTTCCAACTTCCTACTAGGAAATCTATGCAGCATCTTGCTGTCTTCCAATCAAAGTTGGATGTAGGATATATTTGATATTTTGTACCATAAACCATAAATTCATTCCTGATGCTTGGAAGATGATGTATACCCTTACAAAAGCGTATGAAGTATGTGGCATTTAACATTATCATGGACTACAAATGGAATAAAAACTCCACCATGAACACCGCTGCATCTCTCCTGGTTGAGCTTAATACCTTATATGCTTGTTTCAATGACAACAACACCGCCCTCGTGGAGAGAGCACTCATGGCTGACGCTACAGAGGATTGTTCACTCTCCTTCTCTGTTGTGGATGTAACCCGATCCTTCCGACGGGTGAACATCCGTAAAGCCATGGGTCCAGACGGCATTCCAGGCCGCGTCATCAGAGCGTACGTGAACCAACTGGCTGGTGTTTTTACGGACATTTTCAACATGTCCCTCTCCCTGTCTGTAGTCCCCACATGCTTCAAATCGTCAACCTTGTGCCTTTACCGAAGCAAGCCAAAATCACATGCTTAAATGACTGCCGTCCAGTTGCTCTGACCCCCATCATCAGCAAATTCTTTGAGAGGCTAATCAGAGATTACATCTACTATGTTCTGCCCACCTCTTTGGACCCATTGCAGTTTGCCTACCGCAAGAACCACTTCACTGAAGATGCCATTGCATCTACAATACACACTGCTCTCTCCCATCTGGAAAAAAGGAACACATATGTGAGAATGCTGTTTGTAGACTACAGCTCAGCATTCAGCACCATAGTGCCCTCTAAGCTTGATGTGAAACTCTGGGCTCTGGGCTTAAACAGCTCGCTGTGTAGCTGGATCCTGGACTTCCTGTCAGGCAGACGTCAGGTGGTTAGAATGGCCAGCAACATCTCCTCATCACTGACCCTCAACACTGGAGCCCCGCAGGGCTGTGTACTCAGCCCACTCCTGTATTCCCTTTACACACATGACTGTGTGGCAACACATAGCTCCAATGCCATCATTAAGTTTGCTGATGATACGATGGTGCTAGGTCTGATCACTGACAATGATGAAACAGTCTACAGAGAGGAGGTGCACACTCTGACACGCTGGTGTCAGGAGCACAACCTCTCCCTCAACGTCAGTAAAACCAAGGAGCTTGTAGTGGACTTCAGGAAGAAAGACAGAGAACACAGCCCCATCACCATTAATGGAGCACTGGTGGAGAGAGTCAGCAGTTTCAAGTTCCTCGGTGTCCACATTACTGAGGAACTCACATGGTACGTCCACACTATGACCGTTGTGAAGAAGGCTCACCAGCGCCTCTTCTTCCTGAGATGGCTGAGGAAGTTTGGAATGAACCACTGCATCCTCACATGGTTCTACACCAGTACTGTAGAGAGCATCCTGACTGGCTGCATCACCGCCTGGTACAGCAATAGCACCGCCCACAAACGCAAAGCCCTGCAAAGCGTGGTACGAACTGCCAGACACATCATCAGAGGTGAGCTTCCCTCCCTCCAGGACATCTATAACAGGTGGTGTGTGAAAAAAGCTTGGAGGATCATCAGAGACTCCAGCCATCCGAGGGCTGCTCTCACTGCTACCATCAGGCAGGCGGCATCGCAGCATCAGGACCCGCACCAAGCGACTACATAACAGCTTCTTCCCCCAAGCAATCAGACTTTTGAACACTTGATCTCTCATGATCAAGTGCACTTTATTAATCTATAATCTATAATCTATTATCTCACACTGGAATGTCAAATATATTCTCCTCAATACAACTACTGTATATTTTTCATATACTCTTTATTTAAATTTTTTTATTGTATGTGTATTCTATATTACGTGTATTGTTTATTGTACATTGTATATTAGTATTGTGTTGTGTAAGTATGTGTACATTTGATATGTAAATTGTGTTGTGTAAATATGTTTTTTATTGTAATTGGTATATGTCTCGTCACTGTCATGACTGCTATGTTGCGGCACACAAGACTTTCACCTACTGTTGCACTTGTGTACATGGTAGTGTGACAATAAAGTGGTTTGATTTGATTTGATTTGAAATGTAAAGTTCAGTCAGACTTACCACTAGTTACTGTCACTTGCAAATGAGCTTGTGATTTGCTGCAAATGTTTGCCGGATGTTTGCAGTTACCATTAGCGGTGAGCCTGCAGCATACCTTTGGCAGCAATGGACAATCTGTCGCTACTGGCAAACACTGCTATGGCAAATCTGTTGCAACAATGAAGAGTTTGCCACAAAGGCATTTTTGTAAGGGATAAGTAAACTACAATGCTCCCATTAGCTTAGCAGGTGTTTGATTTTCAAAAGAGCTGTCTTATAGCAACCAAATTGTTTAACAATGCTGCAATGCTAGAATTTTGGTGCACTCATTGGACATTCAGGCCCACCCATTTATTGCCTCTAAATTTGTCCATGCTTTGCCCAAAATATTGTGTGAACTAATGCATTATTGACTAGATTGAGGTGGGATAATGATTTGCAATGAAAGCCACATCCCCTTCTTTTTAAACCATAAAAAAACCATTTGGTGTGATGCATCCATACCTGTAAAAACATCTCACTGGCAACGCAAGTGATACATTGCCATCAACAGCCGTTACCTCATCCTTAGCTCCTACTAGTTCTGGCCTTGCCACCTGATGTGTTCACCCCAGTGTCAGCCCAGTCCACTGAGCCCAGCAGCACCATCATTCCCAGCACTACTTCAGAGACAGCCCCACACCCAGTCATGGAACTACTGGGGATAGATGAGCCTCCAGTACAGCCTATCATCGCTCATTCCCAACCACAACAGTATCGTCAGGTAATGCACAGTGTTATCGCCATGATAGTACCCCAGCTCAACAGCAGCATCATTCTCAGCTCGAATCCAGTCCATTTAGCCCAACAGCAGCATTATTCCTAGCACAACGATGATGAGCCTTCAGTACAGCCTATTATCCTCTCATTCTGACCACAATAGTGCTGTCAGGTAAAGCGCAGAGATTTTCTCCCCTATAGTACTTTGAGCTTTTTTTTGAGCTTTTTATATCTGGGTCATAATGACATAGTACTTTAAAAAGTTGTTCTAATGCATTACCTAAAAATGGTAAGTGCATAAGCCCTGATATTCAGAATGAGCTGCTGGAAGTTCCTGCATCGCTTCTCTAATAATAAAAGCAGAACACCTTGAGATGTGCTGTGGATTTAGTTTTGACAGTGTATCAATTATGTGTGGCCACAGAAGAGGGGCTCCAGCAATCCTCTAAGAAACTTTTCAGAAAGCAGTATTTGTCCATCGTAATTCCTATCGACACCATTTTGTGCTTTGCCCAGCATATAAGGCATCACATACTGCTTCAAGGTTTTTTGATGATTTGAACAGGAAATTCAACTGAGAGCAGATAAACCATCACTGGAACTCAAAAAGAGCTGTGAAACACGATGGAGCTCTAGATTTGGCTCAGTGAGTAAAGTTTTGAGATTATACTAGAAACGTTAGCTGAGTTTGCTGACAGCACGGTTCAGATTAAACATGAAACCAAGTCCGTTCTTCAACATATTCAGACTAAGACATTTTTGTTTCTTCTCATCACTTTCAACAAGTTCTTCATAAACTAGTGATAGTGACACAAAGGGGATACAATCTCCCACACTATCCATCATGGACTTTATTAATTTGATAGAGGCCCTCAAGGTGTGTTTTAGTGCATACAGAGATGATTCAAACAATGACTTTCCAATAGGTAATTGAACAAACTGAAGGGCTTACGGTGAAACATGAGATTCACAACCGGGATGTCACAGTTGCCGACCAGGTTGAATGACACATATACGGAAAGTTCAGTGGGGATTTGTCACCAGGGAAGGACAATTTGGACTTGAAGAGACTGGAATGACATATTGGACAGTCAGATATCAAATGGACACTTATAGACTGATGAGAACTGCAGCTGCCTACTTGCCAACCTCCCATACATTTGGAAATATCCAATGCATAGTTTTTGTTCACATTGCAGGAAAAATCTGTTTTTCTCAAATCCCATTCGTTAGACTGACTCTTCAAACTGCAGTTTATATGTGGACTGATCTGATTTTTTACCGTACAGTTCATAGTTGTCATAGCAATAATGCAAACTTGCAAATGTTCACCATGCGTGAGTGTTTATCAATGTATGTTTTTCATGAAGACATCCAAATATTAACAGAATATCTTCACAGAACATGGCTTAAAAATGGAGAGGTGGTTGTAACACAGTTCAAGTTCATGGGCAAGGAAGAGGCGAGAAACCGGCTTGTCAACATAAATAATAATAATTTAATTAAGAACTTAAAACAAACATTTAGGACAGCAGACATGTCTGCTGATTAAGCTCTCTCTCTCGACCTCCGTCTGCGAATGGCCTTTATCCCTCTTGACAGCTCAATTTAGCTTGATACGGGACCGGGCGTGCGCAATCACGCGCCGGTCCCGCCCTCCACCGTGCCACAGTGGTGTAATGAGCGATAGCGAGACAGAGAGACCCAATAGCAGAGGAACAGTTCAAAGGATTTGTTGACAAAATAATACATTCAGATTTGCGGAATCCTCCATAGAAGCTTATTGAAGTGCAGTACAATGTCTGGCAGGGTAGGACAATGTTACTCCTGACATGCGGGCAGAGACGAGGTATCCTCCGTGGAAGACCAGCTGACACGCAGCAAAACTGGAAGGCAACCACACGCCCGACACACGGGCAACCAAAAGATACACGTGACAGGACCAACTAGGCAGAGAGAGTGAGATTAGTACTCAACATCAAACAACAATGCTCAAACACTCATTCAACACAGAGTAACATAAAACATTCAACATTTAACAATCCAGCAGAGGACATGACACACAAGGGGAGTTCCCATGTCCACATGCCACATGAAACACATGAGGAAGAAAACATCAACATGATTGGAACAAAACAAACTGGGAACGATCATGCCACAGTCCTTGTCATATTAAAAACCCAACCTAAAAAAGTGACAGGACCGTGGCACCACCGGAGAATGCACAGCGGTAACTTGCACACAGCGGAAACCAACAACCAGACTCGTGCACTCACACAAAGGATGTACATGAAACATGAGACATATAGGGGATGATGAAATCATGATCCTCTTCAGACAAAACCCAAGATGACAGGACCGTGACATCACCGGAGAGTGCACGGCGGTAAATTGCACACGGCTGTAACTAACAACATTAGCATGCCCAATAGTCAGCATATACATCAACTTGTAATGTAGTTTTATTAACAAGGTTCGGGAGGAGCAAGTTAATTTAATCCGATCAATCACACTGCCAGAGTAAGAGTATATAAATAGCTTTTTTAAGTAAATTAATATAATTAAAGAGTATTTATATTCCAGCATTTGGCCCCGCAATGCCGCAAACTGGCTGCTTCGACTCTGTATACATGTCAAACAGCTCTCTGCTCATATGTTCTCTTATCTAAACTTTCCACCCAGAGCTGTTCATTGCGTAAGCCTGCCTCCATGAACAGGCGCTGCTCTGGCTCATGCCTTTCAAATTCTAATACAGCTTGTTTGAATGCGAGGGAAACAAAAGATTAGTATTTAATTCAGCCACCATTTCACTGCTCTCCAGCTTTTCAATCTGGTTCTCCTGCACAGGTGATTCCTGCCAGCCTCATTACATTGCTGGGCAGCTCATTTTGGGCATGATCCATTCAGCGATTCTGTTTGTCAACTTTTAACATGAATATCACCTTTTGTCAACTTTTAACATGAATATCACGTTCTCCCTTCAATGTGCCCTTTGGAGCGTGATTTATTCCATTAGGAACACAGGGGCAATATGCAATAGCGAACTCCTTACTTTTTTGAAGATAGAGAGTGAGTCAGCTTCACAGACTGAGTTGGGAAGGTCATTCCACCAACGTGGTATGTTGAAACTGAAAGTCCGGGAAAGTGTTTTGGTGCCTCTTTGTTTAGGTATGACAAGGCGACATTCTTTAGCCGACCGCAGGCTTCTGGTGGGAACGTAGCTCTGCATAAATGTTTTTAGGTAGGCTGGAGCAGACCCAGTGACTGTTTTGTATGCCAGAATCAGGGCCTTGAATTTGATACGTTCATGAACCGGCAGCCAGTGGAGAGAGACAAAGAGTGGTGTAACATGTGCTCTCTTTGGTTCATTAAAGACCAGACGTGCTACTGCATTCTGGATCATTTGCAGAGGTCTAATAGCACATGCAGGAAGGCCTGCAATGAGATTGTTACAGTAGTCCAGTCTAGTTATGACAAGTGACTGAACAAGCAGTTGTGTGGCATGTTCAGAGAGGAAAGGTCTTATCTTCCTGATATTGTAGAGTGTAAATCTACATGATCTTGCAGTCTTTGAATGTGGTCTATGAAATTTAGCTCATCATCAATGGTTACCCCTAGATTTCTGACCGTTTTGGAAGGCAACACTGTAGTTGGACCCATGTATAAATTGCATTTAAATGATTGTCAATGATCCATGTATTTAGCAGCCATTAAATAAACTGGAGATGGGTTTTTGGAGGAAAAATTATGACACGTTTTATTTATATTACTTTATTAGCATATAAATGAAATATTATAAATAAAACATAATGTATGGCACCCAGGACACTTCTATAAATGCATGTATGTAATTTAAAATGTATAATTAGCTTGAAAAATTACTATCCATTAACCATGTGTTTATTAAAAATACGTTTTACGTAGGCACTTCCTGCATGACTAAGCAAAAAATCTGAAAGTCACCACATGCAATTTATTTGAAGTGCAGAAACTATGGCTTTTCTTGGTATTTGTATGTAATATTATCAATCAAACATAATGTATAACACCCAGAGCACTCCAATAAATGCATTTATATAACTTACAACATTTAAAAATGTATAATCAGCAAAAAAAGAATTGTCCATCGACCAAATATTTGGCGGCCTTGAAATAGAACGCATGTGGGCATTTCCTGGGTGACCTGGTGAAAATAACCTTAAATTTTATGCTAAGACCTGGCACCTTGGAATACTTCATTGTTGGGCCCTAATAAACAATATACATAAATCAGTGTCTCTCACCGATTGGAAAATACTATGGAAAAATAACTGTCAGCTAATTAACCACTTAACAAATTCATTCAGACTTTAAATTTTGCATGCTGTCTAAGGGCCTCCTGAGAAACTATAGTTTTCAATTTGGAGTACTTTGGAGCTTTCTGAGTGGTGTCCGTAAACAGACCACAGAAACAAATGTTTTAAATTGTAATTGGGCTTAGCAATGGCATCATGCCCGGAGGTCCGACAGACCCCAAAACTCACACAGTGACACGGCGAGTGCTCCTCGACACCATATTAAGAACACTAAGACCTAGGATGCAAAAAAGTATTTTTCATTATTTTCAACAGATCTCTCTTCCAGCCAAAGAAGCCTATGGAACAGACTGCCTGAGAGGCCTAAATGCACCAGTACATTCATCAGATATTGTTATTAGGATGATTTTTGGGATTAAACCACATGCACGGCACTCAAGGTTTCCCATTGAGCATGCTCATCTAACCCATAAGCTGTAAAAATTTAGATTTTGCATGAAAAAAGACTGTCCATGGACCACCTATTTGGCAGCCTTGAAATAGATTTCACGTGGGCACTTCATGTGTGACCTGGTGAAAATTACCTTAAATTTGCTCCTAAGACCTGGGGACTTTGAATGCTTCATCATTGGACCCTTAGAAACAAAATATTTACCAGTTTATTCACGAAGGATGCGGGCGCCCTTTGTTTTCAATTGTTTACATTTAGCACATGTGTTTAGTATCACTTTATTAAGTAATCAGTTCAACCAATGCACCATTTAAAAGATCTAAGGCTGCAGATTCCTTCCAGTGAAAGCATTGATCAATTTAAATTACTTTCAGTCAATGATTTCTTATTTTGTGCAAAGAGTGCACAATAGACAACATAACAACAAACAGGAAGTCTTTACCTCATAGCAAGTCAAGTCACGTCAACCTTTATTTATAGAGCACATTTAAAAACAACAGAAGTTGACACAAAGTGCTTTATAGATCAAACAAACAAAATATATAAAAACTGATTTAAAGACTGATTTAAATTTAAATATAAAACAAGATAAAATATGTAAAAGCATTTAAATACAACATTATGTATTAATCCACTTCAACCTATTCTTTGATCTATTCAAAAGCCACAGAATAAAAATCTGTTTTTAAAACAGATTTAAAAATGGCTAGAGCTGAAGCTAACCTCACATGTAAAGGGAGACTATTCCAGAGATTAGGACCTATCACAGAAAAGTTACAGTCACCCAAAGATCTATAACGGCAATGAGGAACATTGAATAGAATTTGATCAGAAGACCTGAGTGCTCTGGTGGGGGAGTAAGGGTATAGAAGGTCACTGATATATAGGGGCGCGAGACCATATAGTGCCTTGTAGACAAAAATCTAAATTTTGAAATCGAGCCTTAATTTCACTGGAAGCCAGTGTATGGATGTGATCGCTCTTTCTTGACCAAGTTAAAAGCCTAGCTGCTGTGTTTTGAACATGCTGAAGGAGGGATAACGCAGTTTGGATCACAATTTCCAAGTCTTTATAGGAAAGAAAGTGTTTTATTTTAGCGATTGATCTCAGGTGGAAAAAGCTGCTCTTGACAACAGCACTGATCTGCTTGTTGAAAAGTAACGATGAGTCTAAAACCACTCCAAGACTCCTCACAAAATCTTGTACATTTGACGACAAAGGACCTAACTGGGCAACCAGGCCAGGTAAGTAGGACATAGAGGAACCTAAAATCAGAACTTCAGTTGTGCTTTCATTTAATTGTAAGAAATTGTTTACCAGCCAATGTTTAATATCTTTGAAGCAATTTAGGGCATTTTCAGATGAACAGTTCTTGTCTACACTCACTGGGAAATAAAATTGTGAATCGTCAGTATAACAGTGATAAGATATGCTGTACTTATTAAAAATAGAGCTCAGAGGAAGCACAGTGAAAATAACAAGGGTCCTAAGATTGACCCTTGAGGAACACCACACTTTAAATGAGCCAAAGCAGAAGAAAAATCTCTTAAATTCACAGAAAACGACCTTTCTTTTAGATAGTAAGAACTGGAGGGGTATCCCCTGGATGCCAACCATACACTCAAGATGGTTGAGAAGAATATTATGGTCGATATTGTCGAACGCGGCACTGAGATCTAATAAAACTAATACAACAGGTGAAACTGAATCCATGGAGAGCAAAATATAATTAGTGACCTTCAACAATGCTGATTCAGTGCTGTGCAAGTGTCAGAAACCAGACTGATATGTATCTAAAATGTTAAATGTTTTTAGATAGGAGTAAAGCTGCGAATAAACAATTCTCTCCAAGATCTTGGAAATAAAAGGGAGTTTGGAGATCGGTCTGTAATTGTTGTGTATTGCCGGATCTAAAAAAGTTTTTTTAACAAAGGATATAGAATTGCATGTTCAAAACTACTTGGAATAACTCCACTTGCTAATGAGCTGTTAATTATAGCTGTAACACTAGACCTGATAGTCATGAAAACTTCTTTAAGAAGGCGTGGAGAAAGAATATCCAGCTTGTAACAGGAGTGGTGGTGGCGTAATGGCTAGAGCACAGGGCTGCTAATCAGAAGGTTGCTGGTTCAAACCCCATGTCCACCACCATTGTGTCCTTGAGCAAGGCACTTAACTCCAGGTTGCTCCGGGGGGATTGTCCCTGTAATAAGGGCTCTGTTAGTCGCTTTGGATAAAAGCGTCTGCAAATGTGTAAATAAATGTAACTGGAACACTTCATCTTAGAGACTACATCTGCTAACTGTGCTGATGTAACTTGTTCAATGTGAGTCAGGGAGCTGGATGGGGAGGGAATTAGGATTTGATCAAATTGTGAAGGTACAATTGCACCTTTAAACCACTCAATTTTGTGAGTAACAAAGTTTAAAAATGTTTTACAGTTCTCTAGGGTGGCATCCAGAAAATAATTTTTAGTTGGGTTTAAAACATAATCAATTGTTTTGAACAACACTTTTGGTCGATTTACATTATCAGAGATTAATGTAGAGAAAAACTTGGCTTTAGCTTCCTTTACAGCTCTCTGATAGTTTGTTAAACACCCCTTTAGAATATCATAAGAGACCTGAAACTTGTCTCTTTTCCACTTGCGCTCTGCTTTTCTGCACTCTTGCCTGAGAGCGCGGGTGACATCATTTAACCAAGGCTGTGAAACCCCCTTAACTCTCCTTGGTCTGAGCGGTAAAATAAAAGATGTGCGTTTCAGCAAACTGAGATTTTCAATTGACACCTGCTTCATATCACTTTCACCAGTCGGAGGGCGACAGTGTGAAGACCATATGTGGTGGTTGTTAGGGGAATCAGCTGGTAATCTGCAGAGATGTCGGCGTGACCCTCAATGGACATACTGGGGGCGACGCGCAATTCCAAGAGCAGTGCAATAATTGTAAACTCCATCTGACAGGCGGTCCGAGGAATTCAAAAACCGTAAAATCCAGAGATGAATAGAATAAATCCATAGTAGAAGAAAGATGATTGCATGGACTTGCAAAAAAGCAGGGAGCTCTCCACAGAAACTGGCGAGGGCAAACAGCAAAACTCCAGTAGGCCAATATAGGCAACAGAAGGCAGAACATCATCAATGCATCCACCAACATGGCTTGAAATCATAGTCCATGTGCTCCAGCCGAACTGGACATCGACGGAGAACCAGGAGTCAAGCAGCCTATTTAAGACAGCACATACTGTAGCTGTCCTGTCGAAGACCATCGGTGAGTACAGCAGTGTTAATTTCCTTGAAGTTATCCAGTCAGGTATGAGGTGTAGCATAGAGTTCAAACAAACTGGTCACTAGTACATAAGATTGTCCATAAAAAAGATGTATAAAACTCGATTTCCTGATGTCGCTCATACAAAAGTCCACTAAAACAAAAGCATTTAAAAACAATAAAAGAGAACCCAGAAAGCAGTGGCAGACAAGCACGCCAGCATTCACTCTACCAGAAGTTGCAACAGTGTAGATTTTGATCCAGCAATGATGACCTCCATCTGTTTTGACTGCAATAGTCCATTACGCGACATTTATAGTAAGTCTTTGCCCAAAAACATGCAAACTTCCATTTGTAAAGTTGTTCATGTCAATTCAAGTTTATGTCAAGTAAAGTTTATGTTAAGTCAAGTTTATATTCAAGTTCATGTTTATGTTTCACGTTTAAAGTTAGTTTTTTTTTGGATTTCACATTTGTTAATAAATTACTCTTAGGTTCTTCACTCCATCATCATTGTCTTCATCATTGGCAGTGCCAGCAACAAAGTTACAGAAATACCTGACCCACAATGAACACAGCAATCCAACTCCTACGTCAGGGGAATCATCCCCTGGAGAATTATGTGGAGGACTTCTGCTCTCTGGCCTGCCGGGTCGACTTTAATGAGGTTACCCTCAACTACTGTTTCCATTTTGGATAGAGTGAGCCAATCTCCTCTTTGATGTCTGGTGGTCACAGTTCCCTCAATCTGGTTCAGTATATCAACCTTGCCCTGCAGATTACTGGTTCTATGTTCACTGTGAGGGGAGGCGGATGCTGAGCCGGAGTCCCACATAATGGCCCCCGAGCCAGCGTCCCTTTATCATGGCCGCCAAACCAGAGATCAACATCATGGCCACCAAGCAAGAGATCCATGTCATGGCCACCAAGCCAGAGATCCACATCATAACCACCAAGCCAGAGTTTCACGTCATGGCCGCCAAGCCAGAGTTCTTTGTCATGGTCGCTGAGCCAGTGCCATCTTTTGCTGCGGATCCTGAGTCTGCACCATGCCTTATCACAGCAACGCCTGAGTCTGCTCCATGCAATGTCATGGCCACATCTGAGCAGTTGGACCTGGAGATGGTTCCCACCCTTGTACCCACCCTATGGACGCTTCCTCATGATCAGGCAAGGGGAACGTTTGACCCTCCAACCCCGCTTAGACCCTCCGAGCCCTAGACTCTGCCATAGCCTGTCGATCCCTCAACATCGCCTCGGCTCTATGTTCCCTCGGCTCCACTGCAGTCCATCAGCCTATTGGCTTTACAGGGGGGTCCCTCGTCCCCCCTTGGTCTGTCACCTGGCTCCGCCTTAGCTCTTTGATCCGTTGGCTGTGCCTTGTCCCTCCTATCCGTCAGCTTCATCAGGGACCTCCATCCCTACAACTCCATCGTGGTCCTCAGCCCCACTGGCTCCGCATCAGTCTTCTGATCCAACAGCGCCGCCTTGGTCCTCCCTGCCTCCGGCTCCACACTGGCCCTTCAAGTCTTCGGCTACTCTGCATACCAAGTTCCTTGGTGTCGCCCTTCAAGTCTCTCATGGCTCCAACTTCCATGGCTCTACCCCTCAAGTCTCTCACAGTCCCACCTTCCACGGCTCCACCCCTCGAGCCTCTCAGGGCCCCACCTTCCATTGACTTTGCCCTGGTCCCATGCCCCATGTCCTGTCTTGCCAGGCTACACCCCATGCCATGCCATTTCAAGCCACGCTCCAAGACCCCCTCCCAGCTCCTAACAGAACTTTGAAAATGATATCATGTTTGATGTGTTTTGTTCATGTGTTGGGGCGTCAGGAGCCGCTCTTTAGTGGGGGGGATATGTCATGTTAATTTTGTTGATTCATGTTTTTGATGTCTTTTATTTTGAAATTGTAGTTCCTGTTTCATGTCATGTGTCTTGTTTTCATTGGTTGATTGTCTTGTTATCTTGTTTAGAGTTCTTAGTGTTTATTGGTTATTTTTTTCATGTGTTCTCCCATGTCCATGTATTGTACCAGCCTGCCGCATCACAAACATGCTGCAGAGGGACCCCTCTGGCCAAGGCTTCAGAGGAGGCGACCCCTCTGGTAAAGTGAGCCCTGATGCCTACAGGCGAAGCTTGACTACGTGCCTCGTAGGCCAGGGCAATAGCGTCCCTCACCCAATGCGACATACTCTGCTTGGTGGTGGCCGCCCCCCTGTTGCGGCCCCCATGTCAAACGAATAGTCTAGGTCGCCTAGCTCCACGAATGAAGCGAGCAAGTAGAGGATGTCTCCCCAACGGCACCCCGTCCATCAAGGCGTGGCGAGCCAAAATGGTGGCCACATAGACCCTGAGAGTAGCGGGGCATCTGCCTGCTGACTGTTCTTCCTGCAGAAAGTCCAGAACTGAAGCAATCTGGCAGTTAACTGGATCTGCATAATGTGTACTGCATCATCTTTCAAAGACACTCCATTTATTGGCATAACTTCTAGTAGAGGGAAACGCATACAGATGCATTCTGGGCCATGTATGCGCCACTGCGTCCAGCCCCGGGGGGGGGTGGTTACTCAGGGAGAAGTAGAGGAGACATTGCACTATTCATAGAGGCAAAGAAGTCCTCTTCTGCCCTGTAAAATCTCATCCAGATTTGTTCCAAGTGGAGGGAGCTCTAGCACTTAAAATGGTCTCGATAACCTCAGGTGAAAACTCTGTGTCCCTCAGTTGGTACCCCTCAGGGGCCAAACATGAAGGTTCCACAGCTTGGGCCGGGGATGAAATATTGTCCCCTATGCCGGAGACAGAAGGTGCCTCCTGTTCAGAATGGCCCAAGGCAAGCCATCGAGGAGAGACATTATTTCAGAGAACCATAACCTGTTCGGCCATCGCGGCGCTATCAGTAAGAGGCAAGACCCTTGCTGGTGAACTCTGGCCAAGACTCCCGGGAGCAGAGAAACCGGGGGAAATGCATACAGATGCATTATGGGCCATGTATGCACCATCGCGTACAGACTCAGGGGGGCTGGGTGACTGAGAGAGAAGTAGAGGGGACATTGCGCTGTCTGAGAAGAGGCGAATTGGTCCACTTCTGCCCTGTAAAATCTCACCCAGAATTGTTCCACTTCCTCGGGGTGGTATTTCCACTCCCCCTTCTGTATTTTCTGTCTGAACAGTAAATCTGCTCCCACATATGGGAATCCAGGGATATAAACTGCCCTGAGTGACAGCTTGCCCTGGGCCACAAGGAGAATCTGACATGCCAGAAATTCAGCTGATGTGAACGTGGACCTCCTTGATGGTTTATGTAAGAGACTACCATTGTATTGTCCACCCGCTCCAAGACCTGGCAGCCTCTAGAGGAAGTATTTCAGGGCCAGAAATACAGCCATCAACTCGAGACAGTTCATGTGACAATCGAGCTGATGACCCTCCTATTCCCCTTGAGCTGGACGACCACTTAAGACTGCTACCCAGCCCGTCAGGGAGGCGTCTGTCGTTAGCAGCTTGCGACGACAAGACGCACCTAGAGTGGGACCCAAGGTAAGAAACTGAGGTCTGAACCACATAGAAAGGGAACAAAGTCTGTGGTGCGTAACACTTATTTGCCTTAGGGGACCGGCCCTTGGATGAAACCCCCTGGCTTTTAGCCACAGCTGGAACGGTCTCATGTGCAGAAGGCCCAAAAGGATCACTGTGGACGCAGAAGCCATGAGACCAAATATTCGTTGATACTGACAAGCAGTGCAACCTTGAACTAGCCTGACTTTGCTCAGGGTGTTCTGAATGGAAATGATTCGAGCGGGAGACAATTGTGCCCGCATCGTGATCGAATTCCATATAACCCCCAGATAAGTAATTCTTTGGGTGGGAGAGAGAATGCTCTTTTGACGTTGAGTCTCAGAACCTGAGAAACCAGATGAGCTAAGACAATATCCCTGTGCTGAACTGCCAGATCTTGGAACTGCACTAGTATCAGCCAGTCATCTATGTAATTCAGAATGCGGATGCCCCGGAGTCGCAAAGGAGCCAGTGCTGCATCCATCCATGCATTTCGTGAATGTGCGGGCTAATAGGGCTTGGCCGAATGGAAGAACCCAATACTGGAAGGCTTCGCCCCCAAAAGCGAACCTCAGGAACTTCCTGTGCTGTGGCGTAATTTCTATATGAAGATATGCGTCCATGAGATCGATCGTGACCAGCCAAACATGATGTTGGGCTTATGACACGATCGTCTTGATAGTTAGCATCTTGAACTTGAACACCCTGACTGAGCAGTTCAAGCCTTGAAGATCTAAGATCGGACGCAACCCCCCACCCTTCTTGGGAACCAGGAAGTATTTGCTGTAATAACCTGACTCTTTCTCTGGAAGGGGAAACACGTTCTATGGCCCCTTTGACCAAGAGATTTTGCAGTTCTTTTCACAGTAGACATGCCTGCTCCGGTTTCACAGTAGTGGGGACCATGCCGTTGAAACACAGAGGGCGGCGAGCGAATTGAATTCTGTAGCCTTTTTCTACTGTTCTTAGGACCCACATTGAAATGCCTGAAGTTTCCATACTGCCAGGTTCTCTGAGATGGGTATTAATTTTGACACTTCCTGTTGAGGGGATGTCGAGTGTTCCATGTCCTGGACTAAGGCAGGAAACATCGGTACACCCAACCTTTCGTTGGAAGCCTCTAACTACCGAAACACTGGAGGTGGCGGGAATGGAGAGGTTCCGTGGGGGTACCGGGAGGGGTGAAGTGGATGATAAATGCGCCCAATCCTGAGGGGGGGCTACCCCCACAAGGCTGGGTGCAAAACCGTCAGGGTTTTCTTTTGAAATAACTGCCCTGAGGTTTTGCTTTGGCCCCCTGTCTTTACGAGGGGGAGCACGATTCGCCACGCCTAATTTTTGAGCCTCCCGTCTAGGAGGACCAGGATGGGGCTGGGTGGCCGACAGCCCCTCCACCTTAGTGTGGCGAGGAAGAAATTGCCCGAAGGCTTCCTCGTGACTTTTTGCCTCCTGGAACCTGGTGATAGCTACATTCATAGCGTCACCAAATAAGCCAGAAGGAAAAACCGGGGCATCGAGAAGGAAAGTTTTGTCCTTGTCTCTGATGCCCGATAGGTTAAGCCACAAGTGTCTCTCCACCTTCCCCACAAGCGTGGAGGTGGTCCTGCACAGCTTTGTGGGGAGAGTGGGTCTATTTAGCGATGACGCCTAGCCAGGTGAGAGATAACCCGCAAGTGTCTCTTCTACCGGCTACATCACCGAATACTTTAACAGATTAGCCTAGTACGCCTGTAACACTGCCATAGTGTGCAAGGCAGCACCAGCCTGACCTGCTGTCTGATAAGCCTTCCCCACAAGCATGGAGGTGGTCCTGCACAGCTTTGTGGGTAGATTGGGTCTCTTTAGCGGTGATGCCGAGCCAGGCGAGAGATAACCCGCAAGTGTCTCTTCTACCGGCGGCATCACCGAATACCCCGAGCCTCAGCACCCATGATTAGTTGAATATTTCAAAGTCAAGGTCATGAAGACACAGGAAGTATAAAGATTCCTCCATGGATGAGAATACTCGTTATTGAGGTCGTAGAAGAAAGGAAGGGACTGATATAGCGTTCCCTTCCCCCTTTTTTTATTTCTTTTAATTTTATTTATTTATTTATTTTGACCACCAGACATAAATCTGTCTTCTAGTTTAAAGCATTTGGGGGGGGGGGGGGGGGGTCTCTTAATTCCACAGCCGCTTTATTATAATATGCGGGATTTACAGAGGTTCAGTGTCCTCATGAACCGAAGAGGCAACGAGGCGCGCTTCAGGCTTACGAGGATCAGCTGGATCTGGGGGGACATCGAGGGACGAACCCGTCTCTTGCTCCTCAGCCAGATCCATATGAGAGCCCCACGAATGAAGTGTGGGCGCTGACTCCCGGAAGTAAGCAAAAGAGAAAAGGTTCACTGCGCACTGCCTAACAGATTCTAACTCCTAACAGAGGAAAGAAAGTCTGAAGACAAAAAATCTGACGATACTCCGGTGACGCATCTATTTACAACCCTGCCCCAGGTGCATCCAATGATTACACCGGCAGAGGTTATAAATTACGGTCAATGTTCATTTACGTGTTGCACACATATTCACAGCTGGTCACAACTATAAGATGTTCCCAAATCGCTTTTCTCAGCGCAGAATCATAAGTGAAGCTTTTTGTAAAGGGAACAGCATTGGGATATTTTAGAAAATGGGAAACAATCCAATCGTTGTATAAAGTGGATATTTACTGTACCTACAGTTAATGGTGCGGTGCCATGTTAATAAGGGGCTGTTCACACCAAAGGTGTTGTTGTGTCCATCCATGCTGTTTTTCAGTTTTTTTTCTATGTAAACATGCTAAACAGATGTCTTTGAACATTGCATTAAGCATCACTGTGTTTTTGGCATCTCTTGCAGGAGTACCACAATTTTCTTTTCTTTTGTCAAATTAAACAGAACATCAACTGTTAAAATGTGTCTCAAGACATCTGTGTTATACTCTTTTCCCTGATAGCACACATACAACACCCAGATGTTTATTTGATGTGTGTTTACATCTTTACATCTATTTTATGTTTTTTGTTCATCTGCAATATGTTTAGAAGACATGTCAATAAGTATGTCTCATATGTCAATAAGACATTCCACATGTCCACATTTTACGTGCCAAAGCAACCGGCTGTGTCAGGCTGCATGTACCCTTCCCCAACGTCTCATGAAATTGTCAAAGCCTTCTGGTTCTTTACCCCCGACAGGGGGGAACAAGGCGACATGCCAAGCATGGCAGCAGGCCACGCCAGCTGTGCCTTTTCTCTCTCTATGTTTCTCGCACAGAGTTAAAGTGGCCGGTGCTATCATACGCATCGGGGAAGGCGATCTTTCCCAGTTTTCCTATTCTTTCAGGGGGGAAAGACCCTGTGGAGACCACACCTGCCCAGACTGGGGTAGGTAAAGAGAGGTGAAATACATCACATGGGCTTTTAGGTCACATGTGGAGAATGGCACGGTGGTAGAACCTACCTCATTGGGAGGTTGGAGTTGCTACTGACACGGTGACCAGGGACCAGTGGGAACTGCCCAAGGGAGACGCGGGTCCGCTCACAAGGGGACCGTACTGCAGAAAATACACATGGGGGGAAGTCCACGTAGGAGCACTTATTCCAGTACAGGGTAGATTGAGTACCCACATTGGATTTGGTCAGCGTATTCCTCCACTGACTTCACGGACCAGAGGGCTAAGGAGGAGTCATCCAGGGAGCCGAGTTAGTGGGATCTCCTGGGATAAGAGCGCACGATTTTACCTCAGCAGAGGGAAAGGGTGCTAGGTACAAGCGATCCACTCGGTCAGTTTGTCAGCGTGTTACCGAGTTCTACCGGCTCGGACCTGAGAAAACCGGCTCAACCCTGAGATTGTAAAATCTCGCAATGGTATTGGCTGTCGTGAGGAGTACGAGATTTGAGAACCAAGTCTGAGTGGGCCAATAGGGGGCCACTAGAGTGACTTGTTCCTCATCCTCCCTGACCTTGCACAGCACCTGTGCAAGAAGACTCACTGGGGAAATGCATACTTGTGCAGCCCCGTGGGCCAGCTGTGTGTCAGTGCGTCTGCCCCGAGGGGAGCCTCCGTTTGGGCACCAGAACGGACAGTGGGAGGTCTCTCGGGAGGCGAACAGGTCTACCTGAGCCTTGCCGAACCGTTCCCAAATCAGCTGGACAGACTGTGGGTGAAGCCTCCACTCTCCGCTGGGCTAAGCGTTGTCGTGATAGTGCATCCACCAACACGTTGAGGTTGGCCGGGATGTGAGTGGCACGCAGCGACTTGAGTCGATTTATGTACGCTACCGTGGTGGTGCTGTCTGATCGGATCAAGATATGTTTGCCCTGAATTAGTGGGAGAAACCTCCTCAGGGCAAAAAGTACAGCCAACAACTCTAGGCAGTTGATGTGCCAGTGCAGCGGGGCCCCTTTCCAATGGCCCGCAGCTGCGTGCCCATTGCACTTGGCGCCCCAAAACAATTTGGAGGCTTTGGTAGTGACCAGGACGCATCGGGACACCTGCTGAAAGGGTACTCCTGTCCACAGAAAGCAGAGGTCTGCCCGGCCATGTCAGACATCTGGGCGTCAGCCTCAGACTGGGCGTGCTGTTGCCTCGAGTCCAGATGGAAGTCAACGAGCGTGCCGGGCGGGTGGGTGGTCAGCCCGCTGCCATCCCCAAAACGCCTCCATCGCCAACTGCGTCGTCTTCAATCCCGTGGGAAGAAGGAGCGATGTGGGGGCGGCTGGAGTGGCGTTCCTTCTGAGGACGGAAAGCCGCGACCGCAACGTTGCCATGGTCATGTTCTCGCAGTGAGAACATGAGCCATACACAAACGATGCCTCGGTGTGATCGCTGCCGAGACACATGAGACAGCACCTGTTGCCGTCAGGAGCGGAGAGCACTCTACCGCATCCAGGAACTACACAGGGGCAGAAGGGCATCTTTATAAAGACGCGTCCTAAAAAGGATGTTCAGCGCCAGCTGTGTATATGCTCTTTTAGAGGAAATAACTCTTTTAGAGAAATAAACTCTTTTAACTGCGCTGTCAAAGAGCCCAGGGGCAAAGCTGCACTTCCGTGCAGAAAAGGGAGAAAGCCGCTGATATGCGCAATAGATCGCCTTCACCAATCACACTCATAGAGATGGGAGGAACAGTGTGTGACTCGCAGTGTTCTGCATACACAACCAGTCGGCTCCAAAGAAAATTTCTGAATGAAACAGACGCATTTGCCTCCCTTTATACCCGTATGTCCGGGCGGGACATGCAAATTCTGTCTGCCAATTTCTCAATGGCCTTTTCTCATAGATGTTTTGCACAGAGATGCAAAAGACGCTCAAGAGAGACCCCTAGTGTCGCTTCTTCGACACAACGTTGAAGTGAGCGACAGATGGGGAAACTGAACTCTTGCAGGCAAAAGTAAGCAGAAATGTCTACTTGACTTACAATGAATGAAATTTAGCAGTGCAATAAAGGAAATGTATAACAAATTTAGTGTAAATGTTTATATTCACTTTCTACAAAAACATTGTCATATTTAACACATTACTGTTTGTTTTTTAGGCCCACTTTAGTTATAGTACAGTAATACTGTATTTTGTAAAGCAGAAACATTTACTTGAATTGTATGGAATATAATAGTATACAAATGCTGGTAGTTTGTAGAGCCACATAGGCATTTTGAACCTGTAATTTGAGTTTTTCACTGACATTTTGTTAGCACTTACATGTCGTAATTGTAATAATAATATGTTCACTTAACCTAGGATGTGTAATTTATTTATTCTCAACTGGTAATATTGTTTAACCAACATAAGCTTAAGAAAATAATAAATTAGGTTTATTTGATATTTGAGCCTAGAGTCAACAGTTCTTTAAACTAGACATTTAACACATTCATAAAAAAAAACTCTTGTTTTAGACTCAGCCTTTACTGATCTCGGTCTCGTCTACAGAAAGATTTAAATTTGCCCCCTGAACGGTTAAGTTAAAGCATCTACTAGCAGGGGATAACCGCTGAAGCTAACAATCCAACCCTTGACCGCCTGTGTGTTCCCTCACAGTCATTGAAGTCAGGCAGATTCTTTTCCATTGTGATGATAGAAGAAGCTTCAATCCCCCTATTCCCTTGCATAGGAACATTGGAAATCAATGGGTTTTCCTTTAAGTTAAGTGCCTGAGAATTCAGCAAGTATGTTGTCTCTTTCATCTCCTCTTCAGCCTATCATCTTTATCTGTTTCTTGGCCTAAAACAACACGGTTCACTCAATGGACTCCATGTTAGGGGGCTGCCATGGGAGAGGTCTAGCTGCCACAAGTCTGATCCCATCCTCCCGCTCCTGGGGCAGATGTGGCTCAGGTGGTAGAGCGGGTTGTGCACTAATCGCAGGGTTCAATTCCCGGCCCACACTACTCCACATGCCGAAGTGTCCTTGGGCAAGTCGCTGAACCCCAAATTGCTCTCAATTGCAGGCTAGCGCCTTGCATGTCAGCTCTGCCATCATTGGTGTGTGTGAATGGGTGAATGAGACACAGTGTAAAGTGCTTTGAATGCCGTTAAGGTTAAAAAGGTGCTATATAAGTGCAGACCATTTACTATCTTCTTTTCTTCATGTCAACAAGTGTTTTTCCAGGATTTGCCTTTCCCTTAGGTCGTATTAACTTAGGGAGGGTGGCCAATGTGTTCCTCAAACTATTTATGGTTGCTTGGCAAACTAGGAAACTAGAATATCTGCGGTTCTTTATCCAAAAAAATTATGAAGATATTTCATGGAATGGTATTGTTTTTCTCTTAACTAGAATGCTTGGCCTAAACATGTTTAACAAATGTCGACAACCTCAGCTTCACAATGGTGAAACTTGGCTATGCCATCAAAAGCAAAAGAGAACAAATCTATTTCCTATTCAGAGTTTTTTAGCATTGAATTTACAACTTTGGGGACTGTGCTACTTCAGACAGTGCTTTTGCTGTGCAATATTCCCACCACACCACTGCAAATTATTCTCTGTTAAATGCAGAGTATATAAATCTCTCCAAATGTTGGCCTGCTTCTGTTCATTACAATGTGCATTACTCTTCTATCTGTATGCATGAATTGAGTGCATCAATTACCAACAAATTTGTTTAAATTACACAGACAAATGAATGAGGGGTTGTTGTGCTCACAGCGTCTCTATAAACTGTGTTTGCAGGCCTTCAAATTCCCATTTCTGGATCCAGTGTCCTAACTCACGTTTGGCACCTCTTACTGAAGTCTTTATGTTCTGCATTTTCCAGTCTACATATTATTAAAGTTACAGAGCACCAAATACTTTCACTGTTTTTTGTTTTGTTTTGTTTTTCAGAAAACTTAATATATGTCCATCCATCCATCCATCCATCGTCAACCGCTTATCCTGTGTACAGGGTCGCGGGGACTTAATATATGTAAAGTTTGTAATTTCTGTGGCAATAGCGTCACCAAACGTAATTGCAAAAATTAAGATTGTCAAACAGGATTGCCGAAAACTCCCACATCTGCCTTTCGAGGAGCAAACACACACCATTGTTTGAGACAATGATGAGATAAGAACAAGAGAGATTAAACATTTTCTCAACCACTTTGGCAAATTGTTTTTATAGTCTTAACATTCTCTCAACTTTAAGTGCAATTTTTAAAACTGTTTTATGGGACTTTACAACTCTATTACATGTCTTAAAAATTTTGAAACTCACCGAAAACATTTAATTCATGCTTCAAAACCTAGTTGTTGTATCAGTAAATTGGTGAATGCCACCAAAAAGAAAAGTATTTTTTTGTCATCACGTGAGCAGTACTGGTGAATATGCTTAGATGTTTTTTCACCATGGATAAAAATTACATTTTTGTTCTACTTTTTTGTTGACACTGACTGCTTACTCTGTACAAAAATGTCAGTTTTGTTTAGCTGAATGCTATTGTGTATCACACTGAGCTTTTTAGATACCGCTTTCAATAGTAGGTAAAAGTTTACTGGGAAAGTCCAATGCTGTACAATACTGTAGTACACAGAAAAGGATATGCACATTTGTGTGTATAGATTACATACATTTTTTGTAGCAATACTGTATATTACATGTAAACAGAAAATTCACATTTGCATGTCCATTTTTACACATTTCTTATATGTAAAGTCACATATAGTGAACAGAAAATCACCACAAAATGACATCCATTCATCCAAAAAAAAAAAAAAAAAAAAAACTTGCGGTAAATTGTACCTCCTTACAGTACGTAACACTACAAGTTCCCATCTTCTTGGTGGATGGACATCATGTCACTCTTGTTGCTCTGGCCAGAGATTTAGCAGACATCACAAACGTTCCATGTCATAGGTATTTATGGAATAATCATGTATGGATCATTATGCATGTAATGGCTCACACAATGAAAGAATGTTTAGAAGTTGTGAAGAGTATGACAATTTCACTGAGAATCAACTTGTCAGTTTTGATCAACAAGCCATGTACATTTAGGTATTGTGTAAATTGTACACAATTGTATTACTCCTATGAACATGTGCCAAAACACGTGCAATTTGCTTATATGAATTCTGGTGTGAACAAGAATTGTCTAGTTACGTATGTAACCTCCGTTCCCTGACGGAGGGAACGAGACGCTGTGTCAAAGAAGTGACACCAGGGGTCTCTCTTGTGCGCCGAATATGCCTCTGATCTATGAAAAAAGGCCAATGAGAAGTTGGCAGACAGTATTTGCATACCCCGTCCATGGAGATACGGGTATAAAGGGGGGGGGGGGGGTGAGAATATGTCTAGTTCATTCAGTTTTTTTCGGAGGAGCCAGAAATGATACGGCCACAACAGTGGCTCGGCTCAGCAACATGGCCGGGAGGACACAACGTCTCGTTCCCTCCATCAGGGAATGGAGGTTACATACGCAACCTAGACGTTCCCCATCTGTCGCTCACATCGACATTGTGTCGAAAAAGCGACACTAGGGGTCCAATTTAAATCATGCCATGCGCTGAGCCGTGTACGTGTACTGCTGACACAGGAGCGGGCAGGTACTTGAAGTGCAAAAGCGACCAGCTGTATCAGACTGCACGTACCCTTCCCCATTGCCCTCCAAAAGTCGGAATCCTTCTGGTTACCCTAGACAGGGGAACAAGGCCATGCTTGCCAACCTGGGAAGGGGCCGAGGCTAGCCGGGCCTCTTTTCTCTCTATGTTTCTCGCATAGAGCCAAACGGCTGGGGCCTTTACATGCATCGTGGGAAGGCGGTCTTACCTGGTTTCCTGTTTTTCAGGGGGGAAAAGACTCTGCGGAGACCACACCTGCCCAGAGATGGGGAGGTAAGAGTGGCAAATACATCACCTGGGTTTATAGGTGACATGTGGAAAGTGGTGCGGTGGTAGATCCCACCTCTCCGGAGGGGGGAGTTGCTACAAACACGGCGACCAGGGGGCAGTGGGAACTGCACAAGGGAGACGCGGGTCCGACCATACCACGAAAAATACACACGAGGAGTACTCATGTACACTCCATGTAGGTGTCCTGAGCTGTGGAGCACCTATTCCAGTACAGGGTAGATTAAGTACCTGCAGTGGATTAGGTCGGTGAGTTCCTCCGCTGAACTGCTGACCCAAAGGGCTAGGGTGGAGTCATCCAGGGATCCGAATGAGTGGGATCTCCTGGGAGACAAAGCGCACAGTTTTACCTCTGCTGAGAGAAAGGGTGCTAGGTGCAAGCGATCCACCCAGTCAGTCTGTCAGCGTGTACCGAGTTCTACCGGCTCAGACCTGCGAAAACATGGGATGATACTGACTCAACCCTGAGATTGTAGAATCTCGCAAAGGTATTAGGTGTTGCCCAATCCGCTGCTCTGCATATGTCTGCCAGGGAGGTGCCTCTGGCCAGTGCCCACGAGGACGCAACACTCCTTGTTGAGTGTGCTCGGACCCGCAAGGGGGGGGGGGGGGGTGGGTACGGCCTGGGTGTGATAGGTCAATGAAATGGCATCCACCACCCAGTGGGAAAGCCTCTGTTTGGACACAACATTCCCTTTCCGCTGTCCACTAAAGCAGACAAAGAGCTGCTCAGAACGTCTAAAGCTCTGTGTGCGGTCCAAGTAGGTATGCAAAGCACGTACCGGACACAGCAACGAAGGGGCTGGGTCTGCCTCCTCCCGGGGCAGCGCTTGCAGGTTCAATACTTGGTCTCTGAAGGGAGTCGTAGGAACCTTGGGCACGTAGCCCAGCCGCGGTCTTAGGATCACATGAGTGTCTTCCGGACTGAACTCCAGGCAAGTGTCGCTAACAGAGAACCCCGACCCTCTTGATGGAGGCGAGCGCGATCAGCAGGGCCGTCTTCAGGGTGAGGGCCCTGAGTCCAACTGATTCTAGCGGCTCAAAGGGAGGTCCCTGAAGACCCGAGAGGACCACTGAGAGATCCCAGGAGGGGAACAGGCTTGGCCAGGAGGGATTTAACCTCTGGGCGCCTCTTAGGAACCTGATATTTAAGTCATGCTTACCCAAAGACTTGCCGTCTACTACGTCATGGTGGGCCACAATAGCAGCTACGTACACCTTCAAGGTGGAAGATGACAGCCTCCCCTCCAACCTCTCCTGCAGAAATGAGAGCACTGACCTAACTGTGTACCTCTGTGGGTCTTCAGCCCGGGAAGAACACCAATTTGCGAACAAGCGCTACTTCAGGGCGTAAAGTTGCCTGGTAGAGGGAGCTCCAGCTTGGTTGATCGTGTCTACGACAGCAGGTGGTAGATCAGCTATATCTTCCACGTCCCATCCAGGGGCTACACGTGGAGGTTCCAGAGGTCTAGGTGCAGATGCCAGAGCGTGCCCCATCCCAGAGAAAGAAGGTCCTTCCTCAGGGGAATTTGCCAGGGAGGGGCTGTCGCGAGGAGTACGAGGTCGAGAACCAAGCCCGGGTGGGCCTGTAGGGAGCCACCACTAGGGTGACTTGTTCCACGTCCTCACTGACCTTGCACAGCACCTGTGCAAGAAGGCTGACTAGGGGTAATGTGTTCTTGCACAGCCCAGAGGGCCAGCTGTGTGCCAGTGCGTCTGCCCTGAGGGGAGCCTCTGTTTGGGCATACCAGAGTGGTCTCTCGGGAGGCGAACAGGTCTACCTGAGCCTTGCCGAACCGTTCCCAAATCAGCTGGACCAACTGGGGGTGAAGCCTCCACTCTCCACTGGGCAAGCGTTGTCGTGACAGCGCGCCCGCTACCACATTGAGGTTGCCCAGGATGTGAGTGGCACGCAGCGACTTGAGTCTCCAAAGGAGGAGACGGCGGGTGAAACCTCCGCAGGGCAAAGAATACAGTCAACAACTCTAGGCAACTGATCTTTCCAATAGCCCGCAGCTGCGTGCCCATTGCACACGGCGCCCCAACCCAATTTGTAGGCGTCGGTCGTGACCAGGATGCGTCGGGACACCTGCTGCAAGGGGAATCCAGGGTCTGAATGTTTGGCGGCAGGGGTGACCATTACATGGTGCATGCCACGGTGCCATGCTCGTCTCGGGACTCGAGTCTGGAGCCAGTGCTGAAGCACCTGGTCCCTGTGAGCGCATAGTAACTCTCGGGAGTGGGCCAGGATGAGCCAGTCGTCAAGGTAGTTGAGTATGTGGATGCCAGCTTCTCGGAGCAGTTCAAGGGCTGCCTCTGCGACCTTCGTAAAGACGCGAGGGGACAGGGACATGCCGAAGGGGAGGACTTTGTACTGATGTGCCTAGCCGTCGAACGTGAACCGTAGGAAGGGTCGGTGTTGAGGCAGAATTGAGACGTGGTAGTATGCGTCCTACAGGTCTACTGCTGCAAACCAATCTAGATGCCGGTTGCAAGTTAAGATGTGTTTTTGCGTGAGCATTTTGAACGGGAGTTTGTGCAAAGCCCGGTTGAAAACTCGCAAGTCCAAGATCGGTCATAAGCCGCCGCCTTTCTTGGGTACAATGAAGTAAGGGCTGTAGAAACCCTTCTTCGTCTCGGTTAGAGGGACAGGCTCTATCGCGTCTTTGAGTAAGAGGGTCGCGATTTCCGCGCGCAGGGATTTGGCATGTTCTCCCGCATTGTCCTCAATCCCATGGGAAGAAAGAGCGACGCGGGTGGCGGCTGGAGCGGCGTTCCTTCGATTGAAGGAGAACATGATTGTTCTTGCATTGAGAACATGAACCATCCACAAACGCTGCCTCGGTGTGATTGCAGCCCAGTCACACGAGACAACGCCTGTGGCCTTCTGAAGCGGAGAGCACTCTACCACATCCAGGAACTACACAGGGGCGAAAGGGCATCTTTATAAAGATGCGTCCTGAAAAGGACGTTCAACGCTGCTGTGTATTGCTCTTTTAGAGGAAAATACCCTTTTACTGAGAAAATCACTCTTTTAACAATAAACTCTTTTAAGTTTTGTGCTGTCAAAGCACCCAGGGTCAAACTGTACTGCCATGCAGAGAAGGAGAAAGCCACTGAAGTGCGCCGTAGATCCAACAGCAGAATCAGCTCAGAGGAAGAGGAACATGTGTGTGACTCGCAGCTCACTGCATACATGACCATCGGCTCCGAAGAAAATTTCTGAATGAACTAGACGTATTTCCCCGCCTTTATACCCATATGTCCAGGGGCAGGGTAGGCAAATACTGTCTGCCAACTTCTCATTGGCGTTTTTTCATAGATCAGAGGCATATTCGGCGCTCAAGAGAGACCCCTAGTGTCGCTTCTTCGACACAACGTCGAAGTTTATGACAGACGGGGAACTAATTGTTCAGAGATTTGAAAAAAATGCTACTCGTTCATAAAATGTGTTGATGTACTTTGGTCTGCTTTTTGCTGTCAGAATAATTCCTCCCTCCATTTTCTATACCGCTTATCCAATCTCAGGCCAAAAGCAGGGAAACACCTTGAACAGGTGGCTAATCCATCACATGGCTAACAAATATAATGATATATCACATTCTCCACTTACTGTATACACTGTATATAGCTCAGAAGTTAATCAGCTGGTTGTTGGTTCGAGTCCTACAAAAAAGCTATCTGTAAAACAGCACCATCACCTGAGCAAGACCTGAGGTACTATCTCTTTAGGAATTAATCCTGCTTGTGTACTAGAAATTGCTTTGGTTAAAAGTGTCTGCTAAATGACAACTATTATAAGCCTCAGAATACAAGTGGTTTATATGCCCACTACTTAAGCATCAAGCTCCAATCTTGGATGCTTGGTTAACAACATGTGAAATTAAAATGAATTGTGATTGGTCATTCTCTTGGCCATTTTGGTCATATTTTCAAGTGTGTATTAGTTCAGTCATAAACTTTGAGGCCTTTTAGGAAAACGCAAGTGGTGTATATACATTTATTTACAGATGTCAGCCCATCTCATGATCTTCCCTTTTTCTCTAAATTCATAGGATTTTTGTCATTGAAACAAAACACCTGTTAAATGTCATTCCTCTAGCTTTGAGAAAGGATTTAATTAATCTGATTAATAATATGAGAACATGTGCGGGGTGTCCCTCAGCTGTGGAAATAATGAATTAATTGTGATACTTGTTAAGAGAAATTATATTCAGCCATGGTATGAATGCTTTTCAACACTGTAATTAAAAACCTCTTTTCCTGATTCTCTAATTATGTGCAAGCATTTGGCCAGCTCACTGCCAAGCCAGAGAGAGATGTGCATTATGTGTGCCAAGAAAGTATATCAGCTTTCAATACTGGCCCATTTCAAAGTTGCAATACCAAACATCTTACAAATCACAACAGTCATTGTAAAAATGATGCAATAATGGGCTATTTGTACATCCTCAAGCAGTTCCCAACATGAAATGGGTGGAAACAATGAATTTATGTGTGCTCAAACCAAACTGGTGACTATTAGATTCAAATAAACAAAGCCAAATGTGATGTCATTAAAAATGCATAATGGGCTGCAAGTCTGCTAAGCTTCTATCCACTAAAAGTGGTACAGAAAGACAAAGCCTTTACATGTCAGCCTGTGGCTGGTGAGTTTATTTCGAAAACTGAATTATGTTTTTAATAATTTCTCCAAAGCACAGAGCTATGGAAAACCAAACCAGCCTATTGACTGATTTTGGACCAGGGTAAATGTTTTGTCAGGCACCACGTCCAATACTGATCTAACTACACTTGGAGACAATTTTACAATATATCACTTCTTACACTTGGTAATAATGCTTATGGTAGGGTTAGGGTGTGTCCAATAATTGGTGCAGGTTTAAAAAGGGCAAAAGTCTTCACAGCATTAATTGAACGCTACTCAAAGGGTAGTTCCAAACCAGGGGCGTAGCAGTCATTTTAAAAGTGTGGGGACACAGCTATCAGTAGGTGGTTTGCACAGACCCAACACTTACATTGCAGTATTAATATATTACAGTTTATATTCATATATAATATATATTATATGCATATTATTTACTTTAAATATTTTTAGTATTTTAAAGATTAAAGAATTGAAAAATTAGCTGCAAAAATAAAGGGCATCTTGTGGAGCACTTGCTGCTTTTTCACACATGAGAATAAAAGACTGAGCAGAAACTGGTCCTTGAATAAATTATTTAATCAATTACAATCTTGACAATTTTGCATGTGCATAATTGTATTTTTTACTCTGTGCATTGTGGGTTTAAATGTCCAAGTGGCTCGAGTGTTTTGACTAAGTTCACCAAAATTCGTTCGGATCCATTTAATGATTCAGTGATCATTTCTGGTGATGCCATAAGGTGGTGACAAATGAGCGTCTTGTATGAAATGAGTTAGTCACGGAATCAACAATCAAAAGCAAATGTAAATCCTTAAAAATGTTTATGTCTTCAGACCCTTACAAAGACATTTTAGTAGAGGTTTTAAGCAATATAAGAAGAAAGCAAATCTATAATTTACCTATAGTTTGTGAGCTGCTGAGCATGACTTTTATCAAAAGACATTAATAGTCTTATAATAATTATAATTAACATCTGTACTTTTTTATGTATAAAAAAAGTGTGTCTACATATAAATTCACTTCAGTAATAAGCACGTTGTAGAACAGTTCATGTTCGCGGGCAAGGAAGAGGCGAGAAACCGGCTTGACATATAAAATAATAGGTTTAATGAGGAACTCAAAATACAAACACATAAGACAACGGACATGTCCGTGAATGAACTCTCTCTCCCGCACATCGTACGCAATCGGCCTTTAACCCTCTCGGAGGCTTAATTAGCCTAATGCGGGACCGGGCGTGTTGAGTCACGACCCGGCCCCGCCCTCCACCATGCCACACACGTGTTTTAAGAACACTTTCTCCTAGTTTGCGGACTGCACACCAACATAGACATAATCAGGAGCTGATATTAAAAATACACAGATCTAGTAATCTGCATAAATTGCCAAAAACAACCAACCTATTACCTCATAAACCTAAAGTGAAAAGGATAACTTAATGAAGACTCATGCGCTGATGTAAACTCCACTTACAAAGGAAGGATTGTCCTTTGATTTTTCTGCAGTGCATTTGTAACGCTGCCAATCAAGAACGATATGCCGATCAATATCTTGTTCAAAATCTCCTTTGTGTGTTCCTCATTTCTAGATTATTAATTTAGATCAACATCAATGCATTGTTGCATTGTTGAAATCAACTTTGTAGAAATGAGCGGAGCCATGTTGATGAGACCGTCTGACTGATGGCCTATTACATAATGGTTGTTTTGGCTCATGAAACTCACCTGCGATTGGCTGGATGGTCACACAATCAGGCCAAAGTAACAAAACGCGAAAAATATGTGTATACAAATCCACCATTTGAACTCTGTATGGGTTTAGCTTAGAAAAGATTGCGGGGGTCACGGCTGCTACGCCCTTGTTCCAAACCCATGCAATCAACTTGAATCCCATCTCAAAGGGCTCTTCCACAAGGCCGTTAGCAAAGGGTACATTCATACAGTTATGCCATGCTCTCTTCAGAGTACCATCTTAAAGGGCTCTGCCCTTCGGAGTGAGAAGAGGGAAGCATAGGGAAGCTCACTTTCAATTGTAATTCGCCCTGTACTTAGCTCTCTGTCAACTTAATGTATTATATTATTGGATATTTCTGGTATATCTGAATATATCACTAGAGAGAGTGTTGTCTTCCATAATCTTATCTTATTTTATAATTGCTTAAGAAAATCCTTGTATGTCCATTATGGGTTAGAAATATGATTGCATCTAATGAGACTTTTAAAATGAAGTTTACATAAATACTGTAGTTTGTCTAAAAAATGAATAAACAAATCCATACAAATAAGGAGCTATTTTGCAAAAGACAATGTGATTATGAAATCAGAAATGAATTACAGCTGGGAAACCTTAGTTAGAGCCCATCGATAAGGCTTGTTTGGCATAGTGTTCAAAAAAAGAACTTTGTTTTTAGGACAGTGAATTTCAATTTTGTAGAATTTACCTTTGGTGCTCCATTGAAGTTTTGATGAAAGAGGGCCATTCCGTTGTAGTCGGTTTGAAACTACAGTTGTGGGAATAAATGGGAATGTGTTCTCATTATACCATTAACGTTGTGATTTTAACTCTTACTAAATGCTTATACAGTATGAGGTAATATTTAATCTATTGATCGGAAGAAAGACATTTCTTACTGGTTGTGATGCTGCCTTTGAACTTGCATTAGCATGTCTGAAGTTTATTAACATACACTCAGTGGCTACTAAAACTAGATAGGACCCCCTTTACCCAGAGAACATTATGTTTTTTCATGGCATGGATTTAACAAGGTGTTGGAAACATTCCTTAAAAAAAGTCCTCAAGACCCAAACCAATACCAGATCCCCCAAGACAGTGTTTCCCATACTAGGGTACGTGAGGTGACGATGGCAGTCAATTAGTCACAGTCCTTCCAACATCCCCCCACCTCCCTACATTCATCCTGACTCTTAAGAGCTCCTTCCATATAGCTATCTCCACCCATTAATACTGTTCCATAAGGGGTAAATTAAAGGTCAAGCTAAGCTAATCTGAACCCTTCATTTGCAGACAGCAAGCCAAATACAGTATGTTTACCACTCAAAGATTATATGGCCAGGGAAACATGTAAAACAATGTTTAATTGGTATTAAGGGGCCAAATATGTCGCAAGAAATTATTGCCCACACCATTGCATCAACACCACAAGACTATACATTTGACAAAAAGCAGGATGAAGCCATGGATTTGTGCCATGTGAAAGCCACTGCAGAAATCGAGAGAACCCAACACCTAATGACTCTATACCAGACATGGGCTACATACGGCCCTCGGGCCAGATCAGGGCCTCCACATGGTTTAATGTGGCCCGTGGCTCATTTATCGTAAAAGCTTTTTTTTTCATTGGATATTTCAGTTAACTTGCATTGGGACCTAACGCGTCTCCACAAGCGTTTAACATGCTGAGGGTTTCCAGATAAGAGACGCAACACCCCCAGTTTAAGATTTATACTTGCGCAAATTGGAAATATTCTGCCTAAGGTTATACTTATTTTGTGCAATCTGGCAACCATGCATGAATGTGCGCTATTGCTATATCTCACTTTCCCCTTTGAACAAACTTAGCGATCTGTAGTGCAATATTCTGCTCAAAGAAAAGTGTTATATGGCTACTCTGTGTCCATTCTTGAGGCTGCTTGTGATGTTTGGTGCTACTTTGCAGGTAAACCTCAGTGATTAAATAAAATATAAAAGTAGATCTCGGCATCATTGACATGTGAGTAAAAGGAAGCCAGAGACGAATATTTATATGTATTTTTCATTTGTGCAATTTAGAAATGTTGAAGTCCCTTCGCGCCTGTATGTTAATCTAACTCTTGCAGTAATCATTTATCATCAGTGGTGATAAGAGACAGGCAACTTGCAAGGGAGATACAGTTCCCCGTCTGTCACTCACTCGACGTTGTGTCGAATGAAGTGACACAAGGGGTCTTCCTTGGATGCCGAATCGTTCATCTGAACCTGAGATAAGGCTAATGTCAAGTTGGCAGACAGAATTTGCATGCCCCACCCCGGACATACGGGTATGTTTATGGGTTTATTTTCTCTAAAAGAGTCTGAGTTTTCCCACTCACAAAAAGAGACATACACAGTGGCATTGAATGTCCTTCTCAGGATGCCTCTACTTCAAGATGCCCTTGAGCCCCTGTGTTGTTCCTGGATGCGGTCAATTTCTCTCCAAGAACGACGGCCACAGACGCTGCCTCGTGTGCATGGGTAGCGATCACACTGAGGCAGCGTTTTTTGGATGGTTCATGTACTCACTGTGAGAACATGACTGAAGGTGAATGCCACTTCAGCCGCCCCCCGCATCGCTCCTTCTTCCCACGGGATTGAGGACGACCCGGCTGGTGATGAAGGCGATATGGGGATGATGACGGGCTTGGTTTCGCCGGGTAAAACCCCACGGACCACCCGCCCCCCGACACGCTCGCTAGCTTCCGTCCAAGCTCGGGATGAGTGCGACTCACATTACGGCCATCCAGCATTCTCCCTTGAGCCCCTGGGCTTTGTTGATGACATCATTGCTGCATCGGAGAGCATCCAGGCATCTGACGCGGAAGATTCGACTGGGCTGCCGCCTTCAGGCCAGCCCGCCCAGTCTGAGGCAGACGCGCAGATGGTCGACATGCTTGCCTGGGCTCTGTGAGCGTGGGCTTGGATTGGAACCCTCCGTTCTCCCCACAGCCTTCGCGGCTTGACGAAAACCCTCCGTCCTCCTCACAGCGCAGGCACTTGGGCAGGCTATGGCCACCCTCGTGGTCCAGGAGCGCCACCTTTGGCTGAACATGGTCGAGATGCGCGACGTTGACAAGGCAAGGTTTCTCAATGCCCCCATCTCCCAGCTCAGCCTCTTCGGTGACACCGTCAATGACTTCGCCCAGCAGATCTTGTCAGTGAAGAAGCAGACGGAGGTGATATCACATATCATGCCGCGGCGCCACACAACCATGTCCATAACACCTTATAGCTGCTTCCATAAAATGTGAGCACCTCTTCTCAAGACACCGGTTTTTGCTCAACCTGCAGGTGTTTTTCGCAGGACAGCTTATACCTTGTTGCATGTGAGACAGCAACTGTAGAACAGATTTTTTTTTTACCTCCAAAAATGAATGTATTTTTTGTTAATATAAACAACTGGTAAATGTTTAAAGCAATCATGGTGAACCATTGAACACTTAAGCAAGACCCTTAGGGGACTATCCCTGTAATGTCTGTAATGCAAATTGCTTTGGATTAGAAGCATGAGCTAAGTGATGTCTCACTTGCTTGCTTACCCTGATGATGTTGCAAGCTGGTGTACAGTAGTCCTTCATTACTGTGCCCTGTTGAAGCAGAAAATAACATATTCCTAATATCTTTGGCAATAGGTGAAGATAGACTGAGTGGGGTTAGAAATTATATGTCTAACAGAGGGTTCTTGGTGCAGAGAATGAGTGAAATTTCTGTGCAGATGGAGGGGTTTTAAACATTTAAAGTCGTCCTACTGCAACTTGCTCTGCTGCAACAACCTCATGATACCATTCCAGAGCTGGCATAAAAAAGGAAATCCCACACCAACTGCTGCTTCCAAGCCAAGCTTGATTAGATTCACAGACAAAAGACATAGTTGGCCCAAGCTAAAGCACATGATGGAGTAGTATGTGATTTTAACTTTTTTATTAGATATAATGCTGCACTACTTATGATGCTATCACTGTAGAAAATCCAGTAAGTAATGGAATTATTTATTAGCACTAACAACTTGGCAGAAGTTGTTCAATTCTACCTTCCAAATTATTTGTCTAACCAAATCAAATCAAAGCAAAAGTAAACAATAGTGATTGGCCTATGAGACCACCAAGCACAGATGAGCATCATATTACACACATCATTTCTCAATTTTTTACATCAATTAAAGATTTGCTACTGATACTCGTTACCTGAAAAACAACAAATTACTGCTAATATTTATATAGATGTCTTGAAGACTTCACAAACAAATGTTCTCTTTGTCAGCAAGTCAACTCCACCTATACATATACCTATATTATAATATAATATTATTAATTACATGTCTCATCAGTTTGGATCACGAAGTTAGGATTTTTTTTTATGATCTCACATTAAACAATTCAATTGAGTTGCAAACTCTTTTATTGGTATTTTGGATATTTTATCAAATACACACTTTAAAATACATCTGTCAGTGTTTGCAGTTTAGTACGAAAACAGAGTATTTGACATTTTGTAATAACATTAATATATACTGTATAAATGGTTAAACTACATTTCACCCATTTCCCAATTTTTTAGTCAGTATACTTTGGTATATCACTGTGTGGAGTGGAGGGGGTGGGGCCGGGCTGGAATGTCGCACACCCGTTCCCCAATCGGCCTGATGGGGCGCACGAGGGATAAAGGGCGGCCGGTGACAACGGTTCGAGAGAGAGAGATCGTTTACGGACATGTCCGTCATGTGTGTGTTTGTGTATTTTGTTTAAGTTCTTTATTAAAATATTATTTACATTGACAAGCCGGTTCTCGCCTCCTCCTTGCCCGTCATAACCCCGTGTTACACACTGCAAACTGTTATTCTGTGATCATCAGAACTCTTGAAGATGATTACAAATGGAAGAACTTGCAGTTTGAAGCCAACAGAGCTCTTTATTGTACAAGGGCAGTGCTTTTATTACCAACTTTCTTCCCATAATTCCATTTACATGAGCTTTTTAACATAATATTAAATTGGATGGAAACCTAATGGTTAAAGAACCAGAATGCTTATTCAAGAAACTGACATCTACTGAGATCTTCCTATATTATAATTGCACCACTGACTAAGTCACTGGTTGCTCCAGGTGCAATGTATCATCTAGCTGTGGACTTGACACTTGGCTGACAACATTATGCACCAGAGTTTTCATCATTAAGTGCTGGGGAGAAATGCTTTTGGTGAAAAGCATCTCCTAACCCTGCTGTTTGTTTGGTGCTGGTCTAGATGGAGAACCAAAACAGCCATATGTAATGTTAGCTAGCTGGAAGGTAGATGTGCAGGGTGTAATCCTTACTCCCCTGCCCTCAAGAGGTGTACTAGCGACTGACGCTAGAGGCTAAAGCCTTTAACCTCCTTGTTAGCTGCCCACCTCCCATGCCAGAGAAGCTGGTTCAAATCCCACCCGGAGTAGGATCAGTTACACATTAAAAAAAAGCAGTTCCAACATGATCTTTCTGGTGTTGAACATATGCTGGTTACAGACAATACTGGTCAACTAACCAAGCAGTCTGTGTAGTTATGTAGTGATCTACACTCACTGAGAACTTTAGTAGGAACACTATGGTCCTAATAAAGTGCTCAACATGGTCTGCTGTTGTAGCCCATCTGCCTCAAGGTTTGACGTGTTGTGCATTCTAAGATGGTATTCTGCTAACCACAATTGTACAGAGTGGATTTTTGAGTTACCGTAGCCTTCCTTTCAGCTCAAACCAGAGAATTAAGAATTTTTCTAACAATTAAGTAATTAAAGCTTAAAGTACTACCATGTTTTTGCTAGTCCCAGTAATCAGGGTTAGTCAGCGCAACTTCAGCTGTACAGACAACAAACCACACTTACTGAAAACAGGCAGCACAAAAGGAGTACAACAGCCACAGTCAGTATGACACATTCTTGCATTCAAAGACAGTTGAACAGAACACAACTCTGAATGCGGGGCTCTTGAGACACGTTTTTCAAAGTTTCATACGTGCGAGATGCTGAAAACCAGTGAAATGTGTCACAACCATACTGAGACTCTTCAAAAGCATCTGTCTGATGCATGTGTACATAGACCAACAAAAATAATATAGACATCCCATTATTCTACCTTGGACAGATTGATGAACTTAACTGCATAGATGATTTTTGTGGGCCGTAAGCAAATGGAAAAGCTATATTAAAATTAAGACAACAATATATTTATATTGAAAGCTTTTTTTGTATTGTCTATTCACTCAATTTTGAAATTGACTTGAAATTGTGAAAACACTTTATTAAGCTTAATTTCTTTAAACAGAAACAGTTTAGCAAAGATTCATCTTGTCCCAGTGCTTATGATCGATGATCACAGTGCACTGAAGGTACAGTATATGGGCTATGTTCACAAATATGGCAGAGAGAGTGGTTATACAGTAATGAAATAGGTGAATAGATATAAGGTCAGGCAGTGCAGAGAAGCAATTGCTTTAGTAACATCCGTGAAATTGGCACCTCATATAATTAAATCATTACCAAATCTATAGCAATTGCTTGTGCCGGAAAAAATTAACATTTGTGCTGGTTCTGTGTTTGAGATATTAAACATAATTTTTTTGACTGTGTGACATCACTTTCCATCCCTTGTGGTTCAAATCGCACCAAATTGCTGCCATTCATTTGTGCTGATTTATGCCATTAAAATGAATCTTGTATCTATTTCCCTTCCTTAGAAATAACAGCTTGTATTCGGCTCCTTTGTGCTCGATTTGTGCTTTTAAAGGAAACATCGTAAAGTTTTCCTTTCCTTGTATTTAACAAGATAGCTTTTGGGAGCCTTGAAATTGTGCAGGCCAAACCCCATGTCAATCACTCTCACCTGTCTCCATCGTTTGTGCTCACTTCTGGTTTGAGCCGTGTTTAGGATTTGTTGAAGCATTGATATTTTGGCAAGGATTACATTTTTCACCCCATCAAACTCCAAATGCAACAACAAAAATTGTCTGTGTTTGTGCTGCAAATTAAGATTTGTTTATAGGCTATATGTGACATTGCTGAACAAAGCTGTACATCGTATTTATTTTGGTTAATTGTTCCGATTTTATTTTTGCAAGTAAACAGCCTCATTCAGCTATGAATATGCTTGTATTCGTTTTAATTCTGCTAGAAACTGGTGCAACTTGCGTTGACAGTGTTTGTGTAATTGCATAGGCCTATATGGTAGCTAATATTCAAAATATTTGTTTGAAATTTTAGTATAAATTTATGAAAACACATTAGATGCCATTCACATGCTGGAATGTGTTGTTTTACTAAAATTACACGCAGCGCCACAAAAGAGCAAAACGTAGGTGTCTCCACTCTGAGATGCATGTTTAACAGTTTAGGTTCTTTTTAACTCAACATGGTGTCTAAAAACACTAAAAATCCATCAAAGACATCTATCTAGCACATGTTTACATTGAAATCAAGTATAAAACAGCATGGACGGAGACAAAAATGCGCTCAATGTGAACGGCCCCTCAGTGTAAGGCTAGGACTCTGTAGAAAAGTTTGATCACACTTGCCTATTCTTTATTATTTGTTACTTAGATTTTAGAGTATAACATCATCAAAACAGTAACACAAAAGTATGGAAATTATGCAGTGACCAAAACAAATTACCGAAACATCTTCTGTTTGAACTTCTTCAGGGTAGCCTTTCATCTTTTCCAGCTCTGCACACAGTTCATTATCTCAATCAACTTCAGGTGCATCCTGGGATGTTTTTTTAAACAGTATTGAATGATTTCATATGCTGGACACTTGTTGGCTATATATAAATAAAAAAATACTACTAAATAAATAAATAATAATAAAAAAGTTTTGTATAGACATCTATAATTGGGCACAATTTACTTTTGAGTACAGAAATAATCCAAAGCGTAACCATAAACCTATAGATCAAAGGGTTCTAAACTTATGAGAAAAAAAACTGTGTCAGTGTCATTTTTGACTGGTTGTGTAGGCTACATTTATTTTATATTTATATGTACTTATTATTAATTTTATTACTAACTTTAAAGAAAAACATTATTTCAACTGTATTGTATCTTGCTATGTTTTGCTATTATTGCAGATAAATCAAGAATAACTGAGTTTCTAGTTTGTTTGTTTTGTACTTTTTAAGCTTAAAGTAACCATTTAAAGTGATTTTAATAAGGACATTTTGGAAATTATACCAAATAATTTTGACAAATTAGCTTCAGAAAAAGGGACTTTAGCTGATAGGTGAGTAGTTTGCACCCCTGGTTTAAATATCAGACCAAACCTGATATTTCCTGAGAGAGAAAGAGAGATGTGTTTGAGTTTGATGGGGTGAAAAATAAAAATTTTGCCAAAAAGATTTATGCTTCAACAATACCAAACATGCACAAACCAAAAGTGAGCACAAACGATGGAGACAGGTGAGAGTGATTGACATGGGGTTTAGCCTGCACAATTTCACGTGTCCCAAAAGCTATCTTGTTAAATACAAAAAAGGAAAACTTTATGATGTTTCTTTTGACAGCACAAATCGAGCACAAAAGAACGGCACTGGTTCAGAGCGATTTGGAGTGACATCACTGGTCCCAAAACGTTTCTTGCTATATCTAAGGAAGGGAAATAGTAGCAGTGTTTCTTTAAACATCACAAATCAGCACAAACTAGCGGCTATGGTTTGGAGCGATTTTAACCTTTTTGGGGAGAAAGGTGATGTCACAAATCTAAAAAAAAATAAAAAATATCTCAAACAATGAACCATCATAAACCTTATTTTTTTAATTCATGGAGGTGCTTTAGAACAGGATCTGCCAGTATTCTTAATCGGCTCGGTACCTCAAGCGGTGAAGTAGGGTGAGGCAAATGGCAGTTGCTGCGTGTTTCAGTTTGTGATGTGGGTCGGGGAGGCTGGTTCTGTTGACAGCATCACGATTACCAGCTCCCATCTTGAACACGTATCACTGTGCGCGATCAAGTAGGGCTGTGTTCAGCATTTCACAGCAACAGTGAACGAGCCACCATTAACTTCTGATATGTTTCGCATCCGTTTCTTAAGTGCAGGATTCGCAAATCCAATAATATCACATGAACTGCTCATACCATCATCCAATGACAGGTCGTCTTACGTCCTCTTCGAGTGGCACGTCAAGTCAAGTGGTTTTTATTGACGATTCAACCATATACAGTTAGTACAGTACACAGCGAAACGAGACAACGTTCCTCCAGGACCATGGTGCTACATAAAACAACATAGGACAAACACAGAACCATGAGACTACACAGACTAAATAACATACCTATATAAAGTGCACGTGCAAACATGTGCAAAAAGTATGGGACAGTACAATAAATTACTAACAATGAACAGGACAATAGACACAGTAAGAGACAGTGCAGCACCGAACAGTACACAGTAGTGCAAATAGATGACAGTTTCTAAAAATGCCAAATGTAAACATAACATACTAGTTATAAAGTTATTGAGGTAGCAGCCAGTAATAAAGTGACAATAATTAAAGTGCAACTCAGGACACACGTGTGTGTGTGTGTGTGTGTGTGTGTGTGTGTGTGTCAAACCAGTTTCTGAGTATTGAGGAGTCTGATGGCTTGGGAGAAGAAGCTGTTACACAGTCTGGCCGTGAGGGCCAGAATGCTTCGGTACCTCTTGCCAGATGGCAGGAGGGTGAAGAGTTTGTGTGAGGGGTGTGTGGGGTCGTCCACAATGCTGGTGGCTTTGCGGATGCAGTGTTGTTTGTAAATGTCTTTGATGAAAGGAAGAGAGACCCCGATGATCTTCTCAGCTGTCCTCACTATCCTCTGCAGGGCTTTGCGATCTGAAACGGTGCAAGTCCCAAACCAGGCAGTGATGCAGCTGCTCAGGATGCTCTCAAAAGTCCCTCTATAGAATTTAGAATTCCTCAGACTTCGAGGAAAGTACAGACGCTGCTGGGCTTTCTTAGTAATAGAACTTGAGTTGAGGGACCAGGTGAGTTTCCCCGCCAGGTGAAAACCAAGGAATTTGGTGCTCTTGACAATCTCCACAGAGGAGCCATCGATGTTCAGCGGAGAGTGGTCACTCTGTGCTCTCCTAAAGTCAACAACTATCTCTTTTGTTTTGTCCACATTCAGAGACAGGTTGTTGGCTCTACACCAGTCCGTTAGCCGCTGCACCTCCTCTCTGTATGCTGACTCGTCGTTCTTGCTGATGACACCCACCATGGTCGTGTCATTGGCGAAGAGACATGGGAGAGGGGATGTGTCTTATATCTGAGTGGAAATTTCATTGGTTGCTCTCACGAGTCCAATTGCATTTTTAACTAAATTCTCAATATGTGAAAGAATAGGAAAGAAAAAAGAAAAGTCATTGGCAAATTGATGAGGACATGCAATTGGCAAATGAATTAAGAAAAGCAATTGCCAAATACCTTTTTAAAAAGCTATTTAAATGGTGCTTTTAAGGTGCATTAAAACATGCATTTATAAGACTCATTAATATACTAATTTATTGCTACATTTAATTACATTTATACATGAAATAGATATGATTTATTAATGCACAATTTTATTGTTAAATATAATTACATTTTAAAACATGAATACATGTTTAAATATGTCTACTTATTTGTCCATTTATAAATTGGTTTATTTATACACATTGTTATTTTCAAATTAATAGATTGATCATTAATTCCTTTATTCTTTTGTAAATGGCACTCCTGGACTCCTGAGGAGCGGACATGGGTCTCCACTCGAGATGTCCTCGATCCGTCTCTCATTGCTGAGTTTCACTGGTCCAGAGGGAACTGATTGGAGAATGTCAGGAGCCGTTCCTAGGGGAGGGACTCCTGTAAGGATCTCCACTTTTGGGGTGCTGTTCTCCTCCAGACCAACAGAGGGCGCTTGCTCTGGACTTCCCGTGCCATGCTCCTCTCCTCTCCTGCAGATGGCACCAATGCCCTGGTTTAACCATCTGCTCATCAACCCTCATTCCCTTCACTTGTACATAGCCCCAGAGCTACTTTTCTTGGGCGTTGTGGGAGAAGATGAGGATGTCGTCCAGATAGACAAACACGAATCTGTAAAGCATCTCTTAATAAAGGCCTGGAAGATGGCTGGGGCATTCACCAGGCCGAATGGCATTACCTGGTGTTCATAGTGGCCTGTCGGGGAGTTGAAAGTTGTCTTCCACTTCCAGTTTGGTGAAGATGGTAGCACCCTGTAGGATCTCAAAGGCCGTGGACATGAGGGGGAGGGGGTACCGGTTCTTGACAGTAATCCGGTTTAGACCTCGGTAGTCAATGCAGGGTCGAAGGCTGCCACCCTTCTTTTCCACAAAGAAAAAAACGACTCCTGCAGGTGAGGTGGAGGGGCGAATGAATCCACTGTCCAGAGATTTCTTGAGGTACTTGTCCATGGCCAAACTTTCATGGCCAGAGAGAGAGTAGAGCCTACCACAAGGTGGGCAGGTGCTAGGAAGCAGATCAATACCGCAGTCATAAGGTCTATATGAGGGGGCAGCGAGGCAGCTCTGTCCTTACTGAAGACTTTGTGGACATCTGCATGCTCCGGGGGTACTCAGGATAACTCGGGGAGGTGGGTTACAGACTTGAGATTCTCCGGCTCCATCTTGAGAGGAGCCGAGACTTCAGCGGACAGGGTCTCGGGAGCAGAGGTACAACTCTTGACGACTGGTTCTTCGGGTCGGCGCGCCGCTCACGGCCAAGCCCCCCCTTCAATACCCTTCTTCCTGGAGGTGCACGATGAGCTGACAAGGTCATGGAATGCACCTTTCACTGCCCAAACCCGATCCTTGGCACACAGAGCAAGGTAAGTGCTTAGAGGGCTCCCTCAGTACAGCCACCTCGGGTTGGAGCATCAATCCCCTACGCAGCATTCCCTGCTACCCCCTGCCGCAGCCCCAGGTACATCAGATGTGATCCATCCATTAGTGCCCCTTGCCTAAAGTTTGGACGCATGGCTATTGCTTTCCAACCCGTTGCGCTGGTTGGCCAGAACCATCCGACTCAGCTATACAATTCAATTTGCCAGGCGACCGCCCCATTCCACGTCATTCACTTAACGTCGGTGAAGGGCAAGCCTGTCCCTCCAGCCGAGGTGAGGCAAGGGTTTTACAGCCCTTACTTCATTGTTCAGATGAAGGGCGGTGAGTTGCAGCCAATCCTGGACCTACGTGTTCTGAACCGGGCCTCGCACAGACTCTTGATCAAGATCGCGGCGGTAGACTTGAAGGACACATGCTTTCACATCTCGATTTTACTTCGACACAGACCCTTCTTGCGGTTCGCGTTTGCCGGTCGGCCATATCAGTACAAGGTCCTCCCCTTCGGCCTGTTCCTTTCCCCTCACGTCTTCACGAAGGTTGCAGAGGCAGCCTTTGCCCTGTTAAGGGAATTGGGCATTCGCATACTCAATTACCTCGATGATTGGCTGATTACAGTGCACTTTCAAGAGTTACAGTGTGCACACAGAGACCTGGTGCTCACGCACCTCAGCCATTTAGGGCTTTGGGTCAACTGGGAAAAGAGCAATCTCTCCTCAGTTCAGAGCTTCTCTTTTCTCGATATGGAGTTAGACTCTACAGTATGTTAGCTCACCTCACAAGCGAGTGTGTGCAGTCGGTGCTGAACTGCCGGAACTTATCCAGGCTGAGAATGGTGGTACCTCTGTACTTTCAGAGGCTCCTGGGGCATATGGCATCATCAGCGGTGGTCACGACGATCGAGTTGATGCATATGAGACAGCTTCAGCACTGGCTACAGACTTGAGTCCCGAGGTTGAATGGTGCCGCGGCACACATCGTGAGGCTATCACGCCCACCTGCCAGCACCTCTTCAGCCCTTTGACAGACCTTGCATTCCTTTGGACTAAAGTACCCCTACAGCAAGTGTCCAGGCATGTTGTGGTTACGATAGACGCCTCCAAATCAGGCTGAAGCGCCAAGTGCATGGGCACGCAGCCGCTGGTTCCTGGACAGGACCACGCCTGTGTTGGCACGTCAACTGCCTCGAGTTGCTGGCAGTACAACTCGCCCTGCGGAGGCTATTGCCATTGATGCAGGGCAAGCATGTGTTGGTCCGGATTGAAAACACAGCGACAGTGGCTTATATAAACCGCCAAGGTGGTTTATGCTCTCATCGCATGTCGGAACTCGCCCGTCACCTCCTCCTCTGGAGTCAGCGGTACCTCAGTTCGCTGCGGCCCACTCACTTCCCCAGCAACCTCAACATCACAGCAGACCCGTTATCGCTATATATCAGGTGATCCTCAGGGGAGAGTGGAGACTTCACCCCCAGGTGGTCCAGCTGATTTGGAGATGATTCAGCAAGCACAGGTAGTCCTGTTCACTTCCCGAGAATCCTCCCACTGCCCGCTCTGGTATGCCCTGATGGGAGCTCCCCACAGAACAGACATGCTGGCACACAGCTGCACAAATGTGCATTCCCCCCAGTGGAACTATTTGCACAGACCTTTTGCAAGGTCAGGCAGGATGAGGAACAAGTCACCTCTGGAATTTCGACATCTGGTCCCTGGATGGGAAGCAGAAGACTTAAATGGTCGACTGCCCACAGTGGCAAACACGATTGCTCAGGCCGGAGATCCTTCTACAAGGCAGCTGTATACACTGCAGTGGCATGTGTTCGCTAAGTGGTGTTCATCCTGATGCTAAGACCCCCAGAGATGCGCAGTCAGATCAGTGCTTTCCTTCCTGCAGGAGAGGCTGGGGGGGGGGGGGGGGGGGGTTGTCTGTCAAGTTAAAGGCCATCTCAATAAAGACCACCTTCCTGACCATGCTCACTTCCATCAAGAGGGTGGAGGACCTGTAAGCGTTCTCTGTCAGTGAATTGGGCCTGAAGTTTGGTCTGGAAGACTCTCACGTGATCCTGAGACCTTGACCGGGCTATCTGTCGAAGGTTCCCATGTCCCCCTTAGTGGGAACATGGTGAGCCTGCAAGCAAAGCTGCCAAGGGAGGAGGCAGACCCAGCCTTATCGCTGCTGTGTCCGGTGCATGCTTTGCACATCTATTTGGATCGCATGCAGTGCTCTAGATGCTCTGAGCAGCTCTTTACCTGCTTTGGCTGACAGTGGAAAGGGAACGCTGTCCGCAAACAGAGGCTTTCCTACTGGGTCATGAATGCCATCGTGTTGGCTTACCAGGCCAAAGCCGTGCCTGCCCCTTCAGGTATTACGAGCACACTCTATAAGGAGTCTTGCATCCATGTGGGCACTGGCCAATGGCACCTCTCTAGCAGATATCTGCAGAGCAGCAGACTGGGCAACACCCAATACCTTCAAGATTTTACAATCTCCGGGTTGAGCCGGTTTTATCTCATGTTCTTTCAGGTGCAAACAGGTAAGTTTCTTAATGTGGCCGGCTGGGTGTACCAATTGTGTATAGCAAGTTGTGCACTCTTATCTCCCCATGCAAGTTCACGGACCTTTAATCCTTCCTCCTAGCCCTCTGGCTCACAAATTCAGTGGAGGAATTCGTAGTCGGATTGTGTGCTAATGTGTCCTGTACTGGTAGGTAAGTGCTCCACAGGTGTCGGTTACCCCGGTAACATCCTGTGATGTATCTTCCGCAGCACATTTAAAGGCCCCAGCCCTGCGGCTGGTTTTGAATGGTAAAAAAAACTGGGTTATCATCCACTGGCCCTGTGATAGAAGGGGGACACTAATGTCTTCTATGGTATTACCTACACATTAGATCCGCAGGAGGGGGTCACCAAAGTGTCAGCCCTGTTGACAGGCATTTTGGGGGATTAAATTACATGTCGCTCAAAGAAAAGTTCAGGAAATGGAACTGTATGTCAAAATTTACAGCTGTATGTTATATATCTGTGTGAACCTTTTGCTATAGTTAGGCCTTGTTTGTGTGTGTGTGTGTGTGTGTGTGTGTGTGTGTGTGTGTGTGTGTGTGTGTGCGTGCGTGCCTTGTTTGTGTGTGTGTGTGTGTGTGTGTGTGTGTGTGTGTGTGTGTGTTCGTGCATGCATGCATGCGTGTGTGTGTGTGTGTGTGTTTATGATAAAATAAAGCTGGGGCTGTACTGGTCTTTGACTCGGGAGGCATAGCTCCTTAAACACACGGTGCAATGATTCCGTCCATGCCCAGCTAAATGTGTGCACCCACAGTCATATACATATTCTAACAAGCTTGTTCTGATTTGTTAAAGCTTAATGGCCTCGATATACTTCTGGAAATGTTCTTCTGCATTCTTCATTCAGGGGTAAAAAGTAGTTCTAAACAGCCAAGCAACAGTATACTCTTTGCCAGTGGTTAAAGTGGGATTTGGCAGGTGGAGGAACCCTCAAATTTTGTGTAGGTACAACAGGGAAAAATTACTCACCATAGGACAACATATTGATTATCGTGGTATAGCAATACTTTTTGGGACATGAGTGTCACTATGGCACAAAGTATCACAAAACTTATTTACTTGATATTTTAATGGTTTTATTTTGGTCCATCTACACCTACACTGATATGATGACGATACTATGATAAAATTGCTGAACACCACAATATGGAACACAACCTTGTTTTTCACAATGTAAATTCAAACATAAAAATAGGAAGTCCAAAACTGACTCAAATTTAACAAACCAAAATGGCTGAAGACTGATGGCTGAAATAAATCACAACCTAGATAGACCTATTGCAGAGTCAATGTCAAAGTCAAAATGAAGAATCAAAAGTTTTGCTGTATTTTAAAACATAAGAAACAATAACAACAACAAAACAACAATGTATGATGGTCCAAATATTGTGGCTATTCTCACATTCAGTCAAAATAGCTCCCATATTGACTGGTACTGTGGCTTGATTTGCACTGGTTTCCTTTGTGGACAGGCTGTGTGATCCACTGCCCTTCTTGTGAGCACCCATTTCTTTACATATTTCTGTGGATTCCACTGATTCACATGAGGCCAAACCAAAGAAATGAACATCAGTGCTGACACCTTTTAGATTTTTAGTTGAGCTCTTAGTGGTGTTATTGTGATGTTCATTTCAGAGGATCCCCTTTCACAGTCAGCACTGCTAAAACCAAGTGATTTCACTGCCTGCTGCAGTTTTAGCAGCCCATCAGTTACAGGAATTTCTGTAGGCTCTTTGAAATCTCTGAATCTCTGTCTGACACCAGAAAAGCTGATGTCAAAAAGGTCACAGAGCTCTCTTATCTCATCCTCTCCATAAAACACTGGCACCGGTGATGGCCAGGTTTCTGGCACAAGAACATTAATTTTGTCAAAAAGTGACTTTTCACTTTCAGTCACCATTCTTGAGCGCACACTTTCAGCCAGAGCTTTTTTGAGGAGCGACTGGTTTTACCCTATGGTCCTTTTGCAGTGTTACCTCATAAAATGTTCCAGTCTCCACTGCTTCAGCTGCCTGCCTGTAGTATGGTCCAGGGTTGTGTTGTCTGGCTAAAAAGTATCAACTTCTCTATCAACCAGTTGCACAGCTTGAAATAATGATATTTCCCTTGACTGCAAACTTTCAGATAAATCTTTAAGCTCCTCCAGAGCATCAAGCATGAGACCCATGTTCTTTATAAAGTCCCCTGATGAGAGCTTTGTTGCAAGATCCTGAAACATGCATCTCTTATTTGCACTGCGTTCAGCATCATGACTGGCTTTGCAGAAATGAGAATGAAGTGCCTCATGCATTGTCCACACTGCCTTCACTGTTCTGTGTGATGAGGCCACCCACCTCACACTCAGGACTCTGCCAATTCCTATTTCTGAGATGGCAGAACTGAGCTCCCTTTGATTCTTGGGGGATTCGTGGTACAGACAATACAATTTGTCCATGAAACTTGAAAAATTATTAATTTCTATGCACTGCTTAACAGCATCCCCAACTGACAGCTCAAGTCTATGGTTTAAACATTGCTAGCCAATCAGACGTGGGAACTTGCTTTTTAGCCTGCTAAAGTTTTTCTCCCTAACATAACAGAGGCTCCATCAGAGCAAAATTCAACCAAACACTCATTGAGAAAGACATTGTCAAGGCCATTACCTAATAAACAATTCAAAAGAGCCTCAGAAATTCCCTCTGCATTAGTGGATTGAAGTTCCACCAAGTCTAAGAAAAATGGAGTTGGTTCAGAATTATTAACTGAGCATGATTTTTTGCTTAAAGCAGTGCCCTCATCAATAAATATGGTGAGTTTTGGCCTTGTAGACATAATGCTTGCCATTAAGGCACCTTTCATTTCTTTTTAAATGAATTGTATGATATCGGCACATGTCACATATGAGTGCAGTACTCTGCCGATGTTGACCCCATTTGCCTTTTGCAAGTCAAGAAGTTCGGGGTGGTCTGTGAAGGGTTTATTACGTTTTGCACTGTAATAAGCTGTTCTGAATACTGACATTGTAGAGGAGGTTATCTCCTCTTGTGCCACAAGTAAACTGGAGTGTAACTGCTTTTCTGTTCTCTTTTTCAGTATTGCAACTGCCTGTATGTGACTTTGCGATGTTCATGTATTTTCTTCCGTAGTGATGTCATTTGTTTAGTTCTTCCTTATGGGGAAATTTGACAGTTTTGCCATTCACTGGAAAAAGTGTACCTTTGAGATCCTTGTCTGTAAACACAAGGATGTGGCACTTTTGCACACAGAACACCCTAACTTCTTGTTAGAGACATAGATAAATGGGTATGCTTGTTTGAAATATTCATATTGAGAAATTCCCCAACAATCTAGCAAATTCTGTTCTATGTGAGTGCTTTGGGCTAGGCTACTGGTACAGTTTTGGGTTGTGGTGTTGATGCTGCTTTGGGCTATGCTGTTACTGCCTGTGCTGTGCTACTACTGCTAGACTGGGCTGGGCTGGGCTGTACTCCTACTGCTAGGCTGGTCCTCTGATGCTGTGCTACTCCTGCTGGGTTTGGCTGCTGCTGGGTTGCTGCTGAGCTGTGCAGTAGTGCTGATGCTGGACTGAGCTGGGCTGAGCTGCTGATAATGGGCTGCGATGCTACTACTGATGCTGCGCTGGGCTAAGACCTGGGCTGCTTTCATTCCCCTAATCATGGTGAAAATATGGAATTTGGAGTCACTTTAGCTTAAATCTTGATGACTGTAACAGTAAAAATGGAGAACACAATCTGCTCTGCATCAGGCCAAATAAGTCTGGAGTGGTGGTAGTGTAGTGGTCTAAAGCACATATCTGGTAATCAGAAGGTTGGTGGTTCGATCCCCACAGCCACCACCATTATGTCCTTGAGCAAGACACTTAACTCCAGGTTGCTCCGGGGGGGGGATTGTCCCTGTAATAAGGGCTCTGTAAGTCGCTTTAGATAAAAGCGTCTGCCAAATATGTAAATGTAAGTCATTTTTATAGTAATCACAGTACAAATTACCCAGTTCCATGGCCTGGACTGGCTGGAACTGTCCATTCACATGGCCACTAAATAACACTAAAGACATCTAGGTTACTATTGTAACCTCCGTTCCATGATGGAGGGAATGAGACATTGTGTCGAAGAAGCAACACTAATGGTCTCTCTAGAGAGCCTCGTGCATCTCTGAACTTGAGAAAATGCCAATGAGAAATTGGCAGATGGAATTTGCATGTCCCGCCCCCGGACATACAGGTATAAAGGGAGGGAAATGCGTATGTCCATTCAGGATTTTGCCCTGAGGTGCCAAGAATGAGGTTCGGCCATAACAGTGGCTTGGTTCAGCGACGTGGCCGGGAAGACACAACGTCTCATTCCCTCCATCAGGGAACGGAGGTTACAATAGTAACGTTGTGTCGAAGAAGCGACACTAGGGGTCCATTTTTAATCACGCCATGCGCTGAACTGTGTACGTGCGCTGCTGACGCAGGTGCGGGCAGGCAGTTGCATGCCAAAGCGGCAGGCCGTGTCAGGCTGCATGTACCCTTCCCCAACGCCCCATAAAATAGTCATAACCTTCTGTTCCCTACACCACAATATGTGGGGAACAAGGCGACGTGCCAAGCATGGGAGCAAGCCGTGCCAGCCGCGCCTTTTCTCTCTCTATGATTCTCGCATAGATTCAAAGCAGCTGGGGCCATCTTTATAATAATAATAATAATAATAATAATAAAACTTTATTTCATATAGCGCCTTTAAAAGTTGCATCTCATTGCGCTTTACAAGAGAAAAATGGAAATACATTATACAAGAAAACATGCAATTACAAACATTTTGAAATAATACAATAATAAATCACATAATCACAGAAAAGCAACCATAAAAAAGTGAGTTTTAAGAGAAGATATAAAAATACTAAAAGATTCAGCCTGTCTAACCTCAGAGGGAAGAGCATTCCACAGTTTTGGAGCGAAAGAAACGAGTAGAAGGAACAGTTAAAAAAACAGATTCGGAGGAGCGGAGATCACGCTTTAGTGTAAGGGGTTAAAAGTTCAGACAAGTATTAAGGGGCTAAACCATGCAAGCCTTGTAGGTAATCATAAGAATTTTAAAGTCTACACAAAACCTGACAGAAAGCCAGTGCAAGGACTCCAAAGCAGCAGTGATGTGATTACTTGTCCTGGTCCCTGTCAAGATTCTAGCAGCAGAGTTTTGCACATACTGCAATTTATTTAAAGTTGATTTAGAAACTCCGACAAGTAAAGCATTGCAATAATCAATATGCAAAAATACAAAAGTATTGATCAGTTTTTCAGCCACAGAGAAAGATAAAATGGGGTGCAGTCTTGCAATGTTTCTGGAAGTTTTAACAGAATTCTTGACATGAGGATCAAATGTTAAATTTGCATCAAATATCACCCCTAAATTTTTCAATTTTGTTTGAAACCCCAGAGCAGAGCCACCCATATTTAAGGTTAAAGAACCAGCTTTAAGAAGCTGGTGGGGTGAACAATGAGCATTACCTCAGTCTTGTCGGTGTTAAGACAAAGAAAATTTAGAGACATCCATTTTTTTTTATCTCAGTAATACATTGTTCAAGAAACGCGACAGCCACACAATCACCAGGTTTTGAATGGATGTAAATCTGGGTGTCATCTGTGTAAAAATTATAATTAAGGTCGAGAGATCTTAAGAGCTGACCAAGGGGAAACATGTAAATGCTAAAAATTAAGGGCCCCAAACTCGAACCCTGAGGAACTCCACATTTAACATAACCAACCTTGGACCTACATCCACTCAAGGAAACAAACTGCCGACGATTTGAGAAATAAGACTTAAAACAGTTTAATGTAGTATCAGTAACACCAAAGACTGTCTCAAGACATGTGAGTAAAAGAGAATGATCTATAGTGTCAAAAGCGGCACTGAGATCAAGGAGGATCAGAATTGAAAGACAGCCAGAGTCCGATGCCATTAACAAGTCATTTGTGACCTTCACTAATGCCGTTTAAGTGCTGTGGAGTTCCCCGTGTCGAAGAAGCGACACTAGGGGTCTCTCTTGAGCGCAGAATATGCCTCTGATCTATGATAAAAGGCCAATGAGAGTTGGCGAACAGTATTTGCATACCCCGCCCTCGGACATACGGGTATAAAGGCGTGGGAAATACGCACGTTCATTCAGAAATTTTCTTCGGAACTGATGGTCGTGTATACAGCCAGCTGCGAGTAGCACACACCAGATTCCTGCTTCTGTTCCTCTGACGCTCTGTTTGCTGTTGGATCTACGGTGGACATCAGCGGCTTTGTCCTTCTCTGCACGGCAGTGCAGTTTGCCCCTTGGCGCTTCGACAGCACAGAGAATTGAAAGAGTTATATTGAAAGAGTGATTTTCTCTGTAAAAGAGTTTATTTCTCTAAAAGAGCATTACACAGTGGCGTTGAACGTTCTTTTCAGGATGCGTCTTTATAAAGATGTCATTTCCGCCCCTGTGTAGTTTCTGGATGCGGTGATTTCTCCCCACCTCTCACGGTCATAAAAGCTGCCTCGCGTGCCTGGGCTGCGATTTCACGCAGGCAACGTTTTATGAATGGTTCATGTTCTCAGTGCGAGAACATAGCTATGGCAGCATTGCGGTCGCGGCTTTCTTTTGTCATGAAAGAATGGGCGATGAAGGCGATTTGGGGAGAATGACGGGCTCTGTTCGCCGGGTAAACCCCCTTGAACCACCCGCCTCCCCGGCACGCTTGCTTGCTTCCGTCTGAGCTCGGGATGAGCGATTCTCTCCAATGGTTCATCTTCTCATTGCGAGAACATGGCCATTCTAGCATTGCGGTCGCGGCTTTCTTTTGTCATGAAAGAAAGCCACTTCAGCCACCCCCCGCGCCTCGCCTCCTTCCTATGGGATTGAAGCAGGCGCGGCGGGCGATGAAGGTGATTTGGGGACAATGACGGGTTCTGTTCACTGGGTAAACCCCCTCGAACCCCCCGCCTCCCCGGCACGCTTGCTTGCTTCAGAATTGGATGATATCACCGCTGCATCAGAGAACGTTACAGCTGCGTCTGATGCTGATGACTCGCCTGGGCCGCCACCTTCGGGTCTGCTCGCTCAGCCTGAGCCTGACGCACGGAGGTCCGCTATGCTTTCCCGGGCTACTTGATTGGTCCTGCGGGCATGGGCACTGCTCACAACCACCCCCCCCCATTCCTTTCTTCACGGACGTGCATGACGAGTTGAGTAAGCTGGGCTTCCTCGCTCCCCCGCTCTCACTACCCTCGCGGTGGAGCGGTCCCAGACCGCTTCCGCCCTGCACGCCACGGCCCCCACAACTGTTCCCCGGCCGGCCGGTTCCAACAAGTCTAGAGGACGCCTACCTTGGACCTCCTTCTCAGTCGCTAACCCATGCGGAGCAAGGTAAGTGCTTTGAGTCTTTTCTCAGCACCCACGCCTCGGGACGCTGCATCGCCTCCCGATGCTGCCCTACCTGCTCCGCCCCGCTGCTCCGCCCCGCGGGATATGTCAAAATTAATCGTGCCTTTGGTGCCCCTAGCGCAGAAGTTGGACGCGTGGCTCTCACTTCCCAACCCGTCTTGCTGGCTGGCCCGGACCATCCAACTTGGTTATGCAATTCAGTTTGCCAGGCTTCCGCCCCCCTTCACGGGTGTCCGCTTCTCCACAGTACACGGCGAACATGCCAAGTCCCTGCGGAAATCGCTACTCTCTTACTCAAAGACGCGATAGAGCCTGTCCCTCCAACCGAGATGAAGAAGGGTCTCTACAGCCCTTACTTCATCATACCCAAGAAAGGCAGTGGCTTACGACCGATCTTGGACTTGCGAGTTCTCAACCAAGCGCTGCACAAACTCCCGTTCAAAATGCTCACGCAGAAACACATCTTAATCTGCGTTCGACATCTAGATTGGTCCGCAGCGGTAGACCTGAAGGACGCGTATTTCCACATCTCAATTTTGCCTCGACACTGCCCTTTTCTGCGGTTGGCATTCGAAGGCCAGGCGTATCAGTACAAGTCCTCCCCTTCGGCATGTCTCTGTCCCCTCGCGTCTCTGAGAAGCCTGCATCCGCATACTCAATTACCTTGACGACTGGCTCATTCTGGACCACTCACGAGAGTTACTATGCACTCACAGAGACCAGGTGCTCAGGCACCTCAGCTTTTTGAGGCTTCAGGTCAACTGGGAAAAGAGTAAGCTTACTCCAGTTCAGAGCATCTCTTTTCTCAGCATGGAATTTGATTCAGTCTCAATGTTAGCCCGTCTCACCAACGAGCGTGCGCAGTCAGTGTTGAGGTGCCTCGCCACTTTCAGGCCAGGCACAATGGTCCCCTTAAAACTTTCCCAGAGGCTCCTGGGGCATATGGCATCCTCCGCGGCGGACGCGCCGCTGGGGATGATGCATATGAGACCGCTTCAGCACTTGCTTCAGACTCGAGTCCCGAGACGAGCATGGCGCCACGGCACACACCGTGTGACGATCACCCCCACCTGCCGCCAAACACTCAATCCCTGGACAGACCTCTGTTTTCTACAGGCAGGAGTACCCTCGCAGCAGGTGTCCTGATGCGTCTCCGTCATGACCAATGCCTCCAGATTGGGTTAGGGCGCCATGTGCAACGGGCACGCAGTAACAGGCTGTTGGAAAGGAGGCCTCGCTGCGCTGGCACATCAACTGCCTGGAGTTGTTGACTGTTTTCTTTGCCCTGTGGAAGTTTCTCCCATTAGTTCGAGACAAACATATCCTGATCAGGTCAGACAGCACCACTGCGGTGGTGTACATAAATCGCCAAGGCGGCGTACGCTCCCGCCACATGTCACGACTCGCCCGTTGACTCCTCCTTTGGAGCCAGCAGTGACTCAAGTCGCTGCGCACCACTCACATCCCCGGCAACCTCAATGTGATAGCGGACACGCTGTCACGACAATGCTTGCCCAGAGGAGAGTGGAGGCTTCACCCCCAGCCGGTCCAGCTGATTTGTGAACGGTTCGGCAAGGCCCAGGTAGACCTGTTTGCCTCCCAAGAGACCTCCCACTGCCTGCTTTGGTATGCCCAAACAGAGGCTCCCCTCGGGGCAGATGCACTGGCATAGAGCTGGCCTACGGGGCTGCGCATTTCCCCCAGTGAGCCTTCTTGCACAGGTTCTGGTCAAGGTCAGGGAGGACGAGGAACAAGTCACACTTGTGGCTCCTTATTGTGGATCCTCGAACCTCGTACTCCTCGTGACAGCCCCTCCCTGGCGAATTCTCCTGAGGAAGGACCTTCTTTCTCAGGGACGGGGCATGCTCTGGCATCTGCACCCAGACCTTTGGAACCTCCTCGTCTGGCCCCTGAATGGGATTTGGAAGATCTAGCTGGTCTACCACCCACAGTCATAGCCATGATCAACCAGGCCAGAGCCCCCTCTACCAGGCAACTTTACGCCCTGAAATGGAGTGTTCGCGAATTGGTGTTCTTCCTGGGCTGAAGACCCATAGAGGAGCACAGTTAGTTCAGTGCTCCTGTTCCTACAGGAGAGGTTGGAGGGGAGGCTGTCCCTTTCTACCTTGAAGGTGTATGTTGCCACTATCGCAGCTCACCATGACCCAGTAGTCGGCAAGTCTCTGGGTAGGCATGACATAATGATCAGGTTCCTAAGAGGCGCCCGGAGGTTAAATCCCTCCTGGCCAGGCCTGTTCCCCTCCTGGGATCTCTCGGTGGTCCTCGCCGGTCTTCAGAGATCCCCCTTCGAGCCGCTAGAATCAGTTGGCTCAGGGCCCTCTCTCTAAAAAGGCGGCCCTGCTGAACGTGCTTGCTTCCATCAAGAGGGTCAGGAACCTGCAAGTGTTCTCTGTTAACGACACTTGCCTGGAGTTCAGTCTGGCAGACACACACATGTGATCCTAAGACCGAGCGCACTCAACAAGGAGTATTGCGTCCTCGTGGGCACTGGCTATGGGCACCTCCCTAGCAGACATTTGTAGAGCAGCGGGTTGGGCAAAACCTAACACCTTTGCGAGATTCTACAATCTCAGGGGTGAGTCAGTCTCGTCCCGTGTTTTCTCAGGTCCGAGCCGGTAGAACTCGGTACACGCTGACGGTCTGACCGGGTGAATCGCTTGCATCCAGCACCCTTTCCCTCGGCCGAGGTAAAACAGTGCGCCTTCTTTCCCAGGAGATCCCTCTAGCTCCCTGGTCGATTCCTCCCTAGCCCTCTTGGGTCCGCAGTTCAGCGGAGGAACTTGCCAACCCAGTCCACTACGGGTACCCCAGGCTACCCTGTACTGGAATAGGTGCTCCACAGGTCAGGCCTCCTACATGGACTCCTCCTGTGTATACTTCCACAGTACTGTCATCTAACGAGCTGACCCGTGTCTCCCTTAGGCAGTTCTTCGCTGCCCTCCGGTCGTCGTGTCGTAGCAACTCCCCCCTCCTTGAGGCTGGATCTACCACTGTGCCATTTTTCCAACATTTGACCGAAGAGGCCATGTGATGTATTTCACCAAATTACCTCCCCTTTCGGGCAGGTGTGGCCTCCGCAGGGTCTTTTCACCCTGAAAGAATAGGAAACTGGGCAAGACCCCCTTGCGGTAAGAGCCCCGGCTGCTCTTGCTCTGTGCTGAGAAATATAGAGAGAAAAGAGGCCCAGGCAGGCTTGGCCCGTTATCAGGTTGGCAAGCGTCGCCTTGTTCCCCTCTAGGGTATCCAGAAGGATTCCGACAACTTTTTTGGGGCACTGGGGAAGGATATGTGCAGTCTGAAACACAGTTGGTCACTTGTGCACGTGAAATACTTGCCTGCTCCTGTGTCAGCAGTACACATACACGGCTCAGCGCATGGCGTGATTTAAAGTGGACCCCTAGTGTCACTTCTTCGACACAACGTCAAACAGAGCGACAGACAGGGAACGTCTCGGTTACGTATGTAACTTCTGTTCCCTGATGGAGGGAATGAGACGTCATGTCCTCCCAGCCATGTCGCTGAGCCGAGCCGCTGAGGTGGCCGGACACTACCGGCTCCTCAGAAAAATCCTGAATGAACATATGCATTTCCCTCGACTTTATACCCGTATGTCCGGGGGCGGGGTATGCAAATACTGTTCGCCAACTCTCATTGGCCTTTTTTCATATATCAGAGGCATATTCGGTGCTCAAGAGAGACCCCTATTGTCGCTTCTTCGACATGACGTCTCGTTCCCTCCATCAGACGTAACCGAGATGTTTGCGATAGCCAGATTGAAGGGGCTCAAAAAGATTGTTTACAGTGAGATGAGTATATAATTGAGAAGCCAAATTAATTCTAACATTTTTGCAAGAAAGGGGAGATTAGAAATAGGATGAAATCCCAGTTTGTTGTTTTATGTACAGGGGTTACAGCAGCAGATTTAAATGATGCTGGCACAACACCAGTGCACAGGGAGTCATTTATTATACTCAAGATAGCAGAACACAAAGAGGCAAAACATGATTTAAACAAACAAGTTGGAATAGGATAAATTATGGAAGTGGCAGCTTTCATTTGTGATACCTCATTACCAAGAGAAACCAGGTCAAGTGAGGAGAATTTTGAGAAAGAGGAGCCAGAGAAATAAGAAACACAAAGAGGTGAAGCAGATGAGACAGGAGTATTAAGAATGCCTTTACAAGCATTGTCAATCTTGGTGCTGAAAAAATTAAGAATCTGTTACAGAGGTGAGTTGATACAGGCACAATAGAGGAACTGTTACATTTGAGCAATTTGTTAATGGTATGAAATAATTGCCTGGGATTTCTTTGATTATTGACAATTATCTGAGAAAAATAGCAGGACATGGCGGATACAATTTCTGCCTTATATTCATGCAAGTGGTATTTCCAAGCCTGGTGATTGCTGATTGGTGATCCCAATAAGTTGAGGCCAGAGAGACGCCACCTTCACTCTATTTTGCGACAAGCTGCCTTCATAGAGCACAGCTCATCGTTATACCAGGGAGCAGAACGTACAAAGGAGACATACCGTGATTTCATAAGAGCAAATGAGACCAAGCCAGACAAGAGAATAGTATTTAACATAGATATTTTGTCCTCCAGTGGGTCAGATGGAGAAAAACAAATTAAAGAAGAGTCAATAAAGTCAATGAAATCAGAGAGATCAATGGACTTCCATTTGTGGTATTGGGCACTGGCGCTGCGTGTTCAGCTCCTCCAGTGCTTTCACCGTTCAACCTTGAATCAGTAAGGCCCACACCTGGAGCAAGCTACACGTGGCTTGCGTGGATCCACTACGGTTGAAGTTAAGTCAGCACCCCAGTTCTGGTCACCGCTAGTAAAGTAGTTGGGCCCAAATACTTTGGTTCTTCTAACTTCGTTGGTTTCAGAAACTTCACCAGAACCTGCTGATTTGGAACAAATGGATGAGTAGGGCTTTCTGCAGGCAGAGGGAGAGAGACATCACCATTTATGCCATTTAATGTCTTAATGAGGGAATCCACATATTCTGCAATCACCACCTCCGTGTCATCTGTGGAGAGAAAGTCAGCGCGGCCTTTGACCCAAGGGGTCGGGGAAGGCCTACCCATTAGTATTTCAAATGGAGAGAATTTAACAAGAGAGGATGGTGACATTCTGAGTTCACTCAACACAGCCGGTAGAACATCAACCCATGTTCTTCCGGTGTCGGTGCAGACTTTGTTCAATCATACTTTTAATGTTCGATTTGTCCGTTCAACCACGCCTGCCGACTGTGGGTGATGGGGTATGTTGAAATGGCAATTTATGTTCAATTCCTTTGCGAGTAGTTGCGTAACTTTGGACGTGAACAGAGTGACATTGTCACTCTCAATAACGGTTGGATTGTCGAATCTTGGTATTATTTCTTTTGCCAGAATTTTTATCACTGTTTTAGCATTTTCCCTCACACACGGGAAGGCTTCTTTCCAAAACGGTCCACGATCACGAGTAATAATTTGTTATTCTTGCATGGCGGCATATGACGGTAATGAGTCGTGCTTCGTAGACTTGTCTGTTATTCTGTGCGCACGTTAGACATGAGTCCAGGATTAATTTTATGTCTACGTTGCCTCCTTCATAATTCCCATATTTAATATCTACAAAAGACAAGTTCAAAACAGCAACCTTTTTCTCACTCAACCAGCTTGGCGCTCTATCCCAAAAAGCATGCAAGAATTTAGAAGTGAAAAAAATTTGCTCAGTATTCTCTGTAAAGGAGTTACAAAATTTACAAAGAGCATTTTCAATATTAAATCTAATATTTAGAAACTCACTAGTAGGATAAATATCAGCTAAAATGTTAAAATGAGTTTCTTTGACTTCAGGTTGAATCGGAAGTTTTAAATATATTAAATATTTCTAATATATTTAAGAGTTTGCTTGTCAAAAAAAAGATCCAAATAATTTCTTACGATCGAAAAGGGTAGAGAATATTGTTAAAGTTTTGTCTAATATAACTATTAGAGCATTTGTCACTTGTAAATTCAATTTGCCCAAGATTTAAGGGAGGTAAGAGAACCGTGACTGAGAACATAACATCGGGAAGCATGTTTGTGAAGGCGGGGCCAGGGGGTGATATTACATTTTGATTTGATGCAGAAGGACTCCTTCAGAAGGAGCACCAGGCTGGCTGCAATTTTTTTTTAACAATAGCCTACCATCGCTCTATAATTGATAATAATGAATCTATTTATTTATTTATTTCTCTGAGGTGCCGGAACACAGTTCCGGACCATTCTGGCCCACTTTCACCCCTGCTCTTTGCGAACATTCAGACATCTGCAACACAGCTGTGGGTGGCGTTTAGAGGAGCATCTAAATATGAGGATGCTACTTGTAATGTGGCCATTAGCAATTCATTCATCCCTCATTCTGTAGAATTCACATGAGATCAGTAAAAGAAGTTGTTTTAATCACTCAATAATGATTTAAAGATATATATATATATATGCAGTAGGAAATGTTTATTTTGTCTTGTTTAGATTCTGAATTCATGACGCTAGTGCATTAACATGTTAAAGTATATGCGGCCATAATATGTGCAGATTACACTCTGTTATTGTAATTTGATGATGACAATGATAGTACTGCAAAGATGGATGTAAAAAAGACTAATACTGGCGTGTAGAGGTGTGTAGAAACGCATTACATTTACTCCATTACATTTACTTGAGTAAATTTTGGGGGGGAAATTTACTTTTAGAGTAGGTTTAAAAGTGGGTACTTTTTACTCTCACTCAAGTAAATTTCTATTTTTGTTTTTTACTTTTAATTCTTTACAATTTATGGCATTACTGTCATTACATTACTGGGTTTAATTTGAATTAATGTGTAATGTGTAGAGAGATTATTGAATGGGACTTTTACGAGAGTGGAAGTACACAGCTGCGCCCGATGAGACGCTCCCACTTGAGTGACGAGACTGTCACTCAAGTCATCAGTGCAGCAGAATCCAACTCTTCAAAATGAAACACTTTCTTTGCTCCACACAGTGAAAAAAATTATAGTTTCGTCATGCAATGCCTTCTTTTAATTCCAAGACAAGCTGATATTTCAAGATTAAAGTCACAGCTCCAACTTCAGGCAGCATGTCAAGATAAGTTTTGGATCTAATTCTAACATTGGCTTTTCTGTGTAACGAGATCGTCATTTTCAGGGTGATTCTGTAACTGGGCTCTTATGACATCAGTTTTTAAGTGTACATATTTAAATTAGTGCAACAATATATCAGTGTGCTTTGTCCTGAATGTCATAAACAGTATTTATGCATTTACTCCACGCCCTCCCGGGGGTGCTGGAAACTATTGCATCTACTTCAAGGGGTTTAACTATATAAATGCACGTAAACATTCAAGTTGAGTGTAAATCGCTGCCATTCGCGTGATCGACAACTGGAGCGTGAACAGACAACATTTCTGAGCATGCACAGCGAGGGTTCCTGTAAGATGTGCAGGCATGAGGTGATCGTGGTGACGAGAGTGGCTATATCTCAGCAGTAAGTGAATGAAATGAATGAATTAGGACGAGAGTATCGGAGCTCTGGGGCTGGTGCAGAAACATCACATATGAAATTTTATAATACTTGGGCCTTATTTATTATTCTTATTAAATAATATATTAATACAATAAATCTTCATTCTCTTTGTCATTTTTAATATATACTGTGAGTTAATATTAAGAGTCGACACATTTGATCAAATAAAGAGTACATTTTAAAATGTATCTGTATGTTTTGTCTCACTATATGTTATTATGTTATTTTAATCAAGTAATGATTTGTAAAAAGTAATGTAATACATTCAGCATTAAATAAAATATTGCTGGAGTGAAGGAAGCAGTAAACTCCTAGCTTGTACGTCTTCCCCAAGGTGGATTGTGGGAAATTAACTGTCATCGAGTGCACTTGAAATTTACACTTGAAATTAGAGTGCATTGTGGGTAAGAATGAGTGAACAAAGGTAGGGAACAAGTGGCTCAATCAGATTTCAGACACTCCTACAAAATAGCGAAAACTTGAAATAGTGCACTATATAGTGGATAGGGGCGGTTTCAGACACATCGAGTGTTCCACGACCGGAGTTGGTGCCCTACGTAGGCTGTGTTCTCTGCATTTAGAGAGCGGCAGTACTGCTGTACAGAACTAATGATCTAAATACTTACGACACTGAAAACTGTAACTATACTGAAATAAGAATCCACACAGGACTTTAAAAGCTATGAAATAGCAAAAGAAGGCATTATATTTCAGCATTATATATAATGTCCTTCTGGGACATTTTCACTGTAATTAGAAGAATGTGAAAGTGATCTGTTTCTCTGTTTCTCATCCACACCTATCACATCGCTTCTGAAGATATTGATTTAATCACTAGAGTCTTATGGATTATTTTTATGCTGTTTTATGCTTGTTTGTTAAGCTTTAAAATATTGCTTCTCATTCACTTGCATTATATGCACCTACAGAGCTGAGAAATTCTTCTAAAAATCTTAATTTGAGTTCAGCAGATGAAAGTAAGTCATACACATCTGGGGTTGCATGAGGGTGAGTAAATAAGTAGAATTGTAATTTTTTGGTGAACTAACCCTTTAAGGGCTCTTGTCAGATCTGGATGAATTTGTCAATAAGAAGAGAGGTTTGGAAACATTTCTTGTTTTTGGTGATTCACATTCTTCTCTGCATATTACCCCTGCGGTTCGATTCCTGGCCCACAAAACTCCACATGCCGAAGTGTCCTTGGGCAAGTCACTGCACCCCAAGTTGCTCCCAATGGCAGGCTAGTGCCTTGCATGGCAGCTCTGCTGCCATTGGTGTGTGAATGTGTGTGCGAATGGGTGAATGGGACACAGTGTAAAGCACTTTGGTAACCTCTAAGGCTAATAAAAGGTGCTATATAAGTGCAGACCATTTACCATTCTGCAGAAGTAAGGAAGTCATACACATCTGGGATGGCATGAGCATGAGAAAATGATGAGAGAATATTCATTTTTGGGTAAACTATCTCTTTAAAGTGATAGCTCAGCCAAAATTACATATTCTGTCATAATTTCTCTACCCTCATGTTGTTCAAAACCAGTGTGAGGCTTTGTATTATGTGGAACACAAATATGTTAGACAGAATGTTAAGGATTGACAGTCTCGGTCACTATTCACTTTGTGTATATATATATATATATATATATATATATATATACATTCATTGAAAGTAAATAGTGACTCAAACATTCTGTCTAATATCTCCTTATTGTGTTGCATGGTAGAAAGAAAGTCATACGGGTTTGGAACAACATGATGGTGAATGATGACAGAATTTACATTAATAATAATAATAATAATTTTGTAGTTCAATGTGTATTATGTAATGGAATATAGGGTAGTAAACGTCTATTATGTCATTAGTGAATGTAACGAGTTACTCACTACTTGAGTACTCTTTTAATTGTATACTTTCTTACTCAAGTAATTATTTGTTATTTTACTTCTTGAGTAATTATATTTTTGAAGTAATTGTACTTTTACTTGAGTACAATTGTTGTCTACTCTTCCCACCTCTGAATATTGGGCAAAATACAGACAAAAGAATGATGATAAGAGGCATGTATTCCTTTGGGCAGATGTGTGAATGGCTTTCACTGCAGATGGGACATGTGTGAATGGGCACTTGAGAGTATTGAGGAATATTTGAATAATTTTGTAGACTAAATAAACAAAACAAAAAAATTATAAATCGCATTACATGGTCTTGCTCACCGCTGTGCTCAGGTTGAATACTGACTGTAAAACATAAACAAAGTAGTAGGTGGAGCTTCAGGTCGCACCTACTGAACAGTGGCAGCAAGAAGGTGTTTAGCAGTCGGTTAGAAGTTTTCCTAAAAGTTCGCCCAGACAAGCTGTTCCGAACCACTGAAACAAATGCAAAAAGACCTTCTTTTTGGACAAATTTTGTTCTAAATGATGTCATACCCATTAATTTTTTTGATTCTGTATGAAGTTTATCTGGGCCTTATGCTTAAGGCAGTATCCAATACAATGTTTTTAGGAGATACAAGTGTTGCAACAAAGAAATTGCAAACCTAATTTAGAGTTGATTCTAGAATTGGCTAGAAGCTGGGATATTGAGTTGTGTTTTGGCAAACTCTGAGAAGTAAAGGCAACAGGTAAGGTGGAGCTTCAACACTGACATTGTAAGAAAAGAAATGTTGGATGCTGAAATGGCTGACAATGGATTAAGAATTCCCTACATGTAAAATCATTTGGAACAGTTGTATACATATATATGTTACAACCAAAATAATGAAACTCGTGTATATTTGCAAAATAACTTTTTTCAATAAGAAACTCTTTTCATATGAATTAGAATCATCTACCCATCACAAATAATAATAATAAATATATATATATATATATATATATATATATATATATATATATATATATATATATATATATATCATTTTTAATACCTAATCCCCACAATCAAAACTCCTCAAACACAGACATTTAAAAAGCACCCCTAGAAGTTTGAGAAGCACCCCTGAAAATGTTTTTTTCCTCACATTTTTACATAAATTACCATTTCAGGGTGTGCTATTTGCTGTACTGAATACTTTTTCAAATTGCCTCAACCTCAAAAGGGACATCCCTTTTCACAGTCGATTTAAATTTCTCTTTGTTTTGGAAGGACACAGAGGTATTAGACTTGTATTCATCATTGTCTGTTGCTAATTTTACAACAGTTATTGGCCTTGTGTGCTGCTCACATTGACCACTGACATCACCATATTTAATTGGGTGTGTCTGCACTCTTATAACACAAGGATATATTAGTGAGCCGGTAGGCCATGAAGTTACAGTGCACATTTCACCTTGGAGCAACCGCGATACATGTAAGGAAGCACATAATAAAATTTGGCAAAAATGCCACCACAGTCACATAGTTTTTTAATTAGATTAGACTGACAATACACTTTTATGATACAGGTTAGTGTACAATAGTCATCAATGTGGTGGTACCCTCAAAGGGACTTTTTATGTACCTTAAGTTAAAATCTATAGCTTTTTTTAGAAATATATTATGCACTTTTAAAGGTATATTAATACGTTTTGTTCCTCTGTACCAACATGGGAATGCATGATGGTCTTGGGAACCATTTCAAAATCTGATCATGTACTTCATACACTCTGGACTAGTCTGGAGGATTCATATCCGACTGGCACACAATTCCTCTTCCAGAACAGGCCAAAAATACAATGTCAAAGACAGATTCCTGGACCCAGAATCTGCATCAGTCCTTTCCCCACACAACATAAACAAAACAAAAACACGTCTCGGCTCCAACTCTCATGAGTGCCATAATGATGTCTACAAAGGATCTAAAGATAAAGACAAGGTATCGAAATGAAAACTAAAATCCCCAGTCCCTTTTATGTCTATACAGATCTGCAGGAATGCGATTAGACAAAGGACATAATAAAGCAATTTTGCATATAACTTGTCTTACCTACTTCCTCCAAGATATCTGAAGTTGACAGCCTTTGAAAAGGACAAAAAGTACTGTGAAAGTTTGTGAACTTTATGTTGGCTTGATAAAGTTTTGTCTCAAACTTTTGGAAACTTGACCAATATTTATTCATTGTCAAGTCACAGTTCACTGGGTTTGTTAGCTTTGCTTCAAGCAGCCGGAACAGGGCCAGCAGTAGCACATGACTGAAATACAACAGTGAAGAAAGACAAAAACAGGTAATGACATAAATCATTTGAATTACATGAAGCCGTTACCAAATTTAGAAGTAGTCACACTAATTCTTGAGACACAGGCTATGGAGAAAAACAGAAAGTTTAAGAAGCATGGAAATATTTTAGTTCTAGTCTATATGCTAAACATGTTGATAGGTGTTCATTTACATTTTGGTGCCGTTTTGTTACGTAAGTGTTTAATGGCATCATTCAGAATGGGTCAACACCGTCAGCTACGAAAACACACTGTACTATTTATAGAAATTTTCCGCTCGTTATTTTCACATGCAAATGAGCTTTTGATTCGCCACAAATGTTTGCCAGAAGTTTGCAATTATTTGCCGGTAGTAGTGAACCTCCGACAAACCTTTGTCTTAAAAAATGCCTGACTTTAAAAATATGTTCGTAAATATTTAACGGTGGTGACAAAAAGTACACTAAAAAAAAAATATTTGAATAAAAAAATTATGTAAAAATAGTGGAGAAAAAAAAACATATTTAAAGAATAAATAAACGTTTATTTGGTAAACTTTGGTAAACTGTTAAAATCATTATATTCAGCAAGACAATACATGTAATTCTATGGTAAAATATTTTTGAAAATTATGGGGGTTTTTTAGAAGTAAAAAGTATGTGGTAGCTTAAAGTTAATGGTGAAAATTATGTTATGTTTAAAAAAGACAATGCGTGTACTTTTCAGGTAAACTACTGATAAAATTTCAGTGAAAACAATAGGATGATCCTAGTGGTCCCTGCATGATCTGTCACATTGGTTTACATTTTATTGAAATAGTTTTGCTTTTCTTAAAGCAATATTTGATATCAGTTAAGTACACAGAGGTGTTTTATGTTACATTTTATGTTGTTTGGTTCATTTTAATTGTATTATTTTAGTGCAAGGGTCTGTAACAGGGGGTCCACGGTGGTACTGCAAGGGTTTGCTGGTTTCATATGTGCGCAACATCCGCCCATACCTTCTTCATCCATGGAATTTTGCCATGCAATATAAATGGGACGACCTTAAAACAAAAAAGTCTTTCAACAGTACTTTTAAGTACAGAGTACCGACTCAATATGGTACCCACAGTCTGTCTCACTGACTACTTTTAAATGTTCACATGCTTATTTGAGCACATTCTTGGGTACTCCTTTCCCACTGAAATAGTGCTGGTTCTCATGCCAGAACTGTCCACTGAGAACCGATCTAAACAGAAGAGCACTCGTGTCAATTTGTCAATTAGAAAAAGTCAACAATACTTGCAGTATCGCACTGCCACATTCTAAGAATAGTTAAAATAGTGAAGAAAGAGACAGACAAGTTTTTTTTATTATTTTATTTAAATTATATCCCCTAATTTAATATTTGCATGAATATTTAGCTTTTTAAATAGGCTAAAAAAAAAGTGTGTTCTGTAGCATATTAACTATTCTTGGTAATATATCAAAATTGGTGTTAAGAATCATGAAATTTCGTACATATTCTTCAAATCCTCTAAAGCCTCGGGATTCGAACAAACCAAAATAAAGGATGAAGCGGCAGAAGCATCCATCTTCACCTCCAGGACAGAGCAGCAGAAGACATGTCTCCAGAGAGGAGGACAATAAGGTTTTTGTAGTGATGTACTGCCAAGCATGACAAAAACATTTCCTTACAATTCCAAAACTCTGACCTATTTTCCACAAGGCAGATTAATGCACTCAGAGAAGTGTCCAGGGGGTGAATTTACCCCAAAAACATGGGAAAATAAGGTCAAGCATAGAGAACGTTACCAAGTGTTGTCATCTCCTGTCTTTCAGAGACACCCGCCTCAAAAACACGCCAAATTGAGAAATGATCTTTATAAAGCATCCGTTCAGTCACGACTTGGTTACCTACCAAGACATTAGGGTTTGTTTTCATGTTTGTACGCGGGCCAGAATGACTTTGCTTGTGTTCTCATTGTACAGTGTTCCACTTGGTCATTAGCAGCTTGCCCATGGACATTTTTACAGCAGACCGCACATGTTTTTGGAGCATATGGATAGTGTCGGTCACACAAATGTGTGTATGAAACTGTGACAAGCTGTCCTGGGCGATATATGGCGAGATATGTAGACACAAGAATTTCAGACAGCTTCTTGTTTAAGTTTTTATTCTGACGAGCTATCCATTGCAGTCACAGACACTTGAACAGCGTTTACCTTTATTGTTTTTTTTTTGGGAGGTGGTTGGTTATCAACAAGTGTCACAGTATTGACTGTCTCCATTTATCAGGATTACAAACATACAATTGTCATTGCACGCCATCTATCAGAATGTCATTATCACTCAGTCTTCTCATAAACCTTGACAGTATCAACCGTTTAGATGTTTAAAGGAAACAGCTGCTTTGAGATCAAAGCACAATAAGACGAAAGGAGAGCAAGACGTCATTTTTCAAGTGATGCATGTCCTGCGTCAGTCACAATGAGTTCAACGTGTAGGTTCAGCTGTGCAAACTGTCTGCCGTTCTACATGGAAACTTGATCTTAACCCCGGCACACCAGCGTGCAGTCTGTGATGTTTGGCCTAGAGAATGCGTCGCCTCAATCTCATACCTGTCCGGCTGCCATGAAACGTGGTTTACTCATGAAATCACTGTGGAAGTCGCTGTACTGCACATAAAAAGCCTTTCAGCATCTGGAACGCCCGTCTCATTTCTACACTCGATTCTTTGTTTTTCAGTTGTGGCTTTGTACAAAACATGTTAATCTTGAATAGCTCTTAATGGTCAGAAGAAGAGAGACAGTTTGGATAGAATAATAGTATGGTTCCATATGAATATAACCCAAACTTCACCCTCCAATGGATTTGTGACTGAGCAAAATGTTAACACAAACATTTTAAGAGCAAATGTCCAAATGAATATGATGTTCATGACAAGTATTTAAGGAATATTTCACACAAAAATTTTAATTCTGCCATCATTTATTCACACTCATGAACCCGAATGACTTTTTTCTTCCATGAAACGCAAAAGGCGATGTTAAATCTTGCCCTCTGCTGTAGTTTCATCAAGGTTTGGCATCAGTAGACATGTTTCCATCCAAGCTATGAATTAAATTTATGCACAAAACCTGAATATAGCAAAAACTGTTTGTGAATAAAGCAGCGTTTCCATCAAATGTTTAAGAGAACAAAATCATAACTTCTGGGGAAATTATCGCAAAAAAAAAAAAAAGAAAAAAAAAAGAAAGAAAAGTTTGAAGAAAAGGAAGTTGAAGTCACTTATGTCCGGGAGTGAAAACATGTCACAGTTCTGGAAGGTAACAATAGCCAATAATTTTGATCACAGGCTTTAGGATTTCACATTTCAGATGTTATGCAATGATATTGATTATATTCTCTATGTGAACTATGTATTAATAAGGCTTGTTCGGTATATTTTGTAAATGTGTTTTCATAGTAGTTTATGTACACGTTTTCTTGGGTTGAAAAAAAATCCAACCCAAACGCATGATAGTTTTTTAATGCGCATTTTGGAGAGTTTATTTGTATCTTGGTGTTTCCATCCAGTTTTTGAATCCAATTTCCCAAAATATAAAATCCAGCTAGTGACATCAAGCCTAGTGTGATGCATCTTGACCTGCCATATGTGAATGTACGCCATCGCAAATGAGTTTGAGAGTTGTGGTGGAGTGGAATATTGTGAGCACAGATCGACTTAAAAGTGTTCATTAGGCAAAGCTATCAAATGTAAAAAAAAATATTGGAATATAGTGCGTATGGACCACTTTTCATCCATCCCCATTCAGCTTTGTTGTTTGTAAATGAGCAACGAGAATTAATTTTTCAAAACATCTTGTCTGTTCCACAGAAGAAATTAAGTCATATGAGTTTGGAGTCATATGACGATGAGGAAATTATAACCAAATTTTCATTTCTGGGTAGAAATTTAATAAGAGAACTTTCATAAGTTACATAAAACCCTAAGAAGTTTTATCACAAAACGGTTGTGAAATCTTAAAAAAAAAAATCTTGATTTCCTCATATAACATTTTTATGTCTTAGCATGGTCCAGATGTCGTCCACTGGCCTGTCTATTAAAAGTCATTGGTTTTATGTCACCATTCACCTTACCGTGAGGTCTTGCACAAACAAATGAAATCTTACAGTGCCCTCAATTGAAAGCTAATTATTGTCTTTGGCTTGGTGGACTATGACAGAACTTGAGCTGTACAGGCACACTGTGTCATGAGCAAACCTTGCATGATTTATTGCACAAACTTTTTCCATTTGACACTTGCCGTATGACTACACTACACCTTGTTTTTTTGGGGGTGGGAAATGTCAATGGGTCTGTGGAAATTTAACTGGCTGATGCATGTTTGTGTGGATCCTGTTTTTTTTTTCAGACAACAGATTCAGGTTAAGAGTCAGGTTTGTAGACCTTTGGCATAGAGGAAGATGAATCTCTTCAGTTTTAAGGCTTAGGTACACATGTGTGCCATGTTAGTCTCTTGTACTGCAATTGTGCATTGGAATCTCTGTAAGCCAAAGCAGATAAGCTCATTTGGCCATGGCCTGCTGACATTGTCTGGAAACTTGGTTACTTGAGACATTGTAAACCCCGGATTGCAAGTCCTCTGGCTTTGAAAGTGCACAATTTTCATTTTATGAAAGTCAAATAGACCCAACGGCAAATCTGTCCAAAGTTCTTTGTTCAGAGGGGTATTTAAATTTTAAACAGGAAATTCTGAAAGTTCCTGCCACCTAAAGACACTCTGGCTCCAATATCAGCATTTTAGCTCATGCCATACATGTTCCATTGTTAAAGAGGTCTTGAAAACAGTAGAAACATTCAACAGATCACTCAGACATTTGCATACAAGTATGCCCCTTGCTGAAACAGAGCAGCTTATACCTGCCAAACTTGTTTTGCTGGATTTAGCTGGTTAGGCAGCTGCTCCAGCCTAAGAAAGAAAAAATGATGTGAAAATATGTGCACCGACACGCAAGCACTACCCCTTCTGTTCGCATCTTTTTGCTGTGTTTGGTGAATTAGCGATGCAACTGTCTGTTTGTAGTGTGTGCATCAGTGTAATGACTCCGGGCGGACAGATTTCAAAGATTCCGCCCTTCCCGACATGTGTTTATGTTGTATTAACAGTAATGGCGTTAATCAGGATTAAGAAAAATTAACGCGTTAAGCTTTTTTATTTCATTTATTCTGACAGCTCTAATATTAAGTAATAGAAAAATTATATAAAAAAATAATAATTTTTAACTGTCACCTCACAGCAAGAAGGTCGTGGGTTCAAACCCCAGTTGCCCTGGCCTTTCTGTGTGGAGTTTGCATGTTCTCCCCGTGTCTGCGTGGGTTCTCTCCGGGTGCTCCGGCTTCCTCCCACCATCCAAAGACATGCAGGCTAGGTTATTCGATGTCTCCAAAAATTGCCCTAGGTGTGAATGTGAGTGTGAATGGTTGTTTGTCTATGTGTGGCCCTGCGATGGACTGGCGACCTGTCCAGGGTGTACCCTGCCTTTCGCCCAATGTTAGCTGGGATAGGCTCCAGCCACCCCCCCGCGACCCTGTACACAGGATAAGCGGTTGTCGATGGATGGATGGATGAATAATAATTTTTAATGATACTTTCCTGCAACAGTTGTGCATTCAATTCAGTAATCGCTTTAGTAATTTAATTTGATTCTAAACGGGGTTATCTGCCTAAAAAAACAAAAAACAAACTAGCTTATATTGACAAGGTGAAACTATGCTGTTTTTTTCTTCAGACGTTAGCATTTATTACTATCAAAAATGATTAGGCTATTAATTTGCCGTTTATTTGTTGGTGTTTTCTTTTCTTTTTTGCACTAGCACTGCAATTTTTTCTTAAGCACTTTTGAAATTACAGTTAACGTATTAGTAATATACACATTTTATGATATCTACAAGTTTTAAAATTGAAAAAAAAAAAAATGTTTGGGAGAAACATTTTTGGAACCTAATGTTTTGGAAAATAGCAATAAATACATATTCAGTATCATTATGTTCTTGCCCTTTTAAAGTTAAAAAAGTGTACCTAAAAGCTACAATGGCGGCCAAAAGATTGTAATTATCTACAGATTTTGCTCTTATGGAAAGAAATTGGTACTTTTATTCACCAAAATGGCATTCAACTGATAAAAAATTATAGTCAGGACATTAATAACATGATAAATTACTATTATGATTTGAAAAATAAATTTAAGAACTTCTTAAACTAATTTTAAGAACTCTTTGAAATATTCTTCAAAGAGTTCTCATCATAAAGTCCTCGACATGCAGCAATGACAGCTTTTCAGATCCTTGTTATTCTAGCTGTCAGTTTGTCCAGATACTCAGGTGACATTTCACCCCACACTTCCTGTAGCACTTGCCATAGATGTGTCTGTCTTGTCGGGCACTTCTCACGGACCTTACAGTCTAGATGATCCCACAAAAGCTCAATGGGGTTAAAATCCGTAACGTCTCGGTTACGTATGTAACCTCCGTTCCCTGATGGAGGGAACGAGACGTTGTGTCGAAGAAGCAACACTAGGGGTCTCTCTTGAGCGCTGAAAGATGCCTCTGATCTATGAAAAAAGGCCAATGAGAGTTGGCGAACAGTATTTGCATACCCCGCCTCCGGATACGGATATAAAGGCGAGGGAAATACGCTCGTTCATTCAGGATTTTTCTGAGGAGCCGGGAGTGTTCCGGGCACCTCAGCGGCTCGGCTCAGCGACGTGGCCGGGAAGACACGACGTCTAGTTCCCTCCATCAGGGAACGGAGGTTACATACGTAACCGAGACGTTCCCCATCTGTCGCTCACTTCGACGTCGTGTCGAAGAAGCGACACTAGGGGTCTACTTCAAAACTGAGCCGTGTACATGTACTGCTGGCACAGAAGAGGGCAGGTATTTCTACGTGCACAAGCGACCAACTGTGCTCAGGCTGCACGTACTCTTCCCCAATGCCCCAAAAAAGCGTCAGAATCCTTTTGGTTACCCTAGGGGGGAACAAGATGACGCTCCCAACTAGGGAACGGGCCAAGCCTGGCTGGGCCTCTTTTCTCTCTATGTTTTCTCGGCATAGAGCAAGAGCAGCCGGGGCCCTTACCGCATCGAGGGAAGGGGGTCTTATCCCGAATTCCTATTCTTTTAGGGGGAAAAGACCCTGCAGAGGCCACACCTGCCCGAAAGGGGAGGTAGAGGTGGCAAAATACATCACATGTCCTCTTGGGTCACATGTGGGAAGAATGGCGTGGTGGTAGATCCAACCTCGAGGAGGGGGGAGTTGCTACAACACGGCGACCAGAGGGCAGCCAAAGACTGCCTAAGGGAGACGCGGGTCAGCTCGTAAGGTGACCGTACCGCAGAAGTACACACAGGAGGAGTCCCGTAGGAGGCCTGATCTGTGGAGCACCTATTCCAGTAGGGGTAGCCTGGGGTACCCGTAGTGGACTGGACCAGTAAGTTCCTCTGCTGAACTGCTGCGGGCCCAAAGGGCTAGGGAGGAATCAACCAGGGACCTAGGTCCTCTGGGAAAGAAGGCGCACTGTTTTACCTCGACTGAGGGAAACGGCGCTGGAACAAGCGATTCACCCGGTCAGATCGTCGACGTGTACCGAGTTCTACGGGCTCGGACCTGAGAAAACACGGGACGGGACTGACTCAACCCTGAGATTGTAAGATCTCCAAGGGTGTTAGGTGTTGCCCAGCCCGCAGCTCTGCAAATGTCTGCTAGGGAGGCGCCCCTAGCCAGTGCCCAAAGGACGCCACACTCCTGGTGGAGTGGACTCGGACCCGCTTTTTCTTTTAGGGGGGGGGGGGGGGGCACGGCCTGGGTGTGATAGGCCAACTGAATGGCGTCCACTACCCAGTGGGACAGCCTCTGTTTGGAGACAGCCATTCATTTTCTGCTGTCGCCCAAAGCAGGCAAAGAGCTGCTCAGAGCGTCTGAAGCTCTGGGTACATTCCAGGTAGGCACGCAAAGCATGTACCGGACACAGCAGTGAGGGGGCTGGGTCTGCCTCCTCCCGGGGCAGCGCTTGTAGGTTCACTACCTGATCTTCTGGAGGGCGTGGTAGGAACCTTGGTCACATAGCCCGGTCGAGGTCTTTGGATTACATGTGTGTCTGCTGGACCGAACTCCAGACAAGTGTCGTTAGTAGAGAACGCTTGCAGCTCCCCGACCTTCTTGATGGAAGCGAGCGCAATCAGCAGGGCCGTCTTTTGAAGAGAGGGCCCTGAGTTAACTGATTCTAACGGCTCGGAGGGGGATCTCTGAAGACCAGTGAGGGCCACCGAGAGATCCCAGGAGGGGAACAGGTTTGGCCGGGTGGGATTTAGCCTCCGGGCACCTCTTAGGAACCTGGCGATTAAGTCGTGCTTACCCAGGGACTTGCCGTCTACTGGGTCGTGGTGAGCTGCGCCAGCGGCGACATACACCTTCAAGGTGGACGGGGACAGCCTCTCCTCCAACCCCTCCTGTAGGAACAGGAGCACTGACCTAACTGCACACCTCTGTGGGTCTTCTGCCCAGGAAGAACACCAATTCACGAACAGACACCATTTCAGGGGGTAGAGTTGCCTGGTAGAAGGGGCTCTGGCTTGGTTGATCGTGGCTACGACCGTGGTGGTAGACCAGCTAGATCTTACGCATCCCGTTCAGGGGCCAGACGTGGAGGTTCCAAAGGTCTGGGTGCGGATGCCAGAGCGTGCCCCGTCCCTGAGAAAGAAGGTCCTTCCTCAGGGGAATTCACCAGGGAGGGGCTGTCGCGAGGAGTACAAGGTCCAAGAACCAGGCCTGGGTGGGCCAGTAAGGAGCCACGAGAGTGACTTGCTCCTTGTCCTCCCTGACCTTGCACAGCACCTGTGCAAGAAGGCTCACTGGGGGAATGCGTACTTGTGCAGCCCCACCGGCCAGCTGTGTGCCAGTGCATCTGCCCCGAGGGGAGCCTCTGAGCGGGCGTACCAGAGCGGGCAGTGGGAGGTCTCTCGGGAGGCAGAGGGGTCTACCTGGCCCTTGCCGAACCATTCCCAAATCAGCTGAACCGAGTGGGGGTGAAGCCTCCACTCTCCGCCAGGCAAGCGTTGTCGTGACAGCGCGTTCGCTATCACATTGAGGTTGCCGGGGATGTGAGTGGCACGCAGCGACTTGAGTCGGTGCTGGCTCCAAAGGAGGAGACGACGGGAGAGTTGTGACATGTGACGGGAGCGTACGCCGCCTTGGCGATTTATGTACGCGACCGCAGTGGTGCTGTCCGACCTGACTGGGATATGTTCGTCCCGAATTAACGGGAGAAACTTCTGCAGGGCCAAAAGGACAGTCAACAACTCGAGGCAGTTGATGTGCCAACGCAGCTGGGCCCCTTTCCAACGGCCTGAGGCTGCATGCCCGTTGCAAATGGCTCCCCAACCCAATCTGGAGGCGTCGGTCGTGACCAGGACGCGTCTGGACACCTGCTGTAGGGGCACTCCAGCCCGTAAGAAACAGAGGTCTGTCCAGGGGTTGAATGTCTGACGGCAGGCGGGGGTGATTGTTACCCGGTGTGTGCCGTGGCGCCATGCTCGTCTCGGGACTCGGGTCTGGAGCCAGTGTTGGAGCGGTCTCATAAGCATCAACCCCAGCGGCGCGACCGCCGCGGAGGACACCATATGCCCCAGGAGCCTCTGGAAAAGTTTTAAGGGGACCGCTGTGCCTGGCCTGAAGGCAGCGAGGCAGTTCAACACTGACTGGGCACGCTCGTTGGTGAGACGTGCCGACATTGAGACCGAGTCTAACTCCATCCCGAGAAAAGAGATGCTCTGAACTGGAGTGAGCTGGCTCTTTTCCCAGTTGACCTGAAGCCCCAGACGGCTGAGGTGCCTGAGCACCTGGTCTCTGTGGGCGCATGGTAACTCTCGCGAGTGGGCCAGAATGAGCCGGTCGTCGAGGTAGTTGAGTATGCGGATGCCGGCTTCTCGGAGCGGGGCAAGAGCTGCCTCTGCGACTTTCGTGAAGATGCGAGGGGACAGAGACAGGCCGAAGGGGAGGACTTTGTACTGATATGCCTGGCCCCCGAACGCAAACCGCAGGTAGGGGCGGTGTCGGGGCAGGATGGAGACGTGGAAGTACGCGTCCTTCAGGTCTAACGCTGCGAACCAATCTAGATGCCGGACGCAGGTTAAGCGTGAGCATTTTGAACGGGAGTTTGTGCAACGCTTGGTTGAAAACTCGCAAGTCCAAGATTGGTTGTAAGCCGCCACCTTTCTTGGGTACGATGAGGTAAGGGCTGTAGAAACCCTCCATCTCGGTTGGAGGGACAGGCCCTATCGCATCTTTGGCCAGAAGAGTTGCGATTTCCGCGTGCAGGGACTGGGCATGTTCGCCGTATACTGCGGAAAAGCGGACGCCCATGAAGGGGGGCGGGGGCCTGGCAAACTGAATTGCGTAACCGAGTCGGATGGTCCGGGCCAGCCAGCGAGACGGGTTGGGAAGTGAAAGCCACGCGTCCAACCTCTGCGCTAGGGGCACCAAGGGGACGATTAATTTTGATGTACCCGGCAGGGCGGAGCAGCGGGGCGGAGCAGGTAGGGCAGCGTTGGGCGGCGACAGGGCGACCCGCAGCTGGGGTGCTGAGAAAAGACTCAAAGCACTTACCTTGCTCCGCACACCCGGCAGGGGGCGGGTTAGCGACTGAGGAGGAGGTCTCGGGTAGGCGTCCTCTAGACTGGTCAGAACCGGCCGGCCGGGGGGGGCAGTCATGGGGCTGGAGACGGGTGGTCCATGTCCAGGAAGCCGGGACTGCTGAGATCTGGTGGCAGAGTGCCGTGAGAACGGCATTTGCGGGCCAGGTGACCCAGAGATAAAAGGAAATAGCTTGTTACAGAGAATACTAATTCAACAAAAAATTCTCCTCCCGGCCCTCCACCGGGGACGGAGCGGTCTTACCACCTCTGGAGCTAACATCTTGGTCCCTGGGTTGAGCGTCTACGGACAGCCTGGGAGCCTTCCGGGTCCTAGAGGGGGTCCGTGAGACGGGGGCGTCTGCTTCCTGCGGAGTGCTCGACGCTGGGGCTGAGAGCTGGGCCCGGGTTGAGGCGGAGCAGGGTGTTTCATAGCCGCAGGAGGATGCCCTCGGCGAGCAGACAGGGTATGGCCCATGGCGGCAGGCTTGCGGTGGGGCAGGATGTGCAGTGGCCTCCGTCTGCCTCACCGCTGAGGACTGCTGGGCAGAGTCGTCAACGGTGACGCCGAATGGACGGAGCTGGGAGACGGGGGTGTGGGAGAAGGTGTGCCTTGTCTACCTCCCGTATTTCGACCAGGTCCAGTCCACAGGTGCGTTTCTGGACCACAAGGGGTGGCCATCGCCTGTTCGAGTGCCGGCGCTTCTGACCTCCGTGGCCCGGGGGCGCGGTTGGTCATCCAGCACAGTTCCTGCAGCACATCAAGAACAGGACTACCCAAGGTGCAAGTTTTGAAGTGCCTTGGCCTGGCGTTGGTTGCAGGAAGGGCCGTGGCGTGCAGAGTGGAAGCGGTCTGGGACCACCGCGAGGTTAGTGAGAGCGGAGGAGCGAAGAAGCCTTGGCTTTGCTCAACTCGTCGTGCACGTCCGGGAAGAAAGGAACCGGGGGGGGCGTGGCTGTGAGCGGCACACCTGCCCGCGGGACCGATCAAGTAGCCCGGGAAAGCATAGTGGATCTCCATGCGTCAGGCTCAGGCTGGGCGGCAGACCCGAAGGTGGCGGCCCAGGCGAGCGATCAGCATCCGATGCCGCTGTAACGCTCTCCGATGCAGCGGTGATGTCATCAAATTCTGAAGCAAGCAAGCGTGCCAGGGAGGCGGGCGGTTCGAGGGGGTTTACCCGGCGAACAGAGCCCGTCACATTCCCCAAATCGCCTTCATCGCCCGCGGCGCCTGCGCCAATCCCGTAGGAAGAAGGCGGAGCGCGGGGGCGGCTGAAGTGGCTTTCTCTCATTACAAAAGAAAGCCGTGCGACCGCAATGCTATAACGGCCATGTTCTCACACTGAGAAGATGAACCATTGGAGAGAATGCTCATCCCGGGCTCAGACGGAAGCAAACAAGCGTGCCGGGGAGGCGGGAGGTTCGAGGGGGTTTACCTGGCAACAGAGCCCATCATTGTCCCCAAATCGTGTTCATCGCCCGCGGCGCCTGCGTCAATCCCGTAGGAAGGAGGCGAGGCGCGGGGGGCGGCTGAAACGGCTTTCTCTCATTACAAAAGAAAGCCACACGACCGCAATGTTGCCATGGCTATGTTCTCGCACTGAGAACATGAGCCATTCATAAAACGCTGCCTGCGTGTGATCGCAGCCCAGGCATGCAAGACAGCTTTTTATGACCGAGAGAGCTGGGGAGAAATCACCGCATCCAGAAACTACACAGGGGCGGAAATGACATCTTTATAAAGACGCGTCCTGAAAAGGACGTTCAACGCCGCTGTGTAATGCTCTTTCAGAGAAATAAACTCTTTTACAGAGAAAATCACTCTTTCAACTTTCAACTCTGCGCTGTCGAAGTGCCCAGGGGCAAACTGCACGCCGGCAGTGAAGAGAAAAGCCGCTGTAGTGCGCCGTAAATCCAACAGCAAAGCAGAGCGTCAGAGGATCAGAAGCAGGATCAGTTGTGTCATTCGCAGCTGACTGCATACACACGACCATCGGCTCCGAAGAAAATTACTGAATGAACGAGCGTATTTTTGTTATTGTTCGCCAACTCTCATTGGCCTTTTTTCATAGATCAGAGGCATCTTTCGGCGCTCAAGAGAGACCCCTAGTGTCGCTTCTTCGACACGACGTCGAAGTGAGCGACAGACGGGGAACACTCTTTTCCAATCATCTGTTGTCTAATGTCTGTTTCTTTGCCCACTCTAATATTTTCTTTTTGTTTTTCTGTTTCAAAAGTGTCTTTTTCTTTGTATAATATAGCATTGTATAGCCTTCATTCCTCAAAACAATGATTGACTGATCATTTTTGCCATTTTTTATCTAATATTGACCTTAAGACATGCCAGTCTATTGCATACTGTGGTAACTCAAAAACAAACACAAAGACAATGTTAAGCTTCATTTAATGAACCAAGTAGCTTTCAACTGTGTTTGCTATAATGGAAAGTGATGTTCTAGTACCAAATCGGCAATTTAGCATGATTGATCAAGGATAAGGTGTTGGAGTGATGGCTGCTGGAAATGAGGCCTGTCTTGATTTGATAAAAAAAAAAAATACTTTTTTCAAATAGTGATGGTGCTGTTTTTAACATTAGTAATGTCCTGACTATACTTTGTGATCAGTTGAATACCACTTTGGTGAATTAAAGTACCAATTTCCTTCTGAAACATAATATTATATTTAACATGGTAAAATCTGTACATTATTCCAAACTTTTGGATATATTTACTAAAACCAATGGATCTCATTAAAAATTCCTTACAATGAATTTAAGGGGTTTCATGTGTAGAGGCTAGTGAGGTCAGGCACAGATGATGGGCAATGGGTCCTGGCTTGGAGTTGGCATTCTATGAAGCCCCTTCTGAAATATTATTCCAAGTCAAAATATATTTACAATAGTAAAACTATGGATCATTTTCGTAAGAGATGGGTGAGGGTACTTCGAGGGAACATAAAACTTATTGAAGGTGAATGCAAAAAAATTCTGAAATAAAATTCCCTTTCTGTCTTATAAGGTGTTACATAGCATTCCAATACATCCCGAAGGGGTTTAATGTGGTACAGGTCTGGGCATTGTGCAGTCCTGTGAAATTCTTCCACACCATAATCACTAAACCATTGCTATATGGAACAGAAAATGTCCTCCACAAAAAGTAGATGCACACAATTTTCTGCAATGTTACGGTTAGCTGTACAATTAAGGTTTATATTTAGAAAGGGGTCTAGGCAAACCCATTAGTTACCCTTACAAAAAAATCCAGCAAACCAAATCCAGGGGTGGTAGTCAGTGTCTTTGCTTGCTGAGCTACCCAGGCCCTTCTGTACAACATTTCTATAAAAAAAAAATATTACATGGGGAGTCATGTGACACCATGTGAGGTTCGGGCATGCGAACAGCGAGCTTGCGCACTTTGCTAGTTTTAATACTTTTTATGTCATAAACCGGTGAGATTAGACACACCATGATCCTTAACTGTTCTAGGAAGTCAATATGTCAAATAATTCAAAATCCTTGGGCTCTGGACACATAAAAAAAGCTGACACCCCTGAGCAGCAGGCCCTAAGCCCAGGACCAATTTGCCGGTGAGATGAGGGAAATTTGGTGAGAATTGTTGAACATGTCAGCAATGCTGATGAAGGTTGTTGCTGACTTGGACAATCTTTCTGTAATACGTAGATCAATCAATGCCATGGAGATGAAATTCACTGAGCTGGTTACAAGAGTGGGAGATGTTGAGAAACGGATCGATAATCTGGAGTCATCGGAGAGTGAATTAACTGCTAATCCACTAGAGATCCAAGGTGGATTTGGAGTACATCTGGGAAAAGTTGGATGACTTAGAAAATCGTAACCGGCGGAATAATGTCTGAATTGTTGGAATTCCTGAGGAAGAAGGTCGGGATATTGTGAAATTCTTCTTCCTGAATCTGCTCAACATAACAGCCCATAAGCTAGAAATCAAGCGAGCTCACAGAGTTCCAGCTCGGCAATCTTCTGAGGGAGATTTTTAGATCATCCAATAAAGATCTCCTGTTACGCGAGGAAGAAAGGAAAGTTTTCTGGGAAGAACCACAGCATTTTCTTGTTCCCAGACTCTGTGAATTCGACAAGAGAGAAATGTGATCAATTCATGGAATGCAAGAAAATCTTACATCAATGGAATTTTGCACTGATGTTTCCAGCCAAATTGAGAATAGATGCTAAGGATAGCCGCAGAATATATATATGTCCCCAGCAAGCAATGTCCTTCATAAAGTCAATGGCCTGAGTAAGTTAATTTGTGGTACTCACGTTGCAGCCAAGTGCACCGACTAACTGAACATTCACTTGACCGTCCGAGGAAACTGAGCACCTATTTTGCTTCTTTTTGTGCTGGTTCTGCCTAGTGGATGGAGTTGTTTTGTGTAGTAGCACTCCTTCGGGACAGTGTTGTGGATGAATTTGCATGCTCTTTGTGCTTATGACTCCTATTTTTTGGAGTTTGTTTTGTGTAGTATTTCTTGCAGGACATTGAAGTAATTTTTTGCACTCATTTAGCAGTGGAATTATTCAGCTCACAGAACATTTATTTGACTGCCCAGGGAAACTGTACAGCCTTTATTTTTTATTTTTTGCTGGTTCTGTCTTGCGGCTGGAGCGTCTTTGTGGAGGAACACACCTTTGGTAAAGTTATGTGAATGAATATACATGTTCTTTGTTTATTTATTGGCTAGAGTTTGTTTTATAGATTATTGTCTGTTGTGTAATTGTCTCACAAAAATTATATAGAAACACCAGAGTTGAGCAATCCAATGTCGTGGGGGCTCTCGTAGGCATACATGGACTGTTTGAGTTTAGAGGGATGGACACCAGTTGGCGCTGTCGTGCATGGTTAATGCGCATGTTTTTCTTTTTTCTGTTTGTTTGGTTCAGAGGGAAATTTGAAGTTTGATTGTTGCACTAATGTTGGAGTGTGGTGTTTATAATTTTATTTTTGACACAATCTATTTTTCTAATATGTCAAATGTTAATATTAGTGGATTGTCTCTCTCCACGTGAAATGTGAATGGATTGCGCACCCCAAAAAAAGAAGGAAGGTTATTTCTCTTCTAAAACTTAAGAAATATGATAAAGTGTTTCTTCAAGAAATGCATCTTTCCCCACAGGAAGCTGAAAAAATTGTGAAGATATGGGGTGGACATGTTTTCTTTAGTGCTGACTCAAGTAAGAGCAGGGGGAGTCATTACACTGATAAGTAAGCATCTACAATACAAATGCCTTAAACAGATTAAAGATATTTTAGGAAGAGTCATTATTGTTTTAGCTGAAATTCCGGAACAAAGTTTGATTTTGGCTAATATTTACGCACCTAATGCTGATGATCAGGGCTTTTTTATAGATCTTGAAGGGTTGTTGCAAGCTGCTGGCACCCCATATGATATAATATTGGGAGGAGACTTTAATCTATTGATGGACTCAGTCCTTGATCATAGTGAAGCAAATTTGTGTAAGCCACCTAGTGCAACAGTGACACATCACAGGATGTGTAAAAATCGGAGACATTTGAACACATCTGTTAGGGACTAAAATTGTTTTTCATCAGTCCATAAGATTTATTCTAAGATAGTTTTTTTTTATATTTAAGTCCCTCATTTCATCTGTTGTTGATTGCTAAATTGGAAACATCTTAGTCTCAGATCATGCCCTGGTGAGTTTAGAGGTGTTCCACATACGGAGAAAAATAAATCATATAGTTGGCGTTTTACATCCCTTTCCAAAAATCCTGAATTCCAACAAATGTTAAAGGCTGAAATCAATGTTTATATGGAGACCAACTGGTCCTCATTATCCTCCGTGGGCGTGGCTTGGGAGGCACTTAAGGCCGTTCTTAGGGGTCTAATTACAGTATGCCTCATTCACCAAAAAATCCAAAGCATGAGAATTAGTGGAGTTGGAAGGGAATATTAAAAGTGCAGAGGCACGGCTGAAGTGTCGAAAATCATCTAATGGCCTCAAAATTGAAACTACTGAAATACAAATGTAACACTATTTTGTCGTGGAAGGTTGAGTTTTGGCTATTCAGGGCATGACAGTCATACTTTGAGTTGGGGGACAAAGCAGGGAAGCTTTTGGCAAGATAAAGCAGAGAGAGTCTTTTTCTACCATTCTTTCAGTGAAATCTGCTGGTGGTAAAATATTTACCTCGGCTATTGATATTAATAATGCTTTTAAAGAATTCTATCTTGATCCCTATAGTTCCACATATTTTTCTATTGATGAAGATATTAGAAACTTTGTGGAACCATTAGAACTCCATAAACTGATGACTAAGCGATTCTGAGATAAACATGGAGGAGCTTGGTGAGGTAATTAAGGACTTAACAGGCAAGTTTCCAGGGCCAGACAGTTCTGGTGCTGAATTTTTTAGATCTTATGCTACAGAACTGTCTCCACTTTTGTTAGAAGTTTATACTACATGCCAACCATGACTGTTATTTTCCACGTGTGTTTTGGTGTTCCTTTTGTTTTTTGTTTTTCTCTCTCTCATCTTTTTATTTTCACTCTGCTATCTCGCTCTTAGGCTTCTGCCTATTGGATATGTCACCTGCCAATCATCATCAGAGCGTTGTGACCTCACCCAATCCGCAATCGCCCCGCCTGTTTAAAAAGCCATCTGGCATGTTTGGTTAGAAAAGATGTGTAGTGTGTATGTTTTCTTTTGTTTGAGATATTTACCTTTGTTGTAATTATTTGTTTCTTTAAAATGTATTTGTTGAATCTGTTACGTGTTACTTTGTTATCTGTGCCGTATGCCGATGTTCAATGGAACTTGATGTTCTTTTAGTTTGGGCAAAAGAGAACAGGTAAGCAGGTCGTGCGATATACATGTTACATGTAGTGATATTTGATTGTTAGCCACATTAGGTAAGGAATGTACACCACTCTTTGTATTTTTTGTGTTTTCCTTAGTTAGAGTAGATAATTTAGAGTGTCGTGTACACTAAAGAATTCAGGTTTCTTTGTTTTCTTAATTTTCCTTTTCATAGATAGATTACAGGGATTGTGAACTAGATTTAAGGGAATTTAAAATTTCATAAACATATGTGTCCTTAATACTCTTACAAAAAAAAATCTAAACTAGCCGCTGATTTGCTCCTCGTTATTTTCACGTGCAAATGAGTTTTGATCAACCACAAAAGTTTGCAGCTCTTCGCTGGTAGTGGTGTACCTCCAGCAAACCTTTGACAACAATGGACAATTTGACACAAAGTTGCCGAAAAGCTCATTTGCATGTGGAAATTATCAGTGGTGAATTTTTGGCAAATTTGCAATGAATTCTTGATTTTCATAATGGTATTTTTATTATGTGTTGGCCATTTTATAAAAGTAAGAAGGCACTTGAGGCTTCCTAACAACACCCTTTAGCTTGGCTGTATTTACAAAGTAGCAGAACCTTATATAACCATATCTTATTGCTTAAATATAAATAAATATATTGCAGTTGTTGCCTGTTTAAGTTCCTATTGTTAATTTCTTTATGCTGTACTTTCTAAACAACTAAAAGTCTTGAGTCATTTCTTCACAAAGAGCAAGCGATTGCTTCATCTATTAGGAACAACACTGAATGTGGCCTAATTAGTATACACATATCCCAGCATGCAGTGATCAGAACACTGACATCATCACCTTCACATGCTGCTTTAACCAGCACACGGCTAATGTTGCACAGGACTCAACATTTTTCTGCGATAATACTCCACACATTTGCACGTTTTAGGCATTGATGCCTGTTTCCAAATAAACACAAGCATGGGTCAGGCCGCGGTGTAAGGAGGATGACCTCACCCTTCTCTGACATCACTTGTTTCTTCTGTTGGACTGCAGTATCACTCGACTGGTGTGTTGACAGAGTGAGTCAAATTCAGGAAGCAACAATTTCTGTATTCAGGACAAGTAAACACTTAGCTTGATGTATAAACACCCTTGCAAAAAATCGAAACAAGCCACAAACTTGCCGCAAATTTGCAGCTCATTATTTTCACAGGCAAATTAGCTTTTAATTCACTGCAAATGTTTGCTAGAAATTTGCAGCTCTTCGCTGGTAGTGGTGAACCTCCAGCAAACCTTTTTGCAAAAATGTACAATTTGCCGCAAGTTTGCCACAAAGATCATTTGCATGAGAAAATTATCAGTGGCAAATATGCCATGTACTCGCGATTTTTGTAAGGGCATGTTAGACATAATTTTTTTGACCCTATTGTAAACCAGACTAAAGTGGTTTGGTGGTCTTTAGATGGTTTATCTGGTATATCCCATCATGGCCAATCAATGAAATCAAAGCTAAAACCATGAAATTTGACCAGCCTGACCAGCTAATCGCAGCAAAACACCTTAGCTTTCCAGATAGAAAACAAGCATTGAAACAATATGAAGTCAATGTTGATGCATCACCGTTAATGGCATTGAAATTATTCGTGTTAATTCTACATAACATTTGAACCCTCAATTAATGTTCAAACAATATTTAAATTTCAACAAAAAAATCTGTGTTAGAATCTGATGTGGATTCAACATCAAATTTCTTTAAACAATTTTAAAATTTCAACAAACTTGAAATGTTAATATATATTGCAATCTGATTCTACATAACTACTGCACCATGCGTTATTGTTAAATGACACTTAAAAAACGGCATTTAAAAAAAAAAACAGTTGATCAACAAATCTCTTCTGAAGCAAATCGATACGTTTGTGTAAAAAAAAAAAAAATAGATAATGAAGACTTTATTAACTTTTAAAAAGTGCATCTTGCCAGCAGCTGACGTGAAGCGTGATGTTACTGCGTCGGTGAGTTCACACGAGAATTCGGAAGTGCCGCTAATTTACAAAAGTAACATTTTCATTTCTGGGTGAACTATTCCTGTAAAGCCCATCCTTCATAATCTTAAAATATGGCTAGTGTTTGAAAATGTTTCATATTGAATACCTGTAGAATATACTCATAAAATATATAATTTCACATTTTAGAGCTTTTTGAATTACTCTTACATTTATCGTATAACATCAATGTTCTTGTACTTTCATTTTATTTGAATCTGACTTGATTAAGTTGTGAATTTAATTACGGGTAATGACTGCTGACATGTCAACAGATGTTTGAAGCAAAATTTCAAAACGGCTAAACATTTTCTGAATAAATGGGCAAAAACCAAGTAGTCTTAACAATTGCTCTCCTCTACTTTATATACAATTGGATAAAAAAAACATGGAAAAAGTCATGAGGTATCAGATTCTAATGTGTTTGACCTAATGTGAGTGAATGAATACGACTGGAAGATCCATAACAGCTGGATGAGTGTTTTAAACTTCCATTTCAGCTGATCAAATGTGATCTGTGTATTATCATTCTGTCGTCATCTTACTAATATAAACTGGATTATTAATGACATGATTTTTATCACATTGTTTCTTTTATGTTGTGAGCTTTTAATTTAAGTCAGAATACTGTCATGACTTGGCGGACGAAAACTTTTCCACATACTGTAGATGTGCATTAGCCAAATATGTTTGTTCAGAAATCACGGCACCCCCGCTCACCATCTGTCCACAGGCTGTCAATGGACTCAAATCGTTTCCAGAGACGCACTATTTAAATGCTCAAAATGCTGTTCCCTGAACTGGAGTTAAACTGGCCTTCATCGACCATTCAAATTCTTTTGAATTCCCATCCGTTACAAACCATGGGAATGAATCAGATGCTGTGGTTATGGTTACAATTCTTCAGTTGTTATGGAAGAGACGGACAGCAGATACTTTGTTGTAAGACATTGAATCTTTTTTTTTAATTTCCATTCACTTTCCAAATAGTCTACTTCCAAATATGGCAAATTAAATACTTTTTTTGATGATATGTTTGAAACATGGGTCAATTGTCAATTTAAAGTGCTAATTCTGTACGATTAATTAAACAAAAAAGAATGTGTTCAAAACATTTATGCAATTAATCATGTCCCCGGACCGTAATAAGGAATATTCCTTATATTTTAACAATTCAAGCTTGGAGTACCACCTGTTTTATCCAGGGAACAGTAAGCAAAACGTCTCTGTTACGTATGTAACCTCCGTTCCCTGATGGAGGGAACAAGACGTTGTGTCGAAGAAGCAACAGTAGGGGTCTCTCTTGAGCGCTGAATATGTCTCTGATCTATGAAAAAAGGCCAATGAGAAGTTGGCAGACAGTATTTGCATACCCCGTCCCGGACATACAGGTATAAAAGTGGGGAAATACGTTGAGTCCATTCAGGATTTTTCTGAGGAGCCGGAAATGGTCTGGCCACTGCAGAGGCTAGGCTCAGCGACATGGCCGTGAGGACATGAAATCTCGTTCCCTCCATCAAGGAACGGAGGTTACATTCGTAACCGAGACATTCCCCGTCTGTTGCTCACTTCGACGTTGTGTCAAAGAAGCGAAACTAGGGGTCCACTTTAAATCACGCCATGCGCTGAGCCATGTACGTGTACTGCTGACACAGGAGCGGGCAGGTATTTCACGTGCACAAGCGACCAACTGTGTTTCAGACTGCACGTACCCTTCCCCAATGCCCCAATAAAGTCGTTAGAATCCTTCTGGTTACCCTAGAGGGGAACAAGGCGACACTTGCCAACCTGGGAACGGGCCAAGCCTGGCTGGGCCTCTTTTTTCTCTGTTTCTCGGCATAGAGCAAGAGCAGCCGGGGCCCATACCACAAACTGGTCTTACCCAGTTTCCTATTCTTTCAGGGGGAAAAGACCCTGCGGAGGCCACACCTGCCCGAAAGGGGAGGTAAAGGTGGCGAAATACATCACATGGCCTCTTCGGTAACATGTGGGAAAGAATGGCGTGGTGGTAGATCCAGCCTCGAGGAGGGGGGAGTTGCTACAACACTGTGACCGGAGGGCAGCGAAAACTGCCTAAGGGAGACGCGGGTCAGCTCGTAAGGTGACCGTACTGCGGAAATACACACAGGAGGAGTCCGCGTAGGGGGCCTGACCTGTGGAGCACCTATTCCAGTACAGGGTAGAGTAGGGTACCCATAGTGAACTGGGTCAGCAAGTTCCTCCGCTGAACTGCGGACCCAAAAAGGCTAGGGAGGAATCGACCAGGGACCTCCTGGGAAAGAAGGCGCACTGTTTTACCTCGGCTGAGGGAAAGGGCGCTGGACGCAAGCGATTCACCTGGTCAGACCGTCAGTGTTTACCGAGTTCTACTGGCTTGGACCTGAGAAAACATGGGACGAGACTGACTCAACCATGAGATTGTAAAATCTCACAAAGGTGTTAGTTGTTGCCCAACCCGCTGCTCTACAAATGTCTGCTAGGGAGGTGCCCCTAGCCAGTTCCCAAGAGGATGCAATACTCCTTGTTGAGTGCGCTCGGACCCGCAAGGGGGGGGGGGTGTTACGGCCTGGGTGCGATAGGCCAGTAAGATGGCATCCACCACCCAGTTGGAAATCCTCTGTTTTGTAGACAGCGTTCCCTTTCCGCTGTCCCCCAAAGCAGACAAAGAGCTGCTCAGAGCACCTAAAGCTCTGAGTGTGGTCCAAATAGGCACGCAAGGCACGTACTGGACACAGCAATGAAGGGGCTGGGTCTGCCTCCTCCCAGGGCAGCGCTTGCAGGTTCACTACCTGGTCTCTGAAGGGAGTGGTAGGGACCTTGGGCACGTAGCCCGGTCATGGCCTTAGGATCACATATGTGTCTGCCGGACCGAAATCCAGACGTGTCGCTAACAGAGAACGCTTGCAGGTTCCCGACCCTCTTGATGGAAGCGAGCGCGATCAGCAGGGCCGTCTTTAGAGAGAGGGCCCTTAGCCAACTGATTCTAGCGGCTTGAAGGGGGATCTCTGAAGACCAGCAAGGACCACCGAGAGATCCCAGGAGGGGAACAAGCTTGGCCAGGAGGGATAATTGACCTGATAATTACGTCATGCTTACCCAGAGACTTGCAGTCTACTGGGTCGTGGTGAGCTGCAATAGCGGCAACATACACCTTTAAGGTGGAAGGGGACAGCCTCCCTTCCAACTTCTCCTGTTGGAACAAGAGCACTGACCTAACTGCGCACCTCTGTGGGTCTTCAGCACAGGAAGAACACCAATTCGTGAACAAGCGCCATTTCAGGGCGTAAAGTTGCCTGGTAGAAGGGGCTCTGGCTTGGTTGATCGTGGCTATGACTGTGGGTGGTAGACCAGCTTGATCTTCCGCGTTCCGTCCAGGGGCCAGACGTGGAGGTTCCAAAGGTCTGGGTGCGGATGCCAGAGCGTGCCCTGTCCCTGAGAAAGAAGGTCTTTCCTCAGGGGAATTCGCCAGGGAGGGGCTGTTGCGAGGAGTACAAGGTCTGAGAACCAGGCCTGGGTGGGCCAATAAGGAGCCACAAGGGTGACTTGTTCCTCATCCTCCCTGACCTTGCACAGTACCTGTGCAAGAAGGCTCACTGGGGGAAATGTGTACTTGCGCAACCCCGCAGGCCAGCTGTGTGCCATTGCGTTTGCCCCAAGGGGAGCCTCTGTTTGGGCATACCAGATCGGGCAGTGGGAGGTCTCTTGGGAGGCAAACAGATCTACCTGGGCCTTGCCGAACCATTCCCAAATCAGCTGGACCGACTGGGGGTGAATTCTCCACTCTCTGCCGGGCAAGCGTTGTCGTGACAGTGCGTCCGCTATCACGTTGAGGTTGCCGGGGATGTGAGTGGTTTGCAGCGACTTGAGTCACTGCTGGCTCCAAAGAAGGAGACGACGGGCGATTTGTGACATTTGACGGAAGCGTATGCCGCCTTGGCGATTTATGTATGCCACCGCAGTGGTGCTGTCTGACCTGATCTGGATATGTTTGTCTCGAACTAACAGGAGAAACTTCTGCAGGGCAAAGAAAACAGTCAACAACTCCAGGCAGTTGATATGCCAGCGCAGCGGGACCCCTATCCAACGGCCTGCTACTGCGTGCCCATCGCACACTGCGCCCCAACCCAATCTGGAGGGGTCGGTCATGACCAAGACGCGTCGGGACACCTGCTGCAAGGGTACTCCTGCCCTTAGAAAACGGAGGTCTGTCCAGGGATTGAGTGTTTGGCAGCATGCGGGGGTGATCGTCACACGGTGCGTGGCGTGGCACCATGCTCGTCTCGGGACTCGAGTCTGAAGCCAGTGCTGAAGCGGTCTCATATGCATCAACCTCAGCGGCGCGACTGCCGCGGAGGATGCCATATGCCCCAGGAGCCTCAGGGAAAGTTTTAAGGGGACCGTTGTTCCCGGCCTGAAAGCGGCGAGGCACCTCAACACTGACTGCGCACGCTCGTTGGTGAGACGTGCTGAAATTGAGAAAATCGCATGTTTTGTTTATGCATGTCTAAATTGCTGCTGATAAATAGTGTGCACATTCTGGACCGTATTTAATGGGTTAATCCGAGACCGCAGGGCTGATGAAGAAACTACAGAAGACAGACAGACTGATATATATATGAATGAATGCATGAATGAAGACACATACCTCTGTTTGTGTGATTTAAACCAGTATAAGATGAACACATCTCACATGCTCCATTAATCATGTCATTAACCACTAGTTGTTCACTTCGGTTCCGTACACATGTAGTGTCTAAAATTTCTGAAAATGCAGTCGTCACTACCTGAATTTTTAATAAAGTCTAACTCCATGCTGAGAAAAGAGATGCTCTGGACCGGGGTGAGTGTGCTCTTTTCCCAGTTGACCTGAAGCCCTAAACGGCTGAGGTGCCTGAGCACCTGGTCTCTGTGAGTGCATAGTAACTCTCGTGAGTGGGTCAGAATGAGCCAGTCATCCAGGTAATTGAGCATGCGGATGCCGGCCTCTCGGAGCGGGGCTTGGGCTGCCTCTGTGACTTTCGTGAAGACCAGAGGGGACAGAGACATGCCGAAGGGGAGGACTTTGTACTGATATGCCTGGCCGTCTAATGTGAACCGTAAGAAGGGTCAGTGTCGAGGCAAAATTGAGACGTGGAAGTACATGTCCTTCAGGTCTACTGCTGCGAACCAATCTAGATGTCGAACGAGGGTTAAAATGTGTTTCTGCGTAAGCATTAAAATATTTTGTGTAGATCTTCAAATTCCAAAATATATTCATGGACAAGAAAATACATTTCTATTATTATAATAAACCATTTTTAAGTTCTTATAGAATATTCAAATAATGTAATTAACTGACTTTTACATAAAGGAATTTTCCTTTTACATAAAGGAATTTTGGGGTGAATTACATACTGTAATTCACCCCAAAATTAAAATTCTTTAATTATTTACTCACCTAAACCATTCCTTTTTAGCATCTGCCACATGAGGTAATAAGTCAGAAAGAGCAACTATTTTTATTCTTTGCAGAAATGTATTTTTGAGATATATTTTGGATAGTCCATACTTTGTATATCATAGTCATATTTGGGCCAGACATGTTAATAAACCTTACGAGTAATTACAGCATTTCACCAAAACATCTTTTCAGCCATTTTGATTGAATGAGAGTATGTTATGTGTGTTCTGAAAACAAACGTCAAATCCTGTTTAGCTTTTCATAAAACTCAAGAGTCTCATACAGGATAAATGTGGGTAAACATCAGAAATTTGGTTTATACAGTTTGTTAATTTTTCTATTTCCTTTTCTTAGTTTATTCTCATCAGCTATTTCCCCAATAGAACAACAGGAGATATGCCCAAGTTCTCCAACATCTTACAGACTGTACGTGTGACCTGAGGGGTCATCTAGTAAATCCATTACCGACAAATGCTATACAAACCAAAACATATATCTAGATCAGTGGTAATCAACTGGTTTTGTTTCAGGACAAAAAATTTAATTGGACAACAGGTGACGACCCAATACAGAACCATAATTTAAATATATAAATACACATATTTATTATTTTAATAATGGCAATTTATTAATATTATCTTAAGAAACATATTGTGTTTAACATAAGACACAAAAATATTGTGGCTGGCACACACCTTACAAACACACCAAACCATATAAAAATGCATATAAACCCATGTAGTCTGAGTCATACTTTCTTCAACCTTGCATAGTTTTTCATTGTTTTCAATGATGAGGGCATGTCAGGCAACATGCCTATGTTGGCATCGGTCTTATTTGGCTAGGTTCTACCAAGTGACAGATTAATTTGTGCCAAATAGTTTGAATGCATACAAAGACCTCATGAAATCAAAATGTTTATTTTGTGGCTTTTAGTCCATGAGTCTTTATTTCAGCATACTCCTTAATGCTGACAAAATTCACTTTTAGCATATATACATATTTAAAACTTACGGTCAACTGTCCTCATTCTTGAAACTTTTATAAAGATGTGTATGTGTAAACAGAGTAATCTGCAAGTATAATGGAAATTCCTCAGACTTTCCGCCGGATTCACAAATGCAACATACACCCCAGATTTGTTAGTTAATTATGTGCATGTTAGTTAATTCCAAACATTCATAAATATGGGGTATGTGCACGCTTATCCACAGTTATTGTAGCCCACACTCATGACAACACCATATAAGGAAGGCATCAAACTCTCTAGTAAATTAAATTTACCACTTACACACACGCCTGTGAAACATTAATTCCACTATTTTAACCCATTTTGTGTTCATTGTTTTTAAACAAAGAGATTATCCACCACAGATTATGATCCAACAATGTTTAGTTAGCTGCTGTTGACAAAATCGCATGTTTTGTTTATGCATGTCTAAATTGCTGCTGATAAATAGTGCGCACATTCTGGACCGTATTTAATGGGTTAATCCGAGACCGCAGGGCTGATGAAGAAACTACAGAAGACAGACAGACTGATATATATATGAATGAATGCATGAATGAAGACACATACCTCTGTTTGTGTGATTTAAACCAGTATAAGATGAACACATCTCACATGCTCCATTAATCATGTCATTAACCACTACTTGTTCACTTCGGTTCCGTACACATGTAGTGTCTAAAATTTCTGAAAATGCAGTCGTCACTACCTGAATTTTTAATAAAGTTAATTTGGTTGTATAATGCTGTTGTCGCTACAGTATTTTACCAAACTGTGTGTGTACAGAATGGGATTAAACACTTAAAGGTGAACTGATAACTGAATTCTGCTGCGGTGTATACATGGCCATAGGAATCGCTAACATCTATGCGGAACAACAGCATTTGAAGTATGTTCAAATCACAAAATGTAATTAAGCAAACACACTGGTGTGTCCGGTCTCAGAAAGAGTGAGGAACTGACATTGCAGGTTCTTTAATGAATCAAACTGTCCATGAGGTAAAAAAATATAGTCTTGAACTTTGTCTTGAAGATTGAGTGTTTACCAGTTCACGCCAGCAGGAGGAAGTCAACCACCATTAATCCTATCTGGCTCTATTGAATGTATCGCCACCATTATTGGTTAAACCTCTCAAGTAATTCCAGATAATAATAGTGATAGTTTAACCCAATGGAAACTGAAGAAATCTTCAGAAAACTCAATAGATACATTAAAAACCTAAAACAGATTTGCAAGGTACCACAGTGTTCAGGGATATTTATATTTTTTCCATTGTATTGACCGTGTCCTACACTCCTGTTGTGTGTTTTTTTATTTGTTTTTATTTACAGGTTTAACAGCATTAACATTGACCTTACGTTATCATCTGAACATTTTTTATCAATGCTTATACTGAATTAGTGAAACCTAAATTAAAGAGTTCATATAAAATGAAGAAATTGTCCAACCAGTCACATAAGAGGATATTTATAAATTTATTTTGGAAAATTAAACACAAACAAAGAACACTAGAGGCGCTAGTAAAACAGTTCACAATTACCAGTTCACAATAAACATACTTTTTGCTGTATTCCTCACACAATGCTATCTTATGACATCTAAACAATTTTACTATTGTGCATAACTTGTAAAGTGATGCATTTTAACGTTTAATGTACACTGGTGGCCAAAAGTTTTGAATAATGTACAGATTTTGCTGTTTTGGAAGGAAATTAGTACTTTAATTCACCTAAGTGGCATTTAGCTGATCACAATGCATAGTCAGGACATTACTGATGTAAAAAAACAGCACCATCACTATTGCCATAAAAAGATTTCATACAAAGGTGTACATATACTATGTACTATATACATATACTAGGTGTACTGTAGTCTTCAAAGACAAAGGACAATTGGCTCTAACAAGGACAGAAAGTGATGTGGAAGGGCAAATGTGCAACTAAACAAGAGGCTAAGTACATCAGAGACTCTAGTTTGAGAAATAGATGCCTCACATGTCCTCAGCTGACAGCTTCATTGAATTCTACCCGCTCAACATCAGCTTCATGTACAACAGTAAAGAGAAGACTCAGGGGTGCAGGTCTTGTGGGAAGAATTGCAAAGAAAAAGCCAATTGTTTTGTCAATTGTTATAAAGGTCCTGACTATACATTGTGATCAGTTGAATGCCACTTTGGTGAATAAAGTACCAAATTCTTTCCATAAGAGCAAATCTTTGCATTATTCCAAACTTTTGACCACCAGTATACATAGTCAACTACATTTATAAACTTGTTTAAACATGATCAAATTGCATGGTAGCTCAACTGATAGTGCATGCAATTGTGCTGTAAAGGACTCGGGTATGAGCCGAAAGTGTCACAGAAATGCCCAAAAATTATGTGGTTTCTTCAGTGATTGGGTTTTTCATTTCACATTTGCGTTTTCTGACAATATCGGTTATAGTTAAGGTTTAGGGTTGGGAGGTTGGTTTTGTTCATTTAAAACTTGATAGAGCATTAATATTTAAAACCTCATCCAGAGAACATTTAACTGTTCAGCGCATCCGCTGTCACGTTGAGGTTGCCCGGGATATCAAATCAAATCAAAATCAAATCACTTTTTTGTCACACTACTGTGTACACGAGTGCAACAGTAGGTGAAAGTCTTGTGTGCAGTTCCGAGCAACATAGCAGTAACGACAGTGACGAGACATAAACCACTTTACAATAAACAACATATTTACACAACACAATTTACATAACAAATGTACACATACTTACACAACAATTTACATATCAAATGTACACAATACAAACAATGTAGAATACACATACACTAGATAAGGGTATATAAAAATATATATACACTAATTGAATTGGGGTGAATTGGGGATATGAGTGGCGTGCAGCAACCTGAGTCACTGCTGACTCCAAAGGAGGAGATGGTGGGCGAGTTGTGACATATGGCGAGAGTGCATGCCGCCTTGGCGATTTATGTACGCTACCGTCACGTCGCTGTCTGAACTTATCAAGACGTGCTTGCTCTGAATCAGCGGGAGAAACCTCCGCAGGACAAGGAATACAGCCAGCAACTCTAGGCAGTTGATGTGCCAACGCAGCCGGGGCCCTATCCAGGAGCCAGCGGCTGTGTGCCTGCGACCACAACATATCTGGACACCTGCTGTAGAGGGACTCCAGTCCGCAGACAACAGAGGTCTGTCCAAGGGTTGAAAGTCTGATGGCAGGAAGGGGTGATTAACAGCTTGCTCTTTTCCCAGTTGACCTGAAGCCCTAGACGGCTGAGGTGCCTGAGCACCGGGTCCCTGAGAGCGCAAAGTGACTCCCGAGAGTGAGCTAGAATGTGCCAGTCGTCGAGGTAATTGAAAATGTGGATGCCCACTTCCTGTAGCGGGGCAAGGGCTGCCTCTGAGACCTTTGTGAAGATGCAAGGGGACAGGCCGAGGGGAGGACCTTGTACTGATACACCTGACCATCGAACAGGAACCATAGGATGGGTCGGTGTCGAGGCAAGATGGAGACGTGGAAGTACGCGTCTTTCAGGTCTACCGACGCGAACCAATATTGATGCTGAACACAGGTTACAATCTGCTTCTGCGTGAGCATTTTGAACGGTGAGAACTCGCACGGTTGAGAAATTGCAAGTCCAAGATTGGCGGCAAACAACCACATTTTTTGGGTACGATGAAGTAAAAGCTGTAGAAACCATTCTTCATCTCGGCTGGAGGGACGGGCTATATCCAGTCCTTGAGTAGCAGAGTTGTAATCTCTGCCCATAAGGAGCTGACATTTTCGCTGACATAATTCAAAGCACTTACCACGTACCCAGGTGGGCTAGAGACTGAGGACAGGCGTCTTTGGATCACGTCAGCGCCAGCCTGCCAGGGATGGGCAGTCACGGGTCCGGAGGTGAGGTGACTGCATTCGGGGAACCGGAATTGTAGGATTTTTGAGCCGGGATGCCATGAGAACGGCTCGCACCAGCTGGATGACCCAGGGAGTGAGGAAACCGCTCTTTTATTGAGAATGTGGGGGCAAAGGAAAATAAGGAAAACAAGGATTCTCCTCCCGGCCTGATACCAGCTCCGGAGCAAACATCTGACTGCCCGGGTCTTCCGTCTTAGGAGCGCTTGGGAGCTTTCTGGGTCCTAGAGGTGTCCTGGAGACGGGTTACATGCGAGGCACTCGACGCTGGGGCTTAGAGCTGGGCCCGGGTTGAGGTGGAGCTGCCTGTTGTTTGGATGCAGGGGGATGCCCTTGGCGGGCAGGCAGGGCACGGGCTGCGCCGCAGCATGATGTGAGAGATAGCCTCTGTTTGCCTCTTTACCACTGAAAACTGCTGGGCGAAGTCGTCGATGGTGTCGCCGAAGAGGCCAAGCTGGGAGACGGGGGCGTTGAGAAAACGTTCCTTGTCAAAGTCACGCATCTCGACTATGTTCAGCCAGAGGTGGCGTTCCTAGTCCATGAGGGTGGACATCGCCTGCCCGAGTGCCCACGCTGTAACCTTCGTGGCTCTAAGAGTGAGGTCGGTGGAAGCGCACAGTTCCTGCAGCACATCGGGGTCGGGACTACCCAGGTGCAGTTCTTTAAGTGCCTTGGCTTGGTGGACCTGCAGGAGAGCCATAGCATGCAGGGCAGAGGCGGCCTGTCTGGTGGCACTGAAGGCTTTCGAGGTCAGCGATGACATCATCCTACAGGCCTTGGAGTACCGGGCCAGGTGGCGGCAGGTGGCGGCATTCTCGGGGCACAGTTAGATCGCAACCACTCTGTCCACCTGGGGGGCATCCTTGTACCCGTGGGCTGCCCCACCGTTAAGGGTAGTGAGAGCGGATGAGTGAGGAGTCCGGTTCCGGGCAGTAAAAGATGCCCTCCATGACCTTGTCAACTAATCATGCAACTCCGGGAAGAAAGGTGGGGGCATGGCTGTGAGCAGCGCCCTGACCCGAGGTAACAATCTTCAAGCCATGAAGGCTGTGGGGAGGACAGAGGGTTCCAGTCCAAGCCCACACTCACGGCGGCTCAGGCAAGCATGTTGGCCATCTGCGCGTCGGCCTCAGACTGGGCGGGCTGAGCCGAAGGTGGCAGCCCAGATGAGTCCTCTGCATCAGATGCCTGAAAGCTCTCCGATGCAGCGGCTACGTCATCATCCAATTCTGGGGACTCGAGGGAGAATGCAGGCTGGCCGTGAGGCGAGCAACACTCACCGGAAGCAAGCGAGCGTACCTGGGGGGCGGGTGGTTCGTGGGGATTTAACAAGTGAAACCGACCCCACTGCCATCCCCAAATCACCTCCATTGCCAGCTGGGTCGTCCTCAATCCCGTGGGAAGAAGGAGCGCCTCGGGGGGGCGGCTGAAGTGCCATTCACATTAAAAAATTAAAGCCGCGACTGCAACGCTGCCATTGTCATGTTCTCGTAATGAGTAACTATCCACAAATGCTGCATTAGTGTGATCACTATCCAGGCACACGAGGCAACATCTATGACCATCAGTCTTGGAGAGATATCGACCGCATCCAGGAACTACACAGAGGCAGAAAGGCATCTTTAAAAAGACGCATCTGTGTATTGCTCTTATGTGAGTGAAAATGAAATACTTTTAGAGAAATATACTCTTTTAGGAAAGACACTCTTTCAGACAGAAGTGCTGACGAAGCGCCCAGGGGCGTGGACTGCACAGAGTGCAGAGTGGGAGTAAGCTGATAATGCGCCGTAGATCCAACAGCAGTGCTATGCCAACAGAGGTGAGTGGAACAGTAGTGAACTTCAACTTGCTGCTGCACAACCGCTCGGCTCCGAAGAAAAAAATCTGACTGACAGACGCACTCCTGCTTCCCTTTATAACCGTATGTCCGGGGGCTTGACATGCAAATTCTGTCTGCCAATTTCTCTTTGGCCTTTTCTCAAGTTCAGAGGTACACAATGCTATCAAGAAAGACCCCTTGTGTCACTACATTCTACATAACATCAAGTGAGTGACAGGAGGGGAACTACACTTCATGGGGTTTTTACTGACACCCCTTAAAAAAAAATCTAGAGTTCTGGCAAACTAGCCACAAATTTGCCACTCACTATTTTCACATGCAAATGAGCTCGTGATTTGCCGCAAAGCTCATTTGCATGTGAAAATTAGTAGTGGTGAGTTAGTGGCAATTGTTCTGCAAATTTGCAATTAACTCTCCATTTTCGTAAGGGACAACAATGAGAAGCATGATTGCTTTTCAGTGTTAATAAACTAAACTAATAATTTATTTAGCTATCCTAACTGTTCAAAAATATATGGTAAATTGCATATTATTTTTTAAATTTAACTTCAGTTTTTCCCGCTCCATGACCCTATCAGAATAGACCTGTGACCACTTTTTGGGGGTGCAATCCACAAGTTAAGTGTCATGTTCACTGTTGTCTTTTGTTTTTGTGCTGTAGTTTTATTTTATGATTGGTTTTCCCCTAATTAGTTCTCGTTCCCTGATTGTTGACCCAGGTGTTCCTCATTCCCTTGTTTGTTCCTTTATGTATTTAAGTCCTTGGTTTCCCTGTTTCCATTGTCAGTTATTTCATGTTTAATATGGTTTGCACTATGTTCCCTGTGGTTTTCCTCCCGAGCCTGGTTTTCCTTGTTACTTGTTTTCCTGTTTTGAGTTAAATAAAACTACAAAGGACTACAAGAACCAAACAGGAACTAAACTAAACTTCAACATAAAAGCACAAAAACAAAAGACAACAGTGAACATGACATTAAGAACCAAGTCCAAACAGATCCCGCTCAAATATCATGCATAATTTATACACATAATTCACACGGTGCTACACTAACAAACATAACATTTACATTTTTCAAAGGCAAGGTAAATTATTTGAAGCATTTGACATTGTAAGGAGTGCACAAGTATTTCTAACACACCTTGTTCTCCATCATATAAACGAATTGCTTCTGCCAATATTTTGAATCTAACTCTAGGGAAGAAACGCTAACCATCAACTATTCCGTTGATTTGGGAGTACAAATTACTGCAATCATCAAGTGTTCAGTCGGTGCTCCAGTCCTCATCCAATAAGACCCATGATGGTCCCTCTGAGCTTGTGAATAGAGTATTTTCCCATATCGCCGACACTGTTTCTTTAAGAGCTGATAACAACCTGCATTAACGAGGTCTAGCCAAACAAAGCAAGTGGGGAACAGAATATGCCGACTGAGAGCCAAGTGGGGGGGTGGGGGGGCGTATATTGAGATCCACCCAAAATGCTTGAGGGGGTAATAGACACCTTAAAAAATTACCCTCAGCTCACGCTCCCTAATAGATGGCCCTTCTGTTTTTTCCTAGGCTCTTTAGGAGAGTTATTAGAGTAGATGTTTGTACAGCTGCTGCTGTCAGAGTTTGACTCTGGAATGCTGCCTCACATCTACAGCACATGAAGTATTAAATGCACACATCACCCTCAGGTTCTTGAGCAATGTTCACATCGTTTTTAACATCTCATGGACTGTTTCTAATGTTGGCCAACAAGAACAAAGAGGGTCATACAAATTTCTGCTTCTTTGCAATTTTTCATATTCTTGATGAATAAATTTGCATCTTTTGTAAAGTGACATGGAAGCTGTTTATAATGTTATGGGTTGCATGGTAGATAACGGTCCGCTCCCATGTACTCACACCATGCTCTGCCCATTGGGGCTGTGGTGATAATCGGCCCATGCTTTATGTTCCAAAAGATAGCGCTGCTTAGTACCACTTTTGCAATGTTTGTCAATTAATGTTTCTCATATGCAACACAAAATAGCAGCAAATAAACAGAGAGAGTTGGCCATCTTTGTAGTCACACTAGTGCAATCTCTGACAAACATTAGTTGCACTGGAGGGAAAAGAATTTTTGAATTAACAATGATAGCGTGTGTTCCGTCAACAGCCTGTCTGTGTGAGCAAGGTTGTACAAACTAAGCACAAAATATAGTTGCATATCTACAGATGAAGTTAGAATTTACATACACTTAGGTTGAAGTAATTAAAATTCATTTCTTAACCACTCCACAGATTTCATATTAGCAAACTATAGTTTTGGCAAGTCGTTTAGGACATCTACGTGCATGACATGAGTAATTTTTCCACAACTGTTTACAAACAAATTGTTTAACATTTAATTGACTATGTCACAATTCCAGTAGGTCAGAAGTTTACATTCACTAAGTTAACTGTGCCTTTAAGCAGCTAGGAAAATTCCAGAAAATGATATAGGCAATTAGCCAATTAGCTTCTGATAGGCTAATTGGCTAATTTGAGTCAACTTGTGAATGTAATTTAAGGCCTACCTTCAAACTCATTTCCTCTTTGCTTGACATCATGGGCAAATCAAAAGAAATTAGCCAAGACCTCAGAAAAAAAAAAAATGGTCCTCCACAAGTCTGGTTCATCCATGGGAGCAATTTCCAAACACATTAAGGTACCATTTTCATTTGTACAAACAATAGTATGCAAGCATAAACACCATAGGACCATGCAGCCATCATACCGCTCAGGAAGAAGACATATTCTGTCTCCTAGAGATGGATGTAGTTTGGTGCGAAAAGTGCAAATCAATCCCAGAACAACAGCAAAGGACCTTGTGAAGATGCTGGAGGAAACAGGTTGACATGCATTTATATCTACAGTAAAACGAGTCCTATACTGAGATAACCTGAAAGGCTGCTCAGCAAGGAAGAATCCAATGCTCCAAAACCTCCATAAAAAAAGCCAGACTACAGTTTGCAATTGCACATGGCGACAAAGATCTTAATTTTTGAAGAAATTTCCTCTGGTCTAATGAAAATGTCTGATGAAAAATGACAAATTTTGCCATAATGACCATAGTTATGTTTGGAGGAAAAAGGGTGAGGCTTGCAAGCTGCAGAAAAACATCCCAACCGTGAAGCAAAGGGGGGAAATTTTGTGGGGGTGCTTTGCTGCAGGAGGGACTGGTGAACTTTACAAAATAGATTGCATCATGAGGAAGGAAAATTATAAAGATACATTGAAGCATCATCTCAAGACATCAGCCATGAAGTTAAAGCTTGGTCACAAATGGACAATGACCCCAAGCATACCTCCAAAGTTGTGGCAAAATGGCTTAAAGATAACAAAGTTAAGGTATTGGTATGGCTATCACAAAGCCCTGACCACAATCAGAAAGAAATGTTTTGGGCAGAACTGAAAAAGAGTGTGCAAGCAAGAAGGCCTACAAACCTAATTCAGTTTCACCAGTTCTGACTGAAGGAATAGGCCAAAATTCCAGCAACTTATTATGAGAAGCTTGTGGAAGGATACCCAAAATGTTTGACCCAAGTTAAACAATTTAAAGGCAATGCTACCAAATACTATCAAAGTGTATGTAAACTTCTTACCCATTGAGAATGTGATGAAAGAAATAAAAGCTGAAATAAATCATTCTCTTCTATTATCCTGACATTTCACATTCTTGTTTTTTATTTATTTTTATCCCCATTTCTCAACAATTTGGCATGCCCAATTACCACTACTTACTATGTCCTCATGGTGGCACGGTTACTCACCTCAATCCAGGTGGCAGGACAAGTCTCAGTTGCTTCCACTTCTGAGACATTCAATCTGCACATCTTATCATGTGGCTTGCTGTGCATGACACCGCAGAGACTCACAGCATGTGGAGGCTCATGCTATTCTCCGCAATCCACGCACAACTTACCACAAGCCCCATTGAGAGTGAGAACCACTAATCGTGACCACGAGGAGGTTACCCCATGTGACTCTAGCCTCCCTAGAAACTGGACCATTTTATTTGCTTAGGAGACCTGGCTGGAGTCACTCCGCACACTTGCGACTCAAGGATTGGTAACATCCTAATAATCCCTAAGAACACCTTTACAACCACCTAGCAATGCCCAGGCAACCACCCACAACACCCTTGCAAGGGCCTAACAACCACCCAGAACAACTATATAGAATCACGCGAAACCTCTCTGAAAACCCTAGAAACCATATAGCAATGCCCTGGTAACCACCCACAGCACCCCAGCAATCGTATAGCAATGCCCTAGCAACTACTGTGAACACCTTAGTAACCAGCAAGAAATGCCATGGAAATCACCCACAACACCCTATCAACCACACAGCAAAGTTCTAGCACTACTTCGAACCTTCTAGCATTGTGCTGGTGATTTTTACGTGGTCAAATCCTACTTACATTTTTTTGTATTATTATTATGGTACTTTGCATTTTTAGAAGGATTTTTCTCAGAAATTATGTTCCCTGCTTGAATTGTGCTTTGGAAAAAATAAATGAGAGACTCTAGAGTCTAGAGACAGTCTTTATATTTTTTACCAGAAGAATCAATTGGAAAGCTGTTTGTGTTGCAGTTTACTTAGCTGCTTTTACATGTTCAAAAAAAACCTGGCATGGCATGAGAAAACACGGCTGTAATGTGACATCATTCTTTTAGTCCCGTCTATTAACTAATGAGTGATTATAACAGTGAGACTTGTACTTTCCAACAGTCTCATAACATTATTACAACACACATAGATAGATAACAAGCACTGAGACAGATGCATCAACACAATAACACATATCATTAAACAGGAAAACACAAATAACGTTGGCCTGACAGAATTATTTTCAGGTGGAAGTCAGCTTTGTGTTACTTGATATTGGTTTACAAACATTTTATTATTCTCATATGACACAACAGGATGACGATATGTCTGAGAGAACATCCGTGAACCCATACAAGCTGTTCAGACTGTGTGTGTGGGTTAGAAAAAGCAAAACAGCAAGATTTTCATTTGCATGAGTATCTGGAGCTCAAAGGTTTTGTCTGTGGAGATCTGACTGCTGGCATAAGCGTCGGCCAGACATTCGTAATTTCATATTTCACTTTTGAGGAATGGAATCAGAGGGGATTAGGTTCAGTCCAGCTCAGCATTCCCAAGAGAAGCTCAACTCTAGGCTGAAGTATCCATGCAATCCAGTCAGAGATAGCAGCACTGTTCCCCATGGACTCATGCACTAATGACTGATGTAAAGAGATTCCAAACCTCTGAAGAAAAATGCTTGGAAAAATATGGCTGCAAATCTCATAATGCTTTGGTTTGATTTAGTATAAATTTGTATACTTGTTTAAAATGCCCGGCCACATTTGAACACATTTAATCAATCAAGATAACATTCTTAGCGCATGTTACTGTCCTGTGCATTTTACAATATGGGCCAAAGTTTCAGGTTGAAACTCCCTTACTCTCAATAATGCAGACATACTTTCAGAACCAGCTGTGACTGCACAACATGTCATATCTGCCTTACCAAGATTTATGACACAAAAAACTTGTTATAATTCACTTACACTCAAAAAAATGAATTTTAGGGTGCCTTGGTAGCTCAGCGAGTAAAAACGCTGACTACCACCCCTGGAGTCGCAAGTTCAAATTCAAAGCATGCTGAGTGACTTCTCCTAAGCAACCAAATTGGCCAGTTGCTTGGGAGGGTAGAGTCACATGGGGTACTTCGCAGTTGCTATAATGTGGCTCGCTCTCAGTGGTGTGCGTGGTGAGTTGTGCGTGGATGCTGCAGAGATTAGTGTGAAGCCTCCACATGCGCCATGTCTCTGTGATAATGCGCTCAACAAGCCTAGTGATTAGATGTGCGGATTGATGGTCTCAGACACAGAGGCAACTGAGATTCATCTTCCGCCTCTCGGATTGAGGTGAGTCACTACGCCACCACAAGGTCTTAGAGCACATTGGGAATTGGACATTCCAAATTGGGGGGAAAGAGGGAGAAAAAAAGGAATTTTGCCACTTAATTTAAATGAACTAAAGCAACACAGTTCTATCCATTTAAATTTGTAAAACAGAAGTTTAATTAATCCATTTAAGTTGGGAGAACATGAATACTGTAATGTTTGAGGAGTGATGAAACGAGAGCACGAATCTTAGTGCAGGATTTAATATGTAAACTCAAAATAAACACAGGCAAATGGAGACCACTGGGGATCCGGCGGACGACCAGGAGACCAGGGCGGACCAGGTGGGGCAATAGAAGACCACTGGGGATCCAGCGAATGTCCAGGAGATCATGCACCTGTAATCGACAAGTGCAAGGAGAACAAATGAATGGTCACTCTTTGCGATTAATTTCATCATGGTAGCCATCCGTTTATTTATTAAAAGTTTCTTTTCCACATGATTCAAAATAATTACCACTAACAATAACATAGCCCAATTTTATTAAATAATTGTTTAGCTTACTTTTGAGAAAATGCTGGCAAAATTCCCTGTATTCTATTAATTAAATTACCAAATGAATAAAGCATTAAATTAAAAATAAACAATTGACCAAAAGAAAAAAGAATATTAGGCCTACATAATTGGCTTTTCTTTACACAAACTTAAATTAGCCTTAATTCTGTAAATGAAAAAAGTCGGCTGAATGATATTCTCCGAATGTTCTACACTTTTTCAAGACTATAAACTATCAGAACTATTTGTCCAATGAGTTCACTTTCAGAAAACTAGCTTTTGAACATTTTAAAACTTTTAAATATTTTAAATCTACCCTCTTTACCTCAGATCGCGTTTGCTGAGCTTTAAATTGCATTATAATGCTAAAATTAATGTTAGATGACAATCAAGTTCAGTTGGTCATTCAAAGTTGCTGGACAAATATATGGGACATAATGCAGCTGTGATAGCAATGCTTTAGATTAGATAACTTTTCAAAAAGCCTATTAAATATCAGGAATGTATCATATGTAAACCCTGATATTACACCGGATAATTTTTTCTTTAATAGTTCTGCACACAGTATATACAGTACACATTGATGGATGATCTTTATACTAAGACCGAAAGTTTCCCCCACTACTTGGTGCAAGTGGTCAGCTTGAACAGGGCCAAGACGATTCGCTTCTGGGACGGAACCGGTGGCAACCAGTGATGCCCAATTGTGAAGCGCAACATCAGGACCAGTATAACAGTCCTATCAGAAGGGCATCTGCTCCCTTTTGATTGCCATCCCTCTTATTCTGATTGCAGTTATTTGTGAAATTACAGTGGCATGCAAAGGTTTGGACAGCCCTGATAAAAATTTCTGTTGCTGTGAATAGCTAAGCGGGCAAAAGATGGCCTTATTTTCAAAAGGCATAAAGTTAAAGATGACTCATTTTTAATATTTTAAGCAATTTTACTTTTTTTATTTACATCTTTTACAGTTTCAAAAAAACAAAAAAGGAAAAGGGACTGAAGCAACATTTTGGGCACCCTGCAAGGTCAGTATTTATTAACACCCCCTTTGGCAAGTATCACAGCTTGTGAACATTTTCGTGGCCAGCTAAGAGTCTTTCAATTCTTGTTTGGGGAATTTTCATCAATTCTTCCTAACAAAAGGCTTCTAGTTCTGTGATACTTGGGCCGTCTTGCACGCACTGCTCTTTTGAGGTCTATCCACAGATTTTATTTTTTTTGTTTAGGCCGGGGGACTGTGAGGGCCATGGCAAAACCTTCAGCGAGGAAACGGCTACCTGAAAATGCTTTGCTATCTTCTTATACCATTCTCCTGCTATGTGGGCATCAATTATTTACATTTTCAGAGAGCTAGGCAGCTGCTTAGGGGAGGCCATGGCTGCTGATTGTTGGGACAAGGTTTGAGGAGTCAGAGTACTTGTAATGCTTTGAAATTTGTATCCCCTGGCCTTTCCAAACATTATTGTGAACAAGTCATAGCCCTAACAAGCTTACTAAGTTCTGAGAACTTGGTAAAAGTTATCTGAGAGCTCAAATCTCTTGGGGTGCCCAAACTTTTGCATGGTGCTCCTTTCCTTTTTTCACTCTAAAATTGTGCAAAACAAAATAATACACTTATCTTGCTTAAAATGTTGAAAAGAATGTTTAATATTTAACTTTATGCCTTTTGGAGATCAATTCAGCTTCTTCTCACTTAAATATTCACAGCAACAGAAATTTTGGCCAGGGGTGCCCAAACTTTTGCATGCCACTGTAAAATTACAGTAAGCTGGCTAATTTCTAAGAATGGTCTCAATTCTCTCCCCAGGGAAATAGGGATATCTGGGAGGCAAAAGGTACACAATTAGCAATATACACACAGACAGATTTCTTTTTCAAAGTGTTTTTTTTTTTTTTTTAAACCATGACATCATCACACACACCATTTTTATCGATAAATGGCCATTTAAATGGAAACAGGCAGAAGGCTCCCTTCTTTCGCGAAAACATTTTTAAGCATTTTCACATTGTCAATAACAAAACAGCGCGAAAAGTGGATGGATTTACTTATGTTTAATGGAAAAGAGATGTGTGAACACTTTGGTAAACATATTTTTCATGGAGTAAAAAGAGTCGTGCAGGTTTGGAAAGGCATGAGGGGAAGTAAAAGATGACAGAATTTTCATTATTGTCTGAACTATTCCTGTAAATGCTGGTCAGTTTCATGCAAATGTGGCTGAAGCATCTCCTGTTGGTTTAAACATTACCATATTTCTGAGGTCTAAAAGAATCTTTTGGCAGGCGCTGCTCTTTGATGCTCTCAGCTGTGATTTATATCTGAGGATTAAATGAAATCCCTCTAAAGAATCCTGCCAAATTCCAGAGGTGGCGAACATTCTTCTCAAGTCAAATACACAACGTCTCCCACTCACACTCTTTCTGTCTCCTGCACATAATAAACTCATCTCTGTGGGGTCTGTTCCAAAACCTAGCAGGTTCCTACATCGGCAGCATCCTAACATAGATGGAACATCTTAAGCGACGGATTTATAAAGCTTTACATAGGCAGCAATCCTGTGTCACATAAATAGCACTCCAGATGGGAGACTTTGGCGTTAGCATGTTGCTAAGATAACTATCGGAATGTCAGACACAATGCGGAGCACTATTCTGCAATTGGCCCATACCGTGCAATACCCTAATATGCATAAAAGTAAACAGCACACAGATATTGGGTAACTGTTTAAATAGACTGTATTAACTATTTTTTATCAGAGGTTTTTTCTATTGAATGCATTGTAAATATATTTATTAAGGCTGTTGGTTTAACATGTTAATTATGTGTGATTACTCAAAGAGGTTTTCTTGATATTTAGACATATAAGAGGAAACTGTACTATAAAAACTTCCAGTAAATTTCAGAACTCAAAATTTCCTCACCAGTCTAAGATCATGTATAGTTGCCACCTTGCTGAAACCTTTTGTTTTGTCTGTTCATGACATCACAAAACATTTGTATTTAAACATCCCACAAAATGCAATATCACACCCTTAGCCCCGCCCACTGGCATGCATCGATAGAGCAGACAATGATACAGACATCGATAGATTTGTCAAATGCGGTGTCAAGTTACAACTCTGAAATGGAGAAGCAATTCTCTTTAATTCAGCTGCTGCCCTCTTGTTGTTTTAAGCACAAACATTCTTTCGCATCTGCGTTTATTTTACATGTTGGTGTATGTAAACATGAAGTAGATAGACATCTTTGACCGCTTCAATGTGTTTCCAGCAAAGTGTGACTGTAATTTTAGCTGTATGAGCAACACAGTTTATACAGTGAAGAAAACACTTCAGTAGGCAGAACAACACAAATGCGTTACGTTCTTGCGTTCAAAACACTCAAAGGAGCGCAAATCCGAACTAAGGGATCTCAAGATGTGTTTAAAGATTGAGTATTAAACTATATTTAACTTGACACAGTGACCTAAACATTTTGTTTATGACACAACACACCCGAGACGTCTGACGCAGGTGTAAATTGGCGGGCCCTTAAACAAGCCCTCATAATAAATCTCCAACTGATTGACAAATTCACTTGTGAAATGGATTGCTGTGAACTGTATGCAAATGATTGCCTTATGATCAATAATATGGTATTAAACAATACGTTGTATTCAAAAGCTGCTTTTTGTATGGCCTTATCAATGATTAACTCTTCTGCTACAGGAATGTAAAGCATTTAATTATATATATATATATATATATATATATATATATATATATATATATATATATATATACTGTATATATATATATATATATATATATATATATATATATATATATATAATTTTTTAATATTTAAAGATAACTATGTATAATTATATATTGATATATGTATGTATAATCATTATATATTGAGTTATTGTTATATGAGGGGTTTTCTCAGCAAATATTTGTATATGCAGTTAATCACGAATAATTAATCGGGACACCATGTAATTAATTTGATTAAAAATTCTCATCGATTGACAGCCCTAATATATATATTTATATTATTTTGCAGTGCATATTATTTACAACACAGTTGGCCCATTTCAACAAATTACATTACACTTTGATACAACATCATGTGGTTTATTAATTTACCAGGATGGATGTCAGATTGAAATGTTGTCTTAGACAGGTCATATTTTCAGAATTGTTGTAAATGTCATGATGTTGTTGTAAAACAGATCATTTCATGGGCAAGGAATTCGATGGCCAGGCGTATCAATACAAGGTCCTCCCCTTCAGCTTGTCCCCTCACATCTTCACGAAGTTCGAAGAGGCAGCTCTTGCCCCGTTAAGGGAAGTGGGTGTCCGCATACTCAACTATCTCGACGACTGGCTGATCCTAGCACACTCTCAAGATTTTTTGTGTGCACACAGGGACCTAGTGCTCACACACCTTAGCTGTCTAGGGCTTCGGGTCAACTGGGAATAGAGCAAGCTCTCCCCGGTTCAGAGCATGTCTTTTCTCGGCATGAAGTTAGACTCAGTCTCAATGATAGCTTGCCTCACAAGCGAGCGTGCGCTATCAATGCTGAACTGCCTGAAGTAATTTAGGCACAGGACAGCGGTTCCACTGAAACACTTTCAGAGGCTCCTGGGGCATATGGCATCTTCGGCGGTGGTCACGTCGCTCGTGTTGATGCATATGAGACCACTTCAGCACTGGCTTCAGACTAGAGTCCCGAGATGGGCACGGCACACATTGCGTAGCTATCAAGCTGATCTGCCACCACTTATTCAGCATTGGACATACCTCATGTTTTTGCGGGCAGGAGTCCCCCTACAGCAGGTGTCCAGATGCATTGTTGTCTCCAAAGACACCACAAGTTGGGCTGGGGCACCGTGTGCAATGGGCACGCAGATGCTGGCTCTTGGACAGGACCATGGCTGTGTTGGCACATCAACTGCCTAGAGTTGCTGGCTGTAATGCTTGCCCTGAGGAGGCTATTGCCATTGATCTGGAGCAAGCATGTGTTGGGGGTTGGGGACCTGCAAGTGTTTTCTGTCAGCGACACTTGCCTGGAGTTTGGTCCGGCAGAATCTCACATGATACTGAGACCTCGGCCAGCTATGTGCCCAAGGTTCCCACAACCCCCTTAAGAGATCAGGTGTTGAGCCTGCAAGCACTGCCCCGGTAGGAGGCAGACCCAGCCCTGTCGCTGCTGTGTTCGGTGTGTGCTTTGAGCATCTATTTGGATCGCACGCAGAGCTTTAGTCGCTTTGAGCAGTTCTTTGTCTGCTTCGGCGGACAGCGGAAAGGGAATGCTGTCTTCAAACAGAGGCTTGCCCACTAGTGGATGCCATCACTTTGGCATACCAGGCCCAGTCTGTGCCCGCCCCTTTGGGAATACAAGCGCACTCTACAAGGAGTGTGGCATCCTTGTGGGCACTGGCCAATGGCACCTCTCTAGCAGAAATCTGCAGAGCGGCAGGCTGGGCAACACCCAATATCTTTGCAAGATTTTGCAAACTCCAGTTTGAGCTGGTTTCCTCCTGTGTTTTGTCAGGTACGAACAGGTAAGTTCAGTAATATGGAACAACTGGCCGGGTGTATTATTTGTCAAGTGCCTTTCCCCTCCGTGAGGTGAAGTCATGTGCTTCTTCTCCCATGCGAGTTCATGAACCCGTGAACCCTGAATGTCCTTCCTCCCTAGCCCTGTGGCTCACGAATTTGGCGGAGGAATTACCAGCCAGACCCACTATGGGGTCTAATGTGCCCTGTAATGGGATAGGTGCTCCACAGGTCTGGTTACTCCGATATCCTCCTGTGATGTATTTTCCTCGATATGGTTTCCCTGTAGGCAGACCCGTGTCTCACTTGGGCAGAGCTCTCTCTGCCCTGGTCGCTGTATTTGTAGAGCTCCTCCCCTACGAGGCAGGACCATGCGTGTATTGCCACTATCTCTTTCGGGTAGGATATGGCCTCTGCAGTATCTTTTCCCCCTGAAAGAATAGGAAAGGAAAAGAACACCTTCCCCAATGCATATAATAGCATTATATGGCCCCAGCCAAATCTAATACTCTGTTGAGAGAAAACATAGAGAGAAAAGGCTGTGGCTGGCGCGGCCTGCTCCCATTAGGGTTACATCGCTTCCTCCCCTCAGGGGTGTTGGAAACTACATGTCATCTTGTGGGGCGTTGGGGGAGGTTACGTGCAGACTGATGCACCTGCTGTTATGCACGCAGCAGCTTGCTTGCACCTGTATCAGCAGTTCACGTAACATGGTTCAGTTGTTGTGCCATTTTTCTATAGGGACCCCTAGCGTCACTACATCGACACAACGTCGAGTGAGTGAGTGACAGAAGGGGAATGTCGGCTCCTCAGCACAAAACCTGAATGAGAGTAGGCATTCCAGCTCCTTTTATACCCGTATGTCTGGGGGAGTAGCATGCAAATTCCACTCGACAATTTTCATTGGCCTTTTCTCAAAGATTTGAGGCGTTTTGGGGCTCTCAAGAGCGACCCCTAGTGTCACAACATCTCGTTCCCTCCAATATATTTGTAAAATGCTGTATAAAAATAGCTGTATATACACATGTATATACAAATTTAAAACTGAATGTCTGTAAAAATGTAAAACTGAACTTTATATACAATTAAAGAACACCACTTTTCCTTCTGCACATTTTCTTTAATGGACCATAAACACATTCAATAGCAACAAATTAATAACAACAAACAATGTTTACTTAAATTAAAATGAAAATACAAATATCTCTAACACTAACGCATTTGTTTACACAAACTTTTTCTTCACATATTCACTAATCACTAACACTTTTATTTGTTATTTCATTTTTTAAGGATGGCCAGAAAATGCTCTTCCCATGCAACCATCTCCCTTTCTTTCTCTTTCTCTCATCTCTCTCTCTTTCTCTCTCTCTCTACTCTTCCCTCTCCATTGCCTCTCGTACTTTTCTCTCCACACTCTCTCTTGCCTACTGCTCTCTTCTGTCCTCCCTCTCCATCAACTCTCTCTCAAGCCTGTCTTGCATCTCTCTGAGAACCTTGCATAAATTGATTCTGGCCTCTATCCTCCTCCTTTTCTTCTGATATTTGTAGTGCAACCTCTGTATTTGACCTGTAAAGCTGGTACTTCAATGCTAAAAAATTCTGAAAATACAAAAACAAAAAAATTTAGGCCATGTGAGGGGTGAAACAAGCGTCTACATTCTTTTTTTAAAAAGATTTACACATTTCAAATGCATACAAATATTCTAAATGTTTTAATATATACGTTACAATAAATGTAATTTGTTAAATATATTAAATACAATGCATTAAATACCTATTAAATATAGGGTCCTCTTTTTGGACAATATGGTAACCCGAATAGTGGGAGATAAATATCTTTACAAAACATACAATGTAAATGCTGTATAACATTTCATGCTATTATGTAACTTACTCGTAGCCTTTGGTCTCTGCATTTCGGCAGCCCATGAACAACACTTCCTTGGCGGCTCAACACAAAATAAGGTTCTGTGTATTCTCTTCAGTCCCTATATAAATGTGATTTAGAAAACTCTACATTAATACAGAATACTAAGAAATGAGAAGTGCAAAACAGCCAACTAAAAACAGACATTGTAATAGAACAATCTGATATGTGCAGAGCTTGAAGCTCACTAGTAATTAGCCTGCGAGATATGAGCTGCACAAATAAATGAACTTCGAAGCCCTGCTATTAGATGTAATAAGAACAATCAACCATATCGTGAAAATGTACAAATATTGAAACAATGGGAATGATGTTTAAGCATTGTACTCACATTTGTAAGGTGTTTTCTCCACAGCAGTCTCATCGGCTACAGCTCTGGCTACAGGCCAGTACTGCAGCTAGTTAGCCCCAACCTTCCACTACGTAGGGCAGCCATGACACTACGAAGTGTCCAACTTTCCACACTCCTTTTTGATGGTTGAAAAAGTGCTTTATCTGGGTACTCGTAGTCTACTTCTTCTCTACTAATTTCAGTGTAAACATACTACTCACACTACTTACACTTCAAAATTACGTAAAATATTGCAGAAGTGTGCGGTTTGAGATGCACCTTATATCTACTTCTACAGTCAAATTTGTATTCAGAGCTTTACTCGTCTGCCAGAAATATGTATGTCTGAATTATATATGTGTATATATATATATATATATATATATATATATATATATATATATATATATATATATATATATACATACATACAGTATATACACTCACTAAGCACTTTTTTTAAGAACACTTTGGTCCTAATAAAGATCCCAACATGGTCTTCTACTGTTGTAGCCGATCCGCTTCAAGGTTTGACAAGTTGTGCATTCTGAGATGCTATTATGCTCACTACAATTGTACAGAGTGGTTTTCTGAGTTACAGTAGCATTTTTGTCAACTCAAACCAGTCTGTCCATTCTCTGTTGACCTCTCTCAACAAAAAGGGTTTCTGTCCACAGAACTGACACATACTGGATGTTTTTTGGTACTATTCTAAGTAAATTCTAGAGACTATTGTACCTGAAAATCCCAGGAGATCAGCAATTGCAGAAATACTCAAATCAGCCGGACCGGCACCAACAGTCATGCCACACCCCATTCTGATGGTTGATGTGAACATTAACTGAAGCTCTTGACTCATATCTGCATGATTTTATGCATTGCAATGCCGCCACATGATTGGCGAATAAAGTGATCAGTGAGTGCATGCATAATTATTATATATAATTCATATTTCGTATAATTCATCGTGCATACATCAATATCATGTTCATAGGGCTGTCAATTTAACATTAATTTGATGTGATTAATTATGTAAAAATTACACGTTAAAAAAAATCAATGCAATTAATCATGTCCCCGGACCGTTAATAACACGTACCGAGAGGAGACAACACGAGACAAGAACTTGTTCTGCATTCAAATACAGCTTGACGGAGTGCAAATCTGAACACAGGGATCTCAAGATGTATTTTCTACGTTTCAAACTTCATTTAACTTGATACAGCGACCAAAAAAATGGTACATTTGTGATACAATGCAATCGAGATGCTCCATAAGTGTCCATCTGATGCAGGTGTACATTGACTCATACTTAAACAAGTCCTTATAATAAATCTCTATAATAAAGCCCTAATATAATAAACAATTTGTCGATAGACAGCCCTAATTATCATTTTTTTAATTATCTTTTATTAATCCTATTTGGGGTGCTTTCTCAGTAAATATTCATGTATGTGATTAATTGTGATTAATTCAATTAATTAAATGGCATATCATGTAATTCATTTGACTAAAAATGTTTTATCAATTGACAGCCTTAGTCAGAATTAAATTTAAATGGTAGAATTCAATGCACTCTCTAAATTGCCACAAGGAGCGCTATACCATGTATTATGTAAACTGTCTTCTTCTACAGTCAGTTTTCTCTTTCAGGTCATCTACTGTCATGGTGGAGCAAGAGTTTAAAGAATCTTGAGCAAGTTATTTTAAGTTTTTATAGATAAATACCTGAAAAAAAAACACATCCGGTTTTGAAGGTACCTATTTATTTATTTTTACCGCCACAGTAAGTACAGACCACACACTTGCGATGTGTTGGCCAATCATTCACATCTGCGCTAATTTTTTGTCTGCAAAGTGATCAAACAAACACTCTCAAACACTTTACCGCCAACTTTAGCAACATACATATACATTAGCCTAATTAATTTAGCAGAACAAATCACAATGCAATGCGTTACAGGTCACACCATTCATCACACAAGTCATCAGTCATTAGTTGTGCTTATGCTAATCATTTTAATTCTTCTCTTCCACTGTTATTTAGAGTTTGGTTTACCACAGACAGATTCTGGAGTTTTTAAAAAACAGGAACTTCTGGAATCAATCAATAGCACTTTGATTAGATTGCGCATTATTAGCCAGGAAGCTCACAGTCATGAGGCAAACATCAAATCAGTCTGCCAACCTGTGGCTCATGTTGAGCACTAAAAGAAAAAACCTTTCAAAATCCTTCAAACAAAAGGTTGATTTCTTAATGTGATCGCTGGATAATCCTACTAAACAGAGTGGAAATCCGTGACTACAGTGGTGTGTGTTTGTGTGTGTCAGGTTTTGCCTACAATGTATACGACCTAATGTAAGGATAGTACTACCTGAATTCAGCTGCACTGTGAGGAGCAGGTAACAGTCCCAAAGTGGAGAATGGTTCGCGAAAAATGGTTTGTGACAAGATGAGGGTATTTTGCTGTATCTAAGAACCATTGAAGAACCTTTATTAAAGTGAAGAGTATCCTGCCTTAAAATTTAAGGATTTTCTCACTTCGGGCCAAAAGTACAAGTCATTGAGGGACCACCACAGATGTATACGTCCCACCAATACTAAAATTAGTGGTCAACAAATATGGGTTTATAAATAGGCAATTAGTTTTTTTTTCTCCCCAATTTGGAATGCCCAATTCCCAATGTGCTTTAAGTCCTTGTGGTGGTGTAGTGCCTCAATCCGGGTGGTGGAGGATGAATCTCAGTTTCCTCCACATCTTATCACGTGGCTTGTTGAGCACGTTACCACAGAGACGTACCGCGTGTGGAGGCTCACGCTATTCTACGCAGCATCCACGCACAACTCACTACGCGCCCCACCAAGAGAGAGAACCACACATTATGGCACCACAAGGAGGTTGCCACATGTGGCTCAACCCTCCCTAGCAACCGAGACAATTTGGTTGCTTAGGAGACCTGGCTGGAGTCACTCAGCATGTCCTGGATGCAAACTCACGACTCCAAGTTTGGTAGTCAGCATCGATTCTTAAACATTAAAGACCAAAACATTCTTTATTTAAGTACGTTAATAATGACACATCTATTTTAATGGCACAGACTTTTGAAGGTAACTCTATCGCCCCCTTGAGTACCAAGTACGGTAACCACAGTTACCTTCACGGTAATGCAAGGACACACGTTAAGCATGTTCAACTAGACCTAACTAGGCTAGCTAATGTTTCGCCTTGGGAATACGGGACACTTGAGCATTTTGAGTGCTTAAATATGGGCCGTTTCGCCATCAGACCTTGCCCTCAAGGATTTTGCCATCAACCAGGGAAGTTGGTTCGCCTTGATCATTTAGCAGCTTAAAGATGGGGCACTATGCCTTTAATTTGGGACATTTCACTGCGTTGTTTCACGGTTCGCCTTGAGCATATTTTACTAGTGAGACTGCTTTAGTTACATTTAATTGTTTTTTCGGCTAAAGCAGTTATTTAAATTGTATGCTGTATGATATGAATGTGAAATGTAATATTATATAAAAATAATATGAATGTTTAGATTATATTTTATCTAGTGTTTATGTTGCCTCATTATCATCAACAAAGCTTGTGCTTCCAAATATCTGTTCAGGTGTTACTGAGCAAAAAGCACATTAAATATGCCCATATTAGAAAATCGGCATATTATTATGATTTCTGGAGGATCATGTGACACTGAAGACTGCAGTAATTATGCGGAAAATTCAGCTTTGATCACAAATTGCATTTTACAATATATTCAAATAGAAACTGTTCTTTTTAAATTGTAAAAAGTGTTCACAAGTTATAGTGAGCATAGGAACAGATGCACGCGGACTGCACATAGTCTCCCTAGACACCACAAAAACTTCTCAACAACACGGGGGGTATCTAATATGGGAGCAGGCCGTGCCAGCCGTGGCCTTTTCTCTCTAAGTTTTTCTCTCCACAGAATATTAGATTCGGCTGGGGCCTTTAAATGCTCATAAAATGCGTCAGGAAGGTATTCTTTTCCCTGCCTATTCTTTCAGGACTGGGTCTGGTAGGCCAAAGCGATGGCGTCCACAATCCAGTAGGCAAGCCTCTGTTTGGAGACAGTGTTCCCTTTCCAGTGTCCACCTAAGCAGACAAAGAGCTGCTCAGAGCATCTAAAGCTTCTTCTAAAACTTTTAAATTGTAGTGTAGGTCTAAAATTTTTAAGTAAAGTCTTTATGTAAAGAAAATGTATAGTCAGATTACTTCTTTTAACTTAAAACTTAATTTTGATCATTAAGTCTCCTCACAATCATCCTCTTTCCGTCACATTCCTCATTAATAGGCCCAGGGGAGGGGTCTTTGTCTCACATCACATCAATTTTAATGATAATTCACGCCTCCTCATATATGACCTTTCTAACACTAAAATTGTCTTACAAAAGTTAAATTACAATATTGGTTTGTATGAATGAGTGATCAAGATGGTTTTCACATAATTTTGTAGCAAAAACTCTAGGCTTCAAGATCCAGTTCTCAAAAGTCGTGTGGACAAACATTTAGTATGTGTTATATGGCCTTATTTAAATTTTCAGACTTAACATTTTAGTTTTTCAAAAACCAGGCATAAAAGTTATTTTCTCAAAAATACAAACATGTACATACATGTTGCTCACATATTATTGTAGCCCAGTTTGTGCTGAATATGGTGTTTATTAGACTGTAGCCATTAATATGTTTTTAAGCAACTGAAAAAATCACAAATGTCAAGGCATGTCAAAACTTCTCCAGGGCCCAAAACACCCTCAGACCCCTGAGGGTTAAAAGAGAAAATTTCTTTTAAAGAGTATATTTCCTCTATTAGAGCAGGCACATTGACACCATCAAGGGCTTCACCCAGCAGTTCTCGGTGGTGATGCAACAGACGGAGGCCATCCATCACATCTTGCACTGGTGCGGTTCAAGAGTGCACACCCCATCTGTTCGCTGAGGGCGTCCCCCTGCGGTGACACAAACCCAAGCGGGTCCGCCCCAGACCGAGCCCAGCCCTCGGCCCTGGCGTAGAGCCCTCCGCAGGAGAGGGATGGCCCCCCACCTCTTGGCCATCCACGAAGACCCCCTGGAGGTCTCCAAACTGGCCCTGAGATGGGAGACCTGAGGATCAAGACGTCTGCGGGAACTTCGGAGCTGGTAGTTAAACCACTCCATCCCACATACGGGCTGCGGAACCCTCATTGTCAAAAAAGAGCAGTTTCCTCTCTCCTCAGGTCACACCGCTGGTGCCCACAGTCGCCGCCCCCTTGGAAACTTGACACCGAGCGCTCGCAGCCCAGGGCCTCACGAATGCGCCCGAGAGGCCCTCCTCCTCAGTTGCCGGCCCGCCTTATGCCAGCACTCCCCAACGCGGCACTCTCTGCTCCCCCCTGCCGCGAGGCCCCACCTCCAGGAACTTCAGATGCGATACTTCAGTTAGTACCACTTGCGCAGATTTTGGACGCGTGACTATCGTTTTCCAACCCGGTTGGCCAGAACCATCTGACTCGGCTAGTCGCCAGATGCCCGCCCTGGTTCCTGGGGAATATGGCATCCTCAGCACCAGCGGTTGATGCATATGAGACCGCTACAGCACTGGCTCCAGACCCGAATCTGTGCAAAGTCAGGGAGGATGAGGAGCAGGTCATTCTCATGGCTCCATACTGGCCCACCCAGGCCTGGCTCTCGGACCTCACGGTCCTTGCTACAGCACCTTCCTGGCAAATTCCCCTGAGGCAGGACCTTCTTTCTCAGGGACGGGGCACCCTCTGGCACCCTTGCCCAGACCTCCATGAATCTCCATGTCTGGTCCCTGGATTGGACAGAGAGGACCTAACTGGTCTACTGCCCACAGTTAACATGATCACTCATGCCAGAGCTCCTTCTACATTGCAGCTGTATTCCCTGAAGTGGCATATCTTCGCTAAATTGTGTTCTTCCCATAGCGAAGACCCCCAGAGGTGCAAAGTCGGGTCAGTACTTTCCTTCCTGCAAGAGAAGTTGGACGGGTGGCTGTCCCCCTCCACTCTCAAGGTCTATGTAGCTGCTATAGCTGCACACCATGATGCTGTTTAAGGTAAGTCTCTCGGTAAGCACGACCTGATCATCAGGTTCCTGAGAGGCGCCAGGAGGTTGAACCCTCCTAGACCGCACCTCTTTCCCTCATGGGACCTCTCCGTGGTCCTTTTAGGCCTATGGAGAGCCCCGTTCGAGGCCCTAGAGTCAATTGAGTTAAAGGCAGTCTCATTGAAGACCCCCCTCCTGACTGCGCTCACTTTCATCAAGTCGAGGACCTGCAAGCGTTCTCTGTCAGCGAAGAGTGCCTAGAGTTCAGTACGGAAGACACTCACATCATCCTGAGACCCCAACCGGGCTATGTGCCCAAGGTTCCCACGACCCCTTTTAGGGATCAGGTTGTGATTCTGCAAGCGCTGCCCCCGGAGGAGGCAGAACCAGCCTTATCATTGCTGTGTCCGGTGCGTGCTTTGCACATCTACTTGGCTCGCACACAGAGCTTTAGATGCTCTGAGCAGCTCTTTGTCTGCTTAGGTGGACAGTGGAAAGGGAACACTGTCTCCAAACAGAGGCTTGCCTACTGGATCGTGGACGCCATCACTTTGGCCTACCAGACCCAGTCCTGAAAGAATAGGCAGGGAAAAGAATACCTTCCTGATGCATTTTATGAGCATTTAAAGGCCCCAGCCGAATCTAATATTCTGTGGAGAGAAAAACTTAGAGAGAAAAGGCCACGGCTGGCACGGCCTGCTCCCATATTAGATACCTCCCAGATTTTGGGGCGTCTGGGGAGACTATGTGCTGTCCGCGTGCATCTGCATTTATGCTCACTATAACTTGCCTACACCTGCATCGGCAGTTCACTTAACACAGTTCAGCCATGTGGCGTTTCATATAGAGACCCCTAGTGTCACTACATTGACACAACGTCGAGTGAGTGACGGAAGGATGTTTTTTGAGTGCTTTGCTAGTTTTCAGCGACATTAACACCACATTTTAGGTTGCTGTGTCAAGTTAAAAGTAGTTGCAACTATGATAATCACGTCTCGAGATTCCTGCATTCTGTTGTGCTTCATCTACGGTAGCTGACAAGAATGCATCCTGTGTGAGTGGCTCTCATTGTGTGGCTGCAATGCTTGTAATGTTTTTTGAAGTGCTCTTGACTGCCCCCTGCTGAAGCAGCTTGTAAATACAAAAAGTTACATGTACTTTAAGCTTATTTAAGATTATAGGAAAATACACATTTTTATTATGGAATGTAAGTACAGGTCAGGGTCAGAATTAATTGCATTTTTTTTAAACAAATTTTTTTCAATGTAAATAAATACACTAAATTAACATGTTAAATTGACAGCCCCAAATTTCAGTGTCAACAATATGTGAAATCGTGTGTGGCTAGATTGTGTTTTTATTCACTTACTTACAAAGAGTATGTTGGATAGACTGCATGCTTAAAGCCAAATGAACTTTACTGACATTGTTCATGAAACAGTATTTTACCCAGACTGCAAAAGTGTGCTATAAATCTTTGCAGTTCTTGTAAGGAACTAAGGCCAAATCACTCCCAGGCCCAGACCCGCATGTTTTCAGAGTCTTCAGTGGACCTGTATGCCCAGCTGCATGCTGGGTTTGACCCATGCCAGGCTCTTGATTGAAGCCTGCGGTTGCGTGTGCCAACAATCACAACTGTTGGAATGCCGCTCTGGACGGTTCTGCTCATCCCATTCCTTACTAAGTTACCATAAAAGGCTGAGAGGATTGTTCAAAAGAAACCAGAGTGCATACAGCAGGAAAGCGTTCAAAGCCGATTCTTCTAATCTAAGGTAACACGAACAAGGGTTTAACAGAGGCCCACTTCCGAACATGTCATGTGAACGATTCAACACTCCATTTTGATCCTACCATGAGTTGAAAGGTTGCAAAATGTGGGAATACATATTTTATATGGTTTTTGTTGCCAGCAAGGTGGGTTAGAGGGAGGCAGTTCACATAGTAAATGCAACAAATATTTCAACCAAGGGTTCAAGTTTTAGCTGGTTAGAATGGACCAGTTAGCCCCTGCTGGTAGATGTCATAACTACACCATTTGGACCAAAAAAGACTCTTTCTCTATTGACAGCTTTTCTGAAGTAGCCTGATATTCTGATTAAATTATTATTATTATTTTTGCAAGCAACATATTAATTGATATTTAATATTTCATTATATTATAAGAAATGTTTAACATTCCCTTTTCTTAGGGCTCTTAAAACTATGAAATTGTATGAAATGGTGATATATAACACAGTATATAGCCAATCACAGTGTACAGTGGCACAAAAAAGTATTTGGACACTTTAAGCAAACTTAAAATTCTGAACGTATAACTTACAGTAAGTATCAAAATAATTTTTTGGCCCACTGTACATTTCAAAATAGATAATTTTATCTTCAAAACCAAGATAAATAATGAATGATGTAAGATATGAGAAGAATTCATACAGTAGGTAAATAATGATAACGGTCACACCTGATTCACATTTCTCCACAGTTCTATTTATATGTTTCATTTTTGCAGTCTTTTGATATAGATTTTCCCTTCTGTATACATCTGCAGTGCATCTTCACATACGGCTGTGATGCAGATGTTCTGTAAGATGGAGCGGGTCACCTCAGTTAACTCTGATGCATTTTTGGGCTGCTGCCGCAATTTTTCACATTCAAATTTAAAAGCTCACCATTCACACATACTGTGGACTAATTGAAATTTTTTCAGAAATACCTTCAAATAATAATAATAAAAACAATTGTTGTTGTCCTAAATTTGTAAACATGTATTTCTTTCTTCTTTTTTTCAATCCCTTTTCTCCCTAATTTGGAATGCCCAATTCCCACTACTTAGTAGGTCCTTGTGGTGGTGCAGTTACTCACCTGAATCCGGGTGGTGGAGGACAAGTCTCAGTTGCCTCCGTTTCTTAGACCGTCAATCCGCACATCTTATCATGTGGCTCGTTGTGCATGAGACTGCGGAGACTCCACATGTGGAGACTCATGCTACGATCCACACTCAAATTACCATGCTCCCCATTGAGAGCGAGAACAAATAATTGTGACCACGAGGAGGTTACCCATGTGACTCTACTCTCCCTAGCAACCAGGCCAATTTGGTTGCTTAGTAGACCATGATGCAGTCACTCAGCACACCCTGGATTCGAACTTGTGACTCCAGTTGAGGTAGTCAATACTCACTACCTCAGGTCACTAAACATGTAATTCTGTCTCTGATCACTCTACCTCAAATTGTTAAGTCTTATTTCATTCCACTAGAGGGCAGGGCAGCAAGCACTAGAAAAAACACAATTTTCACGATCAAATTTCATCACAGTATACAGATGTTAAATATTGGAGGCGCTCTAAAGCATTTTAACCCCTTAAAAATGTTCAGTTCATGCACCATCCTTGTTGTTTTCACAGAATATCTAGGCCTCTGAGTGGACTAGAAGCTCAATCTAAGTGTCATTATTTTTCTGATCATTTGTTAAGCTTGCTTTTTCTGCTGTATGGCATATTGTGTTCTGGACATCTAAGATATAACATTTAATTATTTAGCCAAGCAAGCTCACAGACATTTAAAAGGTACAAGCAGATATACAGTTTTTAGCTATTTGGAGCTTGTTTGGCACATAAAAAGAGACGTTTGTTTTTGACGACTTACAGAAATCATATTTCACTTTGTGATTCTTTTGAAAATATTTCGAACTGTGGTATTAGGACAACAGAATTAACTGTATAATCTCATTCATGAGAATGAGATTGTGGCAGCGGGGGCATGGTCAAGCGTCTGTCCAGAGAGCGAGAAAGCAGTAAGGGTGCTTGCACCTGAGCTAGATTATGTTTAACACCTGTCTCTAATTCCAGTGAGCATGGGGAGAGCAGCATATAAACAGCCACACCACCAGCAGAGAGGGAGAGAGAAAGCCTGGCTCAAGGAAGTCCATGGTGTCTGTGAAGCTGATGAGTTTATAAGTGTTCATATCTGTGAAGCTAATGAGTTTGTGAAACTACGTACCTGTGAAGCTAATGGGTTTTGTGAAGCATTGAAGTTGCCAATTAAAAATCTTACCTGTGCCAGGAGAATCCCATTCCCCACTATCCTCCTTTCATTCTGCTGTGGACCCTTTTACAGAGAGCTTTCATTTGATATATGACTTGTCCATTTAGGTGCTACGTGAAAGAATAATTTGCATAGCAGATTTTTTTTAGGCCTTATTTTGTTATTTTTTTTAGTAACATAAATGCATAAGTTATGGTTCCACTAGGGGTCTCTCTTGAGCGCCGAATATGCCTCTGATCTATGAAAAAAGGCCAATGAGAGTTGGCGAACAGTATTTGCATACCCCACCCCCGGACATACGGGTATAAAGGCGAGGGAAATACACACGTTCATTCAGAAATTTTCTTCGGAGCCGATGGTCGTGTATACAGCCAGCTGCAAGTGACGCACCAGTTTCCTGCTTCTATCCTCTGACGCTCTGCTTTGCTGATGGATCTACGGTGGACATCAGTGGCTTTCTCCTTCTCTGCATGGCGTGCAGTTTTCCCCTGGGTGCTTCGACAGCGCAGAGTTCTAAAGAGTTTATTAAGAGTAATTTTCTCTATAAAAGAGTTTATTTCTCTGAAAGAGCAATACACAGCAGCGTTGAACGTCCTTTTCAGGACGCGTCTTTTTAAAGATGCCATTCCGCCCCTTTGTAGTTCCTGGATGCGGTAGAGTGCTCTCCACTTCAGACGGCCACAGGCATTGTCTCGTGTGTCTGGGCACCAATCCCACCGAGGCAGCGTTTGTGGATGGTTCATGCTCTCACTGCGAGAGCATGACCATGGCAACGTTGCGGTCGTGGCTTGCTTTCAACAGAAAGCACGCCACTCCAGCCACCCCCTGTGTCGCTCCTTCTTCCCATGGGATTGAAGATGATGCGGCTGGCGATGGAGGCGATTTGGGGAGGGCTCGTTGACTCCCGTCCATGCTCAAGGCAACAGCAGCTCGCCTCATGGCCAGTCTGCCTATCCTCTGGAGCTCGAGGTGGATGAGCTCATCGCTGCATCGGTGAGCGTGGCGTCTGACGCTGATACCTCCCCTGGGCTGCAGTCTTCGGGCCAGCACGCCCAGGTTGAGGCTGACGCCTGATGTCCGACATGCTTGCCCGGGCCGCCGTCAGTGTGGGGCTGGATTGGAACCCTCCGTCCTCCCCACACCCATCATAGTTGGACGACAGGTTCCTGGGGTCTGGACACCGCTCACAGCCTCACCCCCGCCACCTCCAAAGCCTACAGCGCCGCGGGACAGGCCGCTTCCGCCTGAGCAGCTCTTTGTCTGCTTTGGGGGACAGCGGAAAGGGAACGCTGTCTCCAAACAGAGGCTTTCCCACTGGGTGGTGGATGCCATCCTGCTGGCCTATCACACCCAGGCCGTGCCACCCCCACTACGGGTTCGAGCACACTCTTGGGAACTGGCTAGGGGTGCCTCCCTAGCAGACATTTGTAGGGCAGCGGGTTGGGCAACAGGGTTGAGTCAGTCTCGTCCCGTGTTTTCTCAGGTCCGAGCCGGTAGAACTCGGTACACGCCGACGGTCTGACCAGGTGAATCGCTTGCGTTCAGTGCCCTTTCCCTCAGCCGAGGTAAAACAGTGCACCTTTCTTCCCAGGAGATCCCACCCACCCGGGTTCCTGGTCGATTCCTCCCTAGCCCTCTTCGGTCCGCAGTTCAGCGGTTCACCCTGTACTGAAATAGGTGCTCCACAGGTCAGGCCTCCTACACGGACTCCTCCTGTGTGTATTTTCCGTGGTACGGCCACCTTACGAGCTGACTCGCATCTCGCTTAGGCAGTTCTTTCCACCTTTACCTCCCCTTTTCGGGCAGGTGTGGCCTCCGCAGGGTCTTTTCTCCCTGAAAGAATAGGAAACCAGTAAGACTCACTTCCCACGATGCGGTAAGGGCCCCGGCTTCTTTTGCTCTATGCCGAGAAACATAGAGAGAAAAGAGGCCCAGTCAGGTTTGGCCTGTTTCCAGGTTGGCAAGCGTCGCCTTGTTCCCCTCTAGGGTAACCAAAAGGATCCAGATGACTTTTTTGGGGCATTGGGGAAGGGTACGTACAGTCTGAAACACAGTTGGCCGCTTGTGCACGTGAAATACCTGCCCGCCCGTGTATCAGCAGTGCACGTACACAGCTCAGTGCATGCCGTGATTTAAAGTGGACCCCTAGTGTCACTTCTTGGATACGACTTCGAAGTGAGCGTGTCTTCCCGGCCACGTCGCTGAGCCGAGCCGCTGAGGTGGCCGGACACTCACGGCTCCTCAGAAAAATCCTGAATGAACGTGTGTATTTCCCTCGCCTTTATACCCGTATGTCCGGGGGTGGGGTAAGCAAATACTGTTCGCAAACTCTCATTAGCCTTTTTTCATAGATCAGAGGCATATTCGGCACTCAAGAGAGACCCCTAGTGTCGCTTCTTCGACACGACGTCTCGTTCCCTCCATCAGGGAACGGAGGTTACATACGTAACCGAGAAGTTATCTCTGAAAAGTTCAGATTCTAAGATTTCAAATGATACATCATATGCCTGACATATGTATACAGAGACTTTAACGTTATAAGCGTAAACATTTTTCATGTTATAATGCCCCCCTTAAGGGGTTAACTTTTTGACAAACATGCCATCTACAGGCTTATATACACTGTAAGTTTGTTTGTTATTTACTTGTTTTCCAGTAAAAATATCTAAAAGTCCTTAAAACAAGATACATTTATTTGAAAATCAACAGTGCATAATTTTTTTTTCAGAGATTTATCTAAAACATATCTATTTTGTATTACTGCATTGGTAATTTAGTCAAAATTGGTTTTACTGTATAGACAACGAATGGAAATATCTATCAGTGCAGTAAGACAAAAATACAAAATAGTAGTCTTTAAGCACTTTTCTTCTATGTTACTTTATTTATCCCTCTATGGACCACCTTATGAAATAAAAAAAATGTAATCAGCTGATCTTCAACAACATCCCCAAATTAATATGAAAATATGTTTGTAATATATGACCTTTGACCTAAGAAAATTTCATTAAAACTTTATAATGGACTATAAATTATAAAAAAATGTAATGAACATTGCAGATTTTCAAATGCCTCATTTATAAAGAAGTTCATAGAATGATCTTAAATGTGTATTTCAATTTCCTAATTGTTCTTATGAATGATTTATAAAACATCCATATGCACAAATATTTTTTCATAAATGCATTCCACTTTAGCTATTCATCTTAAAATCATATGCAAGTGAAGAAGCACATAGACCAGTGTTTCCCAAATATTTTCTGACACGGAACACTTTTTACGACTAAAAAATTATACGGCTCACCACTATAGACTATCCATCGTCAATATTTTTCCTTTTCAAGAACTTGTCCATGTTTTCTGTCCATCTTAGTAATGTTTGTAATGTTTGTAATGTAACTTGTAATGTTTGAAATTCCACTATGCAAAAAAATAAAAAAAACATCAAGGGAGACTGATGCTGAGGCAACTGTCATTAGATTTTGTGTCTTCTCGTGGCAGTTTTAATTTGGTGTGTGTGAAAAACACATTGGTGTAAAGTGACGTCACTTCATAGACTTCAGTGTATTCTGCAGCACTGACGCGAGTCATGTGATGACAATTAACACGTATAAATATCATTCACTTTTGCACATTAAATGTTGCTCTTCACAATCACAAAAGTGACCGATTATGGTTTCAAATATGTGAATTTCTCCAAAAGGTGAGGAGTTTGGATCCTTGAAATTATAATTTTTTTTTTCATGCATTTAATTATTTTCTCCACGTGGAATGTGAATGGTTTGGGGTCCCGAATAAAAAGAAAGAAGGTTATTTTTCTTCTTAAGCGTAAGAAATATGATAGTGTTTCTTCATGAAATGCACCTTTCTCCACGGGAAGCTGAAAAATTTGGAAAGATTTGGGGTGGGCATTTTTTTTTATAGTGCTGGCTCGAGTAAGCAGGGGAGTCATTACGCTGATAAGTAAACATCTACAATTCAAATGTCTCAAACAGACATTCTTTCCCTATTATTGTTTTGTCTTGCCCTGGAACCATTAGCAGCCGCAATGAAAGGAAGATGATTTTCCAGGGGTGATGACAGTAGGTGTGGAGCATAAGCTATTGTTTTACACCGATTATATTTTATATTTTGTCTCCAACCCCACAAGATCTATACCTTGCCTCCACAGAATTGTTAATTGTTCTAAATCCGAAGCTTTGGCTCTGACAGCATACAGCTGTTCAGGCGGGTAACTTCCTGTAGCCCAAACAGGGCCTTAAGTATTTGGGTTCTTTATTCCCAGCAAATTTGTGTGACTTAGTTGAGTTAATTATGACCATTTAATAAAAAGGTTTTCGAGTGATGAGAAATTCGAGTGCCCAGTACATCACACATAAAACTCTGAACCCTCAACCAAAATTCTTGGATCTTAACACAACACCAAAAAACATGGGTTGTGTCTCCATCTTCTGAGACCATCAGACGACATTCGGCACTTCAGCTCCACCCCTGCATTTTTATTATTCCCGTTCAACTCCACAAGCTCTCTTGATTTTCTGATAAATGAGGCATACTGTATGATCCGACCCCTAAGATCCACCTTAAGTGCCTCCCATGTGACACACACAGAGGATACACAGAGGACCAGTTGGTCTCCATATAAACATTGATTTCAGCCTTTAACATTTGTTGGAAATTAGGATTTTGCAAAATGGAAACATTAAACTGGCAACTATATAATTTCTTTTTCTCCGTATGTGGCAAAACCTCTAAACTTACCAGGGTGTGATCTAAGAATAAGATGTTTCCAATTGAGCAAACAACAACAGATGAAATGAGGGATTTAGAAATAATAAAAAATTCTAGAATAGATCTTATGGATTTAAAGATGGGCTTAAAAGTCTCCAAATATCAGTCTAAGATTTTTATACATCCTATGAAGCGGCAATGTCTCCTCCCAATATTATATCATGAGGGGTGCCAGCAGCTTGCAACCTCCCTTCAAGATCTATAAATAGCCCTGATTATCAGCATTAGGTGCATAAATATTAGCCAAAATCAACATTTGCCCCTGAATTTCTGCTAAAACTATGATTACTCTTCCTAATTTATATTTAATCTGTTTGTACAATCTGAATTGTAGATGCTTACTTAACAAAGTAATGACTCTCCAGCTCTTACTTGAGCCAGCACTAAAGAAAACATGTCCACTCCATATCTTCCAGTAATGTTCAGCTTCCTGTGGGGGAAGATACGTTTCTTGAAGAAACACTATATCAAATTTCTTACAGTTCAAATTGTTTAAGAAAATAAATAACCTTCCTTCTATTTATGGGGTTCCCCAACCCATTCACATTCCATGTGGAGAGAGACAATCCACTCGTATAAACATTTGACATTTTCACATATCAGAAAAAATAGATTGCGTGTCCAAAATAAAATGATAAAGATCACATTCAAACATTAATGCAACAAGGGAAGTCAACTTCCCCCTGAACCAAAAAATAGAAAAAGAAAAACATGCGCATTAATCCAGCGTACGACAGCACCAACTGCATCCATCCCTCTAAACTCAAACAGTCCATTTACACCTACGAGAGCCCCCGTGTCAACTTTGCCGTCAGATTGCTCAAGTTTCTTTAAAAATTTTGTGAGACAGAATTACCAAACAGAAACTAATCTATAAAACAATCTCCAGCCAATAGGCAGAATAAACACAAAAAATGTGTAGATTCATTCACAAAACTGTATCGAAGGTGTGTTCCTCCACAAAACAAGCTCCAGCCGCTAACGGAACCAGCACAAAGAAAATCTGTTCAGTTTCTTCAGACAGTCAAACGAATGTTCAATGAGCCAGCTGTTCTTGAGTGCAGCAGTTTACCTAATCCTTCCAGTGTCCTACAAAAATACTCCACAAAACAAACTCCAGCCAATAGTAGACAATAGGAGATTTATCCACAATTGCCTTGAAGGAGAGTTACTACACAAAACAAACTCCAGCCGCTAGACGGAACCAAAACAAAAAGAAACAAAATGGCACCCAGCTTCCTAAGGCAGTCAAGTGTATTTTCAGTGAGACATGATCACTTGGTGGGCCACGTGAGAAACACCAAATGGCTTACTCACCCCACTGTCTCTATGAAAGACAATGATTAATGTGGGCATGTAAATATTTTGTAGCCATCTTAGTGTCTATTCTCAGTTTTTCCTGAAACATCAGTGCAAAAGCGACCTTTCGTTGATGTAAGAGTTTCTTGCATTCCTTGAATCTATCACGTTTCTCTCTTGTTGAATTCACAAAGTCTGGAAACAAGAAAATGCTGCAGTGCAGCAGCATTTGTCTCCCTCATCGGATCTCCGAGCCAGGACTCTGTGTGCTCGCTCGATTTCCAGCCTATGGCCTGTTATGTCGAACTGACTGGCAAGAACTCGTCTAGGAACTTCACAATATCTCCGCTCTCCACATGCACAGGAATTCCAACAATTCAGACATTGTTTTGCCGATTACGATTCTCAAGGTCTTCCAGTTTTTTCAAAATGCGCTGCAAATCTGCCTTTGTTGCTAGCAGATTAGCAGCTAATTCCCTCTCCGATGACTCCAGATAATCGTTCCGTCTCTCGATGTCCCTGAATCTTGTAACTAACTCTTGAATTTTGCCTCCATCACTGAAATTGATCGATGCATTACAGCCAGATCTTCCAGGTCTGGAAAGACTTTCGTCAGCATTACAGACATTTTGGATAGTTGCCGTTGAATTTCTACCACCGCACCATCCATACGGAATCCCTGGTCTGCGGCACTGTCTGAGGTATCGGCTTGAGAATGTAAGTGTCTTTTAATATCTCTAGAGCTCGAGGATTTTTAATTCTTTAACGTGTTGACTTCTTAGAACAGTTATTTAGCAGGGCGTATCAAATCTCACCAGTTTATGGCATAAAAATAATTAAAAGCTAGCAAAGTGCGCAGAGCTCCTCGTTCACACATTTGACTCAAGACTCTCCCCGTTTTGGTGATAGTTAAGATTTGGTGTGCTTTTGAGGTAATAAAAATGTGCTTTACATAGGTGAAAAATACTTGATTTCTATCACAAGTCCCATCTAGGCTTGTTTTGTACTTCAAATAGCGCCAAGAGCTCCTTTCTCCATAATTTTATCACTGACTGGGAAGCGCTGTCAGAGATTCTTTTATTTATCAAGATAACCTCTGCAGTTCTATCATAGGAGAGAGCGTAACAGTCAGCTAGCGTGTTAAGACAATTCTGCCCACAGAATGTCAATGGAACAATCATGTTATGCTATTTTATGCTATGCTTGTAGGCTCATCCTTGGTAGAAGGACTCTGGCACTGTGCATGTGCATCAGTGTGATTACTCCGAGAGGACACATTGCAAAGGTTCTGCCCTTTCCCCAGTGTTTATGTTGTATTAACGGTAAATGCATTAATCGCAATTAAGAAAAAGAAATGCGTTAAAATGTGTTAATTATGACAGCTGTAATTTATTTATTTACTTATTTTGACATTGTTTGTCTTTTTCCAAAATAAGAGGAAGTAGTTTTAATTTATAATAATTTTTAAGTATTTAATTCACTGACTGGAGTTACAAAAATAGGCATTATAATATGGTTATTTTATATATAAACCCATTTTATTTATTTTCCAGAACTTTTACAATATCATGATATATATCGTTATCGTGATATAAAATTACTCCTATTGTGATATAAGATATTGGTCATATCGCCCACCCCTAATTCAATGGCAAAAATCTAAATATAACCATCTGCTACACCAATTTTAATAATGATCACACTGTTATCGTTATAGTACTTAGCAAGATAAGCAACTTTAAAAAGTTTATACATAATAATGTAATTATATTAACTGTCATCTTGGGCAATCTTGTTGAGTAAAGTAATAACATTTGATAGAATTTCTCTATATGTTTAAATATATCCTCAAAAAAAAAAAAAAAAAACAGAAGTTAAAACGGTAGACTACACAAACACTGTGATATGCCATGTTTGATTATGTTTGAGGTAGTCACATAAAACTACCACATTGCCACATAACCCGTTACATCATCGTTCAGCTCTCAGGTCAGTGGAAAAGCGCGACCTGTTTACGGCAGATTGCTCCGGCCGTGAACCAGCCAAGCACAGGGTCGGATCAAGAACCATCGCCATTTCGGTGGAAAAGGGCTACAAGAGTACTGAAAACTGGCACTGCCTGGATGCTGATACTTGACATGAGCCCCAAGACATTCCAGAACCAAAATCTAATGAGAATACAACTTGAGCAGAATATGGAGCTTTTGGATTGGATGATGTTGTTGGCACCAGCGGTGGTTCAGAAAGAGTTCCTTTCATCAGAGAGGTTCTGCTTTTTCTTTGGTACCTGGCAAACCAAAAATCCAATAAGAGAAATTGAAAACAATACTGACCAGTCTCAAGGAGGTGCACATTAAGAAATTCTTTAAGTATTAAATGCAGCATTTAAACTCTCTCAAACTTTCATCCAGTGGCCAAATTCTATTAGGAAGTAGAACAGTGCAGAGCACAATTTTTTTGGGATTTGTGGCATCGCTAAAGTTGTTGAAGCAGTAAATAGATGCCATATCAAAATGAGATGAATGGACTACATGAACAGGAAAGTAAGCAAGGAATAGTGTATGATTTCAGGTTTATGGGTATTTTTGGCAATGTTCATGAATCGAGAATGTTATGGTCCTCTTCCCTTTTTCACAAATGGGAAGTTAAAATGTAACAACACAAAGAATTAGCAGGTACAGCGTATATTGGATACATGTACTCCTTTACTGTCACACCAAAGCGTGAAAATTGGGCACTGAGTAATGAGGAACAATACTACAATAAAAGACTGAGCCAAGATTGAGTAGTTGTTCAGCATGCATTTAGACGTGATGAAATCCGAAATGCCAGCGGTGATGACTAAGAGACATGCAGAATACAATGCTAGATGTTAGTTGTTCAGGAAATGCTAGCTGCTTGTGTTCTACACAACTTGTCTTCGGGTCTCATCATTAGAGCCTGTGAGGACCATCCGCTCCGATGCCCCAGAGGAGGAGATGAAAATAAATAGATGAAGAGCAGATGAGTAGACTTAATGAATAAAGTAACAAATAATATGATATTTTCACAGTAAACATTTGTATGTAAAGTCTCCTTGGTGGTCTCATAGACCAATCACTGTTTTTTATTCTTGCTTTGATTTGATCTGGCAAATGATTTGGAAGTCAGATTTAAACACATCTGCTGCCACATTGACAATACTATGGTATTTCAATAAAGAAGTTAATTTGCTAAATAGCTGTAGTGTTTAACATAATGAGGCACTAAATTATATCTAATATGAAAGAATAAAATCACATACTACTCCACTATGTATGGGTAACACTTTACAATAAGGTTACATTTATTAACATTAGTAAATGCATTAGGTAACATGAACAAACAATGAACAGTATATTTGTTACATCATTTAATAATCTTTGTTAATAAAAATACAACTGTTCATTGATGGTTCAGGTTAGTTCATAGTGCATTAACTAAACAATCTTTGTAAAATATGTATTAGTATATGTTGAAAGTAACATAAACTAATATTAATAAAATGCTTAACACTTGTGCATCAATTAAAAAAGGTAACTCAGAGGTCCTTAAAGGACAAAAATGTCTGCGTCAAAAATTGCCATAATAATATTAGATATTAATATTATTTTCCACTTTCAATGAGTTAATTGTTTTTAAACAACATCAGTCCTGATGTTCATAATTACTGAATATTATTTGGAATTTGGGATTTTAACCCTTTAAATGCCAGTTTGTTTATTTAACGCTAATGTAGTTTTTTTACACAAACACACACACACACACACACACACACACACACACACACACACACACACACACATTTCTCAATACAGACAAACAAAAAAACACTCTGACATCCATACCAACACACCACACAATTTTAGCTGCATCATTTATTCAGTTGTCCTGCAGTGCTCTATAATACAGCAAACAGAAAACAGGGGAAAAGTATGTATTTGCTCCATAGGCTAAACATGAGGAAAAATGGAAAATATAAAACATTTTAAAGTTTGAAGCCAGCGCTCCTGAATGAAAGTATAATATGATATAATTCATGATTTTACACTTTAATGGCACTCGGATCAATTATAGTAGTTTTAATGGGTTTCAATGGGGACATTTTTGTCCTGAAGGTCCTTAGTCTAAATATTTTGTGTACACAGTGTATTATAGATGTATTATAGGAACTGAGGTTGAAATATCAAAATTCCCCAAATATTACACACCTTTGGCTAAATGTATGCCGTTGGTATTAACAAAGAAAAAATTATCGAAAAGACAAAAATGTCCAGAAGGTCACACAAGGGTTAATAAGTATTGTTCATTGTTAACTAATGTTAACTAATGTTGTTAATTAATGTCAACAAATGGAACCTTATTGTAAAGTGTTACCACATAATTTAGCTTGGATGCAAATGCTGATTCTTTTCCCAATAATACTCAAGTTCTTGGATTATTCCTTCTTGTTTCTAGTCTGGATATTTAGTCACCTTTAACCTTGACACTACTACCACCCCTGGTTAAATATACCATTTACATAGATGTCTTTAACTGTATGTATTACAGTTGTTATTCCATCTTTCCACACACAGAAAGTCAGCAGCTGAGGGAACTGCAGAATGGAAGAATCGGACGCCTCTTCCGTTTAAAGGTTCCACATAAAACTTAAGAGAGGAAAATGTTATTGCGCAGAGATTGCTCTTTCATAATTTCATAGTATCAACTTTGCCTCAACTTTTGTCTCACTGTACGTCAAAAAATACACATAAATAACTACATATTTTTTGTTTTGCTTGTTTTTTTCTGCCCAGTTTGTAATGACCAATTGACAATGCGCTCTAAATCCTCCTGGTGGCGTAGTGACTCAAATCGTTCCAGGTGGCAGAGGATAAATCTCAGTTGCCTTCGAAATCCCTGAATCTTATCATATGGCTTGTTGAGTGTGGAGACGTAGCACATGTGGAGGCTTCACGCTATTGCGCTATTCCACCCTAGCAACTGGGCCAATTTGGTTGCTTAGGAGACCTGACTGGGGTCAATCAGCATGCCCTGGATTCATACTTGCGACTCCAGGTGTGTTATTCAGCATCTGTAAATACAATTTAAATACATCTGTTGCTGTAGATGAGAAATGTTTGAGTTCATATTGAGATTTCTGACATTTGATTTCTGACTTTGGTGTCTTGGCACTTATGAGATCTCTTGTGAAATTCCGCTGGAGACTCTACAGGATGTTCATCAAATGATCTTGGATCTGGATCTGATCTCTGGAGGTAGTGAATACACCCTCTTATTTTTTGTGTTCTATATTTCTTTAATCCGGTAAACTGCTTAATGAAAAAGATGCTCTTTTTATTTTTCTGTTATTCATTGCTTATATTATTTTATTTTCTGCTTCATTAGGAAAGCATTGGGTTTGCTCAGTGTTTGGAAAAGGCAAGCATAATAGTTCATTCAATTATTTGAATTTACAAAGAAGAACACATGGTATAGTGATTGCTAGACTAATCTCATAAGCTAATTGTAGGTAACATTTAAACATACATTTGTGTACGTTTGTATAGAAGCTGAAACATCTAAAACTTAAACATTTGTACATATTTCCAGCTTTCAAAATGTTAAATATTTATGAATCCACTATGAATATATTTGCATAAATTATTTGTAACAAAGTTAATGTATTTGTACATTTTTCTATATATATATATATATATATATATATATATATATATATATATTAGATCCCTAAACCTTACCCATAACATTAATAATGCTTCAAAACGTTCACCATTGTGCCTGTACAAAAGCAATCAAAAATCACTTGCTTAAATGACTGGCGTCCTGATGCCCTCACCCCCATCATCAGCAAATGCTTTGAGAGGTTGATCAGAGATCACATCTGCTCTGTTCTGCCCACCTCTTTGGACCCATTGCAGTTTGCCTACCGCTCCACTGATGATGCTATTGCATCTACAATACACACTGCTCTCTCCCATCTGGAAAAAAGGAACACATATGTGAGAATGCTGTTTGTAGACTACAGCTCAGCATTTAACACCATAATGCCCTCCAAGCTTGATGTGAAACTCCGGGCTCTGGGCTTAAACAGCTCGCTGTGCAGCTGGATCCTGGACTTCCTGTCAGGCAGACGTCAGGTGGTTAGAATGGGCAGCAACATCTCCTCATCACTGACCCTCAACACTGGAGCCCCGCAGGGCTGTGTTCTCAGCCCACTCCTGTATTCCCTGTACACACATGACTGTGTGGCGACACATAGCGCCAATGCCATCATTAAGTTTGCTGACAACACGACGGTTGTAGGTCTGATCACTGACAATGATGAAACAGCCTACAGAGAGGAGGTGCACACTCTGACGCGCTGGTGTCAGGAGCACAACCTCTCCCTCAACGTCAGTAAAACCAAGGAGCTTGTGGTGGACTTCAGGAAGAAAGACAGAGAACACAGCCCCATCACCATTAATGGAGCACCGGTGGAGAGAGTCAGCAGTTTCACTGGACAGTCATAATTATATTCTCCTCAATACAACTACTTTATATTTATTTTTTATATACTCTTTTTTGTTTTGTTTTTTTTTTTATTGTATGTGTACAATAAAAAACATGATCATTTTTTAAAAACATAATTTTGGGGTATATTGTGTGCATTGTGTACTGTACATTGTATATTAGTATTGTGTTGTGTAGTTATGTGTACATTTGATATGTAAATTGTGTTGTGTAAATATGTTGTTATTGTAAAGTGGTTTATGTCTCGTCACTGTCATTACTGCAATGTTGCTCGGAACTGCACACAAGACTTTCACCTACTGTTGCACTCGTGTACACAGTAGTGTGACAATAAAGTGATTTGATTTGATTTAATATAAATATAAAATAATATAATATGTAACAGGCAGATTGATGTACAGTGACAGTAATTTGTTGGTCGCAATCGGTCACGAGACACCTGAGAGCCAATGAGCATTTGTCATCACTGCAGTAAAAACCTTGTAGTAACCAGCGGTTGAATTGGGATTTTTCAGGATGGGGGAACTCTAACATCTGTTAGCCAATCAACATGCGTACTCTTTCTTTGTCTGTAAAATGTCATATAAATTGCAGTTACGTTTCACTGTTGTGCACTACGAGCTGGGCCGCCATCAGGATTTATAGACAGGGGGACAACATTTTCCAAATTGGGCTTTTATTTTAATTTTACATTTTAATCCTTTAACTTTTGATTTTGAACATCAGGGCACTCTCTTAATCTGACAAGGTAAAAAAGAAACATGTACAGTAGTCAGATGATTATAACTAAAAATATTTTGTTATTTTATTATTTATTAAATTGAATTGTAATAATTTTTAATGATTATTGCCCAGGTTATCACTTCAAATATGCATTCAGTAATTTGTTGCATATGTGATTTAGTTCAATTCTACAACAAATACTGGAAATATATTATTCATGTGCAGTTTATTTTTTGGGCATTTTCCTGAACACCAAAAGCCATGCATTCGTAAACCCTATTTAGTACAATGTTTTAAAAATAAAACATGTTATTAGTATTGTAAGGCTGGGTGCCAATGTGCTAATGTGTTTACATTCAAAGGCAAAGAGCCTTTGATGATCAACTTCGAGAAGATCAACAAATGAACTTTCTCACAATTAGCATCTCTTCCTGAGGCACCGCACCCCACTGAGCGAAGACTGCAAAATTCACACCTCATTGTTGCCCTTCCAAATCTGTCCCATTCTCTCCCCCCTCCTCCTCATCCATTCCCCCTCAGCTCAGAATCACCTCAAACTCACCTAATATCTGTATGTAACAAGAGACCATATCTGATGTATACAAATAATGTAACTAGTGTAACATGTTTGGTATCATTCAAAATGTCTCAGTGCGTCTGGTATAGTGTTTTGTCCCCAGGTTTATAAAGCTCAATGACAACAAAGTTATAAGGTCTTTGCCAAATACTGAATAACTCTGGAGATCTATACCCCTCCTTGAAGGTTTAACACCAGGAAGCCAAGAACCCATTCACCCCCAAATTCTCAAAGGACAATACCATTTGGTACACAATGTGTATTCTATCTGGATATTTAAGGAAGGCTGGCCCAGAGCTCAGGGGTCTCTGTAGTCAGACGATCCCACACTTCACTGTGTCTAACTGTAATAACAGAAATCTGCATTCAGATTTCCCATGCTTTGCAATTACATGTAGTTCTCAATTGTCAGGTATGTTCTTTTGACTTGTTTCTTTATCTTGTGTTTTAAATCTTACCTGGCAAATAAATTGTTACTTTTTGATTTATTCTGTATTCCTCTGAAATCATTTATATCAGTACTGGTTCTTTAAAATAGGAGAAACCGCTCTGGAGGAACCGAGCAAGAGAATACCATTTTAGGAATCATTTATATCATAACTGAAGGAGGAAGCCACTTAAAGACTATCAGTTTAGTCTCATTAGAAACTGATCTAAAGGTAAACGAATAGAAGAGGATTCAGAGTAATCAATAACTTAAAAGATAAAAATAAAAGAATGATCAGAAAGTATTTAGAGCTTTAATTCTAAATTAGAGGTCAACTTAAAAATGGAGTCAGATTAATATAAAATTGGAGTCAGATAAAATTAATAACGGGATGAATTTGTAAAGTGCAAATTAATAACAATAATTGCTTTACTTCAGTGCTCAGAAAAGACAGAACAACGCAGAGACCTTCAAGGGGCAAATATATATGTTTTTAGCAGTTTTGCCAGCCCCCTTTTTACAGTATTATCAAACACATTGTCCTGCTGTTGCGGCACATCGTAAAGTTTAACGAGGTTTTAAATCCGTTTGCTGCATTTGTGAATGTGACAGAAAGCATAACATGACTTTAGCCTAACAAGTCATTACAAATCATGTAAACCACATTGAATCTTGTGTTTCTATGAAACGGGCTATGATTTATAAGTGTACTGTATTTCCAAATACATCTCCGCAAATTCTGTGGGATGGTGCTCACGGAGATGGTGCTTAAGGTTTGAAGTGTTTCCTGCCTGAGCCGATAATTTTTGCAGCAAACTTTACAGACTGGGTAGCCATCAACATAAATGGTGCTTCATGGGTCTTTTACATAGCCAAGTAATCCCAGAAATAAAGGTTCAGGCTCGCCCGGACATGTCTGTATATGTTGCGCTCGTGCTGGACTTCTGATGTGCTCGTGATGCGCTCGCGACACCTGCATGTCACCTTTAAAATTGAGTGACAATCTAATGTAACATCAGGAAGGCGCAATTTAAAGATTTATTTTATCTATCCAAGTTTATGTGATGATGTGTAAATGTTGCAGATTCTGTCTTAATTAAACTGATTAGGATTTTAGAAAAGTTCTTTATCTTCATGCAATGCTGTCAATGAGAAGATTTCAACGGTATAATAACCATCCAATTTAAAACCGATGTATATAGTGAAACCTTGAAACAGTAACATCACTACTGGCTACATTGCATTTATTTTTTGAATTTGGTAGATGGTGAGGCATTTTGTCATTAGCTGCACAATGCACATCGTGTGTGTTCCGCACATCTGATTGGCCAGGTGTTTCGACCGCACCATTTACACAATAACAGCGGGGTGATGGGGATCAGAATCAGATGACAATATGAAATGTGTTTTAATGATAACAATTAATGTATTTATCATGTAAATACATATACATTCTATTATCTGTGATTTAAGTCAGTAAGTAAATTGTTGTACTTGATCCAATTAAGGGTCAACCATAGAACTTTGCATGGGCCCCCCTGGGCCTTGGTCCCCAGGTCATCTGTACCCTTTGAACCCCCCTGATGGCGGGTTGTATTTTTCTCTAAAAACCGTCCTCCCCAGCAGCACCTGTGTGTCTAATGCCTTTTCCACACTAATACTATAATAATAAAATTTTAATTTGAAAACAGATTTTTCTCTCAGTTTTGGCCTTCCATCCACACTGTACGGTTTGAGTCTGAGTCTTGAAACTGAGAGTTTTTGTCCGCGAAAACTAAGCTTTTTGAAACCGCACTCCAAAGTGGATACATTTAAAAATGCTGTTTACGCGTTATAGTGTGGACTATGAAAATGGATATATCTGAAAATGATGTATTTGTTGTCATGTGATGAAATCATGTGATCTATCCAGCCAAAACAATCAAGATGGTTGCTCATGATATAGCGGCACTGTTGTACTTGATACTCACTTTTGAAAAAATAAATGTTACTATGTACAACCATGTACACAAGGCGACGGGAAGTTTACTCGAATTGGTGTCCAGCGTCGGAATACAAGGACATTTGCGTTTCAGACCGTACATGCAGCAGGGATTTTCCGCATGTGCAGTAACATTATCTAAGCATTTTCATACGCTCAGTGTGAACGAGCAACTTTTGGAAAATGTTTGAAAATGCTAGTGTGGACAGAGAGCGTTTTTAAATGAAAACACTGTTTTCAAATGTATCCGGATTAAATGTATCCTAATTGTGCTGAATAATTATATCCATTATAACATCTTTAGAGTTGTCATGATTGAACTTAAATTCTATATGTGTTGGACTTGATAATGGTCAGACATGATATCAGAAAATTACAGTACAGTACAATTACAGTATCTGCCTGCAGATAAATCCTCACGTAGTAAAATGTAGATCGCCTCACAGGACATGCAGTCAGGACTATGGCACATCTGGAAACATATTCAGCATGAGTGATGTTCTGCACTCTTTATATTTAGTCTATTAGTCATGGTCATCATTGTGTTCTTGTGATGCTCGATTTGTTTCCCCAGTGGGTATTGCGATGAATGACTGCAGTGGCTGTACTGGTTGCTAAAACACTGTTGCAGGAAGTCCTCCACTCGCTGTGAAATATCCAAACTAGACTGATAGTGTTCATGGGACACATTTCACTGGCAAAACTTTTAAAACTGCAATGAAACAGCTGGGTATAAAGCACAAACTCGCATTGCTCAAAGTAGGAGGCAGCTGAGACACAAAATGAATGTCTGAAGACTTTACAGAGAGCTCTTGTTGAGAAACACGGAGCAGGATGGACCCCCCATTTAATCAGTGTTTCACCAGAAGTACTGGATCACGATATAGTGCCAGATTTTTTCTTATTGAGGCTTTTTATCATTTCATTTGCAAAGGTTACTGCTGAAGTTTAAAAAACATTTTTTTTAAAGTTCTAGGACTGTAACCACCATAGACAATGATACCATCATAGAGGATGCTCTTCCCCCAGATTACTGGTCAGCAAATATGGTATAAAATTAAATAAAAAATGATTACTGCATTTTCTCCTCTATAACAGAGTTGAACTATTGAGTTTGATAAAGCCAATATAAGAGTAACTAAGTTAAATACTGATAAAGGCTCAAATGCTGGGTTCATAGTGTTGAGTAGTTTTTAACTTAACCCTGCTAGGTTAGTGGCTGGGACGTTGTTACTGACAGCAGAAATGTATCACAGCCAACTGTTGGTTAGTCTGTACCAAGCTGGATGAAACCAATTTGTCATTTGTCATTGTTGTCTCCTGTCCTGAGAAATCTTCCTGAGGGGAATCTTCCTGAATGAAATTAAGGTTTGCATGCGCTTGTATACTTATCACTAATTACTGTAGAGACAGGAACAACTTCTGTAGTCTCAAATGAACTTTATGTTGTGTAAAGGTGCACTCAGTAAATTTTGTCTTTGTGTGCAGCATCATTTAAAATCAATAGTTTTCAGTTTCAGATGTCATTGTAGAAATGTATTATTCACAGTCAGTCATGATTACTTTAATCAATGAGTGAAAGTGTCCAATAACAGGACGGTTACTGAGATTAAGTGAGTAGTATTCAATGGTCATGTGATCTAACATGTGTGGACCCTCTCCATGTACAGTGCTGTGAAAAAGTATTTGCCCCCATCATGATTTCTTTTTTGTGTATATGTCACACTTGATTGTGTCAAAAATTAAAACTAAATCTAACATAAAACAAAGAGAATCTGAGTAAACACAAAAAACAGCTTTTAAATAATGTCATAATTTATTGAAGTAAAAGTTATCCAATACCAGCTGGGACTGTGTGAAAAAGTATTTGCCTAAATCCCCAAATCTATGAAACTGCATTTATAATGAGGTTCAGCTGGACTAGACACACTCAGGCCAGATTAATGCCAGCCCTGTTCAATCAAATTAACACCTAAATTGATTTTTTTCAGCAGCATCAAGTTGGCTAAAAGGACTCACCCAGTAGCACCCAATGCCAAGGTCGAAAGAAATTCCAGAAATTATTAGGAAGAAGGTGATTGAAATACATCAGTTTGGGAAGGGTTACAAAGCTATTTCAAAGGCTCTGGGACTCCCAAGAACCACAGTGAGAGCCATTATCTCCAAATGGAGAAAACTTGGCACCGTACTGAACCTTCCCAGAAGTGGCCGACCCTCTAAAATTCCTCCAAGAGCACAGCGACGACTCATCCAGGAAGTCACTAAAAAACCAAGGACAACATCCAAGGAACTGCAGGCCTCCCTCGCATCATTAAGGTCACTGCTCATGACTCCATTATCAGAAAGAAATTAACCCAGAAGAACATTAAGACTCATCTGAATTTTGCCAAACACACCTTGATGATCTCGAACATTTTGGGAGAATGTTCTGTAGACTGATGAGTTGAAAGTGGAACTATTATGAAGACAGGGGTCCCATTATATCTGGCATAAATCAAACACAGAATTGCACTAATAGTGCAATTATGCCTACGGTCAAGCATGGTGGTGGTAGTGTGATGGTGCGTGGATGCTTTGCTGTGTCAGGGGCAGGTCGACTTGCAATAATTGAGGGAAACATGAATTCTGCTTTCTAACAGAAAATCCTAAAGGAGAACGTTCAGTCATCAGTCTGTGATTTGAAGCTCAAACTCATCTGGATTATGCATAATACAATGATACAAATCATAGGAGTAAGTCCACCTCTGAATGTCTCAAAAGAAGCTAAATGAAAGTTTTAGAGTGGCCTAGTCAAAGTCCTGACTTGAACCCGATTGAGATGCTGTGGCAGGACCTTAAATGGGCAGTTCATGCTCGAAAACCCTCCAATGTGTCTGAACTAAAGCATTTCTACAAAGAAGAGCGGGCCTAAATTCACCCACAGAGTTGTGAAAGACTGATCTCCAGTTATCAGAAGTGTTTGGTTGCAGTTGTTGTTGCTAAAGTTGGCACAACCAGCTATTAAGTTTAAGGGGGTAGTTAGTTTTTCACATGGGTGATAAAGGTGTTGGGTAACTTTGTTATATGTTATATCTCGTTGGAAGATCTAAAACAATTTAGTTTGAATAATACTCAAAAATAGAACAAATCAGGAAGGGAACAAATACTTTTTCACAGCACTGTAGAATATAAGATTACTGATATGACTGGAGACTTCATTTTAATGTGAGTGCTCATAATTGCAAAATTACAAATCATGTCTTTAGGAGTTAAACTTAAATTACTGAGTGCACCTTTAAATTTACTTATTTGTTGTGTAACATTAACTTAATACCAAGCTACAAGGCAGCAAACTTAATTCATACCTGTTAAGGTTGCTGACTTTACACAAATGCAGATGTAAGGCACATCAATCACCAATATTCGCAGTGGTTTCTTACCATTATTAACATTATAAATCAAACCGATTCCTATGAAGTTGATTCACACCCGTAGCGAATATTTGCATGCTGGCAAAGCATATTTTTTTTAAATTGTTTTTATCTTTTTCTTTGCTGGCTGATAAAATGCCCTGACAAATCAAATATGAGCTTTTGATCACATGTCTGGAGCCGCTGCTGTTACCAAAACCAATGCAATTACTGGCACTAGAGCACAAAATCGTTTTAAAAAAGGATGGAATCAATGATGCAGCAATATCATTTGCATGTGAAGAGAACCCCTATCAGAAAAAAAACAAACAATTTTGTTCTAGGACAATACACACATTATACAGCAAACAGTGTTCTGCACACATGTTCCCTGTACAGCTCACCTGTGTCCTTGAATTTGACAACCTGGCCAGACAGAAGGGAGGATTGGACTGATACGAACTTTAAGTCTTTGTATTGTGGCCCCAGAGTGTCCTTCAATGAATAATGTTCTTGTTCTTATGCTTGTTTTTTTTATAAGGTACTAAGCAACTGTTATTTCTGATTCTGCTACTATGCTTATCACATATTTCTGTTATACTGTCATCTAAGTTTCTAGAATGTTCTTTGTTAGGTTCGCTTATCCTCTGCAGGTGTCTCATGGCTAGAAAAGTCTGTGTTGCAACCATTAAGTTGTCTTTGATATAGACCCGGCTGTTCTAAATTCAACTCCGTAAAACTCAATTAGGGTGTGTTCACACTTGGCAGGTTTGGTTCGATTAAACTGAACTCTGGTGTGATTGCTCTGTTAGTGCGGTTCATTTGAACAAGTGTGAACGCTGTCACCTGAACCTTGGTGCGCACTAAACAAGTGGACCGAGACCGCCTGAAAAGTGGGACTCAGTCCGCTTCCAAATGAACTCTGGTGCGGTTTGATTGATATATGACCTCAAGCATACCTGGTTCTTCTCATCATAGGAGTTATGTTGCCCATTACAGTTTGGTACTGGCGTCGGAACCGCCGTCAACCATATATACATAAATCCAACGAGCGCGTTTCGCACAGCCGCCAGCATTGTTTTGGATGTTCTGTAAGTTCAGTCCAAAAATATACGTCATGAAAGCTGTCCAATCAGGATGCAACTTTTTCCTGATGCCTTTGGTTTTGTATCGTTAGGTTTGGTGTTAAAAATGCCAGTGTGAACACTAAGCCAACCACGACTAAATGTATCCTTTTCTTTTTTGGTCCAGACCAAGAGAACCAAACTACACGTGTGAACACCCTAAAGCTGGCATTATTGGTCTCGTCTTTGTCTCTGGCCAATCTACAACAGTTTTTAAGGCATTTAATACAATTTAAATACACATCCTCACAGCCCTTTTTTCAAGGGGAGCCTACAAGTTTAGCTTAGAATGGCATACCGCAGCGGTACACTGGCGAACAGAGCACAGGCCATTTTTTGAATGGATGTCTATGGAGGAGTTTGCTTCAGTGTGCTGAATAAACAGCTTTTGTGAGGAAACAGCTCATAATTTAAGGAATTGACTGCCTGCCCTCTAATAGTCAACATGTTTTACCCTAAAAAAATCATGAAATCATAAAAAAATTAACTACATATGGAGTTTACTACAATAAAATAGCTGTTTTATAAGAGAAGACATGGACGATCTTGCAACAGGTAGGTGTCAGTTTAGGGCTGTCTCCACTAGTTTGTATGGTGCTGCAAACAGTGGCTTACTGTTCTAACAGGTTAATTGACTGTTAGCTCTCTCCAATATTAAAAAAACGGAGGTTCTTATCTCGGTATAGATTTCTTTCTCAAATTACTTCATCGTTTAATGTTGGTTGTCAAAACAGCGTTCTGTGCTTTAGCGCCACCAGTTGCGCTGGTTTTGTTAGCTGCAGCAGCTCGTGACACGTTCTCTCAAGTGTACATTTTTTGATCAAAGCATTTCATCGCCAGGCAAAGAAAAAACAGTCGACACACTCACCGTAAAAAAAATAAAATAAAACATACATTGTCTGCTAGAGAATGTTCACTCCAATTTTGAATGGCTTAATAGGAATCCAATGTTTGAATTAAAAAGAGAATATCTGCGTTTGATGTGCAGAGACCTTATGGTTGTGACACAACATTTTACATTTTATGTATTTGGCAGACACTTTTATCCAAAGCGACTTACAGAGCCCTCATTACAGGGACAATCCCCCCGGAGCAACCTGGAGTTAAGTGCCTTGCTCAAGGACACAATGGTGGTGGCTGTGGGGATCGAACCAGCAACCTTCTGATTGACAGTTATGTGCTTTAGCCCACTACACCACAACACTCACACAACATGAGTGAAGCTGTGCAAGTCACGGCTAACGGCTTCATTGATTGATAATGAATGTGATTGTTACTGTCAATCATGTCATAAGTCATGGGGACACAATGGCACCATTTCATGAACCATAACAATTACAATGTCTTTTACATTTTAATTATTAAATTAAAAGAAAATAAAGATATTAAGTCAAATATTAAATATTAATACATTTTTAAAGTTTTTTTTTTTGCACAAAATTCTATTAATTTAATTAAAAAAATAATACAAGCGCAAATGATCATTTTGATTGGATTTTAAATCATTTGAATAGAAAAACTTTCAGATTGTATAAACACTTTATTTAGTGCTGGTTAGCATCTTTACAAAGCCATTGTCTTGAAGTGACATTTTGCTCATATTTAACCTGTAAATTATGTGTAGACACCCCAAATTTTACCAATAATTTTACAAAACACATAATAATACACTTTATTACATTTCAGAACATATTGCTGGCAATTGTCAGATGTGTGTTTAAAAATAGTTTTTACCTTGTCATTTTGTTGCCCATTTTATCTTATGATGAGGTGATATGTATTTTCTTAATATACGCTTTACACATTTTTGTAAGGTAAAATGTCAGTGTCTGACTATTACCAACCATTAAGTTCTTGACAATATTACAATAAAAGAAAAAAACAAATAAAAGTTGTAAGATTTCCACTGGAGCCTGTAACACTTTTGATATAGGACAACATACAGTTTGCTCTTTGACTTTGAACTCACAATACAAAAATGTTGCTATTGATAAGTATTTTAAGATGGCAAAATTATTTTTAATTCAAGAAAAAGTAAAAACTAGACAATTCATCAGTAGCCTCGCCTTTTAAAATACAAAAATGAAGTTCTGGCGCCATCTGCTGGCGGCTCAATGAATCACATGCTGTTGTGACGCTCTCTACCGGCAGTGCTTTGAATCGCCGGGTGTCTGGCGCCCTCTGCTGGCGGCTCAATGAATCACATGCTGTTGTGACGCCCTCTACCGGCAGTGCTTTGAATCGCCGGGTGTCTGGCGCCCTCTGCTGGCGGCTCAATGAATCACATGCTGTTGTGACGCCCTCTACCGGCAGTGCTTTGAATCGCCGGGTGTCTGGCGCCCTCTGCTGGCGGCTCAATGAATCACATGCTGTTGTGACGCCCTCTACCGGCAGTGCTTTGAATCGCCGGGTGTCTGGCGCCCTCTGCTGGCGGCTCAATGAATCACATGCTGTTGTGACGCCCTCTACCGGCAGTGCTTTGAATCGCCGGGTGTCTGGCGCCCTCTGCTGGCGGCTCAATGAATCACATGCTGTTGTGACGCCCTCTACCGGCAGTGCTTTGAATCGCCGGGTGTCTGGCGCCCTCTGCTGGCGGCTCAATGAATCACATGCTGTTGTGACGCCCTCTACCGGCAGTGCTTTGAATCGCCGGGTGTCTGGCGCCCTCTGCTGGCGGCTCAATGAATCACATGCTGTTGTGACGCCCTCTACCGGCAGTGCTTTGAATCGCCGGGTGTCTGGCGCCCTCTGCTGGCGGCTCTGTTGAACAGTCGAAGCTGAACCCTTTCCTGCCCCGCAGTGCGTATGCTATCAGTGGAAGATGGCGACCAGAGTCCTTCAGAGCGGTTGTTCCGGCCTCTATCAGGCTTCAAACACTTTCCGGACGAAAGGACACACTGCTGTTATCAGGTCGGCCGGTTTGATCTAAATAACACCTTATAAAGCTGCGCCGACACTGCATTAATAAAGCATTAGCGCGCAGTGTCAGTGCTGCAATGCTGCATGTGAGATTATGAATGCATTAGTGCATTAATAAAAAGAAAAGAAAGAACACGTTTACTAAAAAATAAGTTTTGAAATGTCTGATTAACCAGTTAAAATTGTTCATTTAAACACTGTAACGTGAAGCACAGACCAGTTTAAACATCTTATGTGCTCAAGGTCATAATTCATCGATGAATCATTCCATTATAATAGTGTTGTTCTGATAAAGAAAATATGAAAGTATTTCATTTCTGCATTGTTAATTAAAGCTTATGAGAGTTCTCTTATATGCCCTGATGTTGAACTGTAGTGTTCACATCATATCCTCTGACACTCAACAGTTCTCTTGCAATGACAGTTGCTATTGTCAAATGTTCTGTCATTGTGTCTATACGTATACACCTATATAAGTAAGTCTATGCCTACTGTATAAATATGATGTGACAATGTGTTTTATTGTCTTGTTTCAGGGCTCTGTCAGCATCTAGTAACCGAACTCGAGAAGACAGCTGGTTTAAATCTCTGTTTGTTCGAAAGGTGGACCCTAGAAAGGACGCTCACTCCCATCTGTTAGCCAAGAAAGAGGATAACAACTTATATAAAATACAATGTAAGTCATGTTGACCATTTGCCCTTGGCTAGATAGTGTAATGTCAAAATACGGTCATGAAGAGGTCCATTTGTTTACTGATTCAACTGACTTGTGTTTTAGTTCACAATGTGAAACCTGAATGTCTCGAGACGTACAACAAACTCTGGTAAGACAAACTTCTGCCTCATGGATGAAAAATGTTTGGCGTTAATTACACAAAGCGAGCTGTTTTTAACGTGCGAGTCCCTCGAGGCAGTTTGTGAAGTTCAAATGAAATGTCCTGCTTTCTATTCCTGTCTGTGATTGGCAGCAGCATTGAGAGGAATCTGCTAAAGGCCATTGCTCAAGTGTTTACTGCCCTGTGACATGTTACGCAAGGCGATCATGAAGACTTCAATAAGACAGTAGACACTAAGGATGCATAGAGTCTATTGAAGTATTTGGACACTTAAAGGGATAGTTCACCCAAAAATGAAAGTTCTCTCATCATTTACTCTCACTCATGCCATCCCAGGTGTGTTTGACTTCCTTTCTTCAGGAGAACACGTTTGAAGAATAATAGTAAAATATCTCAGCTCAGCAGGTCCTTAAAATGCGAGTGGATGGTGATCAGACCTTTGAAGCTCCAGAGAGAACAGACAGTCAGCATAAACGTCATCCATATGACTTCAGCGGTTAAATTAATGTTGTGTAAAGCGATACGATCTGCACAGTTGTAAACGGCATCACTCTTCCAGGTGTGTCGCACATGCGTCTCTTCCCACGTGAATATGCCATCGCGATTATATCACACGCACATTCTGCTGGTGACAGGAAGAGATGATCTACAGGTAAAAGGTACTGAAATATTTATGTTTAAGACATTAATTTAACCGCTGAAGTCGTATGGATGACGTTTATGCTGACTGTCTGTTCTTTCTGGAGCTTCAAAGGACCTGCTGAGCTGAGATATTTTACTATTATTCTTCAAATGTGTTCTCCTGAAAAAAGGAAGTCAAACACCTGGGATGGCATGAGTGAGAGTAAATGATGAGAGAACTTTCATTTTGAGTGAACTATCCCTTCAAGTCATCAGGATTTTTGGTTCATTTACCTGGAAGAGACAGGCTGTACATTTTAAAAGTAAATTTTGTCAATTTTTAGAAGTAGCATATAGATTAATTAAAAGCCACAACACTTAAAGGTGCACTCAGTAACTTTTGTCTTTGTCATCTTGGACTTACACTGACTCCTGGTGGTTTGGATGCAGCATCATTTAAAATCAATAGTTTTCAGTTTCAGATGTCATTGTAGAAATGTAGTATTCACAGTCAGTCATGATTACTTTAATCAATGAGTGAAAGTGTCCAATAACAGGACGGTTACTGAGATTAAGTGAGTAGTATTCACTGGTCATGTGATCTAACATGTGTGGACCCTCTCCATGTAGAATAAAACAGCTTTTATAAGGTTACTGATATGACTCCAGTCTTCATTTTAATGTGAGTGCTCATGATGCCCTACATATATTACAACATTACAATGAATGTCTTTAGGAGTTAAACTTTTTTTTAATGAGGAAAAAATGACCGTGTGCACCTTTAACACGGAATAAATGTTTGTGTGTTGTCGATATGAAAGTGGTTTGCTTGTGCTTCACATTTCATAGTTTTCAATTATATTTCTTTCACTAAACTATATTACAACAATAAATACTGAAAACAATTACTTGTGTCCGCAGTGATGAGGTGTTGCCATCCATCCATAATGATAAGCATTACCCGTGTGAGCTGGTGGGCACATGGAATACCTGGTATGGAGAACAAGACCAGGCTGGTAGGAGACATCACATAGAAATATTTCAATGAACACAGACATAAAAGACTCATATTTGTCTTTAGCTTTTCCTAATCGGCTTATTCAGTTTTGTGTTGTTTATGGATGTATCTGCATGCTGTTATTAAACAAAAGTCTGCTATTAAATGTAAAGATTATTTACTCACATTCATGTTGCTCTATACCTGTATGCTGTTGTGGACCACAAAGTGTAAAAAAAAAAAAAAAAAAGAATTCATGCAGCAGCATTTCATATTTTGTGACCATGTCTTTCAAGCTCCTAAAAGGTCAGCTAAAAATAAATCTTTGTGTAAGGAACAGAGAAGTGTTAGTAAATAATGCCAGACAGAACTATTCCTTTAACGCTTTAATAACTGCATTTAACTGATATAAATCAAATGTTCTGCCTGTAAAGGTTATGAGGGCCCTGTCACTAAAGGGTTGCAAAATTTCAACAAGATATTGTAATGCAGATTTAATATTTATATACGTGTATGTTAGTGCTGATGGATTGTAATATTTATTTGTGGTTGACTATATAGTGCACTTGTGGCGGTACAGAGGAGGATATCCAGCTCTCACTGAAGTCATGGGAAAACTGAGGAAAAACCAGGTAGGATTTACTAAACTAAAGATAACTTAAGAGGCTTTCTTACCAGGTACAACGGCATTACAGATATCTGAAATTAACATGGCAACTAGTGAAAGCCAAATTACAATATCCCAACAAGGATCCCAACATTAAGAATGACGATTATTTTTAACGAAGTCCTGGGATCGCGTCAGTAAGAACGTGTTTGATTGCTCGCTTCATTTTACTGGTGATTCTTTTACCAACAAGACACAGTTCGAAACAGGCTTTTTAGAGAGAGACTTAAATTAAAAGTTGATGCAGTGCCCAACTATATTGGACCCAACAGGGATGTCACAACAAACAAGTGTGAGTATACATGTTAATTGTTTTGCTTCGTGTGTTACAGACTGTTAGATACTGAGTATTTGATTTGATCCCAGTGATTTTAGATGCTTGTGTATTAGTTTTAATGCACAGGGATCTCTAAGCAGCATCTATTTTCTTGTTCTGTTGGCATGATCACACGATTGCCAGAGACACACCTAAAGAGTATTGATATCAATATATTTAGACACTCTCTTTCCTTTTTAATGAAAACGTGACTCATTGTAATGTATGCGTTTGTCACTACAGCCGTGGTCAAAAGTGACATAAATTTTGTGTTTCGCAAAGTTTTCTGCTTTAGTTGTTGTGGTGTTGATTCACATAGTTTCTAGATTATTGTGAAGAGTGATCAGATGCATTTTCAATAATTGCAAAAAGCTTCATTGGCCAAAAATTGTTTTGTCACAAAAATCCAAATGTAACAGTTTTTTGGCCCTGGGACAAAATGACCAGCCAACATAATTTCACTAATCATATCAGCAGTACCTGGGAAAGTGTGAACGAGTACTAGTCAGGTGAAATCACTCTATCTTTCTGATTAGATTATAAGAGCAGACTGATTGCTGTAAAAGGAGGAAGAAGTGCTTCCAATCATTGTGTTCTTGTTCTCAATGGTTTCTTCTAAAGAAAGACGTGCGGCCATAATCGCTTTGCATCAAAATTGCCTCACATGCAAGGAAATTGCTGCAAAGAATATTGCACCTGAAAGAACCATTTACCAGATCATTAAGAACTTCAAGGAGAGAGGTTCAACTGCAGTGAAGAAGGCTTCAGGACGTCCCAGAGTGTCCAGGAAGTGCTAGGACTGTCTCCTCCTGAGGAGTCAGCTACGGAATCGTGTCACCACCAGTGCAGAGCTTGCTCAATATTGACAGAAGGTTGGTGGTGTTGTTGTCAAGAAGGGCAGCAAATAAGCCACTTCTCTCCAAGAAAAACAGCAAGGACAGGGACAAGTACAAGGATTGGACAGCAGAAGACTGGTGCAAAGTAATTTTCTCTGATGAAGCCCCCTTCCGACTGTTTGGGACATCTGGAAAATCGATAGTCCAGAGAAGAAAGGGAGAACGCCACCATGAGTCCTGTCTCGTGCCAACAGTGAAGCATCCTGAGACCATCCATGTGTGGGGTTGCTTTTCATCCAAGGGAGTGGGCTCTCTCACAATTCTGCCCAAAAACACTGCCATGAATAATGGTATCAAAACATCCTGCAAGAGCAACTTCTCACAATGATCCAGGAGCAATTTGGTGATGATCCGTGCATTTTCCAGCATGATGGAGCACCATGTCACAAGGCAAGAGTGATCATGAAGCGTCTCGGAGATCATTGCACTGAAATTTTGGATCCATGGCCAGGACACTCCCCGGATCTTAATCCCATAGAGAACCTGTGGTCAATCCTCAAAAGGCAAGTAGACAAGCAGAAGCCCAAAAATTGTGATCAACTCCGAGCACTAATAAGGCAAGAATGGATCGCCATCAGTCATGATTTGGCCAGAACTGATATCCAGCATGCCAGAGTGAATTGCAGAGGTTATGAAGAACAAGCACCAACACTGTAAATATTAACTCTTTGAATGTTTTTGCCAATAAAATCTTTAAAACTTATGCAATGCTTATCATTGTTTTCCAGTATTCCATAGAAACATGTGAAAAAATTATCTACAAATACTGAAGCAGCAAACTTTGCAAAATAAAAAATGTATGTCACTGCCAATATTTTTCTGCCGATGATGAAAGATGATTATATGTCAAACAACAGTGCGACAAATGATTGTATCCTGTATATGTTTACATGTTGCACAGTAAATGTATCCTTTCACAGTTATGAATGTGATGGCACCATGTATTTACACTTTATTTGGTACTGTCATGTGTTACTCTGCATTTGTAAAACACGGAAATGTTTCACCATTGGAAAATGCCCCATGTAACAAGATACACACCGTTGTGTCACGTCTTGGTTTAAACAACAATAAAAGTAATATCTATTACACAAATACACAAGTAAATTACTGTGATTTTAACTGTGCATAAAGTGCATACATGACTTTTTCATCAACATTTTTCTATCAACATTTAGCCTATAAAAAGAACCGCCATCTGAAGCTTAGTTAATACATTCCATAAAAATAACTGAGAATTTCCAAAATGTTTTTGCTTGGATTAAGTGCAAATATAATTTTGGTTGAAAGGGTGCACACATTATTATAACTTCTTGCACTTTCTTACCATACAGTAACACACAGTCGTACAATATTAGAATTCTAGAACATTCATTTATGTTATTATGTGCTAGTGTAACTCCCAGTCCTCCACGATTTTGGCTTCTAGCAGATAAGAAGACTTTTTTCTTGGACAGACAGCAGCAGATGCAAGTGTTTAGCACAAGGAGCAATTCTTTTATTAACTGGTTTCTCATGTCAGAAAAAGTATGAAAGAGCAATGTCAATTTAAAATAAATCTATAGCTAAAACGAATTCGGACAAACGGCATCCCAACTGTAACTCCGTCGGCACGCGAACCGCACAATGACCGGTATTTATGAATAATGAGCAGTATATTGCAGCATTCATTAAGGTTTTAGTTTATAAAATATTAGTTGGAATAAATCAAATGTACACCTGATCTTATCAAATATGCAGAGCGGTACCAATCGCGGCTGCTGTGGCTCAGTTGGTAGAGCGGGTCGGCCACTAATCGCAGGGTTGGTGGTTCGAATCCCGGCCCATACGACTCCATGTGCCGAAGTGTCCTTGGGCAAGACACTGAACCCCAAGTTGCTCCTGATGGCAGGCATGGCAGCTCTGCCGCCATTGGCGTATGAGTGTGTGTGTGAATGGGTGATTGGGACACAGTGTAAAGCGCTTTGGTAACCTCTGAGCTTAGAAAAAGCGCTATATAAGTGCAGACCATTTACCAACTATTCTGGCTGAATGGTAGGCAGTACAGAAGATGGCAGGGGTGTTGCAGCGGCACCCAAATATGCCAATCTAATATTGTTTGTAATTTTAACAGTAAAAAAAATAAAATTAATTTCTTAAACAAACAAACAAGCTGTTTTTCCCACATGGAACGTCTCCCTCCATTTTTTTGACCGGCTACTACTGGCACCAAAAGGGGATTCAGGGGGAAACCAGGTCTCATCAATATTCATAAACTCATGACCATAGCTATTTTTACCTGTTAAAATTGTATTTCTAGGTATCGATAATCATATTTTTTACTAGTTAAAATCACATTTAAGATAATTGCACTAATTCACTAGTTGCAATGGCTATTTTAGATATCAAGGCAATAATTGTTACTAGTAGAACTCCCTTTCTGATATCAATAATTACATTGTGACTAGTAAAATGTTCATCAACAATTGAATTACAACTAGTGAAAATGGTCATTTTTGACATCAGTAAATTAATTTCAACATGTTACATTTGGTATTTCTGAGACCTGGAAATTAATTTTAGATATCAATATTTTGGAGCGTAATTAATGAGATCTAAAAAGACTTTCATACTAGTACAATTATATTTACAGATATCAGAATTTAAAATAGTCACTAGTGAAAACTGAATTACTGATATTAAAAAAAATGAACATTTTTATTAGTTGAAATTCAATTGTTGATATCAGAATTTACATTTTCACTTGTAGAAATGACATTCTTGATATCAAAAATGAAATTTTTACGAGTAAGATTATTGTTGATATGTGAAACTGGAATTTCAGCTAGTAAAACATTTTTTGATATCAATAATTGCATTTTGAGTTTGATTGAAAAACATATCCGTGTGAAATGTTACTAGTGAAAATTCAAATATAGATATAAAAAATTGGGGGTTTTTCTAAAAAGTTAAAATTTAATTAATATCCTGCAAATTAATAAAAGTAAATTTGGCTTGCAACAGTATCAGAGATCATTGTGAAATTCAACTAGTGAAAAATAAATCACAGATATCAAAAATTATGTTTTTTACAAGTTGAAATTCCAATTTTGATATAAATAAAATTAATTTCTGTGAGTGATGTCATTTTTTTATATCAAGAATTCACGTTTTTAGTAGTGTAAGTGTAATTATTGATATCAGCAATTGGCATTTCCACTAGTGAAAATTTATAGAATTAATCACACTGAATTAATGCATTAAATCGACAGCCCTACTGGAAATTAAATAAAACTACACCAGACTGAAAATTAAAAAATTGCATATTGCTATATTAATTTCTTCTGAAATTGATTGCTGTTAAAAAGTAAACTTGTGCATAGATTTTGAGCCATAAACACACGTTTTGTTGCATTACAAATGAACACTTGAGTGATTTAGTGTTTTAAGTGATTTTAACTTTGCTGAAAATTTACTCTTTAATGGTTTACCAGATAAGAAATAGGGCGGTAATATTAAGAAAATATTAAAGAGGGGGCATGGATAGCTCAGCAAGTAAAGACTCTAACACACCTGTCGCAAGTTTGTATGCGGGGCGTGCTGTGTGACCCCAGTCAGGCTTCCTAAGCAACCAATTGGCCCGGTTAGTTTGTAGCGTCACATTGGGGTAACCTCCTCGTGGTCGCTGTAATGTGGTTCTCGCTCTTGGTGGGGCGTTTGGTGAGTATGGATGCAGTGGAGAATAGTGTGAAGCCTTCATACTCGCTAGGTCTTCGCGGTAGCGTACTCAACAGTGATAAGATGCAGGGAATGACGGTCTCAGTCATGGAGGCAGCTGAGATTCATCCACTGCTACCCGGATTGAGTCACTACACCACCACGAGGAAATTGGGCATTACAAATTGAAAAAAAAAAAAAAGAAACCATTAAAGAGTACATTTTCAATGCAACAAAATCATGTTTCCATCCAAATTATGAATTTAATTTGTATTAAAATTTAAAATTTTAATACAGTAAAAACAATGTGAATAAAGTAACGTTTCCATCCCATGTGTTCAAGAGAACAAAACGTCACTTTTGTGGAAAATGGTGGAAAATAGAAATGGAAAAAGGAATTTGAAGCCACTGTGGCTCTTTTATTAAATGTAATGAATTTGCCTTTGAGCGTGCAGACAAAACACTCTGATGAACTTCATGCCTTTTAAAAAATGTATGAATGTGTTTCCATCCAGCAGTTTTTATGCAATATCCCAAACATTTTGATACAAATTTGTGGATGGAAGTCCAGCTACAGACAGATGTGGTTGTTTATGCAGCTGTATGGCAGTAGACTGTTGGGTACAATGTATGTGGTTTTCTCTATACAGGAATTCATGGATTACAGAAAAGAGAGAGGAAAGATGCTCCTCTCCCGCAGAAATCAGCTGCTGCTGGAGTTTAGTTTCTGGAATGAACCGATTCCCAGAGATGGACCCAACATATATGAGCTGCGCTCCTACCAGCTCAGAGTGAGTGTCTGCATTTTAACTGTACGATTTCTAATGTTTCTTCAAATTTCAGGCCATTGATAAACCAACCATGCAATCAAACAGCCTCTTGGTTAGCATCTTTGCTCTGTCTTCAGTATGGGTTTCCAGCTATTGTTGGTGTTGTCGTAGTTTGGATCTCCTAGTGCAATCATCCATCTGGATGACTAAAGTAGAGGAATATGAAATTGTTGGGCTTTATTCATAATTTTTGTAATGCATCAGCAGCTAAGATTTACAGTTGTTGCCTTTTGTGTTCTTGCAGCCTGGGACCATGATTGAATGGGGCAATTATTGGTAAGATTTATGACCTGTGGTTATTACATACATCTAAAGAATCCATTTTAGATGCATCCAGGAACATTTGTCATGTGACGCATCACACTTTTAAGAGTCCCCCCAAAGCAAACTGTCCATGAATAAAAAGCATCTACAAAGATACAACGAAACACTATAATTTGGTTGGACATAAAAAAAAACACATGGCCGTCAAGGGAGAAAAATGCTTTTTGTCATTATAATGGTGTTGTTATGGCATATACTGATTGGTGATATAACCAGCCATATCCTGGGCGGCTGTGGCTCAGGTGGTAGAGCGGGTTGGCCACTAATCGCAGGGTTGGTGGTTCGATTCCCAGCCCACACGACTCCACATGCCGAAGTGTCCTTGGGCAAGACACTGAACCCCAAGTTGCTCCCAATGGCAGGCTAGCGCCTTGGCTCTGCCGTCATGTGAGTGTGTGAGTTTGAATAGGTGAATGAGTCACAGTGTAAAGTGCTTTGAAAACCACTATGGTTAAAGAAGCGCTTTATAAGTGCAGACCATTTACCATTCCTAACCCTCCGGGTATGAGCAGCCCTTAATAATTTAGAAGCATAACAATTTTTGTCATTGCCACCAGTCAAAGACTTTTTGCTTAACAAATTCTAATGTCAGTAAAACGAACTGATGATTGGAATTGTTCCTCAGGGCTCGAGCGATTGGCTACCGGCAGCAAAACAGTGAGGCCGTTGGCGGGTTCTTCTCTCAGATTGGAAGCCTCTATATGGTGCATCACCTTTGGGGTAAGAGTGTCAACACATTACAAGTCCTTTTAGGAAACTGTTTAAATAAAGGGAAAAGACTTCATTGGTTTGTTGTAGTATCTTTAATTTCATAAATAATCAGTGTCAGACTCATTAGATGGTGGGAAAATGTAACTGGCTGGTTTTGGTAAATGTGTCTTTATGTATTACACTATATGGCCAGAAGTGTCTGAACGCCGGAAGATCACACTCATTTGTGTTTGTTGAACATTTAATGTCTTCCACATTCTGGTTGCGCTTTTAAACTAGATGTTGAACATAGCTGCAGGGATATGCGCCAATCCAAACTCAAGAATGTTGGGTGATTTGGTCTGACTTGCACTCGACATTTTCATGTTCATTGGGTTTTACAAAGACCCTTAGAGGACAGGGAGGGAATTTATTTTCGGGATAGTTTTGAGTTCCATCACAATATTATTTTTGTTCCCTTGTAATAAGTTTTGTGTTCCCTTGCAATTAGTTTTGTATTTCCTCTGAATAAGTTTTGCATTCCATCGCAATAAATTTTGTTCCCTTGTAATACGTTTTGTGCTCCCTTGCAATATGTTATGTTCCCATGCAATAAGTTGTGCTCCCTCGCAATAAAATTGGTTCCTCACAATACGTTTTGTTTCCTCTGTTGGAAACTCTCAGAGAAGACAAGGAGACTCGGGTAAAGCTTCAGCAGGATTCTTTGTTGTAAAAGATCATGAGCATCAGTCTACATGTCAGATGGTGCTGTCTCACGCTGCAGTCATCGAGTCTTACTTAGGGAAGCAAACATTGTATTTTATAGGCATTCAGGGAGCAGAACTTCCAGGTGTTTACAAAGCATTCAGGATAAACCAGAGCATCCAATGGGTGAAGAATCTGAATTCTTCTAGCCCTAATATAATTAGCACAACTATATCACTCAATTTCCATAGAAATAAGGAAGGGTCAACACCTATGTCAATGCATTTACATTTGACTGGTTTCATGAACCATGGCCACCAAGTCAAAGAATGGGACTGAGTAATCAAGAACCATCACAGGCAAAAAGAGGCTAGTCCTAGTTAGCATGAGAAACATGTTTTCATTCACATATACTCTCTCCAAGTGGAAAAAGAGAATATGGAAACTGGGAGATAATCTCACAGAATCACATTACCAAATACTTTAAAATCCAAATACAATGTGCATCACTTTAGTTTTTCATGTGATGTTTTATGAAAGACATTCAATAAGTTTTGTGTTCCCTCGCAATATGTTTTGAATTCTGTCCCAATACCTTCATCCAGTCAAACTATGGTATTTGTAGTAAAATCATAGTAAAAAAATATACCATGGTTATACTACATTAACCCACCGATATAGACATGTATGGAATCACTCCAATCTCATTGGCTGATGGTGCTTGGCGCTGCATTTTATATGTGCGCGTCATCGTGATCATATAATCATTTAAAGATATTTGGGAAGGGATGAGTAATTTTTCAGGCCTTTAATAGCGAGAAATCAGCAGTGTGGCAAACATACGCAGCATCTCGTTCCCTCTTTCAGGGAATCAAGGTTATTGTGCGTTCAGACCAGAGGCGGCGAAAGCGTCAAAATTCGCTCTGGCTGCCCTGCCAACAACACTATCGAAAATTCGTGGACGCTCTGACGTATTTGAAATAGGCGGCAACATTCGTTGAGAATGGTTTGCTTTGTTTTGTGAACTACCTGTATATTTAAAGGGGCCACAAAACATCCAGACATGTCGACCGGTATCTTTTTGACGACATATCACAAGTAGCGTATATCCTCATGAAATATTTTTATATAATATTATATAAACCATAATATCCACTTCATCAACTCACCTGGCACACCAAAAATTTCAGACACCTTTGTCCACGCATCGTTTTTTAAATTTTATTTATATCCCTGTAAGCAAACAGGGACAGATCAAATATTACGGGAAAACCTGCAACGGCAATAATCAGTTTCTCTTAGTTTTGTCTTCAGAACTAATGCTTGGTGGGAACCAAAGTTTACACGGCTGTGTTCTCTAGACTTCGCTAGAGCGGAGTACTTCTATATTCCAATAGGTTGCCGCCGAACCGCATCAAGCTCATTACCATAATGTTGGCTGCACTTGAACTTTCCTCTGACGCCCACACCACCCAAGACTCGCTGCGCCACTTCTCGCCGCCGAGAGACGCTGGCTGTCATTGAAAATGAATGACTTCCGGTCAATTTGACGCTCTCGACGCCTCTGGTCTGAACGCATGGTTACAGTCATAACTGAGACACGTTCCCTTTCAGAGTGGCGAGTGACACTGCAAAATTCACCGGCCAAGTTGAAAATTTACCCTCATTTGGTGCTTGGTGGTTGTTAATTTCAGACCTTGCGCATATCTCTAATAAGTTCAACCAGAGATGATGCTCAACATACACACCAGGCTTCCCATAGATCGGCCAATAGCCTGGACAGTATGGAAGAGGAGGGGCACAAGTGGGCCACGACTGCCTCTTTGACGGGGGTATGCTCTGAATAGCCTCTCTGTTCAGCGCAATAAAGTGATGGTGTGAAGGCCACTGCATTACAGACATGCACTCTCGCTGAGTAGGGAAAGCGGCATGTCTTTACCAGCTGTTTGTGCAGCTCAGAAAAGAATGGCACCGGCGGATGGGACTTAGAGTCGCGCTGACTCAGTGAAAACCATTCTTTGAGTCAAGAACACTTGGCGCATCAGGAATAGGCCATTCCAGCTGGAGGTTCTTGACTGCTGAATTTAAAAAAAACTCTTATCAACTCAGCATTAGAAGTCTTCCTCACTTGGTTTTCTACATCATTGCCATATGGCTGCGAGTCCTGGACTTCCTACCGCCGCCACATCAAGCAGCTGGAGAAATCCATCAATCCATCATGGGCATCTGGTGGCAAGACAAAGTCTCGAATCTTAAGGTCCTTGAGTGAGCCAACACATTCTCCATTGAAGCCTTTCTGCTGAAGTGACAATTACGCTGGTCAGGCCATGTCATAGGAATGAAAGACGATTGGATCCCCAAGCAGCTGTTCTACGGAGAACTAGAAAAGAGCCACTGCAAACAGACTGACCATGCAAATGCTAAAAGGACAACTTGAAGAACAACCACAAGTGGTGTGGTATCACCACATTAGAGCTGGTGGAAGTGTCTTCCAGTGCCCCACCTGTGCAAAACTCTGCCAAATAAAGATTGGGACTGTAGAGCCGCTCTGGCTCTACAGACGTTAGCACAGACAAAATGTGTCATCTTCAATATCAAAGGACTACCAACAATGTCCCATCCTCAGTGTAACTTCCTCAAGTGGTCCCTTTGGGGGGGACCAGCGTTGGCTTTTATAAAGAAAGCGAGCAGCAAAGCAGCTTATGTTTCATGCACTCACAGTGAGCACAGTCAGTCTCAAGAGCCGCTGCCACGTGGGCCTTGACCCACACAGACAAAGCAGCGTTCATATCCATCGGAGATATATAACTCTCCCACAGAATCAAACATTTGAAATGGTTCTGTGCTCTGGTTTATGTACTTGAGGTGACATGCAAAAGGGGTGGAGCACCATCTGCCAATGAGATTGGCTTGATTCCATACGAGCTTCAGAGATCCCGTAGCATCTAAGTGACCAAGTTAAGGTAACTAAAACTATTGCAATAATTAATATGCCCAAATTGTTTTTACTAGTAACAGTAGGGTTAACTGTATCATGGTAAATGTACCATGGTTCTTACCACAAAAATGATTGCTTGATTACTACAGGTTTACTATTGTGAAACCAGTTATTTTACATAAGGGCATGTTTTTGTTTTGTGGAAACCATTGTTTTAAAAACCACACTTGATATGGTTTTACAACAAATATCATAGTTGAACTGCGACATATACAAAATGAATTGCAAGGTAACACAAAAAATTTTGTGAGGGAAAGTAAAACTGCATTTTGCAACTAGTCTGCTGTATGTGTGTAAGGTGAGCTTTTAAATTTGGAGGTGATAAAATCAACCAAAATACCGGACTCTGTAAACCAGTAAACCATTTCCATACAGACCTCACTGTGTGCACAGAGCTGGAGTAGAACAGGGCCTTCACAAACTGTCACCACAACGTTGGAAGTACATGATTCACTAGAATCTCATTGTATGGAGGAGCATTAAGATATGTCTTCAATGATTTGGCAATGTGGGTTATAAAGTATGGTGTATATATATATATATATATATATATATATGATTATGAGGTGATTTGGTTTGGATCTTATTTCCTTTGTCTGTTTATGGCAGCATACAAAGACCTGCAGTCCAGAGAGCATACGAGAAACGCTGCATGGCAACAGGAGGGCTGGGATGAAGCCGTCTATTATACCGGTAAACACTTGTCCTCGTTCAGTACATTTACAGTACATGGTAAACCTTGCCTTTGAATCTCTTGTTGTGTTTTAAGTTCCCCTCATTCAGCACATGGAATCCAGAATAATGATCCCGTTGAAGGCTTCACCACTGCAGTAATGAAGCCGGTGGCATCATTACCATTAAAGCTAGGGACTGGACCACGACATCGGACACTGCCGTGATCAGTTTCATTTTCAAGATGCCAACCAAATTAATTTACAGAGTGTTTGTTCTGATCTTAAAATTGCTCAAAATTTGAACCAGCAAACCAAACTCAATTTGTGGCTACAACTGTTTTGTGTTGTGATTTGTTTATTAATGATTTTTGTCTCTTCCGTATGCTTATCTAAAGTAAGGGTTTTAAATGGTCACTATGGCAAGCCAAATTGACCTTTAATCATGTGCAGGATATATGAATTCTAGATATCTACAATAATTTGCACTAAAGTACAGCAATGGAATTACTACTTGTAAAAATGCACGTTTTTGATATCTGTAACTGCATTTTCATTAGTAGAATCTCAAAATTCGTTATTTGAATTTCTTACTAGTTGAAATTATAAATGTATATCAGCAATGTAATTCTTACTAGTAATATATCTATATTCAATTTTGTATCAACAGTTACATTGTTAATAGTACAAATGTCCATTCCTTGTTTCAATAATGAAATTACAACTAGTAATATTTTGATATCAGTCATTTGGTTTTCACAGGTGGCAATGCTCATTTCAGATTTCTGTATCGTGATTGCAACCAGTAAGATTGCCTTTTAATATCTATAATTACTCTTCGAAATCCATTTCCAGATGTCTGAAATACAGATGTTAAACTGAAAGTGCAGATTTAAAAAAGAAAATGGCATTTTTGTTATGAAGAATTGATATTTCCATCAGTAATGAGTTATTTTTGATAGTTAACATTTAACTAGTGAAAACCTAATATCTGATTTGAAGTATTAGCATTTTAACAATTGAAAATTGAATTGTAGTCATCTATAATTCATAACCTGCAGGTGATTATATGACAAGCCCTTTTGACATTGTCTATTGGTAAGGTTTGAAAAACAAGCAAGTTTTAGTTGAAATAATTGAAGGATTTAAAAGTATTAAAATATATTTCATTGCCATAATATAAGAGTGCAACATGTTATTCTTGCATCCTACAGTTCAGTAGACTATATGTCTTGGATTTAACTTTTAAAATCTGCAAAATACAGTTTGGCTCTGTTGAATATTGTCAGAAGGCAAATGCACACTACTGAGAAAGCACTTTGAATGTGCGTGACGTTCACAGAGGCTAATTTATTCATATATATTTATTGCATATTTATTTGCTGTAAATATAATTGAGAGGAGAGAATTTCCGGTTTTAAAAACCAATTATGACAGCCAAATCTATGCTACATACTTAAATGTTATCATTGGCTTATATCTCTGGTCAATATGTGCATTAAAAGATTCCCCATACAAATGTACCATATGATTGTTAAGAAAAATATTCAAAAGATGCATTCAACCGCAATAGTATTTGTTTTGTATTTCTAATGCATCACTTTCTAAGTAGAAAATGTCTGCTTTTGAAATGACATTTGATTTATTTTTTTGTCTTGTGTATTGTTTCAGGTTTCTCCTGATTTGATCAGACTTGTATCTTACTAACTGATTTTGATTGTGACATGTCCCATTTACTGTCCACTTCTGCCTTGCAGAGGTAATTGACTAAAAGAGCATTTGACAGCACAGTATCTTAAAAATAAATGAAAAATGTAACTATTCAATAAATCATAAATGATACATTCTGTTACATATATTTTGTCATTAAGGGTGACATGAAACCTGCCAAGAAAATAGTCGTATTTTGCATAAAGAAAATTAAGCCTACACTTAGAACCATTAAGATTTTTTGCATTGTCACATTATTTTCAGGACACCTAAACACATTTTACCCCCCAATTCTCATTACTGTAATGTGTCTGGATCTTACATTACCTTGCATTGGAAATGGTGGTGGCGTAGTGGGCTAAAGCACATAACTGGTAATCAATTGCTGGTTCGATCCCCACAGCCACCACCATTGTGTCCTTGAGTAAGACACTTAACTCCAGGTTGCTCCAGGGGGATTGTCCCTGTAATAAGAGCTCTCCACTTTGGATAAATGCATAAATGTAAATTACCATAACACAGTCATGTTTTGCTGTATTGCTATTAAATCAGCAAAAATGAAAGGCAGTAACAAGGCAGAACTACTACAATGTATACTTTACACAACATAAAAAAAATATATAAAATAATAATGACAACATCATAAATACCATCTTTATTTTGCATTGCAGTAATTAGAACTGGGGGCTAAAATGTGCCAAACTAATGAAAATAATGTCAATGTATATTTTCTATATACAGGTATCATTTTTTTATTCTAATTTCTTTAGATTTTGTTGTAAAATATGACCAGAACAGGTTTCGTGAGAATCATGCATAAAATTCATACAATAAAAAGTAAAATAAATCACACAAAACCTGTTATTTAAAATGTTTATAACTATATTATCTGTGACAATATTACAAATTTATGCACAAATATGCATACTGCACCTATAAGAAAAACATTAGTTTTTAAATAATAATTAGCAAGAAAATACTGTTTCCATCAAAGCCTCACACTCCAAATATTAAGGCAATTACAGTTAAAATCTGAACCGTACAGTACATTGTTGCATTAGAAACAGAAAATAAACTATGCAAACTGACTTGTGATCTGTGATTTAGTGTTACCTGCACAGTACACTCTATGTAAACAGCATATTTAAATGTGCACACAAAAAATGTGCATTATGTAAACTAGAAAAGGCACAATGTTAGTACCATAGGTCAAGTATGCTATGCTCTTATGTTCACATCAGAATTGGAGCAGTCATTGTTAAATCTTCTCAAGTTCTTCTAGCACCTCCTCAAAACTCGTGACGTACCATGAGGACTTCTCCTTCACCTGCTGCCGCACCACGTTTCCACCGAATCCAATGAACGCACTCTGAAAATACGATGTATCAAATAAAATAAATATCTCTTTTATCCCTTGTTCATCAAACCTCAATTCCTTTTGTAGGTTACTCATATGATTGGAAATTCATAAAGGCTGATCATATATCACGCTTGCAAATTCCCCATGAATAATGCACATACATGATGTAGATTTATATAATTGTATTGAACTGTATTTAAATACAGTATAAATTGTTCAATCTTTCTATTTTATTGTATTTATTCATAAATAAAATTGGAGTGGTGTGAATCTTAACTAAAGAAGTTTACAGACATTTAAAGTAAATTTATTAAAAGTAAAATAGTAATATAATAACTTTCTAAAGAAAATGCATGATAAATGCAATCATTTATTTATTTTCATTTTGTAAGCTCTGTATTTAATTCAGAGAATATTGATTACATAATGCTGACGTGTTACACTTTTCTCCAAGTATCTTCTGCTTATTTATTCAAACTTTTTATATATAATGAAAAAAAGAAAAAACATTGAAAGTGCTGGAGTAGAGTGATAACTGGTGGTGCAAACACGGGGCAGGTTTCTTTCCAAGTGAATTGGTGTGTGAGAGAGGATCGGGATATCTCATCCTGTCGTAATAGAAGTCACACTATACGGCTACGATGCAACATTTCTGACACTGCCAGTACTTCATCGGAGGCTGAAGATCATCTGAAATGCTATTAATCTTCCATCTGTGAACATGTCACACTGAACGTTGTAAGATTGCCGATTTTGCCCTGCGACAAGACAAATCCTTTAGGATTCCCGAAATTTGTCTCAGATGGCAGAATCGTGGCCAAAATCGTACAGTGTGCACCCACCTTTAATGTGAAAGTTCACCCAACACTAGTGTGATACAACATTCACTCTGAAGGGTGCAGCGCATGCAGACTATATTTATAAATTGCAGCCTTTTACAAATTCACAAATCTATCAAGAGATTTTGATGATAATGCACAAGTCGTGTGGGCTACTTTAATGGTGTTTTATGTCATTTTTGGAGCTGACACTAACAACCATGACTAACAGTATCGGATTTGGATCTGGCTTGTCCGACCAATACTCAATCTGTATATCGGATCGACGCATCCCTACCTGCTGTTCCACAATGCTTCTAAGTTATTTGAAGGTATCATGAGACATACTCACAGCAGGTGGACAGGCCTCTAGATCAGTAGCTCCGTCTCCAATCATCACCACACTGTCAAAGCCGTACTGTTCCTTCAGCATATTGATGACTTTCCCTTTCCCGCCTGACTCCGCTGTGGGCTGAGACTCATCGAATCCTGCGTATTCCCCTGACGCACCCAAACACACAAAAACACATGAGCCACAGGTCTTTTGTAAACAGTTCTGATGAGCTCACAGAGCAGTTAGGGCTGCCCCCAACCAATCATTTTCCTAGTGGACTAGTAGTCGTTAGTTTAAGCCATTAGTCGAGTAGTTGCACGTTTATGAAATTAATTGAATTAAATAAATGTATATATTTTGGGGGCATCAGAAAATGGTTTGAGTTCCAGGTGTGAGAATGTTAGCAGTAATATTGTTAACACTGTTCTACATTACAGAAATACAAAACCGTAATAATGAGCCTTTTAAATATAACGTTTACAAGCACACGCATGAAGCGAGTCGCAGCGACACCGGGAAAAGCGGGAATGATCCTGAATAATTTTTCTGTAGACACACACTTGAGGAAACACTTTATTATTTTATTAAGAACAGATTAAAGCGTTTGTGCGCATGCATGTTTGTACAGACGCGTGCGGTCTCATGGAACACACGCATGTAAAAGTTTCTCACTCTTCATTTCTGTCATCTGAATATTTGTTGCAAGAACAGTATCATCTATGAGTGCAGCAAATGACCTCAGACATCTCAGTTCAGAAGGTGCTTTGAGTTCAGTTCACTTTATTTCCACAGAACAGTTTATTGTGAACGCAACTCTGCAGCCTGTATAATAATACAAACTATATAAAATACAAAAACACGTTCACCTCCAACCATGATTTATATTTCAGTGATTATCATCATTATAATCATTGTTTACATTTATAATTTTCTTTGTCATTTTCCGCCTGAATGTTTAGACGGACTCTTGCCTGACAGTAAATGGAAAGGTGGTTACTTATATAAATATCATTTTTTTTAATCAGTTCGTTATTTGAGTTGCTTTTTCGTTTGGAGTGCAATTTGAATTTAGAAATGTATTTCATTTCCGTTTTTCATTTTCTATATATATGTATGTAATTTTCAATGCAAAAATCACTAAATTAAGAATATTCACCGTTTCCTCAGTGCGGGGGTTGGCTATTATATATATATATATATATATATATATATATATATATATATATAGAGAGAGAGAGAGAGTGAAGGAGGGACCAAAATGAATGTATTCACACACATGATGTATTTTCCCGGACAACGAAATCCCCGACCGGTAGAGAATGCACAGATGAAGTAGATGCTTTGCCAGAGAGATGTTCACAATTGTTGTAAAACCATCTTTCAAAATGTTGAACAAAACACATTTTAATTACACTTCTTTTTTTTATTTATTTAATTTGAATTGTTAGTTAAAATAAATAAAAAAAAATCAAAGTGTCTTGCTTTATTGTGTAAGCTTAAACCTGCTTAATGGAAATTACCCCAAAGTACCACCTAGTGTACAACCAGCGGAAATATCGGTGTTCGTCGTTTTGAACTTCACTTCTTGTGGGGGTTTTTTCTGCAACCAACAGACCAATCAAAACTTAGTCAACCCAAACTCTTCTCATCGAATAATATTTGGTTGACTTTTCGGGGGCAGCCCAACAGAGCAGGTCTTACCATTAAAGTAAAACTTCAAGCGGTTTGCATAGACGTTGTGCAGAGGAATGTTGAGCTGCGACGCCACGTGTTCAACAATGCAGCGGAAGCCGCCTGAGATGAGGAAGACCTTCACGTTACGCTGATGAAGCTTCTCAACAAGCTCCCTTGAGGAGAGAACAGATCACAAATGGGAAGAGAAGACTAGCAATGGCAAGCCTTTTTGACATTTAATCATGCACAGGATATGAATTAAGAAATATCTAGAATTCAATTTTCAATAGGTAAAATGCCTATTCTTGATATAAAAAATGGAATATCAAGTAGTAAAAAACATAATTCTGGTTGTCTGTAATTACATTTTTACTAGTAGAATTTCATAATGATGTCATTCACGCCTGTTCAAAATGCAATTACTGAAAATATTGTTTATTGCAACTAGTAAAAATGCTAATATTTCATATCTGTAATTTGTTTTTACTAGTGGCAATGTTAATTTCAGATATCTTAAACGTTATTGTTTTAGTTCAATTTATTGACATATGAAATATTGAATTTAACAAGATATAAAAAAAAAGAATGGCATTTTTGCTAGTTGTAATTCAATTATTGGTATGGGGAATGGGCATTTTTACTAGCAACAATGTAACCGATATCAAAGGTGATATTTTTTAGTGAGAAAAACATTGCTTATGTGTGAAATTGGAATTCCAACTAGTAAGAAATGAATTATAGATATCTGTAATTGCGTTTTGAGTGAATGAGAGATCACTGTGAAATTCTACTAGTGAAAATGCCTCATCGTAATATTTTTTTCTTTTAGCCCTCCATGTTATCTATTATTCTTTCTTTCTTCCCTCCATCTAATTTATTTAAATAAGAGGGAATAATTTAATAATAAATGTATTTATTGTATACACAATTTACAATCATATTTAATCTACGCAATGATGACTAAGACTTTCTAGATATTACAATGTCATTTTCTGTAAAGCTGCTTTGAAACAATGCGTGTTGTTAAAAGTGCAATACAAATAAAAAAATAGGCTACTCCTCTATTATTTCTTTGTTATTCTTTCTACTCTATTTCATCCATCTATTACTCTCTCTTTTTTCCTTTCTTTGTCATTTTCTTTCTTTTCATCTATCCATCTTAAACTTTAAGGCCAGGTTTTGCCAAGTCAACATGAACCTTTGTTTTGACAAACTTGATCTATCTATGTCGTTGTATAATCACTGATGTAATAAATGAGCATTTCACTGGTAGTAATTCCACTGCTGACATGAAAATGTATTTGATTTTTGATACCTATAATTCATATCCGGCATGTGATTAAATCTCAAAAGGGCTTTAAGATAAGACTACAATAGAGTGGACCACTGTACAGTAGACTCCAGTAGTACAAAGCAAACAAAAGAAAACATGTATTCACTTGTAAATAAAGGCAGCCTTTTTATAGCTGTCTTCACATGATTCCCAAAGGCAACTTACTTAATCCCTGGCGTGAGCTGAGGGGGGTGATCAGTTATCAGTTTGTTGACTTGTTCCCTTGAGCACTTTATAGTGGACAGGCGCTCACTCAGAGCTGTTTTAAATGACACAGATCCCCCCATGGCCTTACGGGTCCTGAGGACATCATACAAAACGTTCACTTTTAAAAACAAAACTAAAGCAAGATACATCAGACAGACTTTATGTATTGATTTCGATTGTTACATTTCAGTGACCGCGTCGCCGACGCCGCAGAATTTGGCGAGCTCGTCGATGCCCTCCTCGCGGATCACGGTGCTGTCGACATCGAAACACACCGCCTCCGCGCGGCGGAACAGCTCTTTAGTTTGAGCGACGGTTGCCATGGTGAACACTGAGAGACCGGAAACAGCGCTCGTTAAGTTCCTTCAGAAGAAAATTGAAGTGTCGTGTCGCGTCACGCTCATCAGCACGAGACCTGAACATGTAACACAAAGTCATCAGCGCTCTGACAACACAATATAACCAAAGACGAGAGTGCATGTTTAGCATGAGACCTCCCGACATTTGCACAACACCAGCTAAACTCAGGCAGTGATGCGTCACATGCATGCATTCATTTGACACTGGGTTATTGCATCACCCTCACCAAATGTACCTGACAACATGACAAAAATTAGTTTTTTTTTTAGTTTTTTTTAAGTTTTTTTTTTTTTAATAATCAAAAAAAAAAAAATCAGGATTCTGTTACTACTCGCTTATTTTCAGTAATTAGAATGATACATACATATATAAAATATTCGACAGGTTTTGAATGCTGTGACTTATTTGCCTTTATACGGTTATTAATTCATCTTACCTTAATTCACAGGCGAATAAAATATACTTTTAGATAACGTTGTACGATATCTCTTCTACGACGCGTTGGTATTAATGTCCGATAAGCAAGAACGCCGCAGTTTCACTGGTTTAATCTCTCATCTCGCCATTCACTGCCAGAGCCAATCAAATGACAGTTTCAGACTACTCTGATTGGTCAGTAGTTTCAGAGATAGTTTAGAAGCGACGGACCACTTCTATTGAAATTAATGGGCGAAATTGGATGGCTCTACGGACGTAGAAAGGAAGTCCCGCCTCTCAGGTAAAAGAGCCAATCAACTTTTAGATTCACTTGTCAATCTACTCTGAAACGCGCATGCGCATTAGTTATATTTTTTTTGCGTTATATGAGGTAAAGAAACACGATTTATGATTGCAGTGGTGTCAGATTTAATTGCTGGTTTGAAATATGTTTTTTGATCGTAATCTTGAACAACCGTTTCTGAGATTTTGGTCTTATTTTGGCCAAATATTCATTCATTTTCAGGATTTTAACCCTTTAAATGCCAGTTTGTTTATATAACGCCACAAATTGATTATTTTCTATATACTAAATGCTATGGGGAATTTTTTTTATGTATTTTTTTTATTATTTTATTTTTTATTATTACAGTCTGGGATATATCAATGATTAGTAAAAACATTGATTTTGATGCATTATTATTGTTTGTGCTCTTTCAGATCAAAAAAACATTCTGGACCTGCGTAAAAAAAACTGCCATAAAAATATTATATATTTATTCTATTTTAGTGGACTTTTTTAACCAGTTTGCCAGTTTGATTACACAATGCCACTGTTGTTTTTACATACACACACACACACACACACACACATACACACACACACACACACACACACACATTTATCAATAGAGGCATACACACTCTAATATCCATATCAACACACCACACAATTTTAGCTGCATCATTTATTCAATTGGAATGCAGTGCTCTATAATACAGCAAACAGAAAATAGGGGGGGAAAGCATGTATTTGACCCATAGGATCATGAGAAACATGAGAAAATGGCACCATCTGCTGGAAAATATCAAAAATGTACATTTTGAAGCCAGGGCTCCGGAATGAAAGCATAATATCATAGAATTCAAGTTTTTATGCTTTAATAGCACTGCGTTGAAATATTGAATTTTTAATGGATTTCAATGTGGACATTTTTGTCCTGAAGGTACTAAGTATATTTATTTTGTGTACACAGTGCATTATAGATATATTTTAGGAACTGAGGTTGAAATATCAAAATTCCCCACAAAATGCACACCTTTGGCTAAATTTAAAACCCTAACCCTACCCTTAAACCTAACCCTCACAAAAAACCTTCTGCATTTTTACATTTTCAAAAAAAAAAAAATAGTTTAGTATGTTTTTTTTTTTTTTTAAGCTATTTGAATTATGGGGACACTAGAAATGTCCTCATAAACCACATTTATAGCACAATACCCTTGTAATTACCTTGTAATCTAAAAAAAATCATAAACCACCCAAACAAACACACACACACACACACACACACAGAACTGACAAAACAGATGTTACAAACATAACAAAAAAACTATATCAAAGGAAAAACTGCCTAAAGGGAGAGCAAGAGCACAACTTCAAGCATACATCAAGTCTGAATAAGTGTTGAAGGAAGAAAAGTCCACATTTTCCTCTCTACAGACTGATCAGATAATAATCACACATTAACATTCAAGCAGTTCATGATATAGACCGGCTCTTCCCGAGTCTGCTCGGCATAACAGGCCATAATATGGAAATTGAGCGAGCTCACAGGGTCCCGGCTCAGTGACCCACTGAGGGAGACATGCCTCGATCAATTCTGACCAAACAGAATACATTTTGTTCAAAAACTTATATGGGGGAGTCATGTGATGCCATGTGAGGTTCGGACATGTGAACGGTGAGCTCTGTGCACTTTGCTAGTTTTTTTTTCCCTCCTCTTTTCTCCCTAATTTTGAATGTCCAATTCCCAGTGCGCACTAAGTCCTCATGGTGGCGTAGTGACTTGCCTGAATCCAGGTGGTGGAGGACTAATCTCAGTTGCCTCCGCGTCTGAGACTGTCAATCTGCGCATTTTATCACGTGACTTGTTGAGCACATTACCGTGGAGACATAGCGCATGTGGAGGCCCACGCTATTCGCCACGGCATCCACGCACATCTCACCACATGCCCCACCGAGAGCAAGAACCACACATTATAGGAGTCACCATGAGGAGGTTACCCCATGTGACTCTGGGACAATTTGGTTGCTTAGGTGACCTGGCTGAAGTCACTCAGCACACACTGGATTCTAACTCGCAATCCAAGGAGTGGTAGTTCACTTTGCTAGTTTTAACACTATTAATGTCATAAACTGGTGAGATTTGATACACTCTGATCCATAACTGTTCTAGGAGGACAATATGTCAAAGAATTCAAAATCCTTGGGCTCTGGAGATATTAAAAGACACTTACATGCTCAAGCTGACACCCCCGAGCCAGGGAGCCGATTTGGTCGGAGATGTGGGAAATGAGGCGAGAGATACTGAACATGTCGGCAATGCTGACGAAGGTTGTTGCTGACTTGGAGTATCTTGCTGTGATACGTCGATCAATCCCTGCCATGGAGACAAAGTTCTCAACGGTAGTTACAAGAGAGTGGGGGATGTCAAGAAATGGGTTGATTATTTGGAGTCATCAGAGAGGGAATAATCTGCTTATCCGCTAGCGTCCAAGGTGGATTTGGAGTGTGTCTGGTAGAAGTTGGAGAACATGGAGAACCGTAGCTGGTGGAATAATGTCCGTTTTGTTGCAATTCGTGAGGAAGAAGAGGGTCAGGATATGGTGAAATTCCTGGATGGGCTCCTTCCAAATTTGCTTGACATAACAGGTCATAAGCTGGAAATCGAGCAAGTTCACAGGGTTCCGGCTCAGCGATCTGCTGAGGGAGAATCCTCAATTAAATTCTGGCCAAATTTCTGAGATCATTCAATAAAGATCTTGTGTTATGTGAGGCGAGGAGAAAAGAAAGGCTTTCTTGAAAGAACCACAGCAATTATTGTTCCCAGACTTTGCAAATTCAAGAGAGAAATGTGATCGATTCAAGGAATGCACGAAACCAGATTGAAAATAGATGCTAAGGATGGCCGTGCAACTTTCACATGCCCACAGCAAGTGATGTCCTTCATAAAGTCAATGGAGTGAGTAAGTTATCTTGTGGTACTCACATTGCAGCCGAGTGGATTGGCTCACTGAACATTCACTTGACTCTTTGTTTTTTTTTTTGTTGGTTCCGCCTAGTGGTTGGTGTTTATTTTGTAGAGTAACATACATTCAGAACAGCTTTATGGATGACTCTACATGCTCTTTGTACTTATTCCTCCTATTGGCTGGAGTGTGTTTTGTGGAGTATTTCTTGCAAGACATTGGAGTGATTAAGCCATTTACTGCACTCATATTGCAGCCGAGTAGACTGGCTCATTGAACATCCGCTTGACTGTTTGGGGAATCGGCGCGCTCTTCATGTGCTGGTTCCGCCTAGTGGGTGGAGATTATTTTATAGAGTAACACACCTTCAGGACAGTTTTGTGGATGAATCTACACGCTCTTTGTGTTTATTATTATCTTTTGCCATGTAATTCTGTCTCACAAATTTAGTATAGAAACACCAGACTTGAGTAATCCGATGGCAAAGTTGTCACGGGGACTCTCGTACATGGACTGTTTGAGTTTAGAGGGATGGACGCCGGTTGGTACTGTCGTGTGTGGGTTAATGCACACGTTTTTCTGTTTGTTTGGTTTTGGGGGATGTTCGGGGTTTGATGGATGCACTAATGTTGGAATGTGGTCTTTATAATCATGTTTTTGACACACAATCTATGTTTTCTTATTTGTCAAAATGTCAAATGTTAATATGAGTGGATTGTCTCTCTCCACGTGGAATGTGAATGGGTTGGGGCACCCCATAAAAAGAAGGAAGGTTATATCTCTTCTTAAGTGTAAGAAATATGATATAGTGTTTCTTCAAGAAATGAACGTGTAACATAAAATCAAATTTACAAGTGCTGGCTAATGCTAAACGTAGATTTTCTAAAAATTTCCAAAATAGTTATTCATGTCGGCACTAGCCATGTCGGGCTTCGCCAGATGGAGATCACTAAAGATAATGTTAAAGAGGTGTGCGAATATGCAAAAACGAGGTCAGACACTGTAATATACTCTGGTTCCCTCACTGCTCATTGTGATGACAAGGTTTAGAGTAGATTAGTGTCATTGAACGGCTGGATGTCTGAGTAGTGTCTGTCTCGTCTGAAGGGTCGAGGAGGAGGTGTTGCCACAATTTACAGTGAAGTTTTTGGTATTACTCAAGAGGACAGGATATAAATGTAAGTCTTTTCAACTAATAATGCTTAATGTGACACCGTCAGATATAAATAAAAAATCTCTTTCGTCTTTTGTCCTTGCTACAATTTATAGATCACCCTGGCTTTATTCTGATTTCCTTGGTGAATTTGCTAATTTTACATCAGAACTTGTAGTTACTGTAGATAGAGTGTTAATTGTATGCTGCAATCAGCTAATGTTACTCAATATACACAATGCTATCGCTCAGGTACAACTATTCTTTCGACCACTAAAGATAGCTTCACTAATAATCTTCCAGATCTATCTCATACACTCAATAAACCACAAAGTCCAGAAAAACTTGATGAAAATAACAACAAATATAAATACAGTCTTCTCTAGCACTCCTGATAGTGTCGCCCCATTAAAGAAAATTAAAGAAATAAGCCCTGCACCATGGTACAATGATCACACTAATGTTCTCAAGAGAGCAGCTCGGAAAATGGATCGCAATTGTAAGAATCCAAAATTAGAAGTATTTCATGGTGCATGGAAGGATAGTGTCTGTAGCTACAAACAGGCACTAAAAGCTGCCAGGTCAGAATATTTCAGAAAATTCATAGAAAATAATCACAACAATCTGAGATGTTTATTCAGTATGGAGTTATGCAATCATCTGTCATAGCACCTCAGAAAACGGTATCTCATAATTTTCCTCATGTGCAACTTCAGTCCTTTGCTGTCATAGGTCATGAAGAGATAACAAAACTTATCGAAACATCAAAAGCCACAAAATGTTTGTTAGAACCAATACCAACTAAGCTCTTAAAAGAGGTATCTCCTGTTATTTCAGAAACTCTTCTTAATATTATTAATTCCTCGCTATCTTTAGGACATGTCCCAAGAAACTTTAAAATGGCAGTTATCAATCCGCTTATTAAGAAGCCACAACTTGATCCTGGAGAACTGGCTAATTAGGAAAAATCTGTAAAATATGAATTCACATTTTATGTAAAATTACATTTTTGAATCTCTAAAAGTACTATAAATTGCCAATCAAAATGTCTCAGTTACGTATGTAACCTCCGTTTCCTGATGGAGGGAACGAGACGTTGTGTCGAAGAAGCGACACTAGGGGTCCCTCTTGAGCACCGAATATGCCTCTGGTCTATGAAAAAAGGCCAATGAGAAGTTGGCAGACAGTATTTGCATACCCCGCACCGGACATACGGGTATAAAAGCGGGGAAATACGTCGAATACATTCAGTATTTTTCTGAGGAGCCGGAAATGGTCTGGCCACTGCAATGGCCCGGCTCAGCGACGTGGCCGGGAAGACACGACGTCTCGTTCCCTCCATCAGGGAATGGAGGTTACATACGTAACCGAGACGTTCCCCGTCTGTCGTTCACTTCGACGTCGTGTTGATTGTGGTTTATTGAGTGTATGAGATAGATCAGGAAGATTATTAGTGAAGCTATCTTTAGTGGTCGAAAGAATAATAGCCATGTGCTGAGCCGTGTGTGTACTGCTGACACAGGAGCAGGCAGGTATTTCACATGCACAAGCGACCAACTGTGTCAGACTGCGTGTACCCTTCCCCAATGCCCCAAAGAAGTCGTCAGAATCCTTCTGGTTACCCTAGAGGGGAACAAGCCTGGCTGGGCCTCTTTTCTCTCTATGTTTCTCGGCATAGAGCAAGAACAGCCGGGGCCCTTACACGCATTGAGGGAAAGGGGTCTTACCCAGTTTCCTATTCTGTCAGGGGGAAAAGACCCTGCGGAGGCCACACCTGCCCAAAAGGGGAGGTAAAGGTGGCGAATACATCACATGGGTTTTTTAGGCAACAAGTGGAACGTGGTGCAGTGGTAGATCCCACCTCCAGGAGGGGAGAGTTGCTACAGCATAGCAACCGGAGGAGAGCAAAAACTGCCTATGGGAGACACGGGTCAGCCTGTAAGGTGTCCGTACCGCGGAAATACACACAGGACGAGTCCGCTTAGGAGGCCTGATCTGTGGAGCACTTTTCCCAGTGCAGGGTAGATTTGAGATACCCGCAGTGGATTGGGTCTGTGAATTCCTCCGCTGAATTGTGGACCCACAGGGCTAGGGAGGATCAACCAGGGACCCGGCCAGATCATCAGCGTGTACCAAGATCTACCGGCTTGGACCTGAGAAAACACGGGACAATACTGACTCAACCCTGAGATTGTAAAATCTTGCAAAGGTATTAGGTGTTGCCCAACCCGCTGCTCTACATATGTCTGCTAGGGAGGTGCCTCTGGCCAGTGTCCACAAGGTCGCCATACTCCTTGTTGAGTGCGCTCGGGGGGGGGGGGCACGGCCTGGGTGTGATAGGCCAATGAAATGGCATCCACCACCCAGTGGGAGAGCCTCTGTTTGGAGACAGCTTTCCCTTTCCGCTGTCCCCCAAAGCAGACAAAGAGCTGCTCAGAGCACTTAAAGCTCTGTGTGCGGTCCAAATAGGTACGCAAAGCACATACCGGACACAGCAATGAAGGGGCTGGGTCTGCCTCCTCCCGGGGCAGCGCTTGCAGGTTCACTACCTGGTCTCTAAAGGGCGTGGTAGGAACCTTGGGAACATAGCCCGGTCATGGCCTTAGGATCACATATGTGTCTGCCGGACCGAACTCCAGGCAGGTGTGACAAACAGAGAATGCTTGCAGGTCCCCGACCCTCTTGATGGAAGTGAGCGCGATCAGCAGGGCCATCTTTAGAGAGAGGGCCCTGAGCCAACTGATTCTAGTGGCTCGAAGGGGGGTCTCTGGAGGCCCATGAGGACCTACTGAGAGATCCCAGGAGGGGAACAGGCTTGGCCGTTCAACCTCTGGGCGCCTCTTAGGAACCTGATGATTAGGTCGGCTTACCCAAGGACTTGCCGTCTACTGGGTCGTGGTGAGTTGCGATAGTGGCAACATACACCTTTAAGGTGGAAGGGGACAGCCTCCCTTCCAACTTCTCCTGTAGGTATAAGAGCACTGACCTAACTGCGCATCTCTGTGGGTCTTCAGCAAGGGAAGTATACCAATTCATGAACAAGCGCCATTTCAGGGCATAAAGTTGCCTGGTAGAAGGGGCTCTGGCTTGGTTAATCGTGGCTACGACCGTGGGTGGTAGACCAGCTAGATCTTCCGCATCCCATCCAGGGGCCAGACGTGGAGGTTCCAAAGGTCTGGGTGCAGATGCCAGAGCATGCCCCGCCCCTGAGAAAGAAGGTCTTTCCTCAGGGGAAATCGCAAGGGAGGGGCTGTCGTGAGGAGTACGAGATCCAAGAACCAGGCCCGGGTGGGCCAATAAGGAGCCACAAGGGTGAATTGTTCCTCATCCTCCCTGACCTTGCACAGCACCTGTGCAAGAAGGCTCACTGGGGGAAATGCGTACTTGCGCAGCCCCGCAGGCCAGCTGTGTGCCAGTGCGTCTGCCCCTAGGGGAGCTTCTGAATGGGCATACCAGAGCGGGCAGTGGGAGGTCTCTTGGGAGGCAAACAGGTCTACATGGGCCTTGCCGAACCGTTCCCAAATAAGCTGGACCGACTTGGGGTGAAGCCTCCACTCTCCGCCGTGCAAGCGTTGTCGTGACAGCACGTCTGCTATCGCATTGAGGTCGCCGGGGATGTGAGTGGTGATCCAAAGGAGGAGACGACAGGCGAGTCGTGACATGTGGCGGGAGCATACGCCGCCTTGTTGATTTATGTACGCTACCACAGTGGTGCTATCTGCCCTGATCAGGATATGCTTGTTTCGAACTAACAGGAGAAACTTCCGCAGGGCAAAGAAAACAGTCAACAACTCCAGGCAGTTGATGTGCCAGCACAGCGGGGCCCCTTTCCAACAGCCTGCTACTGCGTGCCGGTTGCACACAGCACCCCAACCCAATCTGGTGGCGTTGGTCGTGACCAAGACGCGTCAAGGGTACTCCTGCCCGTAAAAAACAGAGGTCTGTCCAAGGTTTGAGTGTTAGTCGGCAGGCGGGGGTGATCGTCACACAGTGCGTGCCGCGGCGCCATGCTCGTCTCGGGACTTGGCATGTTCACCGTGTACTGCTGAGAAGTGAATGCCCGTGAAGGGGGCGGAATCCTGGTAAACTGAATTGCGTAACCGAGACGGATGGTCCGGGCCAGCCAGCGAGACGGGTTGGGAAGTGAGAGCCACGCGTCCAAACTCCGTGCTAGAGGCACTAAGGGGACGATTATTTTTGACATACCCGGTGGGGTTTCGCAGCGGGGCGGAGCAGGTAAAGCGGGCTTTTCTCAGGCTCTGGTGCTGAGAAAAGACTCAAAGCACTTACCTTACTTACCTCAGCAGGGGGTGGGTTAGTGACTGAGGAGGAGGTCCAACGTAGGCGTCCTCTAGACTCGTCGGAACCAGCCGGCCGGGGAACAGTTGTGGGGCTGAAGGCGGGTGGTCCGCGTCCAGCATGCTGGGACTGTTGAGATCTGGTGGCAGAGTGCCATGAGAATGGCATTTGCAGGCCAGGTGACCCAGAGACAAAGGAAAAAACACTGTTACTGAGAATGTGAAAATAAATTCAACAAATGGCCTCCGTCTGCTAAACCGCTGAGGACTGCTAGACGGAGTCGTCAACGGTGCCACCGAATGGACGGAGCTGGGAGACGGGGGCATTTGAGAAGGTGTGCCTTGTCTACTTCCCGCATTTCGACCAGGTCCGGTCCATAGATTGCGTTTCTGGACCACAATGGTGGCCATCGCCCGTTCGAGTGCCGGCGCTTCTGACCTTCGTGGCCCGGGAGGCGCGGTTGCTCATCAAGTGCAGTTCCTGCAGCACATCAAGAACAGGACTACCAAAGTGCAAGTTTTGAAGCGCCTTGGCCTGGCGTTGGTTGCAGGAAGGGCCGTGGCGTGCAGGGCGGAAGCAGTCTGGGACTGCTCCACCGTGAGGGTAGTGAGAGCGGAGGAGCGAGGAAGCTGCGGCTTACTCAACTCGTCATGCATGCGCGGCTAGATCCAACAGCAGAGAGCGTCAGAGGAACAGGAACGGGTGTGTGACTCGCAGCTCGCTGCAGTACAACCATCGGCTCCGAAGAAAATTTTTAATGGACTCGACGTATTTTCCCGCATTTATACCCATATGTCTGGGGCGGGGTATGCAACTACTGTCTGCCAACTTCTCATTGGCCTTTTTTCATAGATCAGAGGCATATTCGGCGCTCAAGAGAGACCCCTAGTGTCGCTTCTTTGACACAATGTCGAAGTGAGCGACAGATGGGGAACATAATATTGATGTAATCTCAAATTATGGTTAATTACCTGTGATTTTTAAAGGTAAATCTTTAAATTACAGCAAAAATCTGTAAACAACATTTCATTGTTTTATGGAAAAAAGGGAAAATCTGTATAAAATTATTATTATTATTATTTAGTTTACAGGAAATGTTCTGTATTTTTAGTTTTTTACAGTGTGTTAATTTTTTGAGAGCATTTTCTATAATTTGGAGAAATGTATAAAACAATTTGAGAAGTGGATATTCATCCTGTTTTTTGATATGGTGCTTCATTCATGTGCCATCTTCAGCCGGAAATCATTTACACTTGTGCCAAAAGACAGATATATCAGCATTCTTTTGTCTATTTTCTGAGCATTGAGAATCTGGCATACCTTCATTTTTGCAGTAGTATTTGTCGTAAAATACAATAACAGAAAAACTACTGTCTCCATGTCTAATATTCAGGTTCATCTGTCAGGCTTTATGTCCTGGTTTACAGTATATAATTGTACTGCTGTTATATCTACAGTACAAAGGACATCATTCAGATCAAAGTTGGCCATAAAACTATATTGTTGAGAAACAGCCTTGGCACAGTCTGCCTGTTATTGACTATTTCTGCTATAACATGTGAATTATTCATAGAAGATAATGGCAAGAAAGAATCAGATCAATGACATTCCGACACATAGATCCATATATATAGCAGTATACAGGGACTCTGATGCTATTCAGATAAAGCATTTACGATGAAGGCAATGCTAGTTGTTTTTGTGCTTCTGTCCAGAAGCCCGATATTTGCTCAAGATACCAGAGGTTTGAACTTCAACATAACAGGACCGGTTGTTTCTGATTCTAGTAAAACAGACACCTCTCTTCAGAATGAGGTCAAAGGACTGACTTGTCCCTTGAACCTGTGTGCTGCACTGCTGAAGGAACAGGGGGCAACTGAGGAAAAATTGAAGGCCACAGAGACACGACTGGTGGCACTTGAAACCAGTCTACAAGAGCTGATGACCAGACTTGCGATTAGTGAAGGACAGATTGAGCAACTCAAAAGGGTAAACAGAGGTGAGACTGATGGTTTAGAAGACCCCTATTCATAAATACAATATAGGAGAAGTGGTGTTAATGAAGCACATTTCTATTTTGCCCTTCAGACAAACCAAAGGTTGCATTTTCAGCTGCAGTAGGAGGACATGGCTACACTGGACCATTTGACATAAATACAACATTGGTTTACAAGAATGTCTTCATTAATATTGGTGGTGCCTACAACCATGCTACAGGTATTGTTAATCCTCACTCCTCACATGACTGAAAATAACATCAACTCACCTTTAGATTTGTTAACTGGAGAGCTATCTTACTCTTTAACAGGTATTTTCACAGCACCGGTAAAAGGAGTGTACTATTTCAGTATCTTCTATCATTCTGGAGTTCAGCATGCCACAACATTATCTATGTATAGAAATGGACAGCTAGCAGCAACAACACATCATGATAAGGGAGAAGGTGTTCAAGAGAACGGAGGCGTCGGACTCACACTTCTGTTAGAGCGAGGGGAGCATGTCTATATTGTGCTCGGGGCAAAAACTCGGATCTGGGATGGAGTAAATATCAACACTGTATTCACTGGCTTTCTTGTAAATGAATTGTAAATATTTGGACATTGTTAGATTTGTTGTTTCCTGGAGTTATAAAAGATCATCAGTTATGATAGCATGATCGAAAGTAGCTACAAAACATTTTATCATGAGAAATAATAGTATATCACATGAACGCGTGTCAATATAGGATTGGGTGTACGGTACTATGTGTTCTCATGTGAAAATATTGCTGAATTCAAAACTCCTGGGGTCTGGACTTGTGCCAGCTGTAATGGTATCTGTATGTTCTGGGGCAAGCGTAACATTACTGTGCTCACTGATGAACTTGAAAGTTGTCCTAAACATTTGATTCTTTTAAAATGCCCTTACACAATACAATGTAATGATATCAGCTAAGTTTACATTAATGGCAAAGTTGAAAAAATATCTAGAATAAACTTCAAGAACCAAAACATAAAAATGATTAAATATTATAAAACAAATCTAATTATAAAATAAAGCTCAAGCACCAATAATTCTGAAATCTAATAATTTCTGAAAAATTATTGCATACACTACAATTCAAAGGTTTAGGGTCACTTACTCATTCTTTATTATAATAAAAAAAAAATCACATTTAAGAATAATTGTAAAGTCATCAAAACTATGGAATAACATAAATGGAAATATGGGAATTATGTTGTGTAAAAACAACATGTGTTGTGTGTTATATTTCAGCATCTTCACAGTAGTCACACTTTGTCACATTTTCTCCAGCAACTTCTTGAGGAATCACCCTGAGATGATTTTTAAACATAGTTCCCATCTATGTTGGGCAATTATTGGCTGCTTTTCTTTATTATTCGGTCCAAGTCAAAAACATAATTTTTTTGTTTTATAATGAAATAAATGAATATGGTGGCACAATTATATTTTTGTCTACAAAACTAGCTTCAAACATTTAATCACACACCTTCAGATTAAAAATGTTTTAACTCTTTTTTTCACATTTCCCAGCTAAACTGGGATCAGAGTGCAGGGTCAGCCATGATACGGCACCCCTGGTGCCGGTAGGGTTAAGGGCTTTGCTCAAGGGCCCAACAGTGGTATCTTGGCGGTGCTTGCGCTTGAACCCTCAACCTTCTGGTCAGTAACCCAGAGCCTTAACCGCTGAGCCACCACTTATATGTGGAAACTTGTGACTCAATGAATTAAAAACCAAAATGATTTTACTTTTGAAATTGAATTACTGTGTAGTATCGAACATCCTTTAATACAAATAATATACCACACAGAATAACAGACTTGAGAAGCCCGACTTCCAGAAAAGCAGATACTACTTCTCCAAACAGGAGTAGGAAAACAAGGGTGTGTGGCATATAACAAAAATACTTGTATTTGTGAAATTTAATTTAAACATGCAATCAGTCTTTTGTGTATAATACAGCATGTGGGCATATTTTGTGTTTTCTGACACTCCTGTCACTCCAAATCTCAGGTCATCATACCTTTCCCAGACATGGAGACCTCCTGCAGTAGGCCACATAATGTCCAAGAGCATCTTGGGTTACGCCTCTTTTGAAAGCAATGATTGTCCTTAAATCAAATATCTCTCCTTGGAGCATCAGATTGGAGGTTGAATGTCACAAAGGAAATTCTGTGGAGTTGCTTCCCAGGTCAGTGTCAATCCGCAGAAGTTATCCCAGACTGTAACTGAGCACTTTTCCTGAGGTATCTGTCTTGAATGCAGAGGGACACTGTGACAGACTTTGTATTGGCCTGAGGCAGGGGGACTCCAGAAGGGTAAGACCTTCTTCCACTGCAGCCTGAAGATGAGCCATGCCAGAAGTCTGCAGTACAGCAACAGAAGTACAAACAAATGGAACCTCCCGGGTGACTTGTGTGCTGAGACCACAATACTGTGATGTGAAGGAAACACATGCATGTTTTTCAACAGGTCCACTTTCAGTCTTTTCCCCCTCACAGATGGATCTGCTTGGAGCCATTCAGGACAAGGAGACAGGTATGAATTCCTCTTCTTCTTATGGGTGGAACCGCTAGGCCTCTCCAGTTTTCATATGTTGGATGGACGTTTGTGACATTGTCAGATTTCCCAGAACAGGAAGCATCCATTTCTGGTTTTACACTGTAAGTTGTGGTGGGTAGTGGATTGGCTCCTGTGATGATCACTGTTGCAACAGCTGCATCGTCTTCATCTTTTTACTCACCTTTTTGTTTTGCAGAACATATTTGCATGTTGCAATGAATCCATCCACCAGAATAGGCAAGTTTTCATGCTTGGAAAAGGCCACATTTTATGTTTTTGAACTCTGCTTCAACATAGGCTGAACTTGCGGTGATGTTGATGCTTCGAAAGTGAGGGATCATTACCCCTGTCCAGAGTGGTATGCAACTTGCAAGCCAGATTATATTGGAAATAATCTCAGGGAGGAAGTGCATATTATCATGATCCCCATTACCTACAGCAAGTGACCTGCATATGCCTGTTACCCACTGTTCTAGGTCTGTCTGTGTTAGGTCACATGGATCCACTTCCAGGTCCTCATCCTCTACATCTGGAATGATGACACACTCTTCTGCAATTCTGGCTTTCAGGTATTTCTTGCACCTTTCTGATATGAGGGGGGCTCCAGAACTGTCATTGCCCTCTGCTTCGCTGAGAGCCACAACAGTAATATTGCGTAGTAGCTCTTTTGCATCACCATGGAATGTGACATGAGAAGCTGTGCCATTGACCTCACACAGAAATCTTTAATGCAATTGTGTTTTTTTCTTCAAGCAGTCCCACTGGCAGATCAACCAAGGTGGCACTTTTGCTGACTGTTTACTGAGTAAGACACCACAACACTCATTGATGTAGGTATTTAGATCAGGATGAGGAGTAAAAGCCTTGACCAGAGCTCTGAGCAAAGCCACGTATCCGTCATTCTATCTATTCCGTCAGCCAATGTGTTATTGCATTAACATTGTGTCTTTCTGACAGCATTTGCACCTCTGGGACACTTGAGCACTCATCCCCTGCCAGAACGCACTGATATAAAAATATATGGCCAGACTTGCCATTTGGTCTCTGTAGTTTCCTCACTACTGAGCCAGTTGCATCAAAACTCACAGTGGGGTTAGTAGATTGCCTCTGATGCCCTCCATACATGGGGTTCCATTCTACCCTCACACAGTTCTTTGGCTATCTGCACACGCAAGTTACCAGACATTGCACGCTTGGAACAGCCAGTGTGCTTGGAACACTTCTAACACACTTGAGCCCTGTTGGGCTGTTCATTTCAGGTGCTGTCACATTTTCTGCGAATGTGACCACGACACTCCTTACAGTTGCCTCTGATTTCTATGTATTTCTCTGTTGCTGATGGATAGACCTTGGCTCTTTTAAAGGCAAATGTGCAGGGGCATTTCACTTCTTGCAATATCTGATTATTTATCACGTGTCCAGATGCCAGGCTTCAAAATTGTGCATTCCCTTTTTGATGTTTCAGAGAACTTGCTGTATGTACAGTAATCAATTTTAGAGGATAGAAGGACTTACTACTTAATCACTAAAATTAAAAAAAAAAAAAAAAATGATAAAATGATAAAATATAATTTTGGTGAATTTTAGTGATTTTGTTCTATAAAATAATTGATTACTGTAATTATATAATTGATGATACTGTAATAATCTATCCTGTAATAAGTCTGTCTGTCCTCTGGGAAGTTATTACAACCGTTAGAATGAGAAAATATAATTCTGGTGAATTTTAGTGATTTGTTTCTAAAATAATTGATTACTGTACTTATATAATTGATCATACTGTAATAATCTCACCTGTATTATGTCTTTCCATCCTCTGGGAAGTTATAAGAACATTCTGAATGTGAAAATGTATTTAATATATTTTTTTTCATGTATAACTTGCAGGTGAATTGAATGAATGGACATCTAGTTTTTAGGGTAGTGAGGGGAGTTTTCAGACGGTCCCTTACATCAGCGAAACAGAATGTCCGCGCCTGAAGTTTGGGAACAGGAACATGAACTTTTTAATGATCATGTTAAGATTTAAAATTAATTTTCAATATGATAAAACTGCATACTTTCTTGTTCTCTCGTTTAATATTTCTCCTTGTTCTGTCTGTAATGTGTACAGTGGTTTTGCCTCGAAGCCACGTCTATCTACAATTATACTTCATTACCTGGGGCATGTGCAAATGACACATGATTGACAAGACAAGATTATTGACACATTTGTATAAACACATTAAATATATACTCTATATTGACAGCATTACTTCATAAATTAAGATATATATTTTTTGTTTTGTTTTGTTTAAATAAAAATGATATCCTTTATCTGAGTGGTACAAGGCTTGGTGACTTTTCTTCCACTAGTCATCCAATCACACAAAACAAATCTGGACTTGATTCGACAAGTCTAATGGGTTGTATAAAAAAAAAAGCAACACTTACAGGCCATAGGAAGTGAATGAATGGGAAATACTAAAATAGTAATAAATCAGACACAGTGCAGAATACAACAACACATAAGTGAAGCGATGAGACTATAAAACAGGGTTCCTCAATTAGTTTTCTCCAAGGGCCAAATTCTGCCAACAATACAAAGGCAAGGGCCACCGGCCACGATGTTTTGACCACAATGTTTGCACTGATATTATTATTATTATTATTATTATTATTCATCATCGTTTTTTAAAAGTGTAACAATATACATATTCTGATTGTTTTTTTTTAATTCTCAGTAGTCTTTTATTCAACCAGTTATGAAAATGTTTGAATTCAGATACAGAAAACTCCAGAACTTTGTCTGTTGAATATTAAAAACAAACAATCTTGATCTCCATGTCTGCCATGTGAGGTATCTGCTCCTGCTCATCTCCAGACTGGATCTCTTCTCTTTCCCTAATTGAAGATTAAATTATTAGACCTATCAGCAATATTTCTATTGTTCTTACTTAGATTTTATGGGGATCAAACAATAAACTGACATGTACTCCCCATTCAATGCGAGAAGTGACAGCGACAGGCTGAAGCAGTACCTCTGATGTTGGGCTATATTCTGTTGTAGCAATCCTGAGACTGATCATGATGCACACTGGACAGTCTGTTTCTATCCTGGTTCTTGATGTTCATTATAGAAAACGATGACTCACAGATGTAAGTGGAGGGGAACATTTAAAGTAAGAAAATTGCAATGATTCTGCTGTTCTTGAACTTCGCTTGAGAAACCACTTTTGTCCAAAAGTCGCTCACACTAGCCTTGTGTTGCTCTCAGAGAAAATCAGACTTTGACATCTCCAAAATCTCCAGCTGCAAAGATGCTTCATCTAAGGATGAAACCAGGCGTTTGGCCTCAGCAGTCCATTGCCCATCTGCTGGGACTGGATGTCTTAGGAAGAGAAGTATTTCACTTGACAGGTTAAAGCTCTCAAATCGCTCCTTGAAATGATCTGCCAGTCTCGTCACGAAGTCACGCATTAGCGGGTCCTCTCGCGTCTGGTGTTTCTCGCAATGCTGTTGCAAATGTGGAAAGTGTAGCTTTCTCCCATGAAGATCCCGTTCAGTTCTAGTTCATACACTATTAGCTCTACAATACAATCTGACACAGACACAATTCATGAAAATAAAACTTTACTTAAAATAATACACAAGAATACAAAGTGCTTGACAATGTCAAATTAAATTTGATTCTAAAAACAGTTTAAAAACGTTTGTGAAAGAACATCATCTTTTTTGCTTGGCCCTCAGTTTTTCCAGTGTTTTCTGTGAAAAAAAGAAAAGATGTCCATCACAAATCTTATATTGACTTAACTATTTTTCCATTATTATAAAGCCAAAGTAGTAATTCACATGACAGAATAAACACAAGACAACAGTGGAAATACTTCAGTGAACAAAAAAGCTGATAACATTGGAGATATAAAAGATGAGGTCATATCCATGCGGGGTGAATTTCACAAGTGTCCCGTTTCACCACAAAATAAATTATATTTTGCACACAAATTCTCATTACTGTAATGATTTTCATTACTATGAGCATGCACATCAGCACAAATTTAATTCAGTACAACAAATTCTACCACGTGACAGAAATACTGTACGTGTAAATACTGTAAAGTGCTTAACTGTCATGACACTGTCACATTGCAAACAAATCTTAATGGATCTAAAAAAAAAAAATTAAAAAAAAATAAAAAATAATTGTATATAAAATATTTTTTACATTTTGCGGGGAAACGGATGTAAGCCAGTATGATCACTGCATTATCGACAGTGTGAGAAACAGGAAATGCTCCATGTTCCTCATTCATCTCACCCTCTGGAAGGCTTTGGCTTTCTCTCGATTTTTTGCATAGGCCTCCTGACGACTGTGAAACTGCTTCCGCTGTTTGACTTCCTCTAACTGATTGTACAACCTGCAAATAAGACAGGACATTTCAATATTTTTCAGCCTTTTGATGATATTCAATATACACAGATGAGCCAAAACATTACGACTACCTGCAAGCTTCACCTGTGAGTGGTCATAATGTTTTGGCTCATTGCTGTTGGTCCACCAAGGCATGGACTCTACAAGACCCCTGAAGGCATCTTGTGGTATCTGGCGCCAAGACATTAGCAGCAGATCCTTCAACTGCAAGTTGAAGCCACCATGGATTGGACTTGTTGGTCCAGCACATCCCACAGATGATCAGTCAGATTGAGATATAGGGAATTTGGAGGCCATGGCAACATCTTGAACTCTTCATTGTGTTCCTCAAACCATTCTCGAACAATGTGTGCAGTGTGGCAGGGCGAATTGTCCTGCTGAAAGAGGCCACTGTGAGAACCATTGCCATGAAGGGGTGTACCTGGTCTGCAATAATGTTTAGGTAGATGGCATGTGTCTAAATGACATCCACATGAATGGCCTGACCCAGGTTTTCCAGCAGAACATTGCCCAGAACATCACACTCCCTCCACTGGCTTGTCATCTTCCCACAGTGAATCCTGGTACCATCACACCTCCAGGGAAACAGCGCAAACGTGATGTAAAAGAAAAATGGGACTCATTGGACCAGGCGACCTTCTTCCACTGCTCCAAGGTCCAGTTCTGACACTTGACACATTGTTGGCACTTTTGATGGTCATCATGGGCACTCTGACCGGTCTGTGGCTACACAGCCCCATACACAGCAGGGTGCGATGCACTGTGTGTGGTGACACATTCCTCAAATAACCATCATTAAAATTTTCTCTGACTTGTACCACATTAGACCTTCTGTCAGTTCGGATCAGAAGGGATAACCCTTGTTGCCTTCACATTGATGAACCTTGGGCGCCCAACACCTTGTCGGCAGTTTGTGGTTTGTCCCTCTTCAGATCACTGTCAGTAGGTACTCACCACTGCTGACCGGGAGCACCCCACAAACCTTGCCATTTCAGAGATGCTCTGACCCAGTCATCTGGCCATAACAATTTGGCCCTTATCAAAGTCGCTCAGGTCTTCTCCTGCCCATTTCTTCTGCATTCAACACGTTGACTACAAGAACTGATTGTTCGCTTACTATCTAATCTACCCAGACGTTGACATGTGGCCTTGTTAGGGGATGATCAATGTTATTCGCTTCACCTGTGTCATAATGTTTTGGCTCATTGGTATACATCTCAATATGTATTTGCAATTGGGTGATTTATTTTTCCCAAAGGAACCATAATTTCAACCAACCAGCCATTGCTGCCTAGTAGTTTTAAAATGTACTGTAAAGTAAAATACAGTAAAACCCAAGTTGATAAGAACATTGAGTGAGGATGCAATGAAATTAAATCAGAATCATGAATTCACTGAATCAGTTGAACAGATTCACAGAAATGATCTGAATTGATCCATTTTAACACCATTTCTGCTACTGAAATTTAAATCTAGGTGCTTTAAAAAAAAAAAAAATAGGTCTGAAACACACTCATACTTGTGAGACAAGGATTGAAATCACCATCTTTAAATGTGAAATATAACAGCTATATAAAATGCACAACGTTGCTTAATTTTAACATTGGCAGCACATCCACCACTAATATAAAGTATTTGATGCATCACCGAGCCCTACTTGTATTATATTATATTTGTACCAGTAATTTTTTTAAAAAAGCTTTACCTCTCTGTGCGCTGGTACATCGCTGTCTCATCCGATCGTCTCTGCTCAGGTGTGCAAATCTTGACCTCAACAACACTCTTCAATCTACAAACTGGCAGTGAAAAAGGATTGCATGATTTATACATTCATTTCCAATCAGCCTAATCATGGGGAGCTTTTCCTTCACTATAAATGCTCTAAGCTGCAGACTCTTATGTATGCGTTTACCCGTTTCTGATTTCTGGCCTGCACATCCAGTCAAAGTGGTTTTGGACACATTCTGCCCGACCCTTGTGATTTTTCCAGACTCTGCTCTTTTAGCTTTGACCTCTGCAGCCCTACGCGCTGATCTCTGAGCAAGCTGTTGTCGTCGTACTAATGCCTCCTGCAGTTGAGCGGTTGGAGACTCCAGCAGCATCACTACAACACAAACAAACCGTGACATTACACAAGACATACACATTACAGAAACAGATCTCCCCTCTCAGCTGCATTGATTAAGGGCTCTCTTAACCAAGCATCTCATGCACGATCATTGGTTGCTCTGGTTACTATGGAGATCATTACAAAACACAGTACTAAAAACTTCTTTAATGATCTTTTGTAAATTACTGTTCACTAAAAGTGTCAATAATAGCATGTGTGCTGGGGGTTTAAGCCTATGATTTTGTAACGAGCACTACTTTAAAAGACTGTTTCTAACCTGCATGAGGAAATGCCAGTTCTGGGTCCTTTGACTGATTGTTGCCCTCCACTGTACCGGGTGACACTTTGTCCTAAAACACGTGTGAATGAGACGTGATTAATGTATGAATACAAAACTAATGACACTTTATAACATATATTTTGAGTCACGAATATTAAGTTCTCAGAGTCAAACCAAATGACCTATAAATGTAAAGAAAAAAAATGATTATATATATATATATATAAAAAACAACTTCAGTCATGAGGGTCTAAAGGGGTCATTTTTTTTTTTGTACTTTTTTACAACAAAAGTTGTCAAATCATATTTTACTAAAAAAGTTTAATTGCTTATAATAAGTTTATTCTGCACCAATCATGCAAAAAAAATTTTACTTTTGAAATATTTATGTAAAAAAATGTCCATGTTTGTCGTCAACAGCAATCAGTTTCCACGCAAACGCAACACAAGTGATAAGTTATCTTTCCATGTTAATCAGAGTTTTTGTCCTAACCAACTGTGACACGATGAGCGACAGGGTTTTCTATTTTTTAATTTAAAAATTTGGTTTCCATTTCTGCAACGTTGTGCCAGGTAGCACAGTCAACAAATGGGTCTAAAATTATTCTTACTGCAGTATATTAAAGCTGATTAATTTTTGATCCAAGATGGCAGCGCGGTAGAACGCAGCAGCCGCTCCGGATCCAAAATGGTGCTTTTTTGTTTAAAAAAAAAAAAAAGACTTTTGCTGCACATGGACATCGGAGCAACCGGTGTTCGTGTCTACCATTGCCAGACACTGCTCAAATATAGGACTCATGCAACAACCAAGCTGCATGATGACCTGCAGGAGGTGCTACGCAAACTCCACTTGCTGGGGAGACCAGGCCTCCAGTCCTCGGCGTCGCCTGATGCCGGTGGCGAGGACAGCGTAAGCGGTATGCAAGGAAGCGGAAGCATGGCAAGAGGGCGGGGGTCCATGCTAGGATAAAAACAAACCCTAGCCGGCCAAGCTCTCCCGTCTATCCTGCTCTCAAATGTTTGCGCCCTGGACAATAAACTGGACTACATCTGACTCCAGCAGACTACACAGCGTGAGTTTAGAGACTGCTGCGTCTTTATTTTCATGGAGACGTGGCTCAGCGGCAGAGTTCTGGACACCGCCATTCAGCTAGATGGGCTCGCCTCGTTCCGTGCCGACAGAAATGCAGCTCTGTGCGGTAAGACTCGCGGTGTTGGCTTGTGTGTTTACATCAACATGGAAAGGTGCAAGAACTCTATGCTAGTCTCTAGCTACTACCCATTGCTGGTGGAGCTTGTGACTGTTAGATGCAGACCTTTACCACGGGAATTCACCACTGTTATTATAACCAGAGTTTACATTCCCCCCAGCGCTAACGCTAAGGAAGCGCTCTGTGAACTGTATGGGGCTATGAGTGAACTGCATAACGCTCACCCTGACGGACTGTTTATCGTCAACGAGAGGGGCGAACGCGCTTGATCTTGTTTACACGAACATCCCAGGCGTGTACCGGGCGGAGCGCTGCACCCACATCAGCTACTCAGACAACATCTCGGTTATGCTAATTCCAGCATAGACCGCTTGTCAGACGCACCAAACTGCTTCAGAAGCAGGTGAAAACCTGGCCAGCAGGAGCCATCTCTGCTCTTCAGGACTGTTGTGAGTGTACTGACTGGCACATGTTCATGACTCTACCAACTTGGAGGAATACACATCAGTGACCAGCTACATCAGCAAGTGCATTATTGATGTCACTTTCTCCAAGACCATCACCACACGCTCCAACCAGAAGCCGTGGATGATTGCGGAGGTGCGTGCGCTGCCGAGGACCCGAGACGCCGCCTTCAGAGCAGGCGACAAGGCAGCCCTAAGAATAGCGAGGGCCAAACTGTCCCGTGCCATCAGAGGCGCAAAGCACGCACACGCCCATAGAGTCCACAGTCACTTCCAGGACAACGGTGACACGCGGCGCATGTGGCAGGGCATCCAGGCCATCACCAACTACAGGACAACATCAGTTGCCTGTGACAAAGATGCCTTCCTTCCAGACGCGCTGAACCACCCCTCCTCGCAACGATCAGGTGCCCCGTCTTACCACAGCTGATGTGAGGAAAACTCTACGTAGAGTCAACCCACGGAAAGCTGCTGGACCAGACAACACGCCTGGCATAGTGCTCAGAGGATGTGCAGACCAGCTTGCAGATGTTCTTACCGACATCTTCAACATCTCTCTGAGCAGCGCCGGCGTTCCAACGTGCTTCAAGTCCACCACCATCGTCCCCATGCCAAAGTCATCTTCAGTGTCCTGCCTCAATGACTACAGTCCCATCGCACTCACACCCATAATCATGAAGTACTTCGAGAGGCTTGTCATGAGGCACATTAAGACCCAGCTGCCCCCCTCACTAGACCCACTGCAGTTTGCGTGTCGTCCAAACCGTTCAATAGACAATGCCATTGCCACCACCCTCCATCTGGCCCTCACCCACCTAGATAAAAAGGACTCATTCGTTCGAATGCTGTTCAAAGACTTCAGCTCAGCATTGAACACAATCATTCCCCAGCACCTGATTGGAATGCTGAACCTGCTGGGCCTGGACACCTCCCTCTCAACTGAATCCTGGACTTCCTGACTGCGATACCTCAGTCAGTCCGGATCGGGAACAGCATCTCCACCACCACCACCACCACACTGAGCACTGGGGCCCCCCAGGGTTGTGTGCTCAGTCAACTGCTGTTCACTCTGCTGACTCACGACTGTGCAGCAATGCACAGCGAATCACAGCAAGTTCGCCGATGACACGACCGTGGTGGGTCTCATCAGCAAGAACGGTGAGTCAGCATACAGAGAGGAGGTGCAGCGGCTAATGGACTGGAGTAGAGCCAACAACCTGTCTCTGAATGTCGACAAAACAAAAGAGATGGTTGTTGACTTTGAGAGCACAAGGTGTACGCTCTCCGCTGATCATCGACGGCTCGTCGAGACAGATCGTCAAGAGCACCAAATTCCTTGGTGTTCACCTGGCGGAGAACCTCACCTGGCCCCTCAACACCAGCTCTATTACCAAGAAAGCCCAGCAGCATCTCTACTTTCTTCGAAGGCTGAGGAAAGCACATCTCCCACCCCCCCCATCCTCACTACATTCTATAGAGGGACTATTGAGAACATCCTGAGCAGCTGCATCACTGCCTGGTTTGGGACTTGCACCGTTTCTGACCGCAAAGCCCTGCAGAGGATAGTGAGGACCAGCTGAGAAGATCAGGGGTCCCTCTTCCCTCCATCAAAGACATTTACACTAAACGCTGCATCCGCAAAGCAACCAGGATTGTGGACGACCCCACACACAAACTCTTTACCCTCCTGACGTCTGGCAAGAGGAACCGAAGCATTTGGGCCCTCACGGCCAGACTGTGTAACCGCTTCTTCCCCCAAGCCATCAGACTGGTTTGAGACACACACACACACACTCTCTGAGTTGCACTTGAATTATTGTCACTTTATAACTGTCTGCTACCTCAATAACTGCTATGTCCATTGAACACTCTCATAGTATGTGTACATTTGGCATTTAGGAACCGTCATCTTTTTGCACTAATGTGTACTGGTCGGCGCTGCACTGTCTCTCACTGTGTCTATTGTCCTGTTAATTGTTAGTAATTTATTGTACTGTTCCATCATTTTTGCACACGTTTGCATGTGCAATAATAGGTATTTTATTTAGTCTGTGTAGTCACATGTGGTTCTGTGTTTGTCCTATGTTGTTTTAAGTAGCACCATGGTCCTGGAGGAACGTTGTCTCGTTTTGCTGTGTACTGTACTAACTCCATATGGTTGAAAATGACAAAAAAAAACAAAAAAAAAACAAACACTTGACTTCTCACTAGCTGGTGTACAACAACTTGATTTTGGCTGAGGGCATCACACACCTACAGAATGTTGTGCTTGAAGTTTCGTTCTCTTCAGCACGAGCCCTGTCAGTCACACACGCATGCATGCAGAGGGGAGACATACCGGCTCATTCTGACATTCCACTTACCGGTCACGTGGAGATCGGCGAAATAAACAATTGTACAGACTGAATAAAGATGCGATTCATAACGTAACTTTGCCATGTGTATTTGTGTGATTGTGTATTTATCTATGGCTTGCCATAGAAAGCGTTACGGAGTTGATAAGAGAAAATTTGTGTTCAATGAACACACCGTTTTGTCTAACTGTGCTTTTATCTATAATTTATTGTTAATTATTCTTATTTTAGTGGTTTAATATTGTGGTGTTGCGTCTGGTGAGGACAGACAGCTTGCTTGTCGCTGGAATCTTTTAGTAATGCGTCTGGTTAGGACAACGTGTAAGAGACTCACCGCACTGTAATCAGATTTTCCTTCCAGTTCTTTTGGTGGCGTATTTTCTTCAGTTTGTCTGTCTGCACACTCCTCTGTGATGGTGATGTCAGGATCTTGTAGTGTTGACTCCGGTAAACTGATAAATGAGATTGTTGACTCCTCTAGAATGCCCTTTACATCAACATCCTGCTGATGAGAACAACTAAAAATAAGACAACTTTACAAACTACCGTACAGGGAAAATGAGGAAAAGCTTGTTAGAGCTGAAATTAAACTCAAATGTCATGTGTTTTTTCACTTTTCCATAAACTTGTACATTGTGATCAACCTTTTCTTTTTTTTAATTGCTCACCACTAATAATCAGAACTGTACCTGCACTCTTTCCCAAAGCCTGGCCAGTGTGTTTTCTTCAACAGCTGAATGGCGCACTGGTGTCTCAATGCTGACTGGTTCAGAGAGCACTTCCTTTGAGGGTGACTGGGGTTTGAGTGTAGGAATTTCTTCCTGTGGCATGCGGCGGAAGTCCATCGCAGTGGGAGGAGCCACAATGTCTGACTGACAGAGGGACTCATGGGTCAGAGAGAGCTGCTCCATTGATATGTGCAGGTCTGGTTGAGACTCCATCAGCGTTTCCGCTCGAAGATGCTGGAAAGATGCGTCTAGACCAAATGATGTCAAAGAAGGGTCTGAGGGTTCCAGCCAATCAGAAGCAAAGGCATCAGGGGCACAGGCACTCATATTTGTGCCACACATTTCTGCTTGTAGAGGCATGTGAACACCCACTGAACACTCTATAGTTTCATTATGAGTGACCTCAGTGGGCAGAGGTAGAAACAAATCTGAGGCATCACCTATGGAGACAGACATAAGAGAAAAATATATTGCACATAAGTTTCATACAGCAGAAGCAATTTCCATAAAATAATACAGCCATGACTAGATTGGGATTTCCTGCAGAAAATAGCAGTGCTTTCAACGCAGTACAAGAAAAAAAAAAAAGAATAGGCTTTAGGTTTTGGTTTGCTGTAAATGATATACTGCAGAGCTGCTTTGCCGTTGTTGTGACACTCAGGATGCATTTGTTTTCTGTTAGCTTCATTCAGGAAATTAACAGATATGGTGCAGGGTAAAGACGACTAAATTATTAAATATATACAAAAGACCAATCACAATTCAGTATGCAAAGATTAAAATGTCAGTCAATGGGAGATATTAAAATGATAAATATAAAATGACTCAAGTTTACAAAAGAAAAACATCAGACAAGAAACTCCACAAAGCACAAGTTGTGAATAGGAAATGTGGCTTCATACAGCACATGCAGTCTATATCTCAGCCTCGTTTTCATTACCATCAAAAATCTAATATCTCCGCTACTGTGAATAAGGTCTATTTTGTCTAATTTTCTGATTCACAATTATTGGCTGTGGCTAGATGTTTTTTCTGTTATCATTTATGCACACTAAAGCACAGCAAAGGGAACTCTTTGACAGGTTTAAAGACTCAAGGATTACCCATCTTGTGTCTCTCACTAGTGGACAAAATTGGTACTACATCCTGAACTAACCTTTTGTGTTGGAACTACCTGATCATTTTACATTTACATTTATGCATTTGGCAGACGCTTTTATCCAAAGTGACTTACAGAGCCCTTATTACAGGGACAATCCCCCCGGAGCAACCTGGAGTTAAGTGCCTTACTCAAGGACACAATGGTGGTGGACGTGGGGTTCGAAACAGGGACCTTCTGATTAGCAGCCCATTTTAAAGTGTTGCTGAAAACAGAAATTGGTGAAATTTGTCACATGTCAGACTTTCCTGGTGATCATGACGACTCTTTCGGCTGCTCCCATTAGGGGTCGCCACAGCAGACCATCCGTGATCCGCATATTTGACTTGGTACAGGTTTTATGTAGGATTCTTGTGATCATGACTAAAAAGACCAAATTTGACAGAATAGGTCCTGTGGATGCAGTGGACACTGGTGTCAAATTTCAACTTTTATCACTGTTCAAAAACAGTATTTTCTTAAGATATAGTGACTTCTAGCATCATAAATGTATCAAATTGTACATGACGGGCTGATTCAAGAGAAAGCCAGAATCCCAGAAAGCAATAAAAAGTATACCTGGGCCTTAACTCATACCCTGACAGCCTTCAGAGGCCATATTAACTGTTCTCTTACAAAAATCATAAATTTTTTTGTTGTAAGTCAATTTAATATTTAAACCACCTCAGCTGCAATTTAATTCATAACTGAGATTTAAAATCAGTATTTAATGGAATAGAGCAAAAATTGAATTCAGATTTACTGCAAAATTTAAATCAGGATCAATGAGTGAAAATGTAACCTTGATTATTTTTAAACAAAGTTTAAAGTTTGGTGCAACCAAATTATCGGATAAACCTTGATTTAATCTAAATGTAAGATTAACCCTGGTTGGAGCAACCCACACCAAGTCTACCTTTAGTTACTCTTTGAAGACCCATTGAATGATTCATAGTTATATGGCTCTAGTCATTATAGTCCATGCCCAAACACATATTTGATTTATTTATTTATTTTTATATATATATATATACACAGAACGATATGAAATATCACAATTATTTTGATACCTATGTCAGGAGGGTCTGTAAATGATGTATACCATGTTTCATGATGGCCCAGGACGAGTTAGAAAAAGTAGGTTTTTCAAATAAATAGAATTTGGAGAAAACGTTTCTTGCGGAAATGGAAATTGAAGTGACAGTATGATTTGGGGGCACTGGTGGATTCAGAGAAGCTACAAATGTTTATTGTAGCCTATACAGATCCGCAGTTATGAGCAAATACATAAATTAGCTAATTATAGTGCCAACGTGTGGCTGATTGTCACAATTTTATATGCGGCTTCGTGTAGATGCCCTGCTTGTTTATAGTAATTTACATAACCCTTGGTCATTCCCAATTCGAGTTATAAGGTGCTGAAATTTTATTGGCCACTGTTGGCCATTTTTGTTAATTTGTCGGATCGATTTTAAGAATGTTAATATGCATTTAAACCAAAGATGAGGCATATTTAAATTTAACTGTCACTCCAACGGCTGCAAAGTTACAGTTTAGATGTAGCACCCTCTAGGGGTGGAACAGTACGAAACTCAAATCGTGTTATACCAAAGGAATTATCTTCGGAACGATGTGACGTATCAAAATTGTTTTGACTTTTGTTGTCAGGGGGGGTCTGTAGATCTATACAATTTTTTCATGCCAAAGTTCAAAAAAGCAGTTTTATTTTTAAATTCAAAATGGCAGGAAAAAAATGAAAAATTGGGCTGGACTCAAGGAATCAGAGGAAAAATGTCAAATTTTGATTCTAGCCCTTACGGTTGCAGAGATAAGAGCCAAAATGTAGAAGTGTTTATAATATCGCCACCTAGGGTCAGATGGGTGTGCGTTTGTGCGCCTGAGTAGTTGGGGGGGATTTGGGAGCATCCACCCAAGTTTGGTGTCCTGACGACTTACGGTCTGGTCTCTGATCCCAGACACTTTTAGGGCAGAAAAACAAAATAAAAACAATAAGAAAAAGTAAATCAGTACAAATACAATTGGGTTCCAGCAGCTTTGCCACATAGTGAAGAAAAACATAAGCAAAGCACTATCGAAGCAGCCAAGAAAAGAAATGACACACTAGCAAAGCAGCAATGAATAGAAAGCAGCACTGATTAACAAGCAATGAAAAGAAACAAAAATGCACTAACAAAAAGGAACAAAGACTACAAAGTAATTTGGAAATGAAGAAAAGCAGCAACAAACTAGTTGTATCGAAAAAGCAGTTTATCACAACTGTCTGAGAAATAGCAACGCAATGCTTCTCAGTTTTTCTGCTTTCACGTACCATGTGGGGCCTCACTAAAAGCATTCCTGTTCCCTTCTGGGTGCTGTAGGGCAGGTGATATTGTTTCTGAAGGCATCATCTCATAAGTCCCCTCTGGACTTAAGTTCAGATTTGGGCCTCCACCACCTACACTAGAGATGGTGGTAACTACTGCAGATAAAGCAAAGATAATGTCAAGTCTTGAGAAATGACACATAAAGCCACTGTTACATATGCCATAGTTCATTACCCGTGTAAGGAATCTGCATAGTTTCCTCCAGTTCATCAGCGAGTGCGCCGCTTTCATCAAGTACCTGAGATGAATCAATATTTGAAGCTATGCCAATCAATTGGCTCAAAACGTGGACTGCATCACTTGAATTGGATTCGTTGCTGTTATTGGGATGTGGGGAGTCTGAATTATTTGAGATTTGACTGACACTGCTCTGAGGGCCAATTGAGTTCTGCCTCACACTCAAAATCGAAGAGGACTGCGATACGTTTGTAAGGCAACCGATCAGGTGGCTAAAATTGGAGACTCGCTCCTGGTTGCTACACATTGACGACGATGCACTAGTTGATTCCTCAGTCAGCTGGTTCAGTGTGGAGACTTGGACTTGATTGGAGCTTCTGATGGACAACTGATCCGAGAGGTGCTCCATAATCCGGTTTACTGCCTTGTTCCACCCCTGAAATGATAAAGCAAAGATGTAACTATGGAATTGGCAAGGACAATTAAATAAATATTAAAAACACTTAAAAGAGGGGGCCTGTGTAGCTCAGTGGAAAAGACACTGGCTACCACCCCTGGAGTTCGCTAGTTTGAATCCCAGGGCATGCTGAATGACTCCAGCCAGGTCTCCTAAGCAACTAAATTGGCCCGGTTGCAAAGGAGGGTAGAGTCACATGGGGTAACCTCCTTGTGGTCACTATAATGTGGTTCATCTGAGAGGGGCTTGTGCGTGGATGCCACGGTGGATGGCGTGAAGCCTCCAAATATGCCATGTCTCCGTGGCAACACACTCAACAAGCCACGTGCTAAGATGCATGGGTTTGTGGAGGTAGCTGGGATTCGACCTCCGCCACCTGGATTGTGTCACTACGCGACCACAAGGACTTAAAAGCACAGTGTGAATTCCAAATTGGGAGAAAATGGAGCGAGAGAAAAAAAAAAAAAGCAAAAAAAAAGCAAAAAAAAAAAACTTGCAGAAATGTTACCTGTGTTGTTCTACTTGGATCATTTCTCACTAAATTTATAGAGGAGGAAGAGGACGACGAGTCAATGTCTGGATGGGGCTGTAAAGGCAGGAAGTCACCTAAAAGTAACAAAAGAAACGGTTGAAATAGTTCTCACACATGGGGCGCTTTCAAACAAGAGCTTTTGGTTCAAAACCAAGTATGTTTAATTGGTTGGTGTGAAAGTTGTTTGTGCCCACTCAAATTGGTTCACAATTGATATGAATAAAAAGGCGGTCGAGGACGAGAACCGCTAGCATCGCAGGTAGGACACAGCGTGGTATCAAACACAGGGCACGTCAATGCGGTTCAGGTGACACAATTTACCAAGGTTTTTCCCATCAAGAATAAACAAGGTAATGTTGATGAGTTTGCAGGTTAGTGTGTGAAACTGGTGTAACTGCACAAACGGACTACACATCGTGTAGGCAATATGAAAGAAACCCATGTACAGTATAGATCATCCAGTGATGGCTAGAGTAAATAATCTATGCCCTTTGATAATGATTTGGGTAGAATTTAATGGAAAACAATGAGTTGTGCACTGTGGCATGGCAGAAATTTGAGCAGCCTCGAGTCATAGTTGGACGCTGCAACAGGCGAAGAGTATTCATCTTGTGGCTCTATTTCTTAAAACGTGGGACAAATTCACTAAAGAGTTGCGCCACGTTCGCACATGGTTTTTCAGTCTTCACTAAACACCCACAATGTCGTTTAAGCAGACGCAAACAACGTTGAAATTGCACCGCATCTTGAGTATTTAAGCATTAATTTCCATGTAAATTAGGCTCATTATAGAATGCGTTTCATTCACAAAAAATGCCCTGTGCACTTTACATTGTGAAATTACTGCCAGATCAAAGTAGACGGTAAAATGTATCTCATTTATGAGTTGTTTGTATACAATCACATCAGCAATCATTTTTCAAATAACGATCAAATGATGGAGCATTATATTTTCAGATATGTGGTGTAGTCAAGTGCACTTTCGGTATGTCTGGATCACAGTAGACATAAGTGCTGTTCAGTCCGGCCGAAGTGTCATAATGGTGGTCTGCAGAATCCTCTATATTATATTAGGTCAACCGATATATCAGATTTACAGATTAATCGATGCCAAAAGTTGCATTTAACTATTGGGGGGGAGAAAAAAAAAAAAAGTTTCTGATATTATTTTTGGTTTCATTTCTCCGTGGCCAGCGCTGGAGGGTTTAACAGTGACAGAGCTCCTTGGTTTAATAATGTAACCGCACACTCTAGTGGTTAAAAGCAATCACTTTCTCAACGTGGAGTTTGTTGTGCAACGTGACTAGGCAATTTATAGAGGTGGATGCTGTGAGGGCAAATACAATTTTATAATAAATTTGAAAAACTCTGCCTGCTTTCCAGCCTTAGTTATCGGTATCGGCAAAACCCACTACGGGTCAACCTCAACTCTATAAAGCACTCAGAATTGGGATGGTAAGATTTCCCCCCGTGTATTTGTTTCTGGACTGCCCCCGTTCACTTGACGTTTCCAGGCTATTACCTATATCTAATAGTCCTGTTATTTGGAGGTGGTGGTGGCGTAGTGGCTAGAGCACAGGGCTGCTAATCAGAAGGTCGCTGGTTTGAACCCCATGGCCACCATCATTGTGTCCTTGAGTAAGGCACTTAACTCCAGGTTGCTCCGGGGGGATTATCCCTGTAATAAGTGCACTGTAAGTCACTTGGATAAAAGCATCTGCCAAATGCATAAATGTAATGTAAATGTTATTTCCAGGCTTTCCATGACTGTGGAAACTGTATGGATGCAATTTATTCTAACTAGCGGAAATGAACCACTATTTATGATGTCAAATTGTTATGGATCATGATCTAAAAAATTTGATTTATCAACTGGCCAATGGCTAATTTTTAGTAAACTACAACTCCAAATCCAATAAATAAAAATGGAGTGATTTGTTAATTATATTCACCCTATGCTATTTTGAAAGCACTACAACACATTATTTGATGTTTTACAGTGAATTTGCGAACGCAGAAGTGTGAAAACACTCCATTTGTCTTTGGGGAACATTGTCCTCAAAGCGCAAGATTACTTGCCGACCCATCCATTAAAACTTAAAGGCAACAAACATATCTTTCATCAATTCCGGTGAACAGCTAACTAAAGGAGCAGTCACATTAACCTTTTCACAGTGAAATTCTTCACCTGCAAAATGTCTCCATGCGAAGGTAAATATGAGTGTGTATTTAAACAGCTAGAGCTCAAAGGGGCTTTTTGAGGAAATGGTCTGACCTGAGCGCTCTGTGCTGGAAACATCTACAGCAGAGTTCAGTGAGGAGCTGTGCTCAGCTGCGTCTCCATGATGCAGTGAAGACTGATTTAATTCTACACCCTGTTGAAGGACACTGGACCAGGATGGAGACACAGAACTTGTGCTGCCCACTACACCTGGACAGAGCAGAGCAGACTGTGTGTGTGAGGTTTCTGCACCACACAAAACACATCTTTGCTGCATATTGTGGGTATGTTTACCTAAGTGACCTCCTGCGGTTCTGAGAGAAACATCCAGATCTCTAGTGTATTTATCAATGATCTGCTGGACCGAATCCCTCATTTCCTGTGGCGTGTTACCGGTCACATTACAGGAAGTGGATTGGGGTGATGGGCTGTACACAGGGCTCTGTATTCCACTAACAGGCTCCATACAGATCAGAGAGACATCTGTAAAATAGAAACAGTGTGTGTTTTGCTGAATATACCACATGAGTGTGGTCAGTTGTTGTAGATCTCACTCTGAGGCATCTCAGAGTTTTTCAATTAACTGAAGATATTTCACCACTCAAGTTTCATGGTGACTTCATTAGATTGGATAGTTCCAAATAGAAAAAAAAAAAAGTCCATAAAATGTAGTAAATCCAATTAATGTGCATCATGATCAGCACAAGATGTGTAAAACCAATGACGTTTGGCATTGTGCCATACTAGGTATCTAAATGTCTCCAATACATGTCCAGATATTCTAGAATAAATGCTGAGGACAATCTATGAAAAAGTTATGGATTATGGAGAACCCTTACAGACATGTGCCAAAGGATGTGATGTGTCATTGTGACTAGAAGCACTAACACACCTGTAATAGTGTGAATGGGCTCGTGTTCACTTGTTGAGTAGCTTCCTGTTGAGATGGTTGTGGAGGACAAATAGTCTGGATCAACTGACGGATCAGACAGCAAACCCATTCCAAACAGCTAGAGCAAAAAAACAACAATCAGAATATTCTAAGCTTTTTTGACATTTAATCATGTGCAAGATGTGGAGAAAACCATGCAATTTTCACCAAATAAAATGATATTTTTTGATGTCAATAATTTGGTTTGCACTAGTAAAAAAACATAAATCCTTTAAAAAGAAAAAAAATAGTACAGTAATAACTAGTGAAAATACCCATTGCATCTCATCTAACTAGTAAAAAAAAAAAAAAAAAAAAAAGTATATCTGTAACTCCCTTTACACTAGTAGAATTTCACAATTATCTGTCGCTCACGACAGATATCTATCATTCTGTATTCTGAATATCCACTCATGATATCAACAAGTGAACTATATATATATAGATATAAGTATAATAGAGTAATTAAAAGATATCTATAAACTAAAATGTCTTACTAATTATAGTCACATATCAGAAATAGCTGGAGTTTCATTTTTGATATGAGGAATTGACATTTGCACTAGTAACAATGAAATTATTGATATCCAAAATGACAATTTTTACAAGTAGTACATTGCTGTACTTACTAGTAAGAAATGAAGTAATTGCATTTTGAACAGGAGTGAATGAAAGATCAGTGTGAGATTCTACAAATGAAAATGCAGTTACAGACATCAAGAATTACACGTGATTGTCATTTATCTTATCACTTTTACTAGAGCAAATTACTGACATCAAAAATGTACTTTCACTAGCAGCAATTCCCTTCCTGATATTTAGACTTCACACTTTAAGTAGTGAGAACTGAATTGTCGATATGAACATAATGAAATGTTGAAATGACGCGTGATACATAGAAGTGCAATTATTCACAACGCAAATTCATACACACACTGAAATCATCCTTAGAGCTCAGTTCAAGTGTAGAGACCTTCATGAACATACATGAATACTAATGAAACATGTACTTCAGGCACTAAACACTTTCATCACTGCTCAGACATTCACACACACACACACACACACACAAACGACACACAAACGACACACAAACGACACACAAACGACACACAGCTTCTCTAGCATAATCACTGGTGTGGCATATTGACCTCACACTCAGATTTGGCTAGTTTTCATCACTGATCCAAAAAAAAAATGGACCTCAGAAGGAATAAGACACTGAAGCTAGGTTAGGTTCATCGAGTTTGAAGTCTCACCTCTTGCTGGTGGTTTATGCTGGAAAGACCTGAGAACAGGATGAGAATTGTTAGCAGCTTAATTAGCATACAGAAATATTTAATGTAACAATAAGCAGCAGCTTCACTGGATATATTCACAGTTTGGAATAATCTTATAAGTGAAACAATGTTTAATCATGATTAATATTTGAAAAACCTGTGCACCAAATCAGTGGTGTGGTGTAACTGACACGCAGAAAGCCTTTCTGATGATATGTGACAAGAAAGCCAAAAAACAGAGGAGCCATTTAGACCCACATGACTGTGAAGTTTAATTAAAAAAAATACAAATATATTTACTTTTTTATTTTGTTATTTTTCAAGTAAAACGGAGTAGCCCTTATAATCCTTGATATTAGTAAGAGAAAAAAAATCATGTTTGAAATCAGAAAAAAAATGGTTAGGAAATGAAAGTTATATCACCTCTTGTTATTAAATATTTTATTGCAGTAAATGTATGAAAATAAATATGGACACAAAATGTAAATTTCTAAGAACTTGATCCATGTGTTTAAACTATTTGAAAAGATTTCTAATTTGTATCAACTCAGAAAACCTCATCAGTCAACGCACATTTACAAACAACTGTGATTCAGTTCATTCAACAGTTCAATTCCTCTATGTTCTGCTATTTCTCTTAACAGCAGTTGTGTGAACACACGGGCCTTCGATCAATAAAACATTTTTAAAATCAAATTCATGGCATGATGTGCCGATTGATTAATCCAAATCTCAATGAATTGCATATTATTTGCTGAAAAAGGTCCTGAAATATAGATAATTCACCATTTAATAATAATAAATTAAAAACTAGAATGTACATTTCCTGAAGAAAATGTGAGTGGTGCTTGCCGTGGCAAAATTTCTTACCACAATGTCCCACCTACTGCCCAAAGTTTGGCACGCACCACTAATAATGTGCTTGTGTTCCATCTCTACACATGCATCAGACTGAAACCTTTGGTGTGGTCTCACTGCGGTTGCATCATGTTAAGTCATTTTTATATCATTTTATCAGCTTTATAGAAAATTATGCTGTAATGTCTTAACCCTCCTATGGTATTTGGTCATTTAGACCAAAATAATTTTTACTCATTTAACAAAAATGGTTTCATTTATCTGAGCAGTACAAGACTTTGTGACTTTTCGTGATGTAAAAGAAGATGATGTACTTCAGGGAAGAAGAAATGACTGAATACCAAAGTGAGGTGCCCTTTTTCAATACCATAGGATGATTAAATTGTCCACTTGCACTGGTTTTCAGAGTCTCTAGTCATAAATGCAGCTTATTTTTAGGACGCTGTGTCTATTTAAATATAGTTTGAAACTTAAAAACACTTGTCTTTAAAAGCAGCTGTTTGTTGCCTGTACAGCTGGAGCTGCGATGACTGCCCCCTGCTGACTGACACCCAGAAACAGAGGTTGCTTCATTGGTGAAAAAAAAAAAACAAAGCACTTTTTTTTCAATGCATTATTTCTTATATAATTAATAGCACTGAAATAATGCATGTGTAAAATACACACACATATATATATATACATACACATATACACACACACACATACATATGTGTGTGTGTGCGCATATATATATATATATAATTTTGCACTAATGTAAATTGTTTGCCATGTACGTTTTCACATGTACTTCACATTATCTTCTCTGTCTCACCAAATAGGTTTATCTTTTGGAATACGAATGCGTTCATTTAAAATAAGTTGCTGGAATATTCAGGGTCTTCACTCTTCAACATTTGGTTCTAAAAGCACAGACCCAGATTTTCTTAAACATATAGAAGATGTTGACATCATAATCCTCACTGAAACCTGGTGTCGAAATGATGCGCTTACCTACTGTCCCTCAGGCTACTACGAAGTGATTGTGCCCTCGGTTAAAATAAGTACAGTCCATCGTGGACGAGACTCGGGAGGAATTCTGGTGTGGTACAGGGAGGATCTGGCCAAACACATTTCTACAATTAAAGTTGGAAAATTTCATTGCTGGTTAAAGCTCAACCAAATTAGCATTTCTACTACAGACACATATCTCTGTGCCATCTACAATCCTCCAGCAGAATCCCCTTACCATGACGAGGAATACCTCAACCACATCCACACAGAAATCAGCCATTTCCAGGCCCAGGGGAATGTGCTGCTGTGTGGAGACTTTAATGCGAGAACTGGATCTGAACCCGATGACATAGATCCAAAGGGTAATGAATATGTCTTTGGCCAGACCCCCCCGAATCTCACAAGAAAACTTCCACCGAGAAACAACCTCGACCAAACAGTAAATAAAAGCGGTAGAGAGTTGGTGCAGCTCTGCCGAGCCTCAGGCCTGTACATACTGAACGGCAGGATCAGAGGGGACTCATTAGGGAGGTTCACATGTTATTCAGGTCTTGGAGCTAGTGTAGTTGACTATGCCATCACTGACATGGACCCTTCCTCCTTCAGTGCATTCACTGTCAGACAGCAAACTCCGCTTTCTGACCATAACCAAACTAACATCTATATTAGAACACATCACACACCAGAAGAAAACAGACTGGAAACCTGCCAAATGTATCAGGTCCAGCAGAGATACAGATGGGCTCCGGACAGCGCAGACAAATTTGTCCAAGCCCTCAATTCTGAAGAACTAAAAAATCTAAAATACATTTATTAATAAGAAATTCGAAACAACTAAAGATGGTGTTAATTCGGCTACAAATGAAATCAATTACATATTTAAAAAAGCAACACAGAAAAGTGAATTGAAAAAGAAAGGCAAAAAATACACTAAAAATAATCCAAAAGATGAAAAATGGTTTGACTCAGACTGCAAAACATTAAGAAAACAACTCCGAAAATTATCAAATCTGAAACATAAAGAACCAAACAACACTGACATAAGAACTGAATACTTTTCAAAACTAAAAATATATAAAAGACACAATTAGAGTGAAGCAACACCATCTGACCAAAAGTATACAAGAATTAGAACAATCAATAAATCAGAATCAGTTCTGGAATATGTGGAATGATCTGAGCACAGCAAAACCACGAGACCTACCAATACAAAATGGAGAAATTTGGACAAACCATTTTGAAAACTTATATAAAGAAATCCCATCAAAACAACTCAATGACAATTATAATCTGATCAAACAAAATCTAAAAACTTATGAAGAGACAATTAAAAATAATCAAAATCCACTTGACTTCCCAATTACACATGAAGAATTGCAAATAAACTCAAAAACCAAAAAGGTAAGAAATCTTGTGGTCCTGACAGTATTCTAGGTGAGATGCTGAAACACAGCACACCTGAGCTGCAGACGGCCGTGCTCAAATTATTCAACACTGTACTTAGTTCAGGCTGTTTTCCTGACATCTGGAGCCAAGGACTTATTACCCCAATTCACAAGAGTGGAAATAAATTGGATCCTAATAATTTCAGAGGCATTTGTGTGAGCAGTAATCTGGGGAAGTTATTTAGCAGTATTTTGAACAACAGAATTGTAAACTTCCTTAATGAACACAATGTCCTGAGCAAGAGTCAGATTGGCTTCCTTCCAAATTATAGAACTACAGACCACATTTACACCCTACACACCCTAATCAATAAACACGTACACCAGACCAAACAAGGGAAAATATTTGCATGCTTTGTTGATTTCAAAAAAGCATTTGATTCTATCTGGCACAACAGACTTTATTACAAATTACTACAAAGTGGTGTAGGGGGTAAAGTCTATGACATAAAATCAATGTATTCCAACAACAAATGTGCAATACGAATTGGCAACAAACATACAGAATTCTTCAGTCAGAAGAGAGGAGTGCGGCAGGGCTGTAGTCTGAGTCCAACACTGTTCAACATCTACATTAATGAACTAGCGGTGCAGTTGGAACAGTCCACAGCCCCTGGACTCATGCTGCAAGACAAAGACATCAAGTGTTTGCTCTAAGCAGACGACCTGGTGCTGCTGTCAGCCACCGCACAGGGACTACAGCAACATCTGGACCTACTGGAGAACTACTGCCAGAACTGGGCCCTGGCAGTCAACCTCACAAAGACCAACAATATGGTCTTTCAGAAGAAGCCCAGATGTCAGGAACACAGATACCAGTTCAGTCTAGGCAGCACCGGCCTAGAGCACACGATGCAGTACACTTACCTCGGCCTGGTCATCACTGCATCAGGGAGTTTCAGTAAGGCAGTGAATGCACTTAAAGATAAAGCTCGACGAGCTCTATATGCAATTAAGAAGAAGTTCCAAAACACTGAATTACCAATTCCAATCTGGTGTAAGATCTTTGATAGTGTGGTACAGCCCATAGCGCTGTATGGAAGTGAGGTCTGGGGTCCACTCAGTGATCAGAACTACACTAGATGGGACAAGCATCCAACAGAAGCCCTACACACTGAATTCTGCAAAATGATACTAAAACTACAAAGGAAAACTCCCAATAATGCATGTAGGGCAGAATTAGGACGATTCCCATTGATTGTTAATATGCAAAAAAGATCCCTTAAATTCTGGATGCATCTAAGATCAAGTCCCACAGAATCACTACATTTTAAAGCGCTACAAACCCAAGAACTGAACCCCGAAAAGAGTCCCCTCAGTCAGTTGGTCCTGAGACTCACTAACCCGACTAACACCAACCAGTCTCAGACCAGCACTGCTTCTCACACACACATCAGAATAAACCAAATTACCAAACAGTCTAAAAACACATATTTGGAACATTGGGAGCAGGAAACTAAAACACAAAGCAAATTACAATTCTATCGAACCCTGAAATCAAATTATGAATTGGAAGAATATCTCCAGAGTGTGAGAGACACAAAGCAGAGACGGATCCTGAGCAAGTACAGGCTGAGTGAACACAGTCTCGCCATCGAGACCGGCAGACACAGAAAGAGCTGGTTACCCCGAGAGCAAAGGGTGTGTGTTCACTGTAGAACAGGAGAGATCGAGACAGAGACGCACTTTCTCCTTCACTGTCACAAATACAGCTCAATTAGAGACCTCTACTTCAATAAACTCAATAACCTAATACAGGACTTTACAGCCATGACTGAAGTAGAGCAGATACAGATAATACTAGGAGAGGGACAGACAGCAGCACTGGCTGCCAGATACGTGTGTGTGTGCCACAGCCTGAGAGACAGCGGGTGAATGTGTGTGTGTCTGACCTCAGTGTGTTTCCCTACTGTCCACCACAGTGACCCTCAGGAATGTGTGTGTGTGTATAATATATATATATATATATATATATATATATATATATATATATATATATATATATATAAAATCACTGTGGTATCAAATGTTCACAGAAATTATAATCTGTTACACTGTTAATTCGTGCAATTAATTTAATTTGTACATTTAAATTGTTAGAATACTTTATTATTCTTTATGTCTTTATAATTATTCTATGTGTTCCAAGCTTTGGCAATATTGTAATATGTACAGTCATGCCAATAAAGCAATTTGAATTGAAAATATATACACACACACACACACACACATATATACATACACGTATACATACACATATACACACGTATACATACACATACACACACACGTATACATACACGTATACACACACACGTATACATACACGTATACACACACACACATACATACACGTATACACACACACACATATATACACGTATACACACACACACATATATACACGTATACACACACACACACATATATACACGTATACACACACACACACATATATACACGTATACACACACACACATATATACACGTATACACACACACACATATATACACGTATACACACACACACACATATACACGTATACACACACACACACACACACACACACATATACATATATATATTGAGGAAAATAAGTATTTGAACACCCTGCTATTTTGCAAGTTCTCCCACTTAGAAATCATGGAGGGGTCTGAAATTGTCATCGTAGGTGCATGTCCACTGGGAGAGACATAATCTAAAAAAAAAAATCCAGAAATCACAATGTATGATTTTTTAACTATTTATTTGTATGATACAGCTGCAAATAAGTATTTGAACACCTGTCTATCAGCTAGAATTCTGACCCTCAAAGACCTGTTAGTCTGCCTTTAAAATGTCCACCTCCACTCCATTTATTATCCTAAATTAGATGCACCTGTTTGAGGTCGTTAGCTGCATAAAGACACCTGTCCACCCCATACAATCAGTAAGAATCCAACTACTAACATGGCCAAGACCAAAGAGCTGTCCAAAGACACTAGAGACAAAATTGTACACCTCCACAAGGCTGGAAAGGGCTACGGGGAAATTGCCAAGCAGCTTGGTGAAAAAAGGTCCACTGTTGGAGCAATCATTAGAAAATGGAAGAAGCTAAACATGACTGTCAATCTCCCTCGGACTGGGGCTCCATGCAAGATCTCACCTCGTGGGGTCTCAATGATCCTAAGAAAGGTGAGAAATCAGCCCAGAACTACACGGGAGGAGCTGGTCAATGACCTGAAAAGAGCTGGGACCACCGTTTCCAAGGTTACTGTTGGTAATACACTAAGACGTCATGGTTTGAAATCATGCATGGCACGGAAGGTTCCCCTGCTTAAACCAGCACATGTCAAGGCCCGTCTTAAGTTTGCCAATGACCATTTGGATGATCCAGAGGAGTCATGGGAGAAAGTCATGTGGTCAGATGAGACCAAAATAGAACTTTTTGGTCATAATTCCACTAACCGTGTTTGGAGGAAGAAGAATGATGAGTACCATCCCAAGAACACCATCCCTACTGTGAAGCATGGGGGTGGTAGCATCATGCTTTGGGGGTGTTTTTCTGCACATGGGACAGGGCGACTGCACTGTATCAAGGAGACGATGACCGGGTCCATGTATTGCGAGATTTTGGGGAACAACCTCCTTCCCTCAGTTAGAGCATTGAAGATGGGTCGAGGCTGGGTCTTCCAACATGACAATGACCCGAAGCACACAGCCAGGATAACCAAGGAGTGGCTCTGTAAGAAGCATATCAAGGTTCTGGCGTGGCCTTGCCAGTCTCCAGACCTAAACCCAATAGAGAATCTTTGGAGGGAGCTCAAACTCTGTGTTTCTCAGCGACAGCCCAGAAACCTGACTGATCTAGAGAAGATCTGTGTGGAGGAGTGGGCCAAAATCCCTCCTGCAGTGTGTGCAAACCTGGTGAAAAACTACAGGAAACGTTTGACCTCTGTAATTGCAAACAAAGGCTACTGTACCAAATATTAACATTGATTTTCTCAGGTGTTCAAATACTTATTTGCAGCTGTATCATACAAATAAATAGTTAAAAAAATCATACATTGTGATTTCTGGATTTTTTTTTTTTTTTTAGATTATGTCTCTCCCAGTGGACATGCACCTACGATGACAATTTCAGACCCCTCCATGATTTCCAAGTGGGAGAACTTGCAAAATAGCAGGGTGTTCAAATACTTATTTTCCTCACTGTGTATATGTGTGTGTATGTATGTATGTATATATATATATATATACACACATACACACACACACACATATATATCCTCACTACAAACTGGACTATTATAACAAACATCTGTTCAAGAGGTCTGAACCGTAACAAAACATATAGCTACTGTCAATATTTTAGGTTTCTTACTTTGCGTGTCTGCAGAATGGAGCAGCAGTGCTTCTCTCCAGGACATTCTGCTGACCCTGCCAGTGACCTCTGACCTTTCACTCACACAGTGACTGGCTTCAGAGCTGACAGCAGGCAGAGACACACTGCTGGAGTCACTCACATCTGAAAGAGCCAAATCACACAGACAGATCATGTGTCATCAGAACACCTACAGCTTGTCTGCATAACACATTTATTTTGAGAGTTTAAGCAGAAATGTGAAGCTTATAATTGAATAAATTCACTTACATTAATTCTTCTGTTAAAAATAATGTATTTGAGCTGTGGAGTTGTTGAAATCATTATTTGTATGCAATTGCAACAAAGTTGTAATCATGGCAACAAAGTTGTAAAATTGTCTATAACTTTACACAAAAAAGTTTAGTAAGTGATTTGATCACAATAAAATCATGTTAACACATATTGTTTTATGTTTTGTGTCTATAATTTTGAAACCGTGAGTATTTTAACATTTGCGGATTGGCCCCATTCACTTCCATTGTAAGTGCCTCCATGTAACCCAGCTTTTTTTGGCCCCGCGTCCACATGCGTGTACAATGTATTTTGTCTCCACAATATGCAACACATAATTTAAATGAATTTAAACTGACTGAATGCGGTTCACAACTATTTAGATGGTCATTTAAAGAGTTAAACTTCTGATGTAAAGAATCATTTGACAACAGCATGGCGTCGATTTCCGTGAAGCACTTCTACGAGTGCAGTGACAACAAAAGTGTCTCTGGTAAGAAATCTGTTTTTCCATTGAAACCTGTTTGGTTGTAGAGAGTAGGGATGCACCGATACCACTTGTTCTCTTCCGATCTGATTCTGATATTGTAAATCTCAGTATCGGCTGATACCGATTTTTTTATATTTTTTTTTACCGTTACCGATTTTTTTACAATTTTTTAACAACTTTCCACATGAAATTACCTGCATTAGGATAGAATTAATTGTTATGAGTTACAGCATCAATACTGCACACGAGTGTACCGAACATGATTTTTCCATGTCTTCGAGCCAATCAGTTTGTGTACCTGCATCCAGACTGATGTTGACAGGAGTGTCCACTTCCTGTATAGCACTGAGTTCGTGCTGTTCCATCTGCCGTAAAAATGCCAGACGAGCGGGTGGACGAGACACCGGTGGCTTCACTCTCCCACGATGCACCAGGGCCTGGTCATATACACTGCCTAGAAGATTATCAAACAGTATTAGTGTGCAAGTGCGTGTAGGAGCCTTTCAGAAAATTACTTTAAGCATCAGTTTACCGTTTGTGTAAGGCAGAGAGGCGGTCGTGGTCTCATTGCTCTGGTGGGGTGTTAAGGGGGGTTTGGTGTGACCGTCAGACTCCTCAATGGCTTTCAGCAAAGTGTTCAGAGTCAACTGATCTAACTGAACACCACTAGCGCATGACACTGGATCCTGAGATAAACATTTACTAATTAATGGATATTTTACACACAAATGGCCATCATTACTGGAATAAAAGAGGGAAACTGTATGCACACCAAACGTTTCTTCAACAGGTGCCGGATCAAAGAAAAAAGGCAAGGCATTAAAATATAATAGATCTGCACACTATTCTACTATTCCCCTTTATTGATTAAAAAAAACAGCAACATTTCGATCAAACTAATCATGTTCAGGTGCACAAAGCACTGACCAAACAAAAAGAACGAGAAAGAGGCTATAATAAAAACTGTGCTGTTAGGAGATCCATGTCAGGAGGCATGCCAAACAACAAAATGGGTTAAATGTGAAAGTCACTTCTTTTCAACACTCCCATTCGTGTAAAGGTTTAGTGATGTCAACAAACTCTAGTAAATTTTAAAATCTGATCCCCTTCAGCGTCACCTAGATTTGTCAGGTCACTTTAATTTGAAAAAAAAAAAAGATCTTTAAACTCCAAGATTTATTGGCATTGAACACGAAATCACCAAGAAGAGGGGGTGATGTTACTAAAAAAAGGCAGATTACATTTACACATTTACAGAGGCAAGAAAAAGTATGTGAACCCTTTGGAATGAGCTGCTTTTCTGCATTAATTGGATATATTGTGATCTCATCTTCATCAAGTCAAAAGTACAGACAAACAACATGTTTAAGCTAACAACATAGTTATAATCTTTCATGTTTTAATTGAACATCCAATTAAACAATATTAAGTGAACCCTTGGATTTAATAACTGGTCGATCCTCTGGCAGCATTAACCTCAACCAAGCAGTTCTGGTAGCTGCAGATTAGACGTGCTGAAAGAATTCTGGACCATTCTTCCTTACGGAACTGCTTCAGATCAGACGTTCTTAGGATGTCTGGTGTGAACGGCTCTCATGAGGTCATTCCACAACACCTCTATTGGGTTAATATCTGGGTTCTGACTGGGACACTCCAAAAGTTGATTTTCTTTTTTTGAAGCCATTCTGTAGTGGATTTAGGGAGCATGAGGAGTCATTTTCTTACATGAATTGGCCACCACAAAGTCCTGACCTTAACCCCATTGGAAGTCTTTGGGATGAGCTGGAGAAGACTTTACGGAGTGGTTCGATGCTCCTGTCATCAATACAAGCTCTCGGCTAAAATTGAATGCAACACTGGACAGAAATAAATGTTACATTAAATAATGTTGTCAAACCAGTGCCATGACAAATGTGCACCGTAATCAAAGATAAAGGCGGTCCAACTAAATAGAGTATGCAACTTATTTTTTTTGTCCATACAGTGTACACGTATTCATGCGAATGTAGCGAAACAAGTGAAATAAAGGTAGACCATTATATCATAGTTCGATACTTTTGGAACTATTGGTTATCAGCAAAAATCTGTTGATAGTTGCAATAGTTCTCTCATCATTTCAAAATAAGAGTCCCTAGTGTGTTTCAGGTTGTTTATACACAAAGTCCAGCATTATGCACCAAATGTTTTCTGGATACTATTAGGATTGTTTTGATCATATTGAACTCTTTGTCTTTGCCCATCAAAGTAAAGAAAATTATTTTTGATATTCTATATATCGATTTTAAAAAAAACTATCAGCTGATTAATCCATTATCGGCCTTTCCCACCACCTTAGTTATCGGTATCTGCAAAATCCACTATTGGTCGACATCCAAAGTGAACCAAGTAATGCAGTAGTTAGAATGCGTAACTTACATTGTGAATACGACCCATTCATAAAAACCACACGTAAAATCTGTGTAAACCGTGGAAGTGTCTAAAGCGTGAAGAATCCACAACATAGAAACTCCTAAACATAGCTAATACTTCAGTATACTCGTATGCTAGAATTTCAAGAACTCCCATTTTTAAAACGGTTCTCTCATGTTGTTTGTTGATAAATCATTAACAGGTTTTATACAATAATTAAATGTTTACATATTTTTCAAAATGTTGGAATATTTGGTTGAAGACTAGGCTGTTGTATTGACACATTTTTGTTGTTATTTATCAATTAAAATTATTTGCCAACTTGGAGTAAAATTTATCAAAATGAATGAATATGACAAGATGAATGAATATTGACAATTTATAATAAAATTCTGACAGATAAATAGCTGTATAAAAATTGTGAATATGACTACATTTGGACCTGTACCTCACAAAAAGTTAATTGTGACTTGAGATATTGTCTACTTTGATACTTATTTTATGATTTACTTTTTGTAGCTCGACAAGCATGGCGACCAAAAAAAATGGCTGAATGGAAAAGAGCTGCATGATCCTTCTGTTAAATATCTCATTTAGAGTTCCACAGAAAAAAATAGTGATATGGGTTTGGAACAACAAGATGGTGAGTAAATGATGAAAAAAAAAATCCTTTTTTGGATGAACTATCCCCTCTTCCTTCAGTACAACAAACTTCAGACTATGTTTACCTGGATATGTCCTGTTCTGAGCAGTGCCTGTAGGGTGTCTCTCTGTTGTCTCATGTGCTGTCTCACCAGCTCTTGTCTGTCTGCCTGCATGGATGGCTGTTCTCTCTCGTTCACCGCCAGGACTGAGCCAGCCAGATCAGAGGACAGCACCGGCACGGACCTGCTGGTGTCAGCAGACTGCACGACTACACGTGGGGCCTGATGCTGCCGGCTGCGCAGAAGTTCCAGAACCACAGCAGGGGAAGGCAAAGGAATCTGATCCGGCTCAGAAGCACTGAACACACGAGTATCACACGGTGAACCATCAGACAAGACTGAGGGGCGAGTCAAATCAGATCCACTGGGTTCTGGTAGGCTAACAAAAGGCAGCTGTAAAAACAAACACTGGGATTACCTCAGCCCAGTCACATGACAATGCTCCTTAATGCATTAAACTACACCGATCAGCCACAATACTAAAACCACCTACCTAATATTGTACGGGTCACCCTTGTGCCACCAAAACAGCACCAACCCGCATCTCAGAACAGCATTCTGGATGATATTCTTCACCACAATTGTAAAGAGCGGTTTTCTGAGCTACCATAGTTAGCGTATCAGCCCATCAGGCACCAAAGATCATCCATGCAATTATATAATCAGCCAATCGTGTGGCAGCAGTGCATAAAATCACACAGATACAGGTCAGGAGCTAGTTAATGTTAACATGAACCATCAGAATGGGGAAAAATGTTATCTCCGTAATTGAGTGTGGCATGATTGTTGGTGTCAGACTGGCTGGTTAGAGTATTTCTGCAACTGCTGATCTTCTGGGATTTTCACACACAACAGTATCTAGAATTTACTCCGAATGGTGCCAAAAAAAAAAATTCCAGTGAGCGGCAGTTCTGTGGATGGAAATGTCTTGTTGATGAGAGAGATATCAACAGAGAATGGCCAGACTGGTTTGAACTGACAGAAAATCTACGGTAACTCAGATAACCGCTCTGTACAATTGTGCTGAGAGGAATATAATCTCTGAAAGCTATTCCGAGATACGAGTTGGTGCTGTTTTGGTGGCACGAGGGGGACCTACACAATATTAGGCAGGTGGTTTTAATGTTGTGGCTGATCAGTGTATACGAGTGACCAGTCTCATCCAGCTGGTAGTAACAGATTACATGTAATCTGGATTATGTAATGAGATTATAAAATCAAGTATTTTAAATTGATTACATTACATTTTTGTAATGTGCATAATCCAATTAGTTACCATTTTACAGATTACATACTTGATTATATTACCAACAGCTATTGTGTAATTTACAGATTACGCACCTTAAATCAGAAGTGTGAAATATTTTCAAGTGTTAAAATACTTCTATCCCATTCCCATCTTAATATACAAAGACATCCATAAGCCATTCATAAGAATTTTCTTGAAAACTGTAAACACTGAGGCACAATGAAAATTAATCAGTTGTTTTGAGCGACCTGTCTTCAAGCGAGACAATAGCATGCATCTGCGTTTTACTTAACGACTGAAAAATAGCAAGTTTCTGTTTGATTGTTTACTACTGTTCAAAGAAGTGTTAACTGTTACTTAAGATGTTTAAAATCAATGATTAGATTTATCAAAATAAGCAATGAGTAATCCAAAAGTAATCCTATTAGATCACTTTAAAGTATAATCTAAAATATGACATTGATTACAAATTAAATTGTGCAATTAGTAACAAGTACCAGATTACATTTCAAAAGTAATTTACCCAGCACTGCTTCTAATGTTGATGCAAGTCATGTGACTAATTATAATTGATTACCAACCTGTGACTGAGTTACAGGAGGAGTTGGGCTAGTGTCTCTTGTGGTAGCGAGGCCTGACCGGTGATCAGGTGGTTTAGTGTCTTTAGCAGGGTGTAAAGTGCAAACAGTTTCCAAGGCAACAGATGAGGGTTGTAGTATTTGTGGTACTGTTGCACTTCTTATGGCATATCGTAATTTCAGAGTATGTTGATATTCCTCCAGTCGCCGACGAGCATCCTCAACACATTTCTTATGATGCCTATGACAAAAAAAAGGCCAACTATAACAATGTTTAACAAACTTGAGCCTTAAAACCAGCTGTTCCAAAACCTAGTAAGATCATCAACTGGTCTACATAGGCAGCCTTTTCTAAGGCAGCATTCCATAGAAGGGACTCATTCAACATAGGCTTCATCACATACAGCGAGTCACAATTGACTTCAATAGAGTTTGATGTTAGCATGTTGTTAAGATAACAATGCCAATAAATACTCTGAAGTTTAAATACACAACACACTGAATTATGGGGTAATATTGGTAAATAACTACATTTATAGTGAATACTTTCAATGAGCTTGTCGAAATGCAAGTATCTTACACGGCTGCACCATACCTGTTGGAACAGCCTTCATGTCTATGATGCCAAAAAATGCTGTCAAGGAGAGCAGCTTAATTGGTTTTGGAAAAGAACTATATAGCACACTCGTATAGATTATTTCTGTATAGATTATTTCTGTACTTTATAGTCATTGATGAGTTCCCCACACACAAACACACCTGTTCTGCTCCAAGAGTCGCTGCTGGTACTGATGGAGTCTCTGGGTGCGCAGGACATCGGGCGTAACCTTTTACAGGCAACAAGCAAGAGCTGATGAGTTCTGACATGATCAACATCATACTCATGAAAATCAGTTTGGAAAAGAATAATTGATGACGGATTGTTGAAATATTCAAATTAAATGCACAACCAACTTTAAGAGTTCCAAAAATTATATTTAGATCTACTTGCTGCATTCATGTCAAGTTGAAATTAATGTAATTATGTGATAGCAACTCGGGAATTCTACTCAAGAGCTGTTCACATACTTAAACTCAAGACAAATACACTGCAAGTGACACGTGGTGACAGACAATCCAATGTATTTTTTTAGTGACTTCTGAAATTACGACCAACAGCTGGCGACAAGATGTGGAGAGTTTAACTTTATGCAAATGTCGAGCGACATTCGTTTTTGGCAACATTCTGAGTAAATTCTAGAGACTGTTGTGTGTGAAAATCCCAGAAGATCAGCAGTTACAGAAATACTCAAATTGTTGGTACCCGTCTGGCACCAACAATCATGCCAAAGTCGAAGTCTACGGTAACTCAGATAACTGCTCTGTACAATTGTGGTGAGAAGAATATCATCTTAGAATGTTATTCTGAGATGCGGGTTGACGCGGATTTAGCGGCATGGGGGACCTAAACAATATTAGGCAGGTGGTTTTAATGTTGTGACTGATCATTACGCGTGCGCGCACACACACAGGTTTGATCTTATGGAAAGAGATTGGTACTTTTATTCACCAATGTGGCATTCAACTGATCACAATGTATAGTCAGGCCGTGAAAAATTACTATTACGATTTACAAAAAAATCCTCCATCTGCGGTAATGACATCTTTACAGATTCTTGTTATTCTAGCTGTCAGTTTGTCCAGATACTCGGGTGACATTTCACCCCACACTTCCTGTAGCACTTGCCATAGATGTGTCTGTCTTGTCGGGCACTTCTCACGCACCTTACAGTCTAGATGATCCCACAAAAGCTCAATGTGGTTAAAATCCGTAACACTCTTTTCCAATTATCTGTTGTCCAATGTCTGTGTTTTTGCCCATTCTAAACTTTTCCTTTTGTTTTTCTGTTTCAAAAGTGTCTTTCTTTGCAATTCTTCCCATAAGACCTCCTGAGTCTTCTCTTTACTGTTGTACATGAAACTGGTGTTGAGCGGGTAGAATTCAATGAAGCTGTCAGCTGAGGACATGTGAGGCGTCTATTTCTCAAACTAGAGACTCTGATGTACTTATCCTCTTGTTTAGTTGCACATCTTCCACATCTCTTTCTGTCCTTGATAGAGACAGTTGTCCTTTGACTTTGAAGACTGTAGTTACACCTTTGGATGAAATCTGCAGTTTTTTGCCAATTTTAAGCATTGTATAGCTTGCAGTCCTCAAATGATAGACTGATGAGTTTTTAGAGAAAGATGTTTCTTTTGACATTTTTGACCTTAAGACATGCCAGTCTATTGCACACTGTGGCAACTCAAAAACAATGTTAGGCTTCATTTAACAAACCAAATAGCTTCCAGCAGTGTTTGATATAATGGCAAGTGATGATCAATTTAAGATAAGGTGTTGGAGTGATGCTGCTGTCTATATTTGATTTAAAAAAAAAAAAAAAGAAAAAAAGAAAGACTTTTCAAATAACGATGGTGCTGTTTTTTTTTACATTATTAATGTCCTGACTATACTTTGTGATCAGTTAAATGCCACTTTGGTAAAGTACCAATTTCCTTCCGAAAAACAGCAAAATCTGTACATTATCCCAAACCTGCATGCATGTGTATTAGGGCTGCAACTAATGATTATTCGACTATTCAGTGATTATTGTAACGGTTAATCATCAGCTCTTAACCAATAAATTCTGCTCGTGCCCAGACTTAAAAGGTTGTATTAAACATGCTTACCAACAATAAAGAGGACAAAATCATCTTTTAAAAATACCTCTAAATGACATTCACTGAATTAAAGGGAAAATGATTAAGTTATATGTAAAGAAATTCACTGCAAAAAAAAATAAAAAAATCCTGTTGTCAAGTGTTCGTCTTGTTTTCCATTTAAAATTGTCTAAATATACATTTACTTAAGCAACATAAGATATTTAGACTTGCTTTAACAGAATGTCTCTTAAACATAAATGTGTATTTTGTATACATACACACACACACACATTTTTTCACTTATACTTCTGTGAGTTCAGAAAAGTCTAAATACACCATTTAGATTTATCCTCTAAAATCAAGTCTAAATATATTATATGCTGCTTTTCAGGTGAATTTTCAGTGATTTAGATATTTAAAAATATTTATATTTTTAATATTATTTTAAACATTCTCAGATAACAATGTTTTCTTCTGCAGTATAGCTGCTAAAGTAAATGCACATAAATATCTAAAACTCATTTAAAACAATATTGGCAAACAAGCCAAAACAAAATCAATAAAGCTGCGTATTGCCAATTTTCTTCACGAGAAGAAACGCACAGTGACCCATATAATGATTCAATAAGTCGCAAGCCAATAAGTTAGTGTATAGTTTCAATCTCTCCCCTTAGATCGGGACATTTGTGCAACTCGTAGAAAAAGTCCTATTATTTATATGATCTGCTTCCATATTATTTGAACTTTATTAAAGCTATAATACATTAAATATAACTGCATCAATGATGAAATGCTCAACACACAAGTTCTGCTTCAGCGTAGCGGCAGCTCCAGATCCACTTCACAACGAGTGCGATTCAGTATTTACTTATTGTGTTTTTGCATTATAATTCCTCATACTTTGTGAGCTACATTAGCTGACGCTGTTTGAAAAGTTTAGGAGTGCATCTGTGATCTGTGTAATTCTTCAAAGACAGCTGTAACTGGGTACAAACACTTTTGAGATTTGTCCACTTCAAACAAATTCAGACATTAGGCTCTTAGTGTCACAGAAGCAGAGCAACAACTAATGAAAAAAAAGTTTAAACTTTTCAATTTTTTACGAATTAATGCATTCTTCAGTGTGTCTGAAATCAACATGCAAGGACACACATTTGAGAAGCACACACACACACACACACACACACACACACTACAAGCTCCCATACAGGTACTGCACCAAAATGACTCTAAACACACGATTCCGCTATGAAACTTAAGTATAATTTAGAGAAACCATGTGCAGGTTTTTAATGCTTTACGTTGCGTTTTATTATCATTCAGTAAAACACAGATCAGAGACCCTCCCCTCGAAATCTGAACACACGTGGTCAAAAGAGTGACCGGAGGCCTATACTTACTGCTCCTTAACTTCCTGTCAACTCAGGCTTTGATCCCGAGTTTAAGATCTTAAGACTTGCAGCACCGACTAGAAGTCGTGTAGTGTACACTTTGCTGACGAATGAACTACTTTGGCCTGTAAGCATTGTCGATTGCTTACTGCACAGTATGTGTGACAAATCTCATCATCAGCACAGTCCACGCAGCCCAGCTTTCATAGACTTGCTGTTTACTATACTAAAAGATTATCACAAAACAGTTGTAGTGCGCATAATTCAAATGTATTCATATTCACTTGTGGTCAAAAGTGAAAAGCGAAGTAAACCCGTGCCTTAAGGGTGACCGAGCTAGAGAACATGCGTTACTTATGCGTTGTCTAGTGTGTACGTTCCTCCATCTTTATAACTTTTCCATGTGGATCTATAAGATGTTTTCTTAAGGTGTCTGTTGAACCAAGTGTCGATAAGCCTGATCTTTGGCAGTCCAAATTTGTATTCATCATATTTGCACTGCAAACTCAACACAGGCTTCGAGTCCGGTACTTCAGAATGACCAGAGACAACATTTGGGGGGCTATGTGATGACATCGGTCAGCTAGTTAGTCTAGATATAAGCTAAGTTATTCAGTCACAAGTCTTTTTTAATGCTCATCTAGGAATTATTTGGTAAATGCATTTCCATCATGGTATATAAACATGTCTTTCTACCAAATAAAAAGTTGTAATTTTCATCCAACATTTTTTATGGAATATCCCAAAATTTGCATGAATGCAAATGGACACCCAGCAACTGATGCATCCCAGTACTGTTTTTCTAAACATCAGCACTATTGGAACACTGCTCGTCTAATCAGATTTGAGGACCAGAATAAACATGCACCTCTGGAGTGGGCTCAGGAAGAGCTACGACCTCTTGAAGCCCAGAATGTCTCTGTGCGGCTTCCTCCAGCGTGTGTCTCTGCAGTTGAGTGTCTCTCAAGCGCAGCTCCAGATCATGTCGTTTCTCATCCAGCTCCTTCAGTAGAGCGAGCTGCTCCTGCTGCTGTCTTAAAAGCGACACCTCCTGTAAAGGAAGTGAAATGCAGGACATTACAGAAGGAGTTGGCGCAACACCATAAAGTCAAGGAACCAAAAATGGAATGCATCTGAGCTCAGTTCAAGTGTAGATGCTATCATGGAATACATGTCTGTGTTTCACAAACATTTCAAGAACAGTAGAATTACATCATAGCTCAGCATCAGCCCGAGACCTTAAACCCAGCACTGCGTTTGCACCCGTCAAACATTAATGCAGGCAGCGATACCAAACTTACATGTGTTTGTTGGCTCATGTCTGTCTTGGAAGATGTGGGCTTTACATGAGTTTGGTCCACTGGCAGCAGCACCGTTCCTGCCACTATGGGTTCATCGCTTACCTCAGGACCTGACAAAATATGAATGAAGGGAAAAATGAGCTTGCATTTCAAATGCAGTCATTCTAGAGGGAGTGTTTTGGACAGAAAGAGTGAAAATGGTCATACCTTTGTCAGAGTACGTTACACTGGGCGTCCGCTCGTCTACTTCACCTGCTTGCTCGTGTTCCTGGCTGCTTAGAGATCCTGTTTCAACACTCAAAACATCTGGAACAGTGTCTTCAGATGTCGTTGTTGTAGCAGTTCTCTGCCGCTGACCGGCAGCATCTCTTTGGCTCCTGATGCGGTCAAGCAGTCTTCTAAGGGCATGTCTACCTGGATCTCCTACAGAAGACTCTAAAGAATAATATTCAAGATGTTTTATTCCAAGCACATTTATCTACCACTTACAAGCACCATGGAAACAGTCACCGCAGTATCCAATAACCCCTTTTCACCAAAATGGTGCAGTTGCTCGGCCGAGGATCTGAACCGGCCTGTGTTTCCACTGACTTGATAGGTACACAATGACATGACTGACTACGTTACTACATAACTAGTTCTTTCAGTTAGTCAACTTTGGGAAACATTTAATGTTACTTGAATTGGTGATATTTTAGTACATTTCTATCTTTATATTGTGGAAGGCTTTGATTGGAAAATGTTAAAGCAGTTTAATGTTACATATTTTTGATTTCTTTCCTAAGAAAGAAATAGTTGCATTTTGATGGGAAAAGGTGTATATAGAGTAAAATTTAAGCACTTTTAAAATCTGAGATTAACTATATAAAAAGTTAGACTTTCCTTCTTCAGCAGAACCGAAGTGAAGATTTTTATAAGCACATTTAAGCTCTTTTTGTCCATACAATGCAAGTAGGTAGGTGTCATCAGGCTGATGGTTGTTTGATGGTCCAAAAGTCAAATTTAAACAGCATAAAAGTAATCCACACGACTCCAGTCCATCAGTTCATGTCTTCTGAACCAAATCAATAGATTAGTGTAAAAAGTAAATTGATTATTAAATTTTTTAAAGGAATATTCCGGGTCCAGTACAAGTTAAGCGCAGTCAACTGCATTTGTAGCATAAAATTGATTACCACAAATGTATTTCGACTCGTCCCTTTTCTTTAAAACAAAAAGCACAAATCTGGGTTAAAGTGAATAATCGCTTAAAATTGAAGTGAATGGAGACATTCTTTTTGTGTAAAAATACTCAGTCAAAATGCATTTTAACATGATTTTAATATGCTAAAATTTCTTAACCTTTTCTGTGTAAAGTTATAGCCCATTTTACAACGTTGTTGCCATGATGATGTAATGTAAACAAAACCCAAAATCCTAAAACGACTGTAAAAATGACTTTACAGCTCAAATAATACAAAGGTTTTAACAGAAGAATTAATGCAAGTGCTTTTATAAAAGCATAAGCTTCACATTTCTGCCTTTTAAATCCCCCAAAAATTGGCCCCATTTATTTCATTGCAAGTGTCTCACTGCAACCATGATATTTGCATTTTTAAAAGGAGGGACAAGTCAAAATACATTTTTCTGGTAATCAACATTACGCTACACATGATGTAGATTGAGCTTAACTTGTATTGAACCCGGAATATTCCTTTAATAAAGAATCCATTTATTTTTTACACAGACCTATCGATGTGCTTCTGACGACATTAACTGATCGACTGGAGTCATGTGGATTACGTTTATGCTGCCTAAATATGCCTTTGAGTGTCAAACAGTCATCAGCCTGATGACACAGATGCACTAAAGAAACGCATCCTCTCATTATGCACTCGCAAACTGATGCTGGTAGTCTTAAAGAGACGGTACAGATTTAGCACGTGTTCAATGTATATACTTGTAAATAGTACAAATTATGCAAGTTAACAAAAATGTAACAAAATACTGTGTGTGTATATATATTATATATATATATATATATAATATATATATATATATATATATATATATATATATATATATATATACACACACACAATATAATATGCATTTAAGACTTTTGATGGAATGCACTGCGTTTGAAAAAGTTTCAAAAGCTAAAATGTGACCAATAGCATTGGTAAAATTCATATTTTTTTATAATTATAGAAGGTAAAAAGGTTCCCTTTATCCTTAACAGCATTAGCTGAGAGAGAATTTCTTTCATATTAAGAAAAATGGACATCCGCCCAGATGAATCGATATCGTAAGCGTGTAAATCGGATAATAATCGAATCAGCAAATCTGTATCAATACCCAGCCCTAATGGAATACATCACATCCAGTCAGATGATCACATACGGTCTTGGTCGCACGAGTTCAAATATTTAAACGCGTCCAAAGCTAAAATCGGATCTGAAAATTATGCATCTGCAGATGGTCGGAACGCCACGCTTCCATTACTTGTCTGACTTGGGGTATGTTTACACGACAAAGATGACCTAAAAACGGAAACGTTTTTCCTTTGCGTTTTTGACAATATCCGCATACAGATGACAACATTGTCAAAACGATCCCTGTTCACACAAACCCACGAAAACGACTAAACACTGCATTATACATGCCAGGCAATTAGTTGGCAATGTCACTTTGTAAAGAAACACTACGCACATTAGCTTTCTTCCACATTGCGGTGAATACAAACAATAAAAGTGGCGATAGCATCGAGCAATTTTGTCTGGATGATGAGGTTGCTTTATTACTACAAGTGACCCTGGATGATAAAGCACACCACCTTTTTAAGAACTCCAACTCGTGATCTCATGTTGGTCTATTCACCCTGGAGGTAAGGACGAAGTTCTCACCTATAGACTGAACACGTAATAAGAGCACGCATGACATCATCGTTTTCACCAATAAGCACTTTGACAACCGTTTTCAAAAGTTTGCGTTTTCAGGCCCCAAAACAACGTTGTCATGTAAACAAACAGCCAAACGCATCAAATGTTTTCCGTTTTTAGTTAAAAACTTTGTCGGGTAAACGGCTCCAAGTCTATCGTCTGTTGTTTGTTGTATGCAGTGAAATCATCACTAATAATAGTCATATCATACTCAGCATCTTTACACCATCACAGGCTGCTTTGATGTCAGCAATCACTAGCACAGAGATGGTGTTAAAGGGGTCTGATTGGCTGCCCACCTGGTGTTTCAGTCTCCGTGGTATCAGGAGTGTCCCCTGTCTCAGCTGCAGGTGTACATTCAGGGTCAAGGGTCACATCCAGGTCCGCATCATGACTAGCAGCAGAGGGAAGAGGCTCTGGTACCAGCTGAAGAACCAAGTCACCTTTGACCTCTGGAGGAGATCAGAAGATGAAATCACAGTCAATGAAGAAAGGCAATGCTGAAAAGTTCTTTGACACCTCATCACATCCTGTGGGACCTAAACTGAAGAGCTGTTAAAGGCGAAACGTGTCATTATTATGGCAAGTCTACGGGATTTTTCACCCGTTTTATTGTCCACCAGGCAAAATTGCAAGTCTGATTGCTAGGGTTGCCATAGTGTGAGTTTTACATGGTTAGATTACAGTTTATTCAAGCAAATGTAGGTTGTGTATCTTTCTTTGACTTCTGTCAGCTTGTTTTACATCTGTCGTCTTCAGTCGGTCATTTAAATGCCCCTAAACAGACGCTTTTGGTGGATAGGAGTCTGGTAGATTGAATTCCTCTGTTACATTCTGGAATTTGTGTGTTTAAGCTTCAGTTTCACATTAATTAAAAGTTCATGTTCAGTCTGGAACACCGGTCCATTAAAGCACCATGAGGCCACCGTCCGTAACCCGCACAGGCACAGCAGTTTTCACATTTAGGCTTACAAAAACCTCTTTTATATCACATATTTATACATTATATATAATATTATAATATAATAGTAAAGGAGGGTTTCACAAGAAATAACAGCACATACTCCTCTCTTCAGTGTACATGTCCTGGAAGGCAATCTCTAGATCTCGCTGCTCCTCGTCTCGGAGCTCCTGCTGTCTGAAGAGAGGCTGGTAGATCTGCGCAGGGATGCTGTTCACCGCCTGCCTGCGCCGCAGTAAATCAGCCTGCTGCAGACGCTCCAATTCACACAGCAGCCGCGCACGATCCTACACGAACACAAGAGTGAAACACCTGCTCTGATATGTTGATTCAACATCACTGAGAGTGCATTTCAAACAAAACTTGAGTTGAAGTCTACCTGCGTGTTCTGTTCTTTCCTGAGAGCGTGGTTTCCTCTCAGTCGTGCTTTCTCCAGTTTCTCCTGCCGATCTTGAGCTTCTTCTCGCTGCAGCTCTTCCAAACGCTGCCCCTCCACCTCTGCTGCTTGATGTGCATCCACATGCTGCAAGAGAAGAGCAGTTCCTTTAAAAGCAGTCACAATTTATTAGCTCTGTACGTGGACACTTTTAATCGAAATTATGGTTCCAGTAAATAAAGCCAGTAAATCATGTCCGTGGAGCATCATTTCATTTATGTACCTGTTCAGTGTCAGTCTCTGTGTCTACTGCTATTTCTGTCATGTGATAGCGTGTGACAGAGAAGCGTTCTGCTGCTGCCGTCTTCAGCGGATGAGGAATCTTCTTCACAATGCTCTGAGAGAATGACAAGACATGTGACACAGCTCTTTAATATTTCAACATTACAAAACACATTAAAGACGAGAATCGCTGTACCTCCACGGGGTTTGGAGGCGGAGGCGGCAGATTGGCCACTTTTGCAGCTCTCTTCTTCTCCTGCACAAGAGCTTTCCTCCGAGCTTCAATGTGCCTGTCAAGTCAATGCATACATATCACATCAGCATGAAAAGCCTGCTTACATTTAAGTGTCATTTGCCATCTAAAGGACATGCTCAAACACTGCACGCAAAAAGTTTGTGAAACTTCAAGCATAGTTTCACCGTAATAGCTGAAGAATGCTATTTTGATCTAAAGTTTGTGCGTTCAATCATAGAAATGTGCATATGCACTGACCGACAGCGCTGCTGCTCTTGTTCATGTCTGCGTGCCGTGAGCTCTTTGAGCGCCTCTCGATGTCTCTCTGCTGCACGCTCCTGCTGTTTTGCATTTTTCTGAGCCACAGCCTCTAAATCAGGCTCCTACACACACACACACACACACAAACAAATACTTGAATTCAACACATTTCCACACTGAGTGCACAGACACCAAGAAAAACTCTGTAGCATCATGGAACTCTAAACCAATCAGATTGGGTTCAGACCAGTGGTGATAGTCCTCCATATCTGGGCAGAGAGTAGGGTTGCAACAGTATGAGATTTTCATGGAATGATAACCGTCTCAGAAAATATCACGGCATTACACAACTACTACCATCAGTGAAAACAGAAGGGTTATTTATTTATTTTTGAGCAAACACTTTATTATAATTGAAACTTGAAACCATTTATTTTATTGAAGTATGTGTAAAAAAGTCTCTTTTGAAAATAAAATAAAGCTAACAGAATAATAAAATCAAATTATAAATATGATAAAAAAAATAGCATGTAATTATAACATGTTATATAACTAAAGCATGTTAGTTTAGATGTTAAATGAACTACTAAATGAAAAATAACATCAGCTGTGTGAGCTTTTGAAGTAATGTTCAATGATTATTAACAGTTAACTGAAGACGGCTCCTGTCTGTACCTTTAACTCAGTGCTTCTCAACTGGATTCTCAACAGATTTTACATTGGACATCAAGTGTCGACCTGCCATAGATTAAACATAACCTGTATTTAATGTATCTCTGGTTGCATTTCCTTTTATGTTGCAGTTTTGTTCATGGTTTTTCAGTACAAGGACATGCATCAAGTGACAATATTTTTGTTGTTGATGTCAAAGTTTGACTTTCAGCACACAACTGAACAACACAGACTGCATGACTATGATAAATGGATTACTGCAAGAGTTAGATTAACATACAGGCGCAGAGGGACTTCAACATTTCTAAATTGCACAAATAATAAATACATAAACATTTGTCTATGGCTTGCTTTTGCTCGCATGTCAGTGATACCGAGATCTACTTTTATATTTAATTTTATCACTGAGGTTTACCTGCAAAGTAGCACCAAACATCACAAGCAGCCTCAAGAATGGACACAGAGTAGCCGTATAACACTTTTCCTTGAGCAGAATATTGCACTACAGATTGCTAAGTTTGTTCAAAGGGGAAAGCCAGATAGAAATAGCGCACTCGTGTGCATGGTTACCAGATTACACAAAATAAATATTACATTAGGCAGAATATTTCCAATTTGCGCAAGTATATATCTCAAACTCGGGGTGTTGCGTCTCTTATCTGGCAACCCTGAGCATGTTATACACTTGAGACGTGTTATGTCCCAATGCAAGTTAACTGAATTCCAATGAAAAATAAAAACACTTTTACAATAAATGAGCCATGGGCCATATTAAACCACATGGAGGGCCTGATCCAGCTCGCGGGCCGTAAATTGCCCATGTCTGCTTTACCTGTTCGCGAGATTTTCATTAAATCTGCCTCGGCAGTCCCAAGTAGTCTATCACTTGGGACGAGGAGGAAAGGAGATGCGCATGCGAGATTCTCCGTCCGGTTGCATTTTGTTCTCAATACCGTAGATAAGCAAATGTACATGGTATGATAACAGTCAATTTTCAAACTGTGGTATACCGTGAAACCGGTATACCACTGCAACCCTAGCAGAGAGTCATGTGATCAATCACTGTATTACATATGGCCACCAGGAGATGGCGCTAAGTATATGACACAGACTCGATGACTCAAATGGCACAGAATTGAACTCATTCTGTGAAATCTCAAGACTAAAATCATGTCTGCATGCTATGCAAACTTTTAGTCATTGTTGTGTTTGCATGTGTAATTAGTTCTTATGTACAATTATTTTTATTTGTTTGGAGATGTTTTTGGACACTAGGATAAATAATTTTTGTAATGCTAATACTTTTGATTGCTTTGTCATATCAACACAAAATTTTACTCCGTTACAGGTGACATGATTGTGAACAAAACAAAAGCAGTTTATCAGAATTACCTTACTTGCACCCTGACACATATCATGTCAAATCAGAAAAAAAGTTCAATTTTTGCTCAGTTTTTTCTTCTTTTTCGCTGAGAGTTTTAGAATGTATCATAATCTATAATCAAGTTCGTTAAAATGATACCAAACACTTTTTTTGTTGTAGAGTTATAAGCCTTAAGCTCTGAGCATGTTTTTAAAGATTTCCTGTTTCAGTGGCATGCCCAAAATTAAAGAATTAAACAATCATGATTGTTTGCCAGCTTGAATGTATGCAAGTTCAGTAGAGCGTTTTCAGTGAAATTTCAGTCCTTTCTCTACACCAAAGTATAAAACTACTTTAAAGACTTTGAGTATAGATCTAGTCATATAGCAACTTTGATTTTGCTTTTTGGAGCGTTCACTGTATGCCTTCATTGCATATAATAAATGAGATTTGTGTAAACATTCTGCAACATTTCTCCTTTTGTGATCACGGAAAAAAGTAAAAGGTTTGGAAAGGCATGCAGGTGAGCAAGTGACATTTTACATTTTTGGATGAACCAATTCACAAGCCTTCAAATAATCTGTTCACTCACGTTCTCTTGAGCACTGTGGTGCGCGTGGCCAACAGATCTCAGGCTGTCCTCATAGTGTTTCTCCAGCGTCTGGAGTTTCTCCGTCTGCTGCATCTGCCACTCCTGCTGTAGCACGTCAGCGAGCATCTGCAGCTCTCTCATTCTCCTCTCCTGCACCTCCCTGCGCACCTTCTGCGCGATATACCGCTCCTGCTCGCGCACCTGTCACAACATACAGCCAATGACAGATTTTCAAAGTTTAGAATGACAAGTTTTCAAAAGTGTAATCTTTTGAATTCACAGAATTAATTGATCTAACAATGTCACATTTTCAGATTAATCAAGTAAAAAGTAATAAGGGATGCACCAATGTGTCAGCCACCAATAGTTAACGGCCAACTATTTATTGATGTTTTTGTGATTTTCTCCCCAAATTGGAATGCCCAATGTGCTCCAAGTCCTCATGGCGGCATAGTGATTCTCAGTTGCCTCCAGGTCTGACAGTCAATCAGCGCATCTTATCACGTGACTTGAGCGCGTTACCGCGGAGACCTAGCGCCTGTGAAGGCTTCACCCTGTTCTCCCAGGCATCCATGCAACTCACCACTCGCCCCACCAAGAGTGACCATTGGGAGGTTACCCCATGTGACTCTACCCTCCCTAACAACCGGGCCAATTTGGTTGCTTAGGAGACCTGGCTGGAGTCACTCAGCACGCCCTGGATTCAAACTCGTGACTTCAGGGGTGGTAGTCAGCGTCAATACTCGCTGAGATACCCAGACTCCCATTATCGGCCAACTATCAACCAAGCCAAGACCACCAGCTATTGATCAGAAACATGAACACGCAGATGTAAAATTTATAAGTGAACTTATAATTACGTTTTTAGTGTAATATACACAGAAAAGGATATTGAAGGTAAAGAATGTCAAATTGATATATATTTTTTTATTCGGGGCCTTAATCTAAAAAAAAATGTAATGTGGTGTAATGGTCCAGAGATATAATAAAACAAACAAAAAATGTATATAAAGCAGAAATTCCTAAAAATGCAGAATAATCTCTTTTCAATATTGTAATCCTTTCAAGGAGACGTTTTCTTCTTTTTGATCTTAGGATGGTTACAACACCTTGACATTTTTACTTTAAAACAAGAATGCATTTGAATTGAGTAACTGAAGAGGTGTATCATGATCTGCTGTTGCTCTATAAACAGATTTAAAGATGACCTGCTGTAATCGGAGTTTCCTTCGCCTGTCGAGCTCTTCTCTCAGCAGCTGCGTCTCTTCATTCGGACTGAGCTTCAGTCGGCTCACTTTATTCATGTTTGTGCGGTTCAGATCGAAAGGACTCAGGACTCGTCAGATCAAACACGCTGTCTATTCAGGGGAAATATCACAGCAAACAGCGCCATACTTTATAAACACATCCATTCAACTGACAGACACTCAGTATAATTTGGCCGGATAATATAATAACGTCGAAGTTATTAAAGTGGTTTACACGGTCAACGCGAAACACCTTTGTTTGATTTGCTCCATATCAGCAGACTCCAAACGGCTGTTTCAAAAGTGTCGTTGCGTCACTTCCTCTATTCAAAATAGCCTCTGGCTCACTGATCTATATATATAAGTATAGATCAGTGCTCTGGATCCTTTTATCTTATTGGAGACATTTGTTCATTTAAAGAAATATATTTATTTAAACCTATTAATTTCGAGCACTGGTACCTGAAAATAAAATTTAAATTTAAATACGCTAGCTCAATAAAAATAAAAATCACAAATAATAAGTAATCACAAATGACTGCGATTGGTAAATCCTCATCAGCGCTGATAAAAGACAGGGAAATCATGTGACAACAGCATGTGGAGCTGCTTCAGCAAACAATAATTTACACATGAACTGAGAAACTTGAATAAGAATTTAATTGAAATTAAACAGCAACCAATTTAAAATAGGACAATTGTTTAATTATGAAATAGACTCATCACACTTGACCAATCAGAGACGAATTTTGCCGATAACCCCGCCCATTTTACTCACGTTGATTAATTCCATTCATTTGTACATTGAATGATACACAAACACACACACACACACACACACACACACACACACACACACACACACATATATATATATATATATATATATATATATATATATAGCTGGAGCTGTAACAAAAGTACCAAACACGCTTATAATTAAAATAAATAAAATAAAATAAAATAAATCTCCTTTAGTCTCATTTCAACTTTGACCTTCTCGCTCACAGCACCAGTTCTCGCGTGATTTGAGCAGCTATCGTTCAGTAGCAGTGGGCACAGTAGTGTTAGCTAAAGAAATACAACATAGACAAATAGAAGATCTCTGCATAAATGTAAGTGTACTGAAGAGCACTTCATCTTTCATATCTCCTCCTAGAATAATAACATGAGCGTTACAGTTTAGAGTGTGACATTCAGAGAGCTGCACAAAGATTAATTAGCAGCTTTGAATCAACTGATGTGTCTCTAAACACAGTTGAGCTCTCACGCTAGACAGCAATTTGGCATCCTAGTTTTAAACCGTAGTGAGATGCCTCTCTAAACAATGTTTTGGGGCATCCTCGTCTTAGACCCTAGTGAGATGACTATCTAGACAGCATTTTGGGACATCATAGTGTCCAAATCTAATGAGCTGCCTATCTAGACTACATTTGTGAATATGGTAGTACTCAGATCTAAGGAGCTTCATATCTAGACTGCATTTTGGGGCATCCTAGTCTTAAACCCTAGTGAGATGCCTATCTAGACAGCATTTTTGAGTATAATAATCTAGTGTGCTTCCAATCTAGATTACATTTTTGTGTGTCATAGTCTTAAAATCTAGTGTGCGGCCTATCTAGACAGCATTTTGGAGCATCAAAGTCTTAAACCCTACTATGCTGTCTATATAGGTGACATTTGTGTGTATCGTATTCATCAAATTTAACGAGCTGCCTATCTAGTCAGCGTTTGGTGTGTCACAGTATCCAAATCTAGTTATCTAGACAACATCTTTAGGTATCATGGGGTCAAATTTGAGTGAACTACCTATCTAAATGTAATTTGTGGGCATTGTAGTCTTAAATCCTAGTGAGCTGCCTATCTAGACAACATTTTGGGGCATAATAGGGTCCAAATCTAGTGACCTGCATATCTAAACAGCATTTTGGGGCATAATAGTGTCCAAATCGAGTGAGCTGCCTATCTAGATTTACATTTCTGTGCATTGTAGTCTTAAAGCCTAGTTAACTTCTTATCTAGACAGCATTTTGGGACATTATAGTGTCCAAAATTAGTACACTTCTAGATGGTATTACTGGGAATCATGGGCTTCCTACTTAAATTTGAAGATCCAAAACCTAATGCATTGCCTACATAGACAGCCTATTTTGACATCATATTGCTCATTCTACCAAGAAAGCATTTTTGGGGATCACAGTTTCAAAATTATTAAATCATCTACCAAGACAGCCTTTAGTGTGACTGAATGTTTGTTGTGTTTATTGTAATTTCTCAGTAGTAGACCTGGTGTCTTCAGCATGATGTCGGGGGGTCCAGCGGTTCTTGTGAGTATCGAGTCGTCCTGTGAGCGGCAGGTACAGGAAGTGTCTCTGGACGGGTTGGAGACGTACGTCCCTCCGCTGTCCATGTCTCAGAATCTGGCTAAACTCGCTCAGAGGATCGACTTTGGTCAGAGTTCAGATTCAGATGAAGAACGGACTGAAGGAGAGAGCAGGGAAGAGTGGCGCAAACTGGAACCAGAAGAGGATGAGGGTATGTCATTTAGGCCTCATTGGTGCTTTTTCTTCAAACAGGCATAAAACATCATTGCTGCTTTCTGCTGACAGGTACAGTGAAGTTTCAGCCGTCGCTGTGGCCGTGGGATGCCGTGCGTAACAATCTGCGTAGTGCTCTAACAGAGATGTGTGTGCTGCATGATGTCCTAAGCGTGGTCAAAGAGAAGAAGTACATGACCCTCGACCCAGTGTCCCAGGATACCTCTATGACAAAGGTAATTCAATACACAAACCACATCAACACAGAGCTTGTATCAAACTCACTATTATAAAAAGCAAGGTGGTCGGAGTAGTCTTCCAATCCACTGCAAACTCGCATTCTGGCCAGTTTTCATGATCCAATTAATTCCTGATTGCTAAAATCAAGTTCCGTCCTATATTATTTCCTGTTTCATGCTGAATATCCTGTTTTATGCTGAAATATGTGACATTGTTTCATGTTGACTTTAACCCTTAAAGCTCGATCAGTGAGGAAAAAAAATAACAATCAAAATATTAATAACTACAGTGTTGACCAACACAATATAGGTATTGTTTTAAAGCTCTTCTTAACAATGCATGTAGACATTGGCCAAACTGAACAGGTGCTTTGAAGTTTGCAGACAAATGAGAAGTGTTCCATTTTGATAAGCAATTAATCATTTTGCCACTGCACATACGATTGTAATCGGTAAAAACATCAAACTGATCAAATAGCCATGTGTCATATGTCGTTGGAAAGCTCTCAAAGAGTAGAATACAACCAGCCTATTAGTTTTAATCACTGACAAAATTATAGCGAGTAAAAGCTACGTATATGTATATGCTTTTAACTAATCATATTATGAATCAATCACTGCAACCAGAGGTGAATGTCATTCAAATATGGGCAGAGAGGATCATTCACTGTAATGATAATTATGTAATGTGAGAAGGCGCCAGGTACATGACTCAATGATGACACAAATGACACAGAATGGAACTGAAGAAGATCTCTTTACTCATACCTGCATGCTTTGGAGAGAGAGCATACCTTTATTCATTGTAGTGTAATTAATTGTTATGTAGAGTTATTATGTTTTATTTGTTTGGAGATGTTTTTGGACACTATGATACATAATTTTTGTAATGCTCTAACTTTTGTTGTATCAACACAAAATTTTACTCCGTTACAGGTGACACGATTGGGAACAAAACAAAAGCAGTTTATCAGAGTTACCTTATTTAAACCATGATATATATATATATATATATGTATATGTATATGTATATATACATACATACATACATACATACATACATACATACATACACTCACCTAAAGGATTATTAGGAACACCTGTTCAATTTCTCATTAATGCAATTATCTAATCAACCAATCACATGGCAGTTGCTTCAATGCATTTAGGGGTGTGGTCCTGGTCAAGACAATCTCCTGAACTCCAAACTGAATGTCAGAATGGGAAAGAAAGGTGATTTAAGCCATTTTGAGCGTGGCATGTTTGTTGGTGCCAGACGGCCCGGTCTGAGTATTTCACAATCTGCTCAGTTACTGGGATTTTCACGCACAACCATTTCTAGGGTTTACAAAGAATGGTGTGAAAAGGGAAAAACATCCAGTATGCGGCAGTCCTGTGGGCGAAAATGCCTTGTTGATGCTAGAGGTCAGAGGAGAATGGGCCGACTGATTGAAGCTGATAGAAGAGCAACTTTGACTGAAATAACCACTCGTTACAACCGAGGTATGCAGCAAAGCATTTGTGAAGCCACAACACGCACAACCTTGAGGCGGATGGGCTACAACAGCAGAAGACCCCACCGGGTACCACTCATCTCCACTACAAATAGGAAAAAGAGGCTACAATTTGCAAGAGCTCACCAAAATTGGACAGTTGAAGACTGGAAAAATGTTGCCTGGTCTGATGAGTCTCGATTTCTGTTGAGACATTCAGATGGTAGAGTCAGAATTTGGCGTAAACAGAATGAGAACATGGATCCATCATGCCTTGTTACCACTGTGCAGGCTGGTGGTGGTGGTGGTGTAATGGTGTGGGGGATGTTTTCTTGGCACACTTTAGGCCCCTTAGTGCCAATTGGGCATCGTTTAAATGCCACGGCCTACCTGAGCATTGATTCTGACCATGTCCATCCCTTTATGGCCACCATGTACCCATCCTCTGATGGCTACTTCCAGCAGGATAATGCACCATGTCACAAAGCTCGAATCATTTCAAATTGGTTTCTTGAACATGACAATGAGTTCACTGTACTAAAATGGCCCCCACAGTCACCAGATCTCAACCCAATAGAGCATCTTTGGGATGTGGTGGAACGGGAGCTTTGTGCCCTGGATGTGCATCCCACAAATCTCCATCAACTGCAAGATGCTATCCTATCAATATGGGCCAACATTTCTAAAGAATGCTTTCAGCACCTTGTTGAATCAATGCCACGTAGAATTAAGGCAGTTCTGAAGGCGAAAGGGGGTCAAACACAGTATTAGTATGGTGTTCCTAATAATCCTTTAGGTGAGTGTATGTATGTATGTATGTATGTATGTATGTATGTATGTGTGTCAAATCAGAAAAAGAAGAAAAAAAAGTACATTTTTAGCTTAAGTTTTTTTGTGATATTTTTAAAGTAGATTCTTAGATGATTCTGAGTCTCAGAATTGATCATAATCTATATCATTCACATTTTTTTAAAGTTTTTGTTCAAATTATATCAAACACTTGACACTTTTTGTCATAAGTCTTTAAGTTTGGGTATGCCATTGAAAGCGGAAACACTGACTCTCAGAGCTTAAAGGGTTAAAACATGCACGTGTGTGTGTGTGTTTAGACTCCGCAGGTTTTCCAGTTGATCAGTAAGAAAAAGTCTTTGGCCACTGCAGCCCAGCTGCTTCTTAAAGGTGCAGAGAAACTGACCAAGTCAGTAACGGAGAACCAGGAGCACCGCAGACAGAGAGACTTTAACTCAGAGCTGCTGCGTTTGCGCTCACAGTGGAAGCTACGGAAAGTCGGAGACAAAATCCTGGGTGATCTCAGTTACCGCAGCGCTGGTAATCCTCTGATTTTAGTAGTACACCAATGTACTTACACCAATGAATTTTCACTGCGATTTCTTGAAAAGAATCAATGGATTCCTGTGTGTTTTAAAAGTTGCATTTCCTTTTGAATTGACACAGCAGCTAGAAAGTGTCCATGTTGCCACCGGTTCAGACCCGAAAGTGAATCGTCATGGCCCTGTTCAAGCTGGCAACCTGCACCAAATAGTGGGGGAAAATTCAGTCTTAGTATAAAGCTCATCCATCGATGTGTGTATGCGGTGTCACAGATATTAAAGAAGAAAAAAATATGCGGTGTAATATCAGGGTTGGCTTTCAATACTGTCGTCATGATTAACACAGGCTAACGATGTCATGTGACACACGTTTTTTGCGTTAATGCCAATTTTATCGACAAAGAGTTTCCAAAACTTTTTTTCGCGACATGATTGATTGATGTATCGACATAGTTCATGCGCTTGAGTTAAACGGAAAAATATTATGTCGACATTTGTGACATTTTAGCAATAATGTGCGTTACCATCAGCTTTATTTCGATGCGCTAAAACATTTTTCACAAAAAAATCCTTGGATGGAAACGTAGTTAGTGTTAACTGTACTTTAAGTCTAAATACAATTGTAAGGAGTAAAAAGTACTATTTTCTTTTTATTTATTTGTTTTCTTTGTTGTTCAATGTAATTAAGTAAAAGTACAAGTATTCAGTTTAAATTGCTCGAGTAAAAAGTGCAAATCCCCAAAAATAATACTTAAGTATAGTAATGATGTACAATTACTCGAGTACTTTACTCCCATGGTTCCGCCAATGTTTTCTTTCTCATTGAGCAAATCAACAACAAACTCGTCATTGTGCAGCAGCAGCTTGTGGAGAAATCGTTTTTTCTTTTTCTGATTGGTTCACTAGAGAACTTCATTTAATTTTATACTGCGATTTTTATGGATGTTTTGCAAACTTGTCAAGTAGTTGTTCTCGTCCGTGAGTGGTGAAGGGCAGACCAGTTGAATGTTGTGTTGCACCATTTAATGGGCATTCGATGGTGAATTGTCTAATAATTGCGTCCCTTCTGGTGTAAAAGGGCCTTTATTCATAAAACTTCATAAACCAATTCAATATTTATTGTGTGAAAATAGTTTCTATTAAAATTGAACACAGTTGTGGTGTCATTTCCAAATGCTGTTCCTTAAAAATATGTTTTACCAAAAGTTAGTGTACTTGTTAACCAAGTGGACAAAAGTGTCAGTGCATGCTTGATGAGTCTAAATGAGTGTTTACACATTGATGAAATGTTTATAATGTATTTAATATTTTGTGTTCACGTGCAGGGTCACTGTTCCCCCATCATGGCACATTTGAGGTCATAAAGAACACCGATATCGACCTGGATAAGAAACTTCCAGATGATTATTGTCCTCTCAATGTGCAGATCCCCAGTGATCTGGAAGGCTCTGCTTACATCAAGGTAAAATGAAAAAATGTCTGACTCGCCTATGAGCATATTTTTCACAAGAATGAGCAGAAAGCATCAGTGTTTCTCTGTATGTCTGCAGGTGTCCATTCAGAAACAGTCTCCTGATATAGGAGATCTCGGCACAGTGAATCTCTTCAGAAGACAACCCAAAGCCAAACCAGGTATGCCCAGCTGGTTAGTCAGATGTGTCAATGAAAAAATGTACTTTTGAAATCAGATTATACCTCGTACTAGTTAAACTGCTGTTAGGTTCAGTATGCAAATTGTTCACTCAGAAATTGTTGTATTCACCATTTTCACCGTTGTCCAGCTGTAGTAACTCTGTGTTCATGTCTCTTTCTCTGTTAGGTTCTCAGATGTGGCATTTAAAGCTGGAAGCCGCTCAGAACGTGCTGCTCTGTAAGGAGATTTTTGCTCAGCTGTCACGAGAAGCTGTTCAGATCAAATCACAGATTCCTCACATTGTCGTCAAGAATCAGATCATCTCACATCCGTTTCCTGGTATGCACACGCACATTCTGTGCACGTAAAACATTCAGAATCAGTTGTCACAGGCTTCAGAAATCATGCCTTTTACATTTACTAGCGGCACCAAATGGAATTGCAATCTGTTCGATTAAACAGACAGACAGAGAACACATGTTTGGTGTGCTAGGTCTCCAGAAGACCTAGCATTTTGGAGGCATGTTCTGTAGGGGAATATTGCTTGGGCCAGTTGACCAGCAGGTTTGGAATGAAGACCAGGAGTCCAGGTTTCAATCAATTAGTTGCAGGTTTACTGAAGAAAGTTGTTCGCAAAATCAAATGGCAGAAGTCAAGAGTTCATTGACAGGAGAAGCCCATGCAAAATTACAAACTGAACTTGGGTCCAAAAAAAATCAATACTTCTAGTCGGATACAGCATCAAGTTTATGTCAGGGGAATAATCTTCTGGGATTCTGATTGGTTACAAGCATAGATAACTATAGAACACTTCTGAACATGGTCATCTTGTACGTCGTTTATCTCATTGACTATTTGCATGATGCTTTAGTTCTGTATAAAGGTTCCAATGGTCCTAGTTTGGTCTTAGGGCACGGACAGTCCTCTCTTTATGGTCATCCATAGGTCTCTGATGTTCATTTGTTCAGCTCTAGACTGCTGTTTTAACTCCAATGGACTCCTGCACACACACACACACACACACACACACACACACACACACAGCTTCTCCTATTCAAGGTCGTGTACTACAAAGCTTCTGATGGATACTGGTCTTATCCTATTGGAACATTATTGTACTTTCTCTCTGAAGTAGTATTCTTGTTAAATTGTCAGAAACATTCATAATCAAATGCATGTTGTTGGCCTACGTGACCTAGGCCTCTTAGCCAGCAGACACCGTGTCGCTGAAGACAGATATGGAATGGTTTCAAACTGCTTGTACGAGCATGAAACCACAGAGAACATATATTAATATGAGTCATTCGCTCACAAGAATATGATATGTGTGTTAAATTGTTGTATACATGACTCATAAGAATACTGATTAGTTCCACTAAAATAATCAATCACATTGGGTCTAATGCTGTTGTGTGTGTTTTTTATATATATATATATATATATATATGTATGTGTGTGTGTATATATATATGTATGTGTGTGTGTATATATATATATATATATATATATATATATATATATATATATGTGTGTATATATGTGTGTGTATATGTGTGTGTATATATATATATATATATATATATATATATATATATGTATATACACACACACACACACACACACACACACAGTATGTATTGAAGAGGAGGTGGTGGTTCAGACATGTGTGTGTGTGTGTACACCGATCAGCCTCCGCTTTAAAACCACCTGCCAAATATTGTTGGTCCCCCTCGTGCCACCAAAACAGCGCCAACCCCTATACTTCTCACTACAATTGTACAGAGCGGTTATCTGAGTTACCGTTGAATTTGTTGGTTCAAGCCAGTCTGGCCATTCTCTGACCTCTCTCAACAAGAAATTTCCATCCACAGATCTGCTGCTCATTGGATGTTTTTTGTTTTTGGCACCATTCTGAGTAAATTCTAGAGACTGTTATGTGTGAAAATCCCAGGAGATAGTACTTACTTATAGTGCAGTATGTAAGATTTAGAAATCCTTGTTATTAATGACACCTGTGGCCATTAAATGAACTGCAGCAGCTACATGTTGCTCGTGATCACGCACACTCCATAGGGACGCGAGCATCGACCAAAACAATGACATAACGTTCAAAGAGACTGAATGAGATTCACCGGCATCATGCTGACAGATGAGGTAGCATAATTAAAATTACTAGAAACTTTGAGACTGTATATTATATTTGACTCTCCAGTGCTGGAACAGGGCTAAAACAAGGTGTGGATATAGTTCTGACTATGTGAGACATGTGAGAGTAGTTTGCATGATATATCATTTTGATATATTGATGCGCTATTGTTTTTTAATAATAGATTGCTGGGAGCCGTCCATGCTGGATTCCATCTCTTAAGATAATGTTACCTAGTGTTGCAGACTGTTTGCTGTTGAATAAAGGAAGAGGTGCTACTGTCTAAGGCAAGGCTCTCGGGAGCATGCATAAACATCACATCCTTTGGATTTTCCTGGCAAAAGCGACCCAGTCCCTTCACATTAAAATCAATCTACTGGCTTTAATAGGCAACCTAGGAAGTCCGGGAACAGTTTACTTTTTAAGTTCCATTACAAGCCGTTCACACATTGGCATTTTAATTTTTTTTTTTACATATTTCACCATTAAATAGTGATTATACATTTAAAATTTTACTAGTAAGTTAAGGAATAAATGTTAAGTGCTTTCCATATAAATTGAAATGTTTGGCCGTAATGATCAGCACTATGGAGGTAAAAGGGTGAGGCCTTTTTTGAGGAATTAAAAGGCAATGCCCACAAATACTAACATAGTGAATGTAAATATTGACCAACTGAAAATCTGATATAAATAAAAGCTGATATTTTTGGATTGTCGCAAGACGTGGTGGGTTAAAGAGAGAGGATTTCTATTATAGATCGGTGCTATAGTGTATGTTTATGTTCACTCTTCAGGTCTACAGCTCTCCATCTCTCTCTGTCACTCCACTGGAGAAAAAAAACACCAAAGAACATCACCAGACAAGAGCAAACCAGACGACCACCTGTATGTGTTAGAACACAACCTGCACCAGCTCATACGAGAGGTACTCGCACACACCGCAGACAGACATGGGCTTGTGAGTGATGCGTTTTGTCTTTGTATGATGGGTTATGTGTTGTTGTAGTTCCACAAACATACATTGAGTTCAGTGGTGATGCCTCATCCAGCCAGCGCTCCATTCGGACACAAGCACTTGCGTTTAGCAGGACCGATGGCGTATGATAAAGCTGAGATCAGCTCATTGCAGCAGAGTGAAGGACTGCTGGAGAAGATCATCAAACAAGCCAAACACATTTTTCTCAGAAGCAGGTACATTTTGCACTTGACTGAACTGATGTTTCTTGTGATCTTATAAAAAAAAAATTGGTGGAGAAATATGAATATGAGTGGATAGTGAAGGAAAAACAGCAAACATCTGAACTCCTTCAATACTGTTTCAAAAGCAAGACGAGCGGAATTAAGCCAAACGAATGTGTAAAAGTCTTTCTTTGCTCCATGTCTTTGATTGTCAGGACTGCACGGACCATCGACAGTTTGGCAAGTCGTATCGAGGACCCTCAGATTCAGGCTCACTGGTCCAACATTAACTATGTGTACGAGTCCAGCGTCAAAGTGCTCATCACTTCACAAGGATACGAGCAGATCTGCAAGTATGACTGGAGTCTGATATTTTAACCTCTTCACTGCTGTTAGCCCTTAGAGATGAGCAGCATATTACTATCACACCAGCAAACTATCTGTGGAGAGACACACAAAATAAGTAATTTGCCCCATATTCCCCCATGAAGCGAGTGGTGGAACAACCAATTCCTATTATCGTTATCCCAAATTGTAGCTGTAGTAATTGGTCATTTTTCTCAGATTTACTGCTTTACTATTTTTAGTGAGATGATTTTAAGACTTAAGAAAAAGAGAAGTCTAGTTAAAATTAAAGTTGTCTGTCTTTTGATTTTCGAGTTTTTTGTAAACATAAACTTTGTTAATAGAAGACACCTTCAGACCTAAAGAACAAACAAGAAACATGCACAAAACATGAAGGATGTACTCTGTGTTGAACAAGATGTGTAATCATTTATACTTTCACGAGTCTAATACAAATTGCTTTATTATCGGAGACTTTCAAACATGTAGTAAATTAATTCAAGAGTGGCCGCAAATATTTCTACAATCTATTCCTTTTACAGAATGCTGCGTCTGCACTGCTAAAGTAAGTCTAAAGCCCAATTCGGATGGCAGTGGTTTCTCAGAGTGATGTCTGTAAAAGTACATTTCCATGGCGCCTGTGATAAGGCGTTGTGATTAGAATTGTTTTATTTATAAAAATTACAGACATCATTTGGAATTATCCCGTCAGTGTTTAAAAAGTGGCGGTGGAAATTAAACCTTTTAAATAAGGTAAACATTGACACAGCCAAATTCTGGGACTAGCCAACCCATGTAAATGGGTAGTCATGGAAGCCCTATGTATAAATGTATATAATACACATTTCTATAGTAAAGTGTTATATGTTAAAATTGTATTACATGTTGCTGTTGCCATAATAATGGACCATTTAAAAAGTTTACATGATCTGGCTCTCATTTTTCTTTTCCTTCTACTTAAGAGTTTCATTATGGTGGAGCGGCGACGTTATTTTTGTGAATTATTTAAAAAATTTCAGTTCACAATCTTCCAACTTTCACAGCTTTAATTACCGTCAGAGCTGTTTCTGTGCACAGTGTAATGTACGTCAGTTAGCAGTGGTCAAAAAGGATTTCCAAAACAACTTTTGGATTATAAACTCGGAGATGTGGATTCAGACAGTAATTAAATTACTACACAACCTTGGCGTTTGTTAAAAAACAGTAGATCATTCGGCTGGGAATTTTCTCGCGGGTGATGAGGAAAAAAAACACAACATTTCGGATTTGTACAACAATAAAATCACAGACTACTCCATGCAAATGCTGGAATTACATCACGTCAACATATAAAATAATTGCTGTCTGAATCGGGCTTAAGACAACTCCCTGCAAAACATTACTGATTGAACCTTTATTGGCAAGAACCATGATAGATAGCTAAAAATACACACAGGACCTTATTCATGAAATACGGACAGAATGGGTTTCTGGGTATATTGTGTGTTAAACCATTCTTGAATAAATTAGTGCATTCAGTTTAGTGCATCGATTTATGAATTTCAATGTAAATTATTCGTAAAAGGCATTCTTATGTAAATTGTTGGATTCAATTCTACATTTCGGTGTAGAACGTTCTGAAACCATTCTAGAGTTCAATGGATCAGTCCATGGAATTGTGCTGCATCAAATTCCATGGGAAAAAGTACAAATTTCTATTTCAAACATTCAAACCATTCTTGTGTAAATTGTTGTATCCAATTTCATGAAATACATTATGATTTTTTTATGAAAAACGTTCGGAATACCATTTGAGTAAATTGGTGCATTCAGTTCTATGGAACTGATAAAATATTTCTAAGGAAAACGTTCAGAAGACCATCCTTGCGTAAATTGCATTCACGAATTTCAGTGTAAATCATCCATAAAACCATTCTGTTTTATTTAATTCTGATATTATGAATTTCTGTGTAAAACTGTGTCCAATATCACTCGTGTAAATTGTTGCATTCAGTTCCATTGGACAAATTAAGAATTTCAATGTAAAACGTTCGGAAAACCATTCTTACATAAATTGTTGCATTTAGTTCAGTAAATCAATGTATGAATTTCAGCGTAAATCATTCGGAAAGCCATTCTTGCGTTAATGGTTGGATTCAATTTCATGGGGCAAATTACGAATTTAAATGTAAAGTTACATATAATTATTTTGCATTATAAGAATTTATGAACCCATTCAATATGACAGTTTCAGAATGTGGTAAACATTTGAAAAACCATTATTACATAAATTGTTGCATTTAATTTAAATGTGGCAGTTTACGCAAGTGGTTTTATGAACGATGTACACACAAAATAGTTTTGCTTGCTTTTTATGAGTGGGAGCCAATGATAGGCAAAACCTCTTCTTCCTCTTCAGATCAATCCAGCTGCAGTTAAATGTTGGCGTGGAGCAGATCAGAGTAGTGCACAGAGACGGACGCGTCATCACGCTATCACACCAAGAGCAGGAGCTGCAGGACTTCCTGCTGTCACAGGTACTGACGCCCATCCACACACACACACTACAGTTTCAAAGAGGAAAGAGAAGTTGTACTGAGTGTGCGTGTGTTTGTGCAGATGTCGCAGCATCAGGTGCATGCTGTGCAGCAGTTGGCTAAAGTCATGGGTTGGCATGTGTTGAGTTTTAGTAATCACGTGGGTCTCGGCCCCATCGAGAGCATCGGAAACGCCTCTGCCATCACTGTCGCATCTCCAAATGGCGAATACGCCATCTCAGGTACACATATACATGCACGTCTGGTAACAAAGTCCTCTCAGACCAATAGACGCTCACTTCTTGATTTAACCCTTGTGCTGTGTTTCTTACTGGCTACCACTCCTTGTGTTCCCGGGGTTAAGGAATGTTCCTGGGTTAAATGAAACTTAAGTTCTGTGTACAGCATCAGTGACCTTCTGTCAATTACCACAGAAAATAATTTCCACTCGTCCCTCAGTAAAAACAAAGTAATAAATGTAGTAGGTTTGTGGTTTTCGACATTTTTTTTTGACGCCTTTTGACAGTTTTCAAAGCCATAGAATCTAGAATTGTCTATAGATTAAAATACTTATCAGGATTAATTTTGTGATTCCAGACATTTCAGGAACTGTACGTTGGTATGTTGTTGGCCTACATCATGATTTGAACTAATTTCAGGATTTAAATGAAGTTTATACATTTGAAATAATTTCAAGACATCTTGAGGTCCCCTTGGAAGATTGTTGATGCCTCCTAGTGGGTTCCGTTTCCCTGGTTGAGAACCACTGCTGTAGATAATGTGTAATTTGTTATGTTTACATTCTGCTTTTATGCACTAATTCGCTAACATGCTATACACGGCCACAATATCCGCCAATTACACTCTGTTATTGTAATTTATGCTGACTGATATTACTGCAAAGATTAGTGTATAAAAGAGTGTTAATGAGAAAGATCCAGACAAAAGAATGATGACGAGGCATATCTTACTTTGGGCTGATGTGTGAATGGCTTTTGATGCAGATGGCACATGAGTGAATGGGGTCTTAAGAGTATCTGAGTAGATTTGATTCCATTTGTAGATGAATTAAACAAAATTGTCTTAGAAAATGCCTCTATGCGAATGATTTTACAAATGTGGGATAGTTTGCACCAGCTCGCTAATAATTTTGCACACCAGTGTGTTGATGTTGGCTGACCTTGTCTGACAGGAACCTGGAGCAAAAGTCAGCCTCAAAGTAGGTGGAGCTCCAGGCTACACCCACCGATGTCTTGGACCAATGGCAGTAAGGTGTTTAGCAGTAGTTACTAAGTTTTCTTGAGAGTTCACACACTGGTTTTAAACCACTGAAACAAACTCAAAAGCACCTTAGTTTCGCCAGATTGTGTTTGCAGTGATGTTTCACCTGTTCATTCTTTGATTTCGCTTGAAGTATATCAGGGACTTGATGCTTAACCAATAGGTGTCTATTGTAAATGCACTACTTGAAACTATAAATTACTTTTTCATTTTTTTAGTCAATATTTTTTTTTGTGATAATCAACAGCTTGTCACAGATGCTGTATATAGAACTTTAAGATGTATTAAACCTGGAACATTGCTTTAATAGAGCGCAACAGTCTGGTTCTGGAAGTAAGAGTCCCATTCATTTTTATGGGACATATAGACGCATATACAAATGTATTTTCAGTGATAACTTATACAACTTTAAAGACCGACGAGACGAGGCAAATGAGCTCCGAGGTTGTTCATCGATTGCATATGCTTCCTTTGAAGCCTCCGTCTGCGTTATTTCAGATCGATTGTTTAAAAATCGTGTTTGATAGTAGAATTCATGGTAAACAACTACATTACCCATGGTGCAGCAGAGAAAATCCACCAATCAAATAACCGTGACCAATGAAACCTGCAAAACGTGCCTTTGTGTGACCACCCACTCCCATGACACACTGTGAATGACATCATCGAGCCGGTCTGCCTTCACCCTTAAACTACTTGTATTTGTACATATCAGAATATGTAGCAATAAATGTAACTTTATAAAAAGGCTATTGAATAAAATAAAGAAAATACTAAAAAAAAATAAAAAAAGGAAAATACTTCCGGAACCCAGACAGCTTAAAAAGTGTTGCGCTCTATGCTTCGATTTAGTCATCATGTCAAATGAACCCATCTGCTGTCAGAATATGACCTGTCTGTCTTCCTGTAGTGCGTAACGGTCCAGAGAGCGGCTGTAAGGTTCTGGTCCAGTTTTCTCAAAATCAGGCAAAAGATCTGCCCAAGAGTGATGTGGTGCAGGATGCTAAATGGACTCATTTGAGGGGCCCTTATAAAGAAGTGCACTGGGGCCGAATGGAGGGAAGAAACTTTGTTTATAAAATGGAGCTGCTCATGGCCGCACTGACACCGTGTCCCTAGAGCATGTTATATAACCGTTTTATACAGACGGTCCTGTTGTTTGATCTCTTCTCTCAGTATTTCTCACTCTTTACATTTTCCAAATGAATCATCTGACCCCAGCACTGCTCATGCTGAGTGATTTCGTCTGTAAATGATTCCTGAAATGCTCCTCTGCTTCAGTCATGGAATTGTCATGTCATTTTTCTAGGAAAGACCAGCTTTGGTCACAAACTTGTTGGAAATAAAATATTTGTAATTCACTTTTTTTTTTCCCTTTTTTTTTTTTTAGATGGCAAGCATACAAGTATAGAAAGGTTGTCGAGAAACCTTATAGAAATTATGTAGTTCTGGTAAATGGTCTGCTGTTATATAGCGCTTTTGATTTTTAACCTTAGAGGTTACCAAAGCGCATTACACTGTTCCATTCACACTCGCACACCAATGGCGGCAGAGCTGCTATGCAAGGCGCTAGCCTGACATTGGGAGCAACTAGAGGTTTAGTGTCTTGCCCAAGGACACTTCGGCATATGGAGTCATGTGCGCAGGAATCGAACCACCAACCCTGCGATTAGCAGCCGACCCACTCTACCACCTGAGCCACAGCCGCCCGCTAAAGTATAAATCTAGATAAATAGAAAATCAAGGACAATAAATCAGAATTTAATGAGTAATCCTTTAAATTCAAGAAAGACAAGCATACATTGGCCAAATAAGCATTGTGTACATAGTTATACATCGTTCCCACGGCTATGGAAAGCCTGGAGGATTCTTAAAATATCAAAATTCAAAAGTATAAATTCATCTAAATATATTTTGCTCACAAATATTTTATTGGCTAGTTTAATTTTTGTCTTCTAGACGTGTGTGCGCTAAAATAAAATCTAGATTCACCCCAGAAAAATTGACAAAACTCACAAACCGTAAATGATAAATGTCCAAATATATTCACTACTCAAACACTTGTTTCTTACAGACGCTTTGACCGTGTCGGTGTACAGCACACCAAACACTATAAAGCCATAAAAGCAACTTCAAAACTTTCTTCACACACAATCCCTAAAAATCCTAGAATCCCCCCAAAACGGACACTATTTACAGGAATTTCTGCAGAGGTTGTTGATGACATTGTAGTGGTGTTCATTTTCTGCTGTAGTGGAATAAACATGCCACATCGTTTTCATACACTCGGACTCGGAACTGAACTGTCCTGTATGTAGAATCCTTGTGTCAGTTGTAATTAATTGTGCCATAAAAAATTGTGATTTCAAATAAATTAAATTCTTGATTGTATTATGTTTTTTTTTTTTTTTTAGCATCCACAGCAGCTGAATGATTTGCGACTAAAACTCTGATTGGCAATTGTTCAAATAAATGAACTGATTGATTTATCAATGATCGGACAGTTTTCAGAGGTTGTGGTTATGGCTCACCCCTCATGTCTTGCTGATCGTATACTGTTCAAACACTCTTAAAGGGATAGTTCACCCAATAATGAAAATCCTCTCATGATTGACTCACCTTTGACGCTCCAAATCAAATTTAGGCAGCATAAAAATAATCCACACGACTCCAGTTGATCAGTTAATGTCTTCAGAAACAAATCGATAATTAAAATGTTTTTACCTTAAAATCATTGCTTCAAGCCTGCACTGTCTGAAATGATTTTACTCTGCTGTGACGTTCTTTCCTCTGTTGTGTACAAAGCGCACGATTCAGACTTCTCGCTTGAATGTGTCATTGCGCTTGCGTCTCTAATGCGTCAACTGCTGGCAGGTTAAAGATTTAATTAATGATTTATTTTTTACACAAGCCTATCGAGCTGTGGATTACTTTTATGCTGCCTAAATAAAACGTACAAATATTTGCTATTTTTAGTGTATTTTAGTTAAACATTTTTTAAGCTAGCATATTATTAGCTAATTTTAAGTATACATCTGGATTTAGTTTTTTATTTCCTTTCATTTATACCTGTCCCTGAATGTATCAGTCATTACAACACACTACATAATGCACTGAAATAAAGTTTACTTGGATCCTAGTGGAGCACGTGTCTGTCAAGAAAGAAGACTGCTGTTTTGATGTCCAGAAAGGTAAGAAAATGTACTCTTTATTCTTAGTGATAGACATGTACACTTATTACATGTCATTACCAAAAAAAAAATATTTATGTTCACTTAAATTATTTTGACTTTTTACTTCTTATCTATTTAATTGACTGTACTTTACATGTAGCTATCCAGCTTTTTTTTTGTGCAAAAATGTCAAAGTCATCATCACAGCTTGTGATAGTGATTACAGGTCATTGTGGTAATGATGACGCCCAAACTTCCAGAAACCTAATTCTGTCTCTATTGTGAGAAATACCCATATACAGTATGTATATACAGTGAGGAAAATAAGTATTTGAACACCCTGCTATTTTGCAAGTTCTCCCACTTAGAAATCATGGAGGGGTCTGAAATTGTCATCGTAGGTGCATGTCCACTGTGAGAGACATAATCTAAAAAAAAAAATCCAGAAATCACAATGTATGATTTTTTTAACTATTTATTTGTATGGTACAGCTGCAAATAAGTATTTGAACACCTGTCTATCAGCTAGAATTCTGACCCTCAAAGACCTGTTAGTCTGCCTTTAAAATGTCCACCTCCACTCCATTTATTATCCTAAATTAGATGCACCTGTTTGAGGTCGTTAGCTGCATAAAGACACCTGTCCACCCCATACAATCAGTAAGAATCCAACTACTAACATGGCCAAGACCAAAGAGATGTCCAAAGACACTAGAGACAAAATTGTACACCTCTACAAGGCTGGAAAGGGCTACGGGGAAATTGCCAAGCAGCTTGGTGAAAAAAGGTCCACTGTTGGAGCAATCATTAGAAAATGGAAGAAGCTAAACATGACTGTCAATCTCCCTCGGACTGGGGCTCCATGCAAGATCTCACCTCGTGGGGTCTCAATGATCCTAAGAAAGGTGAGAAATCAGCCCAGAACTACACGGGAGGAGCTGGTCAATGACCTGAAAAGAGCTGGGACCACCGTTTCCAAGGTTACTGTTGGTAATACACTAAGACGTCATGGTTTGAAATCATGCATGGCACGGAAGGTTCCCCTGCTTAAACCAGCACATGTCAAGGCCCGTCTTAAGTTTGCCAATGACCATTTGGATGATCCAGAGGAGTCATGGGAGAAAGTCATGTGGTCAGATGAGACCAAAATAGAACTTTTTGGTCATAATTCCACTAACCGTGTTTGGAGGAAGAAGAATGATGAGTACCATCCCAAGAACACCATCCCTACTGTGAAGCATGGGGGTGGTAGCATCATGCTTTGGGGGTGTTTTTCTGCACATGGGACAGGGCGACTGCACTGTATCAAGGAGACGATGACCGGGTCCATGTATTGCGAGATTTTGGGGAACAACCTCCTTCCCTCAGTTAGAGCATTGAAGATAGGTTGAGACTGGGTCTTCCAACATGACAATGACCCGAAGCACACAGCCAGGATAACCAAGGAGTGGCTCTGTAAGAAGCATATCAAGGTTCTGGCGTGGCCTTGCCAGTCTCCAGACCTAAACCCAATAGAGAATCTTTGGAGGGAGCTCAAACTCCGTGTTTCTCAGCGACAGCCCAGAAACCTGACTGATCTAGAGAAGATCTGTGTGGAGGAGTGGGCCAAAATCCCTCCTGCAGTGTGTGGAAACCTGGTGAAAAACTACAGGAAACGTTTGACCTCTGTAATTGCAAACAAAGGCTACTGTACCAAATATTAACATTGATTTTCTCAGGTGTTCAAATACTTATTTGCAGCTGTATCATACAAATAAATAGTTAAAAAATCATACATTGTGAAATCTGGATTATGACATCTCACAGTGGACATGCACCTACGATGACAATTTCAGACCCCTCCATGATTTCTAAGTGGGAGAACTTGCAAAATAGCAGGGTGTTCAAATACTTATTTTCCTCACTGTACATATATATTTTAAGCAATAAGCCACTCAAAGGATGCTTTGCGTCATGTCTAACAACACCCTTAAGGATCTTAAGCTGTGACATTCTTCACAATATAGCACTACATTTAGTGCCTTATTGCTTTTATAAAATAGTCACTACATGATAAGAATATTAAGGATGCAAATTTTCACGTTATATTTTGTGAGTAAAATCATTAAATGCCATCCTTCCTCCAGGAAATATAGTACTGGTAGAAAACATCGTTGCTAAGCAACCACTGGGCAGCGGCAGGATGATTCTGTTTGCCTGTTTTGTTTTTCTGGTCTCGAGATGCCAAGGAAAAACGAACAAAACGAGCAATCCAGAGAACAACAACCATTTAAGTTGTTATTTGAACACTGACATTATATACATCAACTTTAAGGGATGTCATGAATCAGACAAATTTTGGCACTTGCAAGAGTGTTGAAGAGTGTTAAATCACAGTTGAAGCGAATAACATTGATCATCTCCTAGCAAGGCCACATGTCAACGTCTGGGAAGATTAGATAGTAAGCGAACAATCGGTTCTCTTAGTCAACGTGTTGAATTCAGGAGAAATGGGCAGGAGAAGACCTGAGCGACTTTGATAAGGGCCAAATTGTTATGGCCAGATGACTGGGTCAGAGCATCTCTGAAATGGCATGTCTTGTGGGGTGCTCCCGGTCAGCAGTGGTGAGTACCTACCGACAATGATCCAAGGAAGGGCAAACCACACACCGGCGACAGGGTGTTGAGTGCCCAAGGGTCATCAATGTGAAGGCAACAAAGGCTATCTATTGATCCGAATTGACAGAAGGTCTACTGCGGCACAAGTCACTGAAAATTGTAATGATGTTACAGGAGGAATGTGTCACAACACACTGCATCACACCCTTCTGCGTATGTGGATGCATAGCCACAGACTGGTCAGAGTGCCCATGATGACCCCTGTCCACCGTTTAAAGCACCTACAATGACCTTCACTTTGGCCACTGGGGGCAATGTTTTGAATTTCAGTAAGCACATACAGGCAGCAGAAATGTTATCTATACAACTCCAGTGGTTTAATCCATGTCTTCAGAAGTGATATGATAGGTGTGGGTGAAAAACAGATCAATATTCATGTCCGTTTTTAACAAATTCTCCTCCCTGCCCAGTAGGTGGCGACATACATGATGATTGCAAATTGCCAAAAACAAAGTAGAAGATAGAAGAAGTGAAAGTGGAGATTTATAGTAAAAAATGACCTAAATATTGATCTGTTTCTCACCCACACCTGTCAAATCACTTCTGAAGACATGGATTAAACCACTGGAGTCTTATGGATTACTTTTATGCTGCCTTTTATGTGCTTCAGAGTTCTGGCCACCATTCATTTGCATTGTATGTACCAACAGAGCTGAAATATTCTTCTAAAAATAATCTTTTTCTGTTCAGCAGAAGACAAACAGTCTTCCACATCTGGGATGGCATGAGGATCAGTAAATGATGAGAGAATACATTTTTTTGGGTGAACTATCCCTTTAATTGTGTCCCATAACTCAAATAATGTCTCTAAAATTAATATTTAATATTTTCTAATTTAGTTTCTCAGCCCTGTTAACAGCTCTAGTGTGGATAGATAATAGATTATGGAGGAGCACAAAACAATGCTAAAATATTGCTAATATTTTATTAGCTGTTCTCACATAACATGAGATATCATCCATGTTTTAATGTTAAAGTTTTAAGAATGCACCTACTGTAAGCATAAGAGTTTAGTCATAATACTGTAATAAGGATTAACAATAATAATATGCATTAATATGATTCCTCATGTGCACATATGTTTTCGTGACTATATGAGAGTATATCACAGGCTTCTATTGCTAAAAAGTATTGAATCATTTATGTATGCATTGGTTTTCAATTTGAGGACATTCCAAGATATCAAATGAAGTGTAATTGTAAATCGAACCAATTTACAAATCCTACTTGGAATGTCCTGCATAACATGTATTTATTGATGCGATTTAATTGGTTCTTATGTCAATAACAGAATATACTGTAATAAAAAACAGAACAATTGTACATATCATTTGATTCTGAACAAATTTCAGAAACAGCTAAACACATTTCAAATAATAGCAAAGAATTTTAAAAGTCATGCTTCCACACAAATGTCAAAATTAAAATATTTGAGGCAATATTTCAATACATTTCAAATTAAAGCTTTCAGAAATAAAAAAAAAACTTAGTCATTCAGTGGCAAAAACTTGCATTTTTGAAAGCCATGTCTCTGACTTATTTTGATCTGCTATAGTGTCATTATCTAACAAAGGTTGCACTATAGAAGTTATTTTTTTGTACATCATTTACAAAAACTCAGTCATTTGAATATTGTGAAAATTTGGCAGATTTCAAACATTTCTGCTTCAGTGACGATATCAGTGTTCATTTTATTGGCATGGAGTGGGCAGCTTCGATTATTGAGCAGATCCCACATACTGGAGTGTGCCGGTTGGGGTTCATTCCATCTGTGCATGCTGAAACATAAGCAGATGTGTTTATCTATTCAGGGTGAATCTTATGAAACCTGTCAAGAAAATGCCGAGGACATATTTCACCCCAAGATCAAGGGACCAAAATGATATTTAATTGTAGTCATGACAATTACATTTAAGTGTCTTTTATTTACATTTTAATTTAGTAATTTAGCAGCAGTAGCGGCTCATGACCAGAGATACAGGTGGGGCAGATCTCTCCTCAAATATTTTTTTTTATGTCTGGCTTTTCAGGACCAAGTTGTTGGTTTTTTTCTTGAATTTTCAATAGAAATGACACTCTGCTACACACATTCATCAATAGTGCCTGCCATGTTCGGGATCTGTCACACTGTTAGCGTGCACTAATACTAAAGTTACCTTTGGTTTGGCACTATGTTTATGAGCATATTTATTTCTGCCCCAAAGGGTCTCATTTGCCACTTTTCCACTGTCGGGCCAGTCCAAGCCAGGACTATCAACTGGCTAGCCCCTAGCCCTGAACACTCCATCCATAATGTCTGATTAAACAGGAAACTCTCTCTGAATGGAGGAAAACAAAAAAAATCCTCAATATATCCTCAAACACTTCCTTTAAATTCATGAGATTACATTTTAGGTTGTATAAATTCCTGTTATAAAATCTATGCACTACGCAGTTGTTTGGGCAATTTTTTTGTTAACGACACATTTTCACATTAACAGTTTCATTAATGACTAATAAGTAATATACAAATGCATTATAAATAGCCTCAGACCTCAAGCCGCAAGACCAAAATCGATCTGAGTTCCCCACCATCGGGCCAAAGTCCCACAGTGTTGGCCTCAATCCCTGGTTGGCCATATTTGGCCCAAGCGTAGTCGGTGGGCCATTGGCCGTTTGCCCCAAGAAGACCAGAGGACGCACGATAAAGCCCCGGAAGTGAGAATGCAGCTGGACCCGGCATGCACTAGCACGCCCTCATTTGGACAGATAGTGGAAACGCAGATAATAAGGGCTCGTTGCAGTACCATATTTGACCACAGATTTCCATTGGAAAAACTGAGGGGAGCTGTGGAGTTTGGGATGGAAACAGAATCTCTGCCTCAAGTGCTTGTATATTTATACCAAACATGGTGTAACGGAGCTTTAAGCTACTTTACAATGTAAAAATAGAAACTAAAATAAAAATAGGCCTGCTATTTTTAAATACACATGTCAGCATTTTGAACACATTTAAGGGCAAACAAATTACATTATTGGCAGTTTATATGGGTCTATGTTTTCAAGTGGATGAATATTTAGGTGGAGCTCTGCCTTAATTGCCCATATAGACGAGCCACAACTGTTAAGCAGATGCTTTTACATTTATGCATTTGGCAGACGCTTTCATCCAAAGTGACTTACAGAGCCCTTATAACAGGGACCAGGAACAGCAACCTGGAGTTAAGTGTCCTGCTCAAGGACACAATGGTGGTGGCTGTGGGGATCAAACCAGCAACCTTTTGATTACCAGTTATGTGCTTTAGCCCACTATGCCACCACCGCTCCAGAAGAATGAACTTAATTATAGAAAAACAAACCAAAGGTAAAATATCTAGGCACATTGCAGCAATGAGATTTTTGAAATTTGCTTAGTTGTCATGAACATAATTCAAAAGTTTGTAAGTGGTCTTAAAAAAAGCCACATTTTCTTAATACAAAATATAATTTCTTCTAATTGTTTTTATCGATTATGGGTGAATTGTGACCTTGAGTTTTTATTTGATCGATCCATTATCTTGATGTTGGCTATCTTGGTGCTTTGCATGTCTAGAAAATTAACACATTTTTGTGCTGCCCTCTTAATGATCTGCAGGTCACATACAAACAAATGAAAGTTTATTAAGCATAGAGTAACCCTGATTCTGACATACCCGATTCTTGTTCATGCATGTTCCACACAGACATCCGATCAGTCCGTTGACTACCTGTGCCAGTAACAGCACAGCCTCCACAGTACCGATGCTTAGCAGAATTGAAAACAGAACCACGTTCCACATCACCACATTCTGCGGTCTCTTACACTCCATCCATAATGTCTGATTAAACAGGTAACTCTCTCTGAACGGAGGAAAACAAAAAACAAATCCTCAATATATCCTCAAACACTGCCTTTAAATTCATGAGATTACATTTTAGGTTGTATACATTGCTATTCTAAAAATCTATAACCCATGGAGTTGTTTGACAGCTGCATTTATCTTTGAGGGCAATTGTTTTGTTAACGACACATTTTCACATTAACAGTTTCATTAATGACTAATAAGTAATTTACAAATGCATTATAAATCATTAATATGCAGTTATAACAAGAATAAAAAGGTTGACTCATGAAATACTTGTAGAGTAGTGAGCATTTTTCTTACATGTTATGCATGTTTAATAATATACTTATTTATACTTCTATTATTCAGAAACATAAAATGACCATATTCATGGTTTATGTCACAATGCAGCAAAAATAGATTATTATAGTGAGATTAAAGGAGGAATTATCTTATTTTGCTACAGTCACCTTTGTGTTTATGTTCATTGATGAAATGTCTTGACTCACTTGTGTTGTCAGTTTCCTTGTCATGTTGATGTCAAAATAATGGATTTACCTAGTCCTAGTTACCTGAAGTCCTCTGCAAAAACACTTTTCATGTCTTCATTCTCATTCACAGTATTCACAGTATGGACAGTACCTGATAACCATTAAACCATACTATACATTATGTACATAGGATTCTGATTTTGGAAACTCCTGATTAAATGCTTCATAAGTGTTAACTTTATATTAAGGTATATTTTCATAGGTTAATAATGTTGAATAAGTGTTATTAAGCATTTATAACGTGTGAGGTAAAAACACTTTTGCGAGTATTGCATGAAAGTCACAATTTTTATGCATGTTGTTATAACGGCATATGATTTATAATGCATTTGTAAAAAATAATAATTAATAAAAACCTTTATAAAGAATTAACAAAGAGAAAATTAGGCTCCCGGTGATGGTCACACGACACCATGTGAGGTTCAGACGTGTGAAGGGCGAGCTCTGCGCACTTTGCTAGTTTTAACACTTTTAATGACATAAACTGGTGAGATTTGTTACACTCTGTTCCATAACTGTTCTATGAAGACAATATGTCAAAGAATTCAAAATCCTTGGGCTTTGAAGACATTAAAAGTGGACGCCCGTGAGCAGGCTGCCAGCCTGGGAGTCGAATTAGTCGAGGAAGTGAGGGAAATGTGTCAAAAGATGCTGAAAATGTTGACAATGCTGAAGAAGTTCATTGCTGCCTTGGAGGATCTTGCTGTGATACGTCGATCGATCACTTCCTTGGAGGCAAGGTACACTGAGGTGGTTACAAGAGTGGGGGATGTCGAGAAACAGATTACCTAGAGTTATCGGAGAGGGAATTATCTGCTAATCCGATAGCGACCAAGGTAGATTTGGAGCATGTCTGAGAAAAGTTGGAGGACATGGAGAACTGTAGCTGGCGGAATAACTTCCATATCGTCGAAATTCCAGAGGGCGAAGAGGGACAGGTTATAGTGAAATTCCTGGAAGGGCTCCTTCTGAATCTGCTCGGCATGGTAGGACATAAGATGGAAATTGTGCGAACTCACAGGGATCCTGCTCTGCGATCTGCAGAGGGAGGCAGGCCCTGATAAATTCTGGACAAATTTCTGAGATCATCCAATAAAGATCTTGTGTTACGTGAGGCGAGGAGTAAAGGAAGGCTTTCTTGGAAAAACCACAGCATTTTCTTGTTCCCAGACTTTGCAAATTCGAAAGAGAGAAATGTGATTGATTCAAGGAATGCAAGAAACATTTACATTAACAGAAGGTCGCATTTGCACTGATATTCCTGGCCAAATTGAGAATAGATGCTAAAGATGGATGTAAAACATTCACATGCCCACCCACACAAGTGATGTCCTTCATAAAGTCAATGGAATGAGTATGTCATCTTGTGGTACTCACATTGCAGCCAAGTGAACCGGCTCGACTGACTGTTTGAGGAAACTGAGTGCATTATTTGTGCTGGTTCCGCCTAGTGGCTGGAGTTTTGTTTTACAAAATTTGTATAGAAACACCAGACTTAAGTAATCTGATGGCAAAGTTGTTGCAGGGGTTCTCTTAGGCGTGCATGGACTGTTCGAGTACGGAGGGAAGAACGGCAGTTAGTGCTGTCGTGTGTGGGGTTATTGAGCACGTTTTTCCTTTTTATGTTTGTTTGGTTCTGGGGGATGTTCGGGTTCTGATGGTTGCACTAATGTTGGAATCGGGTCTTTATAATCTTTTTTTTTACACACCATCTATTTTTCTTATATGCCAAAATGTCAAATGTTAATATGAGTGGATTGTCTCTCTCCACATGGAATGTGAATGGGTTGGGGCACCCCATAAAAAGAAGGAAGGTTATTTCTCTTCTTAAGCATAAGAAATATGATATAGTGCACCTTTCTCTGCAGGAAGCTGAAAGATTTGGGGTGGACAGTTTTTTATTTTTTTTTTTTATTTATTTTTTTTTTTTATATAGTGCTGGCTCGAGAAAGACCAGGGGAGTCATTACACTGATAAGTAAACATCTACAATTCAAATGTCTTAAACATAGTGAAGATAAATTAGGAGTCATTATAGTTTTAGCTGAAATTCAGGGACAAAGTGGCTAATATTTATGAACCTGACGTCGATGATCAGGGCTTTTTTTATAGATCTTGAAGGGATGTTGCACCCCTAATGATATAATATTAGGAGAAGACTTCATCTTTTGATGGACTCAGTTCTTGATCATAGAGAAGCAAAAGTGTGCAAGCCCCCTAGAGCAACAGTGACACTCCACAGGATGTGTAAAAATCCTGGTCTTACAGATATTTGGAGACTTTTGATCCTGGTAGGGACTATAATTTTTTTCTTCATCAGACCACAAGATTTACTATAGAATAGTTTTCATTTTAATATAAAAGTCCCTAATTTAATCTGTTGTTGATTGCTCAATTGGAATCATTTAATATCAGATCATGCCCTGGTGTGTTTGGAGGTGTTGCCATATTTGGAGAAAAAGAAATCATATAGTTGGCGCTTTAATGTATTCCTTAAAAAATAAATCCTGAAAATACTGAATTCCAACAAATGTTACAGGCTGAAATCAATGTCTATATGGAGACCAACTGGTCCTCAGTGGGCGTGGCTTGGGAGGCACTTGAGGTGGTTCTTAGGGGCTGGATCATACAGTATCCCTCATTCATCAAAAAATCCAAAGCATAAGAACTCGTGGAATTGGAAGGGAATATTAAAAGTGCAGAGGTAAGCTGAAGTGCCAAATGTCATCTAATGGCCTCAGGGAATTGACCTGATTGAAATACAGATATAATACTATTTTGTCATGGAAGGTTGAGTTTTGGCTACTCAGAGCAAGACAGTCATACTTTGAGTCGGGGGACAAGACAGGAAAACTTCTGGATAGATATATAAAACAGAGAGAGTCTTTTTCTACTATTCCCTCAGTGAAATCTGCTGGTGGTGAAATATTTACCTCGGCCATAGAAATTAATAATGCTTTTAAAGAATTCAATCTTGATCTCTATAGTTCTACATCTTCGTCTACTGATGAAGATATTAGAAACTTTGTGGAACTTTTAGAACTTCTTAACTGATGACTGAACAAAAAATTCTCTTGACTCGGAGATAAACTTGGAGGAGCTTGATGAGGTAATTAAGGCCTTGCCTACAGGCAAGGCTTAGGGGCCAGATGGCTTTGCAGCTGATTTTTTGAGATCTTATGCTACAATTGGCTTCCACTTTTGCTAGAAGTTTATACAGAGTCATTAAAAAATTGAAAGATTCCGCCAACCATGACACAAGCCCGGATCAATCTGATTCTTAAAAAGGACAAAGATCCAAGGAAGTGTAAGAGTTACCGTCTAATTTCCCTAATCCAGCTAGATGTTAAAATACTGACAAAAAATTTGGATAGCCGATTAAGTAAAGTTATGACATCTCTTATACATATAGATCAGGTGTCGTTTATTCTGGGCCGCAGCTCTTCTGATAACATTAGGTGTCTCATCAATATCATGTGGTCAGTGGCGAATGATCAGACTCCGGTCGCTGCCATCTCACTTTACGCCGAAAAGGCATTTGATATGGTAGAATGGGATTATCTTTTTAAAATTTTGGAAATGTATGGGTTCGGGAATACTTTTATTGGATGGATTAAGTTCCTTTATAGACACCCGTTAGCGGAGGTACAAACAAATTGATTAATTTCAGATTATTTACTCTGGATAGGGGCACACAGCAAGGTTGTTCTCTTTCCCCATTATTGTTCTGTCTAGTCCTGAATCCATCAGCAGCCACATTAAGAAAGGAGGATGATTTTCCAGGGGTGATGGCGGGATGTGTGGCGTAGAAGTGTTTGCTTAATGCAGATGATATTTTATTATTCGTCTCAGACCCTAGTAGATATATGCCTTGCCTCTACAGAATTATTCATTCCTTTTCTAACTTCTCTGGATACAGAGTTAATTGGTCTAACTCCAAATCTTTGTCTCTGACAGCATACTAACCGGTAACAGCTTTCAGTGGTCCAAACAGGGCATTAAGTGTTTGGGTATTTTATTCCCAGCAAATTTGTGTGATTTAGTTAGTTAATTGTGACCCTTTAATAAAAATTTTTTGAGCAATGTGGGCAGGTGGGCCTAAATACATTTATCTATGATTGGGAAGGTTAATGTTACTAAAATGAATTGAATTCCCAAATTCATCTCCTGCTACAATCTCTCCTTATAGATGTCCCACTCTCTTATTTCAAGCAATTTGATAGCATAGCGAAGTCCTCCATTTGGAATTGTAAGCGTCCCAGTTAAATAGGCTGGTTGACAAAGGTGGGCTAGTCCTACCCAAGATTTATTTTAATTATTATGCGTTCAGTCTCAGACATTTGGCTCATTGGTCACTTCCACCTGAGAGAGCCCCTCCCTGGATTTGTATTGAATAGGAAGTTCTTGCCCCTATTGCTGCAGTGCAAAGCCTTTCATCAAACTAACCGGAGAAATAAAGTTACACCCCATTATCTCACATTACGCTAAGGAAGCACTCTGTGAACTGTATGGGGCTATGAGTGAACTGCAGAACGCTCACCCTGACGGACTGTTTATTGTCGCCGGAGGTTTCAACCATGCGAATCTCAAGACAGTGCTCCCTAAATTCCATCAGTATGTGGACATTGCAACGAGAGGGGCGAATGCGCTTGATCTTGTTTACACAAACATCCCAGGCGTGTACCGGGCGGAGCCCCGCCCCCACCTCCGCTACTCAGACCACATCTCTGTAATGCTAATTCCAGCATACAGACCGCTTGTCAGATGTACAAAACCACTTCAGAAGCTGGTGAAAACCTGGCCAGCAGGAGCCATCTCTCCTCTTCAGGACTGTTGTGAGTGTACTGACTGGCACATGTTCAGGGAGGCTGCAACATATGGCGACTCTACCAACTTGGAGGAATACACAGCATCAGAGACCAGCTACATCAGCAAGTGCATTGATGATGTCACTTTCTCCAAGACCATCACCACGAATTATTCATTCATAGAATGATCATTTTACACTGCCTGGCCAAAACAAAAAAAGTCACTGTTTGGCTTTATATAAGCAGATATTTAAGAGCCTATGATTGGATCATTATTGCAGTGATTACTATGTTTCTTATAATTCTTTTAACCCTAACTGATGCAGAGTGTAGCTTCTCATTTCTTAGTCAACCATGTCGGGAGATGTATCCTGTGGTCCTGGAAAAGATGTTTATGGTGTTTCAGAAGGGGCAAATTCTTGGCCTGAATCAAGCAAAGAAAACATCTAAGGAGAATCAGGTTAAGAACTGTCCAACACATTATTAAAACCTGGAAGGATAATGGTGGACTATCAGCTTCATGTTTCTTCTTGAATTATCATGATTGAGATCACTCAAACGCTTGAAGTCAAAAAAATCATAAAAAATCAACAGTAGAACTCACGGCTATGTTTAATAGTGTAAGTAAGAGCATTTCCACACGCTTAATGTGAAGAGAACTTACAGGATTGGGACTAAACTGTTGTGTGGCCACAAGAAATCCACTTGTTAGTGAGGATAATTAAAAAAAAATACCTTCATCAGGCTCAAATTGTGAAAGAATGGTTCAGGGAGCATGAGGAATAATTTTCACACACGAATTGGCCACCACAAGGTCCTGACCTTAACCCCATTGAAAGTTTTTGGGATGTGTTGGAGAAGACTTTACGGAGTGGTTTGACACTCCCGTCATCAATACAAGATCTCGGCAAAAAAGTAATGCACCTCTTGATGAAAATAAATGTTGTGACATTGCATACGTTTGTCAAAACAGTGCCATGACGAATGTGCGTCTTAATCAAAGCTAAAGGTGGTCCAATGTAATAGAGTTTGTAAAAAAAAATTTGGCCAGGCTCTGTGTGTGTGTGTGTGTGTGTGTGTGTGTGTATATATGTATGTATGTATGTATGTATGTATGTGTATATATATATATATATATATATATACACACACACACACACACACACACACCACCACAACACATATACATTAACCAAAATATTAAATCCACCTGCCTAATTGTGTAGGTCCGCTTCATGCCGCCAAAACTGCGCCAACCCGCATTTCAGAATAGCTTTCTGAGATCATATATTCTCATTACAAATGTACAGAGCGGTTATCTGAGTTACCATAGACTTTGTCAGTTCTAACCAGTCTGACCATTCTCTGTTAAGCTCTCTCATAAACAAGACATTGCCGTCCACAGAACTGCTGATCACTGGATGTTTTTTGTTTTTGACACCATTCTGAGTAAATTCTATTCTGAGCCCGGATCTCAATACCATTGAGCACATCTGGGACCTGTTGGATCGGAGGGTGAGGGCTAGGGCCATTTCCCCCAGAAATGTCTGGAAACTTGCAAGTGCCTTGGTGAAAGATTGGGGTAACATCTCACACTGGCAAATCTAGTGCAGTCCATGAGGAGGAGATGCACTGCAGTACTTAATGCAGCTGGTGGCCACACCAGATACTGACTTTTACTTTTTATTCTGACCCCCCCTTTGTTCAGGGACACATTATTCCATTTCTGTTAGTCACATGTCTGTGAAACTTGTTCAGTTTATGTCTTAGTTGTTGACTGTTTTTATGTTCATAGAAATATTTACATGTTCATTTTGTTGAAAATTAAAGCAGCTGAAAGTGAGAGGACATTTCTTTTTCTTTTTTTGCTGAGTGGCCTTTAAATGGTCTCTCAGTCTAGTTCTGTAGGCTACACAATCATGGGGAAGACTGCTGACTTGACAGCTGTCCAAAAGACGAACATTGACGTCTTGCACAAGGAGGGCAAGACACAAAAGGTCAATGCTAAAGAGGCTGGCTGTTCACAGAGCTCCAAGCACATTAATAGAGAGGCGAAGGGAAGAAAAAGATGTGGTAGAAAAAAGTGTACAAGCAATAGGTATAACCGCACCCTGGGGAGGATTGTGAAACAAAACCCATTCAAAAATGTGGGGGAGATTCACAAAGAGTGGACTGCAGCTGGAGTCAGTGCTTCAAGAACCACCACGCACAGACGTATGCAAGACATGGGTTTCAGCTGTCGCATTCCTTGTGTCAAGCCACTCTTGAACAAGACACAGCGTCAGAAGCATCTCGCCTGGGCTAAAGACAAAAAGGACTGGACTGCTGCTGAGTGGTCCAAAGTTATGTTCTCTGATGAAAGTAAATTTTGCATTTCCTTTGGAAATCAAGGTCCCAGAGTCTGGAGGAAGAGAGGAGAGGCACAGAATCCACGTTGCTTGAAGTCCAGTGTAAAGTTTCCGCAGACAGTGATGGTTTAGGGTGTCATGTCATCTGCTGGTGTTGGTCCACTGTGTTTTCTGAGGTCCAAGGTCAACGCAGCCGTCTACCAGGAAGTTTTAGAGCACTTCATGCTTCCTGCTGCTGACCAATTTTATGGAGATGCAGATTTCATTTTCCAACAGGACTTGGCACCTGCACACAGTGCCAAAGCTACCAGTACCTGGTTTAAGGACCATGGTATCCCTGTTCTTAATTGGCCAGCAAACTCGCCTGACCTTAACCCTATAGAAAATCTATGGGGTATTGTGAAGAGGAAGATGCGATACGCCAGACCCAACAATGCAGAAGAGCTGAAGAGCTCAACCTGGGCTCTTATAACACCTGAGCAGTGCCACAGACTGATCGACTCCATGCCACGCCGCATTGCTGCAGTAATTCAGGCAAAAGGAGCCCCAACTAAGTATTGAGTGCTGTACATGCTCATACTTTTCATGTTCATATTTTCAGTTGGCCAACATTTCTAAAAATCCTTTTTTTGTATTGGTCTTAAGTAATATTCTAATTTTCGGAGATACTGAATTTGGGATTTTCATTAGTTGTCAGATTTAATCATCACAATTAAATGAAATAAACATTTGAAATATATCAGTCTGTGTGGAATGAATTAATATAATATCCAAGTTTCACTTTTTGAATGGAATTACTGAAATAAATCAACTTTTTGATGATATTCTAATTATATGACCAGCACCTGTATATATATATATATATATATATATATATATATATATATATATATATGGGGTGCTACAGTTCCTTGATTCATATCCCATAGAGCCCTCAATAGTTTTTAATTTTTGATATGATTCAAAAGCATAAAGGCGGCATGAATTTGAATGTTACTCTGTAGTCTGGTTTAAGAAGGGGTAGATAAAGTTCCCATCTCCTTTATCACACAGAGGACCATCCTGCAAGCCAACGGCGGAAACGATCATACAGTAAAATGCTCCAGCTGCACCCAATACAGACATCAGCATAGACAGCATCATCTGAAACACAAAAACACACATGCAGTAACACATGTACACACAAACACCAGTAAAATTTCATAAAGCTTTCAAGCTAGTAGCTTGAGGCCAATTTATACTTCAGCACCAAACCTATGCTAGTCTACATCATGTCTTCGCAGACAACAACAGCTGTGATTGGTCCGCTTTGTAACCAGAGACCCCATCCCCCAGGATGATAAAAAAAGATATCTGAGGTAGTTTAGCATTTTTTTTTAAGATTACTTTAAGATCCATGCATTATTTGGGAGCATCTGCCGTTTTTATATTTTGTTTCAATTTTGTTAAGGTACCACAAAAAAAATAAAAAATCACATCATCCCACGATGGATTTGAACCCACAACCAAAAAGCCCAGCCTCTATTCAGTAAGCGCAATACATAAATCTCCATAACCACACACATTTCGAATGCATGACTTTCTGAGAAAAGTGGATTTTTGACATGGTATTGGCCTTATAGAGTTTGTCCTGGAGACACCAAATTTTGTGTGGTGTCTATTCATGCCCATCCCTATCAGTGTGCCAAATGTAATAATTTTCCTACATATGGTTCTATGGACTGCCATAGACTCCCATTAAATCAAATCAAATCACTTTATTGTCACACTACTGTGTACACGAGTGCAACAGCAGGTGAAATTCTTGTGTGCAGTTCCGAGCAACATTGCAGTTATGACAGTGACGAGACATAAACCACTTTACAATAACAACATATTTACACAACACAATTTACATAACAAATGTACACATACCTACACAACAATTTACATATCAAATGTACACAATACACACAATGTAGAATACACATACACTAGATAAGGGTATAAATATATATATACACTAACTGAATTGGGAGCGAGAATATATTGACAGAATGAGGATTAATAAAGTGCAGTGCTGATTGTAGATCGTGAGAGATCATGTGTTCAAAAGTCTTATTGCTTGTGGGAAGAAGCTGTCATGTAGTCGGGTGGTGCGGGTCCTGATGCTGCGATACCGCCTGCCTGATGGAAGCAGTGAGAGCAGCCCATGACTCGGGTGGCTGGAGTCTTTGATAATCCTCCGAGCTTTAGTCACACACCGTCTGTTATATATATCCTGGAGGGAGGGAAGCTCACCTCCGATGATGTTTCTGGCCGTTCGCACCACCCTTTGCAGGTCTTTGCGGTTGTGGGCGGTGCTATTGCCGTACCAGGCGGTGATGCAGCCAGTCAGGATGCTCTCTACAGTGCTGGTGTAGAACTGTGTGAGGATGTGTTGGTTCATTCCAAACTTCCTCAGCCGTCTCAGGAAGAAGAGGCGCTGGTGAGCCTTCTTCACAACGGCCTCAGTGTGGACGGACCATGTGAGTTCCTCAGTAATGTGGACACCGAGGAACTTGAAGCTGCTGACTCTCTCCACCGGTGCTCCATTAATGGTGATGGGGCTGTGTTCTCTGTCTTTCTTCCTGAAGTCCACCACAAGCTCCTTGGTTTTACTGACGTTGAGGGAGAGGTTGTGCTCCTGACACCAGCGCGTCAGAGTGTGCACCTCCTCTCTGTAGGCTGTTTCATCATTGTCAGTGATCAGACCTACAACCGTCGTATCATCAGCAAACTTAATGATGGCATTGGAGCTATGTGTCGCCACACAGTCATGTGTGTAAAGGGAATACAGGAGTGGGCTGAGAACACAACCCTGCAGGGCTCCAGTGTTGAGGGTCAGTGATGAGGAGATGTTGCTGCCCATTGTAACCACCTGACGTCTGCCTGACAGGAAATCCAGGATCCAGCTGCACAGCGAGCTGTTTAAGCCCAGAGCCCGGAGTTTCTCATCAAGCTTGGAGGGTATTATGGTGTCAAATGCTGAGCTGTAGTCTACAAACAGCATTCTCACATACGTGTTCCTTTTTTCCAGGTGGGATAGAGCAGTGTGTATTGTAGATGCGATAGCATCATCAGTGGAGCGGTTGTTACGGTAGGGAAACTGCAATGGGTCCAAAGAGGTGGGCAGAACAGAGCAGATGTAATCTCTGATCAACCTCTCAAAGCATTTGCTGATGATGGGGGTGAGGGCAACAGGACGCCAGTCATTTAAGCAAGTGATTTTGGCTTGCTTCGGTACAGGCACAATGGTTGATGTTTTGAAGCATGTGGGGACTACAGACAGGGAGAGGGACAGGTTGAAAATGTCCGTAAAAACACCAGCCAGTTGGTTCGTGCATGCTCTGATGACGCGGCCCGGAATGCCGTCTGGACCCGTGGCTTTGCGAATGTTCACCCGTCAAAAGGATCGGGTTACATCCGCAACAGAGACGGAGAGTGAACCATCATCTGTAGTATCGGCCGCGAGTGCTCTCTCCGCGAGGGCGGTGTTGTTGTTTTCCTCGAAACGAGCATAAAAAGTATTAAGCTCGTCCGGGAGAGAGGCAACGGTGTTCATGGCGGAGTTTTTATTCTGTTTATAGTCCGTGATGGTGTTAATTCCCTGCCACATACTTCTGGAGTCAGTGGTGTTGAACTGACCTTCAATTTTGTGCCTGTACTGGCGTTTGGCTGCACTGATGGAGTTACGGAGGGCATAACTGGCTTGTTTACGCTCCTCCGCGTTCCCGGAATTAAAAGCAGTGGTCCGCGCAGTAAGTGCCGCGCGAACATCGCCGTTAACCCAGGGTTTCTGGTTGGGGTAGATCCGTATAGTTTTTGTCGGAACAACGTCCTCTACGCACTTCCTGATGAAACACGTTACGCTATCAGCGTAAACCTCGATGTCGTCATCGGAGGCAGACCGTAACATCTCCCAGTCCGCGTGATCAAAACAGTCCTGTAGCGCAGAATCTGATTGGTCCGACCAGCACTGGATCATTCTGAGGGCGGGTGCTTCCCGTTTCAGTTTCTGCCTGTAAGCGGGCAGAAGCAGAACGGAAGAGTGGTCGGATTTGCCAAAAGGTGGGCGGGGGAGGGATTTGTAGCCATCCCGGAAAGGAGAATAGCAATGATCCAAAACCCGGTCCCCTCGTGTGTTGAAGCTGATATGTTGGTGGTATTTTGGTGCTATTGTTTTAAAGTTGGCTTTGTTGAAGTCCCCAGCAACAATGAATGCAGCCTCAGGGTGCGCGGTTTCCTGCTGACTTATACTCCCATACAGTTCCTTGAGTGCCCGGTCTGTGTCGGCTTGTGGGGGGGATGTACACAGCTGTGATAATGACCACTGTGAATTCCCTCGGTAGCCAGAATGGTTGACACAGAAGCATGAGATATTCCAGATCAGGAGAGCAGAAAGACCTGATAAAATGTACATTCCTCTGATCACACCATGATTTGTTGATCATAAAACATACACCTCCACCTCTACTTTTACCTGAGAGGTCTTTCGCTCTGTCCGCTCGGTGCACGGAGAAACCCGTGGGTTCGATGGCCGAGTCTGGAATCTCTGCGGACATCCAGGTTTCCGTAAGACAGATAACGCAGCATTCTCTCGTCTCTCGTTGGAAGGAGATCCACGCTCTCAGCTCGCAGAGCTTGTTGTCCAGAGACTGAACATTTGCCAGTAGTATACTGGGTAGCGGGGGCGATTTGCACGACGTCTTACTCTGATGAGAACGCCGGCTCTTTTTCCTCTTTTCCTTCTGCGTTTCTGCGGCCTGGCAGCCCAGACAAAGGGCTCCGCTGGCGTGTTTGTAAACCGCGGGTCGGCATTGAGGAATGTGAAGTCCGGTTTTCGGTGTGTGATTGCCGAACCAATGTCCAAAATCATTTGTCTGTCATACACAATAAGGCAGACAACATCCAAGACAAAAAAACACAGAACTGTAAACAAAACAAACAATAAACTGCAGTGTTTTGACGGAGCTCGCGACGCAGCAGCCATACTCGCCGCCATCTTGAGAAGAACCTTAGGAAGGAGATGCATAATAATAATAATAATAATAATGGATACAATAGGGGCTACTTCACCTTCGGTTCTTGTCCCCTTATTAACATTACAAAGATTATTACATTCTAACAGATCAATTACAATGAATTACAGTGCTCTCAATGTCATCACTTTAACTTGGAAGAATGGTTGCTTGTTGTGTATCGTCACTAATTTGTCATTACATTTTGCCACTCATTTGAACTGAAGTTTGTGAAGTCAAACCTAGAGCTTTTGATTTAACATGTTAATTTAGTGCAATTGATTATATATATATATATATATATATATATATATATATATATATATATATATACAAAAATTATGGTTTAAATAAAATAACGCAATCAATCATGTCCCCGGACCGTAGTAAGGAATATTCCTGCCATCGAAGCACTTCAAAATTGAAGTGCCGAGTTTTCAGCAGGGGGCAGTAAGCGAAACTCCAGCTGAACAGACAACACGCAGTTGTACAGAGAACAAACCACACTCAGGCTTGCTTGACACTAGCGACAGCGCAAGATGAGGACGTGTTCTTGCATTTAAACACTGCTGGACGGAGTGCAGTTCTGAATGCAGGGATGTCGAGACGTTCTGAGTTTCAAACTATTAACTTGACACAGCGACCTAAAAATGCTTTACTCATCTGCCACAATAATGTGATGCATTTTAATTATCTGAATTTTTATTTTGCCTATTCGAATAATTGTATTAATTAATTGACATATTATGTATTTGATTCAGTTACAAATTTGTAGTGATTGATAGCCCTAGTCCAAACATCAGAGATGATGAAAGCTGAAACTTCATACTTGTAAAAAAGGCAATGAAGCAACAGAATCAATCCCACAGACACACAAAAAAAATGTCCATCGTATAGCTCAACACAACTGAACTTTGGACATGTACACTCATGCAGAGAGTGGTTACTCACCCCCCATCTGTTTGCACAGCAGCTCCTCTCCATCCCTGCTGCTCGTATCACTGAAGCAGGCAGAAACACCTGACACATGCACATAAAGAATGCAAATCACACACATTTTCAAAATGGAGAAAATGGATGAAAAATTTTCTGTCAAAACTTCAAACCAGGCCAGGTGGAATCTACATTTGCATGTTCAGTGCTGATTTTGTGGGACAATTGCAGTGGAATGGATTAATCATGGTAAAATGTGTTACACAAAACAGAGAGTAGTACACTGTTATTGATAGCTGAGAACAGTGATCTGATGGGTCACAGGTACTGTAGGTTCTGGGCTGCGGGACAGGAGATAAAAACCATGCTTAAGATAGAAAAATAAATAGGATTATCAATATATATATAAAAGGTAGGAGAAAAAGTAATGCATCCAATCAAAAATTATGCAAATTCATCTGTCAATAGAGTGCAACAGTTCCAGGAGTATTTTTCCCTTTAATTTTTTCCATAGGGTTTTCATAGAAGTCAGGAACGAAACCAACCAACTCTGATGTGAATCACAACATTTCAACATTTGATTTGAAAAAGTATTTGAAAATCAGACAAAAAGTCATCATTATTTATGATGTAATCAAATTAAAGCAATGTAAATATACAAAACTATTGTTTTAAAGTAAATAATCATGGGATTATAAGTGTAGAATCCAAATATTTAACATGAATTTCAAAATGTTCAGATATATCAAATCCTGTATAGCAAGTTTGAGACTGTAGGTAGAGCAACTCGATTTCTCACAGTGCGTCACTGGAGTGGGCGGTCACTGCAGAGCTCTTTTGATGAGCTTGATTAGCTGTGATTCTCTGATTGGTGGCTCTTTCTCAGCTGGATCATGGGTAGTGTAGTTCTTCACCAGGAATTCCACTATTAAATATGAATTTTTAAAAACGAAGGTTTAACGACACGAATGGCTTCAACAGAAGCATATACCATCGATTATCGACCTTGGAGCTCACGGTAGGCCTGTCTTAAACTGTTTATAAGTCATTATCAATTAATTCACCTATGAAACAAATGAATGGGATTTTAACATCCGGTACAAGACTGTTGCGCTCTATTAATTAAAGCTTGTCAAATTAGGAAGATTCCATCATGGACAGGTTGAAATCCTTTAAATAATAATATATTTCAATGTTTGACCAAAGACTGTTTGACATTTTTTTCGGGTTGCCTTGATGTCCAATGTAAAATCTCGGTCCTGAACCAAAACCAGTCCAGAACAACTGTTTGAAAAAAATGATCAAATTAGCCAAAATCTTTAATAAATTCACATTAAAGGGACAACTCTTCATAGTTATGTAGGAACAGATTTGGTGTGACCCTGTTTAAAAACCCACCAATATTCCTCCTCCGACGACCCCAGGAAAGTACCAGATATTTTCTGTGATTTCCTCGGTCCTCCACACCTCACCATTGGGAAAGAACAGTAAGATGTTTGCAACGATGGCTAAAAGCCCAAGTGGAAACAGAAGATCGCCGGTGTATTTAGCACATTTTCCCGTACACATGATGAACTCTTACACAAATGTTCCTTTACCTGGGAGAGGAGAAGTTTCTTGGTTGGCATATTTGGTAAATTAATTCTTACATTATACAAGTAACTGTAAAAATGGCACTTTTTCAAAACTTTGAGCACTGCATAAAACATTCTTACATACAAAACATTTACCTGCTAAACACAAATGATATTAAAAGGCGAAAAAACTAAAGATATTAAGACTTCTTTATGGTTTATGTGGCACTGGCAGATTGTTAAAATGTGTTTTAAAACAAACAAGACATAAATACTTATTAATGATATGATTTTTTTATTAATAATTTTTTTGAATTGAATCTAGTTGAAATTCTGCCCATTTTTTAACTGCTTGTATAAAAATGACAACAATTACAGTAATAAGACATAATGTACCTGTTTTCTAGAGATCAAAAAAGGTCAAATAACTTTTGAGTTCAGCGTGGAGCAAGTAGATGTGAGGAGTTTCGTCAAAACTGGTGAAGACCAGAAGAGTCATCAGTATCATGAGACTGCTAAGGTAATGTAAGCGGACATGAGTATTTGTCCCTACGGTCAGTGACCCCGCTTTCAGAGAACAGTCAGTGACATAAATGCCACACTCTTTTCTTTGTGTGTATTCCTAAATTAAATGTGCAAACAAAAATGTCAAAACTTAAGCATGTACTGGCTGCAGTGGTCACAGATATTTCCATATTTGACTTTTGTAAAGAGGTAACTTGGCTAGAAAGATTAAAAACTATGTTGACTTTTTTTTTATTATTTGTTTCAAAAACCGAATCTTTATAAATTTGTAAGTCTTTGGTGTGTTGGTTGTTCTTATACTGTATGTGATGCACGCATCTAGGGGCAGGTCCATCATTCTGGGAGCCCCATGCAAAGTCTGGATTTGAGGCACAAGAACAAATCATCAGTTCCCTATCTGTCACTCACTCGACGTTGTGTCGGTGAGGTGACATTAGGGGTCATTCCTGCGGAGCCCAGACATCTCTGATCTTGAGAAAAGGCCAATGAAAATTGGCGTGTGGAATTTGCATGCCACTCCCCCGTACATATGGGTATAAAGGAGTGATGCTGCAAACACACATCAGATATTTTCTTCGGAGCTGAGAGAAAGTCACAGAGCTGAATTCCTCTGCCACCTACATTCATCTCTTCAAGCTGTTGGATCTACAGCGCTTTCCAGCGGTTCTAGCCTTGCATACTACGTTGTGCTGAGCACACACCCCTGGGCGCTTCAGCAGCAGAGAAAAAAATCCACGGAGTGAATAACTTTGTTTTTTATATATATATATATTTCTATCGCTATATACATATATATACATATATACACACATATATATATATATATATATATATATATATAGATAGATATAAAAACATAAATAAAAGAGTAATATTTCTCTAAAAGACTGGCACAAACGGGAAGCGTCTCTTTCAAGATGTCTTTCCGTTTGAGTGTATTTCCTGGTTGCGGTCGATGTCACTCCCCGTCTAATGGCCACAATTGCTGCCTCTCGTGTCTGGGTGCCACCCATGTGGAGTCAGCGTTTGTGGATGGTTCATGTCCTCACTGCAAGGGAGCCTCTCCACCGGGTATTCCCAGACGGACCTCTCACTCCCCGTCATGCTCATATGCTCCAACCGAGCACTTGAGCAAGGTTGCCAGGCCATTTCATGGCGGACCCGCAATCTCGTTCGGGGTGCCTGACGACGATGAGATTTCGATCGTGGCATCGGAGAGCGGGTTTGTCATGTCTGATGCTGAGGACTCGGCTGAACTCCCACCCTCATGTGTGGCGGCTCAGTTGCAGGCTGACGCGGAGCTGACGGCCATGCTTGCCCAGGCAGCCATGAGTGTCGGGCTGGAGTGGAATCCTATGCCTCCCCCCGAAACCTCGCGGCTCGACGATTGGTTCCTGGGGCCAGAGCACCGCTACCGTTCCTTTCTTCCTGGAGGTGCATGAGGACTGCCCGCACATGGTCCGTGAGCTCCTCCGCTCTCACTACCCTCGATTGCGGAGTGGCAAGGGGCTACGCGGCGATTTCCCAGGTGGACCAAGCAGTCGTGGTGCATTTATGCCCGCAGAGCACCTCCACCTGGCGGAACCGGCGCGTTACCCTGACGGCTAAGTCCTACAGCGCCGCTGGACATGCCGCCTCCACCTTGCATGCCCAACCTGGTCAAGTTGCAAGAGGCTGACGAGGTACGTTTACTTGACGCCCCCATCTCCCAGGTCGGGCTGTTTGGTGACACCGTTGGAGACTGCCCGGCAGTTCTTAATGGTGAGGAAGCAGACGGAGGCCATACAGCACATCCTGCCCAGGCGAAGCTACAGTCCCCGCACTCCGTCTGCTCATCGCCCATCATGCTCTCCTGCGGTGCCGACACCGACACCAGCCCCGCCACAGCCGACACGGAGCTACTCACAGGACGGCGAATTCCCCCACCTCACAGCCGTCCGCCAAGAACCCCAATGAGGCTTCAAAGCGCCCCGTTCCAGGCTGTTCAAGGAGCGGTCACAAGGAGCCTGGTAAGTGCTTCGATGTCTCTAGGCTCAGCACCTTGGGCTCCACCCCGTCGCGAGGCCCCGCCCGCTGGTACGTCCGACACTGTAGACCACTTGGTCCCTCTCGCACGGTGCTTGGGGGCATGGCTTGCGCTCCCCAACCCATCGCGTTGGTTGATCAGGACTGTCCGAATCGGCTATGCGATTCAGTTCGCCAAGCGCCTGCCCAGGTTCAGCGGCGTCTGCTCCACCATGGTGAGAGGCGAGAACACATGCTTGCATGCGGAAATCGCCTCCCTTCTGATCCATTCCAGCCAAGGTGAAGAAGGGGTTTTACAGCCCCTACTTCATCATACCCAAAAAAGGCAGCATGTTGCGGCCAATCCTTGACCTACGAGTTCTCAACCGGGCTCTGCCCAGACTCCCATTCGAGATGCTCAAACAGAAACGCATTCTAGCGAGCATCTGGCATCTGGATTGGTTCGCGGTGGTATACCTGAAGGACGTCAGAGGCAGCCCTTGCCCTGCTAAGGGAAGCGGGCATCCACATCCTCAACTATCTCGATGACTGGCTAATCTTAGCTCACTCGCGGGACATGTTGTGTGCCTACAGGGATCTGGTGCTCAGGCACCTCAGCCGCTTGGGGCTTTGGGTCAACTGGGAAAAGAGCAAGCTCGTCCCAGTTCAGAGCATCTCTTTTCTTGGTATGGAGTTTGACTTGGTCTCAATGATGGCGTGCCTCACCAACGAGCGCACGCTGTCAGTGCTCAGCTGTCTGCATACGTTCAGACAGAACATGTTGGTCCCACTGAAATCCTTTCAGAGGCTCCTGGGGCATATGGCATCCTCAGCGACGGTCACGTCGCTTGGGTTGATGCATATGAAACCACTTCAGCACTGGCTACAACCCGAGTCGAGAGACGAGCATGGCGCCACGGCATGCAGGCTTGTTGCTGTTTCTCTGCCCCTGGTCAGACCTAGCGTTTCTACGGGCAGGAGTTCCCCTAGGCCAGGTCCCCAGGCACGTCATGGTTATGACAGATGCCTCCTAACGGGGCTGGGGCACCGTATGCAATGGGCACTCAGTCGCCGGCACTTGGACCAGCCCGCGACTCCGTTGGCACATCAACTGCCTCGAGTTGCTGGCGGTACTACTTGCCCTGAGGAAGCTATTGCCGTTGATCCGGGGCAAGCACGTGTTGCTCCGGACGGACAACACAGCTAGGGTAGCGTATATGAACTGCCAAGGTGGTCTACGCTCTCGCCATATGTCACAACTCGCCGCCCTCTCCTCCTTTGGAGTCGCTGCGAGCCACTCATATCCCGGGTCACCTCAACAGCACAGCGGATGCGCTGTCGTGGCAGGTTACGCCCAGGGGAGAGTGGAGGCTCCACCCTCAAGTGGTTCAGCTGATCTGGAGTCGATTAGGCCAAGCACAGGTAGACCTGTTCGCTTCCCCAGAATCCTCCCATTGCCCGCTATGGTATTCTCTGACCGAGGCTCCCCTAGGCACAGATGCCTTGGCACACAGCTGGCCCCTGGGGTACAAGTATGCGTTCCCCCCAGTGAGCCTACTTGCACAGACGTTGTGCAAAGTCAAGGAGGACGGGGAGCAGGTCCTCTTAGTGGCCCCTTACTGGTCCTCCTGGTTTGGTTCTCGGACCTCATGCTCCTTGAGACAGACCCCCCCCCCCCCGGCGAATTCCCATGAGAAAGGACCTTCTTTCTCAGAGATGGGGCACTATCTGGCACCCACGACCAGACCTCTGGAATCTCCATGTCTGGCCCCTGGACGGGACGCGGAAGACTTAGGGTGGCCTACCGCCCGCGGTGGTAGACATGATCACTCAGGCGAGGGCCCCCTCAATGAGGTGCCTTTACAGCCTGAAGTGGCATCTGTTTGCTCAGTGGTGTTCTTCCCAAAAAAAATCTAAACTAGCCGCAAATTTTCCATTAGTTATTTTCACATGCAAATAAGCTTTTGATTCGTCACAATTGTTTGCCAGAAGTTTGCAGCTCTTCACCGTGGCAAACTTTTGGCAACAAATGGACAATTTGCCGCAAAACCATCATGAAAATTATCAGTGGTGAATTTGCCATGACGAATTGCAAGCTACCGCAAATAATGCGGAGAGTTGTTGAATTTGCATTAATTCTTGTGATTGCAAATCCTGGAGGGACTGATTACTTGAAGATACTTGAATATTTTGTACTACAACATAAATTGCACACAATCATACTGTACCTCAAATGAGAATTTTGAAGCTGCTGTGTTTTAAAACTGTTGCTAATAAGTAAAGGACTGCAACCACCACAACATATAACTGTAGGTACTTGAAGAAATGAAAACCGCTGTGGTATTTATGGAGCAACTTGTTAGAAACAAACTGATGCTCAGTTGATCATGACGTCTACCACTACAAATCAGAGCAAATCCTCCATTTATTCAATGCTTTATCTGCCTTTCCATTGCACTGACGCAAGATGCACTTAACACCCCCTCCATCCCCAGCTCCACCTCTTGTATGGCAAATTGCCTTAGTTTTTCTCTACATCTGTCTTGTTGTTCTGTGCTCTAAAACAATTGATTATCAATTGGAATCCCTATCTTCAATGTGTTATTTGTCCTTGCTCTAGATTTTCCAACTAGACACAGTATTTTAAGTTCTATTCAGTGCCATTTAATCTATTATGCAGTGAAGTATTGTACATTGTTGCACTGTCAGAATGTTTAAAGATTATTGTACAGTGCTGCAATATTTCAGCTGGATCTGTTCCTTTACCACTGTGGGGAGTTTATTTGGTGCACTCCCTGTTCTGTCCATGCATTCCTCAATGGATGGGCGTTGAGTTTGCCCAGAACAGAACCATACCGCCAACACCAACAGATTGCTTCAATTCTTTTCATTCAAGTATTTAAGTGAGGTATTCATTTGACAGTCCTGATTGTGGTGGTGGTACAGACTGATTGTACCTTTAGGCAGATTTAATAAAAATCACGTTTCAAACTGCTTTGAGTAGCAAATACTTAATTCCTACTGATAATTTTGGTCTACATGGCACATTACGTTTTTGTGAAAAGTGGTGAAAAACTCAAAAATGTTATGTAGGATTCTTTGTCATAGTATTGTACCCTCTGTCCAATCCACTCCACTTCCCAGTAGTACAGGCTTCCGGCCAGCACCTCCACACACATGATCTGCCTCCAGAAGGTGAACCGCTCGGGATGATCAGGGTAATTCTGGTTCACTGCACACAGTGTTGCTTTGCAATATCCATCAGACAAACGAATTTGATGGAAAGCACTGTTGTAATCTAGTGTAGGCTCAAATCGGTCTGAAAGAATATCCACACAGTCAAACATTAAATATCATTTTAAAAATACAAATTCTGATTTTTTTTTCATTATTATTAATAATAATATATACATACAGTAGAAAGAAAAAGTATGTAAACCCTTTGGAATTAGCTGGTTTTCTGCATTAATTGGCCTTAAAATATTATCTCATCTTTATTACATCACAGGTATAGACAAACATAACACAAACATTTATAATATTTCATGTCTTTATTGAACACATCCCATTAAACAAAAGTGAACCCTTGGATTTAATAACTGGTTGATCCTCCTTTGGCAGCAATAACCTCAACCAAGTGTTTCAAGTAGCTGCGGATTAGACCTGCACAATGTTCAGAAGGAATTCTGGACCATTCTTCCTTACAGAACTGCTTCAGCTCAGACATATTCTTATGATGTCTGGTGTGAACGGCTCTCTTGAAGTCATTCCACAGCAGGGTCTGGGCTTTGACCTGGACACTCCAAAAAGAGGATTTTCTTTTTTTGAAGTCACTGTGTAGTGGATTTACTTCAATGTTTAGGGACATTGTCTTGCTGCGTCACCCAACTTCTACTGAGATTCAGCTGGCACACAGCCACCCTGATGTTATCCTGTAGGACAGGGGTTGGCAACTTATGGCACGCAGAGGGGTAATCACTGGCATGCCAGCAATGGCGAGAGAGGAGTAGACTATTTTATTTATATGAAATTCCGCACCTGCATTCCAATCTACATCTTGATGTAATCCTTCCTCATGATCACATGGTGTGTTTTCATGAGCTGAATGGGAGGCTAAACAAAAAGTTCAAATGTGACGAGACTGCAGTATACCCAACAGACTCACGCAGCGTGTGCAAACCATTCACGCGAGCCGACAACGTTTAACTTTCGGTTAATTCGAGTCAATACGCCCACTTTGCTTCGGTCAGGATGACAGCATAACACGTGATGTAATAAAGGAAAACACCACTATTAATCCTTGCATACAGGTACACCTTCCTTAAACCATGGTCACACTCAAAATTACATTAAACGATTGAGAGAAAACACAAACAGCCATTGACCAGGAAAATTAAAAGTGGCAATCCACATCAAAAAGGTTGCTGACCCCTGCTGTACATTATCTGGATTAACTTGGGAATTAATTTTTCTGTCAACTATGGCAAGCTGTCCAGGCCTCAAAGCATCCCCAACTCATGATGCTCCCTCCACCGTACTCCACCGTTGGGATGATGTTTTCATGTTTGTATGCGATGCCCTTTTTATGCCATACTTAGTGCAGCGTGTTCTTCCCAACAATTCAACCTTAGTTTAATCAGTTCACAAAACATTTTATCAGCAGCAGTGTGGAGTGTCAAGGTGGTCTTTGGCAAACTTCAGATGTGCAGCAATGATTTGTTGGAAAGCAGCTGCTTCCTTCGTGGTGTCCTGCCATGGACACATACCCTTTCAATGTTTTCCATATTGTAGACTCATGAACAGTGATGTTAACCAGTTCCAATGATTCCTTCAAGGCTTTAGCTGTCACTCTAGGGTTATTTTTTACCTCATAGAGCATTCTGCGGTGTGCCCTTTTGAGTCATCTTGGCTGGACAGCCACTTCTAGGGAGAGTAGCTATAGTACTAAATCATCTCAATTTATAGACAGTTTGTCTAACTGTGGACAGATGGATATCTAAACTCTTCCAGATAACTTTCTAACCCTTTCCAGCTTCATGCAAAGCAACCATTCTTGATTGTAGGTCTTCTGAGATCTCTTTTTTGCTAGGCATGTTCCACATCAGCAGAAACTTCTTGTGAATAGCATACTCAAAATGTGTGATTGCTTTTTATAAGTCAAATTAACCCTAACCCACACCTCAATCTTGTTTCATTAATTGGATGCAAGGTTAGCACTTCGGACTCTAATTAGCGTTTTTTAACGTCATTAGCCTATGGGGTTCACATACTTTTTCCAACCAACACTGTGAATGTTTAAATGATGTATTCAATATGTACAAGAACAATACAATATTTTAATAATTTGTGTGTCATTTGTTAAAACAGACTGTGTTCATTATTGTGACTTAATTGAAGATCAAAGAGCACATTTCTACATAAATGCAGGTAATTCCAAAGGGTTCACATACCGTATTTTACAACACACACACACACACACACACACACACACACACACACACACACACACACACACACTCACACTCACACTCACACACACACACACACAACTGGCAAGTATAAACAACAAGCTCACATTTCAGCATTTCCTCTCTGGTTTTAGGTGATGGATTAAACGGACAACAGGCCATCGATCCCTCCACTGTAGAGACACAAGAAAGATGTTTAAACTATAAAATAATAAATATAGCTGCAGTCTTGGAGGGAAGAAGATAACATATGAAGTTTCAGGAGTCACCCCATACAGGATTTAAACCAGGGGAGTCAAACTCATTTTGGGTAAAAATGAGTGAGTATGAGTGTGAAATTTTGTATTAAAATTAAATGAAAGAATATATTAAAGTTATTTACACAAAGTTATTTAAACAAAGTTAATTATCCTTAACAATTTAATCATATATAAATTATATTTCATCAACTTTTCAAAACTCGTGAGTTGGTGAATCACTGTTTTAAAAGTACCCTGTTCACAAGAGTCATTTAGTCATGAAACGGACTAAACCAGTCACCGTGTTTGTAGTCGAGTACAGCCAGCGAACACAATGCAATAGAAAGGCGTGCTTTTTTTGGTGTTATTCCACGGAGCACACTTGTTTTTATGTCATTCAGTTCAGACTGCAATTTCATAACTTGGGTAAAATATAATGTGTTTAGTGATGCTGGTCGTTCAGTGGTGGAGCAAAGGAAAATTGGAGCAGGAAAATAAAAAGATGCTGTTTTCATTGTGTAAAAGGAGGCACAAAGACATGGGCTTTGAAAGGCGAGTAGACTTTTAATGGCCACAGTATCGCATATAACTTCCTCCTTACAATTAACAAAACTTCTTAAACACAATAAATAGTTCTTCTGTATGATGGCACACGTCAACACTGGACTGACACATGTGTGTAGCTCTCTCTGACCAACTGGTGGTTCTGTGGCCACTTTTATGCCGCTCTCCCCATGCTTACTGAAATCAGAGACAGGTGTTAGACATAATTTGGCTCAGGTGCAAGCGCCCTTACAGTTTTCTCCCCTGGACAGACGCTTGACCACGCCCCCGCTGCCACATACCCCCACCACCCAACTCAGGCCGGGGCATCATCCGGCCTGCCTACCACCCCCCCCCCCCATTTCTGGAAAGGAAGTCAGCGACAGCCATCTGCACCCCCGGTCTGTGGACCACCTTGAATTTAAAGGGCTGGAGGGCCAGATACCAACGGGTGATCCGGGCGTTAGTATCCTTCATGCGGTGGAGCCATTGGAGTGGGGCGTGATCCGAGCAGAAAATGAAGGCCCGTCCCAGCAAGTAATATCGGAGGGTGAGGACTGCCCACTTGATGGCCAGACACTCCTTCTCTACGGTGCTGTACTTTGTTTCCCTTAACGAGAGCTTCCGACTGATGTACAGCACCGGGCACTCCTCCCCCTCCACCACCTGCGAGAGTACGGCCCCCAGCCCTCTGTCTGAAGCGTCCGTCTGCAATAGAAAGGGGAGAGAGAAGTTAGGAGCATATAAAAGCGGCCTCCCACAAAATGCGGCTTTAACATGCATGAACGCCTGTTGGCCACTGCTCCGACCATTGGACCGGGTCTGGAGCCCCCTTTTTAGTGAGGTCAGTCAGCGGGCTGGTGACGTCCGAATAATTAGGCACAAACCTCCTATAATAGCCAGCCAGCCCCAGGAACTGCCTCACCCCCTTTTTGGTCTTGGGTCTTGGGCAGGTTGCAATCGCCGCGGTCTTGTCAATTTGGGGGCGCTCCCAGCCATGACCCAAGTGGAACCCTAGATACCGTACCTCCACACGCCCAATCGTGCACTTCTTGGGGTTTGCCATGAGCCCCGCCCGCCGCAGCGACTTCAGGACCACCCTCAGATGTTGTTTGTGCCACTGCCAATCGTTGCTGTAGATGAAAATGTCATCTAAATAGGCAGCGGCATAAGCTGAATGCGGCCGGAGGATATGGTCCATGAGCCGTTGAAACGTTGTCGGGGCTCCAAACAAAACGAACAGAAGCGTCACAAATTGGTGCAATCTGAATGGCGTGGGGAAGGCTGTTTTTTCGGGAAATTGGTGTCAAGGGGATCTGACAATAACCATTTGTGAAATCCAATGGCGAATAAAAGCGAGCCATACCTAACCGATCGAGTAACTCATCAACACGGGGCATCGGGTACGCGTCAAATTTAGACACCACGTTGACTTTTCTATAATCCACACAGAAGCGGACCGACCTGTCACTCTTGGAAACAAGAACGACCGGGCTGGACCAATCACTGTGGAATTCTTCTATTACGCCCATATCAAGCATTGCATCCAATTCCTTCCGAACTAATTTCTTTTTGTGTTCGGGTAGGCGATAGGGCCGGCTACATACCACCACTCCCGGCTCGGTCTCGATATGGTGTTGGATGAGGTTTGTACGACCCAGTAGAGGGGAAAACACGTCTGCAAACTCTTTTTGCAACTCGGCAACCTCTGCACGTTGGTACGGTGAGAGGTGGTCTCCGCAAATGACCGGGGTGTTATGATCGTAGCTTTTGTTTACCTCCGGTCTGAGCTCCGCCCTCTCCGGGACTACCATAGCCAACATTACAGGGGCCACCTCCCTGCCCATATAGCAGCCCAAATGGAGAGAAGCCAGTGGAGGCTTGTGGGACCTCTCGAACTGCAAATAACAGGGGGTCGAGCCATTTATCCCAGTTTCTAGCATCCTCGTGGACGAATTTACGAATCATATTCTTTAGGGTCTTATTAAATCGCTCCACTAGGCCATCTGTCTGCGGATGGTACACGTTAGTGCAAATCGATTTAATGCCCAGCAATTCGTAATGTTCGCAAAGTGTTCGTGGCATAAATGTTGTGCCCTGATCGGTGAGGATTTCTTTCGGAATCCCTACCCGGGAGATTACTTTGAAGAGTGCCCCCGCAACACTACGTGCTGATATGTTGCTCAGAGGCACTGCTTCCGGATAACGCGTTGCATAATCCACCAGGACTAATACAAAGCGATGTCCACTCTAATGGCCCGATGAGGTCCATACCAATCCTCTCAAATGGAACCTCGATTAGTGGAAGGGGGCGCAATGGCGCTTTTGGGGTGGCCGGTGGGTTTACCAGTTGACATTCACGGCACGCCGCACACCACCTGCGGACGTCGCCACCAATGCCCGGCCAATAAAAACGGTCTATTAGATGGAGTAGTGTCTTTCTTTCCCCTAGGTGACCTGCCATCTGATTATAATGAGCCGCCTGGAAAAGCATTTCCCGTCGGCTCCATGGAATCAAGAGCTGGGTTCCTTCCTCTTTTGTATGAGCATCCTGCGTCACTCTATACAACTGCTCATTTATAATCGCAAAGTAGGGATATGAAAGTGCGAAACCCGGGTGGAGTTGTTGACCATCAATTACTCTCACTTGGTCCAAGGAGTGCTTGAGGGTATCGTCTCGTGACTGCTCCAGAGGGAAATCCCCTTCGGGAAATGCTCTGAGGAGGGGAGGGGCTGTCACCTCCACCTCACTCGTGTCATCCCGAGATGGAGCAGACGTAGACGGCCCCGGCTCCGCCTCCCCCGCGAGAGAATCGCACATAACACATCCCTTTGCTTTCATGCAGGACCCATCCGCACATATTCCCCTTAATATTTTCCTGAACCCAGGCCAATTAGTTCCCAAAATCAGCGGTTGGGTGAGGCGGGAACTAACCGCAGCCTCCACTCTATATTTTGTACCACGAAATTGAATTGTCAGAGTCACCACAGGGTATTTGTGAATATCCCCATGCACACACTTCACCCTCACCAATTTGTGCATATCCAATGCCCCTTGTTGAACCAAGTGTTGGTGGATGGTGGTTTGATTACAACCCGTGTCCACCAATGCTTGGTAAGTACTCCCCTGGATTCTTTCCGGAATCCGGTATGCTCCAGCTCAATCGGGGGCAGCCCGTGGAGCCTCGGGGATTTGGACCACCGTCACCATCTCCAACACTGGGCACTGATCCTGAAAGTGCCCCGGATCCCCGCAGCGCCATCAGGCCGGCCCAGACACCATGCCCGCACCTGTGTCGGCAGGTGCTTCCACCTGAGGGGGAGAGCGGCGATATGCAACAGGGGTGAGGTTCATCCACTGCCTGGCGTGGGGAACTGGTCGCGTTGGCGGAGCTCCTCGCCTCCGCGGGGCAGGAACGGGCTCTCGGGAGAGAGCAGAGTGAGGGGAAGAGGGGGAACACACAAGGGAGGGGGGAAGAGAGAAAGAGCTCTTCCGCCCTCGGGTACACCACCAAGTGGTCCTCTGTGAGCTGGACAGCCTCCTCCAGCAATGACGGGCAGTGGCACTGGACCCATTCCGCTGTCCCCTTTGGCAGTGCACGGATTAGCTTCTCCAGTACCACTTGATCGATCACTCGCTTGACGTCGAAACTCCCTGCCAGCAGCCATTTCCGACACGCATCTCGGAGCCACTGAGAAAAGTAAACGGGCGGTCGTTCTTCCCCAACTTTAACGAGTGAAACAGCTGGCGGTGTTGCTCTGGACTACGACCTACCCGCTGCAGGATCGCTTTCTTGAGGTCCACATAAGAAAGGAGAGTAGCCGCCGGAAACTGTTGAGCCAGCAAAGGCAGGAGCCTTGCCGCCCATTGTTCTCGCGTCCAGCCCCAGATCTCCGCTGTTCTCTTGAAGAGATCAATGAAAGCTTCCGCATCATCTTCCGCCCCCATTTTCAGAAGCGTGGGGGGGGGGCAGCTGGGAGTGGGCGTTGGAGGAGTTCTCTCCTGGGCAAGGAGGCTCCGGATCGCGTGCCGGTCCTCTGATTGAGCCCGCAGGATTTCGAAAAAACACTGGTCCTGGTCTTGGCGTAGCTCAATCAGGGAATGTTGGTGCGTCTGATGCATGCTGGCAAGGGACTGGAGGATCTCGGCCAACTGGGAGGGCTCCATGGGGCGTACTGCAGCTGGTTCAAACTCAGCTTTCGGCACCAGTGTAAAAGGAGGCACGAAGACGTGGGCTTTGAAAGGTGAGTAGACTTTTAATGGCCACAGTATCGCATATAACTTCCTCCTTACAATTAACAAAACTTCTTAAACACACTAAATAGTTCTTCTGTATGATGGCAGACGTCAACACTGGACTGACGCATGTGTGTGGCTCTCTCTGACACACTGGAGGTTCTGTGGCCACTTTTATGCCGCTCTCCCCATGCTCACTGAAATCAGAGACAGGTGTTAGACATAATTTGGCTCAGGTGCAAGCGCCCTTACCGCTTTCTCCCCCAGACGGACGCTTGACCACGCCCCGCTGCCACACATAGCCAACACTGGGGAAGTGGCTGTGAATGCCAAATTTCTTTTCTTTTTTTACCAGCTTTTGGATATTCATAAAGGTCGAGCTTGAAATCATGGTTGTGCCTAAAGACTGCAATGACAAATGTACAGTGAAAAAGGGGTTATATTTTGGTCTTTTCTCACCTAACACCAACTGGATCACTTCAGAAGACATTGATTAAAACAACTGGAGTGTGAAGGATTGTGTTTATGCTGACTTTATATGCTTTTTTGGAGCTTCAAAAGGTCCGATCACCATTCACTTGCATTGTATGGTCCTACAGAGCCGAGATATTCTTCTAAAAATCTGTGTTTAGCAGAAGAAAGAAAGTCATACATCTTAGATGGCATGACAGTGAGAAAATTAGAATTTTCATTTTTGGTTGAACCAACCCTTTAAGATTATCCCTAGCTAACCATTTCTGGTTCCCAGAACGCCCCAGGAGCGAAAATGGAACATTCCCTTTAGGTTTCAACATGGTCCTAAACTCTATATTCTGATATATTTTCTGCAACCCTGCTGTACGTCAATAATCAATCTACAACTAATGTAATTTATCATTAAAATTAAACATGCTATACACACATTTTTTTTTACATGTAGTTGGTTTGGTCACCAACTTCTCAGGTACCCTCAGGACATCATTGTAAAGACCCCTACAAAAACGATTTGGTGCCCCTTTTGTGTAGTTATTGTTTATACTTAAGTAAATATTTTCACTGTAAATACATTTGCACCGTAATGAACACTTCTTGGGATCCACCAGCACATCATTTTTAGTCTGACCGTTAGACCACTTAACAAGACGTATAAGTGCTGCCAGCATTGCTGCAGAGGTTGAAGGGGTGGGGGTCATCAAATTGGTCTGCATGGCTGTCGTCCCAGAAGGAAACCTCTTCTAAAGATGATGCACAAGAAAGCCCGCAAACAGTTTGCTGAAGGCAAGCAGACTAAGGACATGGATTACTGGAACCATGTCCTGTGGTCTGATGAGACCAAGATAAACTTATTTGGTTCAGATGGTGTCAAGCTTGTGTGGCGGAAACCAGGTGAGGAGTACAAAGACAAGTATGTCTTGCCTACAGTCAAGCATGGTGGTGGGAGTGTCATGGTCTGGGGCTGCATGAGTGCGGCCGGCACTGGGGAGCTACAGTTCATTGAGGGAACCATGTACTGTGACATACTGAAGCAGAGCATGATCCCTTCGGAGACTGGGCCACAGGGCAGTATTCCAGCATGATAACGACCCCAAACACACCTCCAAGACTACCTTGCTAAAGAAGCTGAGGGTGAAGGTGATGGACTGGCCAAGCATGTCTCCAGACCTAAACCCTATTGAGCATCTGTGGGGCATCCTCAAACGGAAGGTGGAGGAGCACAAGGTCTCTAACATCCACCAGATCTGTGATGCCATCATGGAGGAGTGGAAGATGACTCCAGTGGCAACCTGTGAAGCTCTGGTGAACTCCATGCCCAAGAGGGTTAAAGCTGTGCTGGAAAAAAAAGGTGGCCACACAAAATATTGACACTTTGGGCCCAATTTTGACATTTTCTCTTAGGGGTGTACTCACTTTTGTTGCCAGTGGTTTAGGCATTAATGGCTGTGTGTTGAGTTATTTTGAGGGGACAGCAACTGTACACTGTTATACAATCTGTACACTCACTACTTTACATTGTAGCAAAGTGTCATTTCTTCAGTGTTGTCACATGAAAAGATATAATCAAATATTTACAAAAATGTGAGGGCTGTACTCACTTTTGTGAGATACTGTACATTTAATGCATTGAACATGTTGAAATTCCATAGAATTCCTCATATTTCCATCAAAATCAGTACAGAAATGTGGAAATGTATGCAGATTGCATCTGGTCCTTAGATGTCTGATGAATATTGTTTTTGCAGTTCTCAATAGATTTTGGTTGTGTCCTAAAAAGGCACATTGTGATATTTTTTTTCTGCTTACAAGGTTAAATGAGAACATGAACGTGTGTGTGGCTGACTTTGGCCTGTCAAAGAAGATCTATAATGGAGATTATTACAGACAAGGCCGCATCTCTAAGATGCCTGTAAAGTGGATCGCAATTGAGAGCCTGGCAGACAGAGTGTACACCACCAAGAGCGATGTGGTAAGTCGTCTATTTCCATAAGGGCTCCCGTTGACGAACAGAATGAAGACTAAGATTCAATTCCAGAAAATGAACAATATTAAGTGGCCCAAAGAACTACTGATTTGTGTGTCTTACAGTGGTCATTTGGTGTGACAATGTGGGAGATAGCGACTCGTGGTCAGACGCCGTACCCTGGTGTAGAGAACAGTGAAATCTATGATTATCTGAGACAGGGCAACCGACTCAAACAACCTCCAGACTGTCTGGACAGCATGTAAGTGTGCTTTTCAAATAACTTTTGAGTATCTAATGATGTGGTCCATGGGTGTTACTGTAGTAAAAGAAAAAGCTGCCTGTTATTGATATGTGATGGGTTTTTAATTATTGCATTGTCTAACCACTTGTGGCAGGAAAATGAAGACTAAATACAAAGGTTTAAAGATCGCTTGATGGAGTTATTCATTCGGGAATTGGACTACACTGGTCACGCTGTATATTTTGTGATGTAGATTCAAAAGAACCGGCTCGTTAGAGTTATTCATTCGGGAATCGGACTACACTGGTCACACTGTATATTTTGTGATGTAGATTCAAAAGAACCGGCTCATTAGAGTCAATCATTCAGGAATTGGACTACTACAGTAATCGTGCTGTGTGTTTCATGCTGTGGATTCAAAAGAACCGACTCATTAGAGTCATTCATTCGGGAATTGGACTACTACAGTAGTCGTGCTGTGTGTTTCATGTTGTGGATTCAAAAGAATCATGAATCTGTCTACACTGGTCATGCTGTAGGATTTTGATTCTCTAAAAAGAACCTGCTAATTAGAGTCAATAATTCGGAAATTGGACTACACTGGTCACACTGTATATTTCTTGTTGTAGTTTCAAAAGAATCGGCTCATTAGAGTAATTTGTTCAGGAATCCTTCTACACTAGTCATTCACTGAAAAGTACCGACTCATTAGAGTCATTCATTCAGGATTTGGGATACACTGGTCATGCTGTATGTTTCACAATGTCGATTCAAAAGAACCGGCTCATTAGAATTGTTTGCTTAAATTGGACTACACTGGTCACGCTGTTTTTTTCACTCCTTAGATTTATTTGTTTGGGAATTGGACTGCACTGGTCGCACTGATTATTTTGTGATGTAGATTCAAAAGAACTGGCTAACTGGAGTCATTCAGGGTTGTATCTAGGCATAGGTGAACTAGGCAGTCAGGGGCACCAGTGATGCAATCATCACGCCAATACACCGTCGCGTTCACCACCCCATGTGTCCCATCCAAAATTGCATGGTTAGTGGAACCAACAGTCATGACAATCATACAGTTCTGGTGTTCAATTTTTTTTGTTTGTTTGTTTTTTAAATGGACCCGATTATGAAGAAGAACCAATTTTCGTTTCACAATCGTACTAATGATTGATGTCACTGACATCTATGTGTCGCTCTTTATTCTTTACAGTTATTCCCTGATGTTCTCCTGCTGGTTATTGAGCCCAAAGGACCGGTCAAGCTTTGAGATCTTGCGCTGTGAGCTCGAAAAGGTCCTGGAAGATCTGCCAAGCCAAGACCAAGATGAGATACTCTGTCAATATGGAGGAGTCTTCCGGCGAGCTGGAGGCCGTGGGGGGCCGTGACCCCTTAATGGGGCGCCCTTGTGAACTCAGGGCTCTGAAGGGCTCCAAGTGCACTCCATGGAGAGTCTCAACCTTATAGGGTCTACACCCACTCCGGCGCTCCAACCTTCATCCTGTTCCACTCCAGTGCCGCCCTCTGAAACTCAAGCCCCTGAGGAGAGAGATGGCCCAGGTAGCAAGAAAGTGCCCTGGCATTGATGCCACAGTGACTGAAATTGACTTATACTGCCTCTTGTGGAGAGCTGAGTTACTGCTCCTATCCCAATTTTGTACAAACATTCCACAAAAGTTTTTCCTTTGCTTTTCAAATGATCTTTTCTGTTTAGTGTAGATTATGAGAGGTGTTCGGATCATAATTGATATTTTCCAACCAGGTGTGATGCGAAAGGTTTCCATTATGCAAAGTAAAAAAACTTTGCAACCTATCACAAGCATGTGTGGATACAGGATATGCAGGATAATTATAGAAATCTATAATTAAAATGATCTTTTTATATGATTAATTAGGTTTTTACTATTAAAAACTGTTGAAATTCCTACGTACTAGTAAAGATGATTATGAATATGAAATGAGTTCTTGATATCAGTAATTACATTGTTGATATCGGAATGCTCATTTGCACTAGTAACAATTAAAACTAGTAAAAATGCGCATTTGTGACGTCTCTAATTTGGTATTCACTAGTGACAAAGTTAATGTCAGATATCTTTAATGTTATTATAACTAGTAAGAAATCCTGTTAAGATTCTGTATCTTTAATTACTCTTACATTTATCCATAATCCATTTCCAGATATTTGAAACACCAAATCTTGAAATGTTGAAATAAATGTACAAATAACAATAATTAGCATTTTTACTAGTTGTAACTGAACAGTCGGTATCGTAATGGATATTCGCATTAGTAGCAATGTAGTTATTGATATCAAAAATGTATATCGGATTCATATTTTTTTTAATAATGATTCGGTCACATCTAGTTAGACTCAAAACAGATTTTCCAGAAAAGCTCAGAAATATACAGCACACTTACCTTAGCCTTATGAGATTCATATCAGTATATAATAAACTAATGTAATGAGGTCAGTTTTGTTTTTAAAACTCAATTACATCATATAGATAGCATGCTGCTGATATTGACCATTCACCATTAGCAGTAAACTCAGGAGGTGCTTGCATCTACAATGACCAGTAATACAAAGGTTAGATTGACCAAATGCCACAAACTAGCATGAAACTGCCACGGTCTAGAATTAAATTGAACTGGTCTAATATCTAAAATTCTATCATTTAGATTCGTTTTTTTGTGTGTTTTTTTAAAGAATAATTTCACTGCAGTTCATAGTGACCATGTCTGTCAAGCTCCACAAAGGACAAAATATCAAAAACAGACCATAAAATATAATAAAAAAAAGCAGACTGATCTCAGAGTGAAATCAAAACCAGTAGGTTGACTTTTCTTTAGCTAAAATCAGTCTGGGCTTACCAAATTGCAAAACACTGCCCCTAGTGGCCAAAGTGGATGGACGTATAGGCATTGGGTGAAATATCCACAGAGGGGCGCCAAAAGAGATTTGTGAAGCGAGTTGCTTTCAGCTGTAAAAGCTGTAATACAGTGAAGTGGAATTCATATTTTATAAGCTGATCCCCCCAACCACACCTCAAACATAAACCTAACCATCAGTGGAGTGAAAATGTAATGTTATTGGGAAAAATGCAACCTTCAAATCGTACTCATCAATTATGTGAACGCAATTACTTCCTGGTGTCAACCTCATCTGAACCCAGGTCTCTAACGCAACACACTTCCGGTCGTGCCACATAGGAAGGTAAACACGTTGGAGCTGATGCAAAAAGTGTCAACGGAGATGCTGCTTGTCGGTGAGCCAGCATAATGTGGCCGATCCCAGAATACCGGAACTATCAGAAACATCATGCTGACTTCCTGTGTGATCATGTGGAAAATTAGTCCATTCGACTTCTGTGTTATATTAAAAGATTTCTGAAGTCATATGAGAGCTTTGTGTAACGTGCTACTGAAATTTCTTTAAAAGACATTTTTTGGACTGTTTTATTAGTGGAACAGTCCAAAAACACTTTTAAATAGGTTGTACAGTTGTTTTTAGAGACCGTACGTCTGTCCCTCACAGACTCATTGTCATTCCCATCAAAGATGTTGCTGCTGTGAATAACGTCTATAGTTTTGCATTGTCTATTGAAAGGTATTGCAATGAAACTGAAAATAATTGTGAGGGAACGTGGGAACTTTTTCAGAAAAGAAATTCTTCAGTGCTCCGAAATTTTTTAATCTGTACTCAGAAATGCAGTTGAAGATGATCAGTGAATAATGACTTAAATCAGTTCATCACACAAACTGTTGTATGACTTCAGAAGAACTGGAATATAGCGCACAAGACATATGGACATCTTTTATGGCATGTTTTGGAGATTGACAGATGTTCTATGAATTGTCGTTGTTGTGTGCATACCGATTCTTCCACGGCAATGAAAAAAAAGACTGCATACAGGTTTGGAACAACATGAGGGTGTGAATAAATGATTACAGAAATTTGAATTTGGGCAGATTATTCATTTAATGTGCTCCTGTCTTCAATGACATTTTACATGAAGTCTCTCAAGCCTCCTTCTGACGAATCCTTTACCAAAGAAACACATGGAGGGGGACAATTCTAGTCCACAGCGGTCAAAGCAAACCAAATCGCCAGTGATGATGTCATATCAGTTCAACAGTGTAAACAGTCTAGCTAACTTCAAGTTGTATACATGTTTTTTAAACTCTGTTTCTGAGGTTTATGGAATCAACAAAGTTGATAAGTTTGTTTCATTTTTACACTGATATGAAACCAATTTTGTGGTTATGGTCATGTTATTGTAAGCTGATTTTGAAGAGTAGAAAAGGGCAGTAGACTGAACCGTTAGACCACACAAATGCCAGATCTTTCTTATCGGAGGCTCTGCCCCACACTCAAGCACAGTTTTATACTTTTTGTTTGTAAATTTGATATTTTGCACTAATCATTTTTCTAAGTGTTTTATGTGTGTGTCTTTGTTTATTATGTATTGTTTTGAATCTGATATCAAATTTACACAATGATATTATAATCTTATCAAAATATTAGAATATTACAAAAAGTTCAATGCAGATAAAAACTTTTAGCCGATCACAACATTTTTACAATAGCTTTTTATATACATTTTTTTAACCATTTTTTGATGCATTATAATGTGTTTATTATACATGAATTGAAAAAAACAATCAAATCTGAAATATCAGTAAAAGTGAATGAGACATTCTGAAACAAATCCTTTTACAGGTACATCATAGAGCCTGTGTGAGAACTCTATGTAATGTGGTACTTTATTATTGCCATCCCTCTTATATCAGTGAGCCACAATGCTTTAAATGTTACATCAGATGACAAACCATAGCGGTCCTGTCTATGTAAATAATGATACCGTTCATGTGTGACAGAGCTCAAACAGAATCATCTTTGAGAAACATTTTTGTTGTCTAAAAGCCGTTTAGAGTGTATGACAGAAGCTCAGCATTAACCTGACCAAAACCCCTAGAATCTGTTGTTTTAGACATCTAGTGTGTGTATGTCACATGCTCGTAATTTTGATCACTTTTGTCACTGGCACCAGTCTTTCGTATGGATTTGAAGGCCTTTTATAATTTCAGCTGACTGCAAATGGTGACCGAAGTAAAAATCAATATTCATAGAAGCACATGCTTCAAAGTGCCTTTGACAGCCAGTACGTTGCCTTTAAAATGGCTCAGTAGTTGATACACAAACGTTTAGCTTTACTGTAGGTGTATATTATGTCTAATATTGTGATTTTGATACACTTTTTGTATTAAATAAATACTGCCTGCATAATTGATGAATGTTTTGTGATGTGTGTGTACAATTAATAAAAATATAAAAAATGTTTAATGATAATATAAGCAATTTTACTTCTATATTCACTTTAAATTTATTTAGAATAAAGATAATTAAACTAAGAAAGTCGAGTTCAATTAAAAATACATTAGGCTTATTTGACAAGTTGATTTATGTGAACTTTCCGTCTTAAATTAACACAACCTTAACATTTTAAGGCAGCACAAACACACTTTTTTAAGTTGAAACAACAAGATTTTTTTACAGTGATCGCTCAAAATCAAATGTTAAATTATAAAGAGGCTAAATATAATCAATTATATTTGCATGTGCATGCAACTTCCTCTTAAGTGAACATGTGCATACTTTGTGCATTAGGTTTATTAAAAGTGTTCTCAGGCAGTGGCCAAGTCGACAATATTATGTATTAAAACTAGTGCTATCAGTCGATTCAAATGTTTAATCGCAATTAATCACAATTAACTACAAAACATTATGCGATTAATTGCATATTTTGAAAGTGCTGAAATTTGACACTATATACAGCACTTATTTTCTTATCAAGATTAATTTATTTTCATCTTAGGAAAGAAAACAAAACAATATGTAGCAATATAATGCTTTATCAACATTTTTCAAACACATCCTTCCACAGTATAAGGACAGAAATGCACTAAAATATCACCAATTCAAGTTACATTAAATGTTTCCCAAAGTGTAAGAGGGAGTTTGACTAAATGAAAGAACTAGTCCTCACATAGGATCATTTTCATTGCAATGGGCATTAAATCTCTTAAACTCTCATCCTCCACAATATTAATCTGCCAGTAGTCTGTGGCTATCTGCTTTCCCACAGCAATCGTGAAGCTGCATTCATGATTCACGTCAGAGCGCCAATGGCAGCGTCAAGCTTTGAACTCACCATGAATAGCCCTTGCAAACAAAAACATCTCATTCTGTGTTTTGGTGATAGTTAAGATTTGACTTGCTTCTGTGGTCATTAAAATGGCACGAAAGCTCTTAGCACTGTATGATTTACAAAACAAGCCCAGATGGGACTTTTATCACTTACAGGGAAGCAATGTCAGAAATTATTTTATATACTGAGATATCAACCTCCAGGGCTTCATCATATGAGATTATTATGACAGTACCACCCACAAAATGTCAATGGGTCACGTTATGCTATTATATGCTAAACTTGTAGGCTCGTCCTGTTGGAAGGGTTCTGGCGCTGTTGTGTGTGTGTGTGTTTGTGGTGTGTGCATCAGTTCTGTCCTTCACACCAGTGTTAATGCTGTAGTAACGGTAAATGTGTTAATTGCAATTAAGAAAAATGTTTAAAGCATTAAAACATTTAAATTAATCACATGCGTTAACGTGTTAATTCAGACAGCTCAAATAAATAAATATAATATAACTAATATAATATATTAATATGAAGTTCCTCCTATGGTATTCGGTCATTTTTGACCAAAATACATTTTCCTCATTTAATAAAAATGGTTTCTTTTATCTGAGCAGTACAAGACTTGGTGACTTTTCCTCCATTTGCCATATGAAAAATATAATAATAATTTACTCTAGTTAATTAACCATGAATAATTTAATGGTTACAATGTTCTTACTACCATGGTATTACTAAAACCATCATTTGTATTAGCATTATTATAGTTTTACTATGACTATCAGGGTTACTGCAGTAAAAACATGGTAAACTTCATCAAAACGACTGTCATACTGTGATGACTTTCTTTCTTAGTGTTCGCTGATATCCATAAAATTGCAGTTGGTGACTTTCCTTTTGCATCTCGTGACCAAACATCATGATGTCATCTCCACAAAAATCAGTCTATTCATTGTACAAAGTGATTGCTTCAGAAGACTGGATACACGAGTCACAAGCACACTATTAAAAGTAGTGAGAATCTGATGAAATATTAGAGCATACCTGTAATCTGACTCCTAATGTTTGGTCTTCCCTTGCTATGTTGCACTTTTCATTTCAACCCGACTGAATATAATCAGAAGACATTCTGAAATGTATGTAAATATGTCCTTATACTTAAATGTTTACTTCAATTGTTTTGCTGCTGATATAATTCAAACTAAATTAGAAAGGAATGACCTGCTCCACAATATGAAGTCTCATTCTGAGTTTTGTGCACTAAAGTAAAAAGGAAGTTTTCAGCTTTGTAGCGATTTTATATTTCGATTCCTGAGATATAATTCGTTCAATGTTGGCTGATGTTGTCATTTTAATTATTACCTTCAGTGCAAAAAACTCAAAATGTGTTTCTGGGTCACATTTGATGGAAATGAAACACACAAACCTGTGATGGGTCATTGAGTTTGCTTGAAATGTATTTACTTGTGTTAACTGAAGGAATATTTCTATAAAAGTTTATAGCAGACTTTCAGAAATATACTCTTGTCAAGCACAGGCACTTTAACTTTATTCATTATAACTTATTTACATAATGGTAAGAAAATGAAAATTCAAACCAAAAATTCTCAAATTCTCCACGTTCACATTATTGTGAAATTGCAATAAATAAAAACTAATGTGACTTCCATTTTTTTAATTGTTTGAAATATTTTTCTATTCAATTAAGGTGCAGGAAAATGTACTAAATAATAGGAATGACAATAATCATATTTGTTCTGATGTGTAAGAATTTGAAGAATTCATTTGATCTACAGAAATCTGCCAACAGTATGAATTTAATTTAAAGGGATAGTTCACCCAAAAATTACAATTCTGTCATCATTTACTCACCCTCAACTTGTTCCAAACCTGTACACATGTCTTTGTTCTGCTGAACACAATGGAAGATATTTTGAAGAATGTTTGTTACCAAACAGTTGTGGGGCACCATTGACTTCCATAGTATTTTATTTTTCATACTATGGAAGTCAATGGTTGTCTCATGGCAGCCCATACCCATATACCCATAGTTAAACTATGATATGTGCATATTATAATCTTGATACCCACAAAATTGTATTTTTTACTACCATAGTTTTCATTTTCCTGTATTATCACTATGGTTAAAATATGGTTACTCTAGGTAAACCATGGTCAATTTGTTGTGAGGGAATGCAAACTATTTCAGAAAAATAATTTCCGCCCCATCAAATTCAAATATATTTTCTAAAAACAGTATTGAGTCAAACCTTTTCATATTATTATTCATAATAGTGGCAAAATTGTTGATCTTGGTGGAAATGATGCCATAACTGTGGGACAAAAATGTGTATTTATATATATGTAGAGTGATAATGGGTAAATTGGGACACTTTTTTATTAAGATCCAAATTCTAAATGACCTGACATTATACTTTTATAGAAAGCTTAGGATGTCTCCGACACAAGCAAAAATTAAGAAATGCTAAATACTACAAAGAAGAACCGCCGAATACCATCTTTTGACCAAATCCCAGATTTTTTTTACAGGCATTGGGGGACACTTTATTTATTCCCTTTTAAACAAACTAGATGAGGACCAGAACTTAAATGTAATATTTAAAGTATTATTTTTTCCACATTGGTTTATTTAGAGTAAAACATTCACTTGCTAAATCCATTGGTAACACTTTAAAATGAGGTTCCATTTGTTACTATTAGTTAATGCATTACATATCATGAACTAACAATGAACAATATATGTTTACAGCATATATTAATCTCAGTTAATGTTAGTTAATACAAATACAATTGTTCAATGTTAGTTCATAGTGCATTAACTAATGTTAACTAATATAACTTTTGATTTTAATAAAATACTATATGTTAAAAAGTACAACATTTATTAATCTTGGTTCATATTTAAGTATTGTTCATTGTTAATTCATGTTAAATAATAACCAATGTTAACAAATGTATCAATTAAGATGAACAATTAGTAATGCTTTTAAATGTTGGTGCAAAACATTATCACAGTAATCACTGAAAACATATACATAAACACAGTTCAGTATATGAATATATTATCATTTTGTTCACATCAGCACATAGGGAATCTCTTTCACACATGAAATTATGAAATGGCTTATTTATTTAAATATATCATTTACTTATTCGTTTAGATGATCGCATATTTAAATCATAATAATAATGGTGACCTGTGTGAACGCCCCCGTCATTAGAACTTATTCTCATGACCTCATAATGCTCGCGCTCTATAACGCAATATAAAGCGCACACTCGCCAGATCGCTCTCATTTACTGAATACAATTCTACAGAGCGCAAAAGCATCTACAGAAGAGTTTACACACAGTTTATATAGATTGAACAACCCCACATCGGACATCATGTCCACACACTCGTTGTCCATGTCTTTGTCCACATCCCAGGACAGATCTGATCTGTTCAGCGTCAGCAGTGATGTTCACTCTCACTCCGACATCTGGCCTGTGGATCTCCAAGGGTCTTCAGAGACCGTTAGCCTGGAACTGGACACTCAGAGTGGCAGGATGGCACCTTCTCCTGTCAGCATGGAGAACAGCCTAACATCAGGTGATGGAAATGAAAGTGGACACTGAGGGGTTTATAATGAGATACAGCAGAAGTAGTAATTGTCTTTTGGGGTCTGCTGGCAATGATCTCTTACTGAAATAAGTTTTCAGTGGCCAATACACTGATATGTTCAGAAAATAATGCTGATATATCCTTCACAATACAAATGCATATGAGATGAGATTGCTGAGATTAAATGAACACATTGTAGTTAGGTTGTATTTGTTTACATTAGATAACTACAATAGTTCAACTGAATTATGACAACTTTTGCCTTTCATTTTCATTGTTAATTGATTCAATTCAGATCAGATTTCATCCATGAAACCTGTTGGTAAACAATTTTTAACATCTTGACATTATTTTTATCATAAAGGACAACTTGACTTTATTTTATTACTTAACTCTTGTGCGACCTTCGGGACATTTTTGTCTTTCTCAATTTAGTTTTTTCGATGATTTTGCCAGTGTTAATGCCAACGACATAAATTGTACCAAAGGTGTGTATTTTGGGGGGAATTTTGATATTTCAACCTCAGTTCCTCAAATACATCTATAATACACTGTGTACACAAAATAGTCACACTCAGGAACTTCAGGACAAAAATGTCCCCATTGAAACCCATTAAAACAGCAATATTTGATCCCAATGCCATTAAAGTGTAAAATCATGAATTATATCATATTATACTTTCATTCAGGAGCGCTGGCTTCACATTTTAATTCTTCCACCAGATGGCGCCATTTTTCCTCATGTTTAGCCTATGGAGCAAATACATACTTTTCCCCTGTTTTTTGTTTGCTGTATTATAGAGCACTGCAGGACAATTGAATAAATGATGCAGCTGAAATTATGTGGGTGTATTGATATGGATATTAGAGTGTGTTTTGTGTGTGTGTGTGTGTGTGTGTGTGTGTGTATTTGTGAAATTTGTGTGTGTAAAAAACAACAGTGGCATTATTTAAACAAACTGGCATTTAAAGGGTTAAAATCCTGAAAATGAATGAATATTTGGTAGTTAAGATCAGGACTGATGTTGGTTAAAACAACTGAAAGTGTAAAATAATATGAATATATAAAATGATTATGGCAGTATGACATTTTTGTCCTCTGAGTATCTTTTTTTAAATTGAAGCACAAGGGTTAATTTTGTCTCAGGAATGAAGCAAGGGTTGTAACACAAGCGATGAGTGATACATTCTCTTAAAATACTAGATAGAGTCAATAGTATCACAAAACATTCACCACTGATCAGACTAAATTCAATGAATCATACCATTAAATAGTTTTTAAAAATACATGAACATTTAATAATGTAAGACAAATGACATTAAAATTAACCATGTGACAAAATTACAGTAAAAATGTAAATTAATAACTTTTTCAACATGGCACATTTGAGCAGCTGCTTCTTCCATTGATCTTTGACCTTGGAAGTTCTACTGTCAAAACACAAGTTTGTAACATTGATAAATCAAGGGGCAAAAATTCTTCATTAAATGATTAATTGCATATTTTGTTTAGCTTTTGTGCACACTTGTTAGGTCTTTCCCTAATGATTAACCTGAGAAAACCAAATGAGTAATAAATAAAAAATAAGCACATAAATAACTGTAAATGTCATAGACGTTCAAATGTCCTTAAGAGGAAATGGCAGGTTTTTTTCTGAAATAGTTTTGCATGCCCTCAAAATAAGTCGATCATGGTTTTACTAAAATAACTCAATTTGAACCTTGATATTCATAGAAAAATAGTACTAATACAGGAAAATAAAAACTATGGTAATAAAAATCATAATTTAATATACCATGGTATATGTAGCAAAACTATAGAAGCCACAAGAGAATTATGTATATTTATTTGTGTTAATAAAAATGTAAATGTCATTGTTAATGTTAGTTCACAGTATAATGTTAACATGTGGTTTTTAAAATCAGAATTGAATATGCTGTAAAAGTATTATTCATTGTTCATTATGTAGTTTTACTAATGTTAACAAATGGACCCTGATTTTAAAGAGTTACCACTATATTACTATGGTGTACCTATAGTTAAACTATGGTATTTGCATATTAAAACCTCGATACCCACAAAATTTTGATTTTTACTAGCATAGTTTTCCTGTATTATCACTATGGTTAAAATATGGTTACTCTAGTTAAACCATTGCTAAATGTATTGTGAACAGTATAGAGTCAAACCATTTCATCTTATTTGATAAAAGGATATGTTATAAAATAATGCCTTTTTAAATGGAGTTTCTCGACTATTTGAAATCTTTTGCATGACTGAAATGTGAAGGGATGTCGATGTAAACACACCTTTACATCACTTACTAGTGTTGATTTCAGTCATTATTCATGTAAAAAATATAGATTTCCCGATGTATCGCGCTGTTCATTTGAAAGATCTCGATATCGATTGTTAAATCTCAAGATAACCTCCACTACGATGAGAGGAAATCACCCGCATATGCAAACAATTTTACATTATGCTAAACATATTGGGCAACTGGCTTGAAAATGTTTCGATATCACGGATGATATAAAGTTATTCGAGTCTCTCTCCTTAACATGGATTTTCTTAAAGAGACAGTACCCGTTTTAAAACGTTTAACAAATCAACGTAAATACTTGTAAATAGTACAAATTATGCAATTTAACAACATGTAACAAAAATATAATATGTGCAATATAATATTTTGATTAAATGCATTGATTTGTTTATTTTTAAAAAGCTAAAATGTGACCAAAATGATGAGATAATAAAATGTAAATTTTTATATTTTACCGAGTTTGAAGGTCCCCTGTATAATTCACAGCATTAGCTGGGACAATTTATTTAATATGTAAGCAAAAGGGACATTATAACTGAAATATACCCATATGGATTGATATCGAAACAAAATCAAATCGAATAATTCGCTTGTGAATCGAATCAGGAAATCTGTATCAATACCCAGCCCTAATATTTACATTAGTAAAACGGTTTTGCATACCATTTCACTTATGGAAAATGGTAACTCATTTCTATTATTAAATTAGTTAATGCATTCTGAACTAACAATGAAATGTATTTTTTATATAAATAAACATTAACAATGATGAATATATAATAAATAAATGGCATTAAAAATATTGTTTATTGTTAGTTAATAATGCATTCACTAAAGTTATCAAACAGAACCTTATTGTAAAGTCCATATTTGACATAGTATTTTCTCAAAATTCACCAGGAAAATTGAAACAGAATTATCCTGTGCTAGCTTCAATGGCTATTTTCATGGTGATATCCTGATTAAAATGTAATAATTAATGTTAAATAAAATATTATACATTTAATTTGTGTTTTACATGTATTTTCATATGTTCATAAAAGATTTTCACTGTTTAAAAAAAGTTACACATACTTGTGCACATGGAACAAATACATATTTTAACACTAATGCAATTTGAATTTGTACACATTTATACTCAATTATATGAAATATAATTTTAACTGTGTTCATAGATAGAACATGTCAGATTTATTTATGAAAATATTACCATTATTTTGAATTTATAACATTAAAATGAAGAATATTGCCTTCACAATTTTTCTAATGTATGTAGTATTTATGTAAATGCTGTTTGTGTGTGTATATATATATATATATATATATATATATATATATATATATATATATATATATATATATATATATAATAGGGCTGTCAATCAATAAAAAAATTAATCAAATGAATTTCTAGCATACATAAATATTTGCTGAGAAAGCCACAAATAACAATAATTCAATATATAATGATTAAATTATTATAAATAAAATATATTCTAAAAAATAATAATACAGATAATTAAAATGCATTACATCATTTTGCCACACAAGTAAAGCATGAACAAAATACAAATAGTGTCTTTAGACTGCAATATAGTGTTTATTTCCATATTATTGAACATAAGCCCATCATTGACCTACAGTTCACAGAAATCACTTTTGCAATTAAATTAATCAGTCCGTCCAAGGTTTACTATAAGGGCTTGTTTAAGGACGCGTCAATGTCCACCTGCATCAGATGAACGCTTTTGGACCACTTCCCATCATAAACTGTTATTAGGTCACTGTGTCAAGTTAAATGAATTTTGAAACTTTAAAAACATGACTTGAGATACCTGCCTTCAGATTGGTACTCCATCAAGCTGTGTTTGAACACAAGAAAATGTTCTCATCTTGTGATGTCTGCTCGCGGTGAGTGTCGTCTGTTCTTTGTCTGTTTGATCTGTGTGTAATTAAAAAATGTTTGTGCTGTTTCAAAAAAGTAATTAGATACACAAGGATGGATGCGTCTGTGTATGTGTGTATGTGTATGTGTGTCTGAGAGAGAGAGAGAGACGGAGCGTGTGCAATCTCCTGTTACCACTCCCAAGCAGAGATGCTGTCAGCTTTCTGAAGATCAGCTTTCTCAGTGGAAAAATAGCATCCAAGCGGGGATAATTCTCCCTATTTCACAGTAGATGGTGCGCAGGAGTTGATCGCTATAGAAACTGCAATGTCCGGCACCATTTTAAACAGCACTCATTGTGTAATTAATCAGTCTGTTGTGTCTCTCAGCTGTGATGAGCTGTAATGCTGAAGTTGTTTGTTTAAAGCCATTTAAAGCTATTTCCTAGCTTTAGTAGTGTAGTAAGTGTAGTAAGCGATCACGAAGAGCTGTTGTATGTAAACGGCTGATGCAGATTCACTTCACGTCACCTAACTGGCTCATATTACACACAAAAATGATCTTTTGCCACCACCTGCAGGCTAACATATGTAATGTAAAAGAAAAAGACAAACAATAGCTCTTAACACTTCTGCAATGCTCTTACACTTTAGTTTAGAACGGCACGAACACAAGCGGAGTGTTACACACACATTGTGTCAGTGCTGATGGTGTCAGACCATCAGTGCTCATGGAACATCTCTCATCCAATCAGTTTCGAGGACCAGAACTAACTGTTGTGTGTGTATATATATATATATATACACACAATTCACTTCTGTTAAGTGACTGCCACAAATAATTGACTACAACCCTTGTCAACATGTTGTATTGATTAATTGTTGCAACTCTAATGATCATTCACGTTTAATCTTTATTTGATTAAAATAAAGATTTTTATTTGTGTTTAATATTTATTTTTCTTCATTTTAGATGAACCATTAAATATAAAGAAGAGGAACGGAATCTGCGCTTTCTTCCAGAGAGCGTGGAAGGCCATAAAGAGACCCTTCCTCCGCTGCCGCCGGAACAGAGTGGAGCCAGCTACCTCTGATTTCCTGCAGAATTACGGTGAGTCTTCTGTTATGTTTATTTTAGTTCGGCCCCATTTTTATTTGGGATGAGGCTGGCTGGCATTGGTGCCCCTTCAAAAAAAGGCATTAATATAGTTAATAAAAGACTATCAAATCAAAGGAGCAACCTAATGTATTAGCATGTTCTGTTTGTGTGTATGTTTTTCAGGATCAGTGAAGTCCTGCTATATATTGGGAGATTTGCTGGGAGGGGGAAGCTTTGGCATGGTGTTTGAGGGAATCCGTAAATCCGATGGCAAAATGGTACTGCACGCTCACTGAATTCAAGACATTGATTATTACGTAGAGATCTGTGTCTAATGTCTTGATCAAAACGTGTATGTTTACAGCAATTTACAACTTGTAGTTGTGATATGCTTAATCATCTCATATGTTCAGGATCAGGTGTTCAATAATAACTGTGTTTTTTAAATATTTTGCAGATTGCCATCAAACACACTGATAAATTGGTAGATGAGCATTATGTTGTCATTGTAAGTTGACAAAACATGCTGAATATATATCATTATATATAGTTTTATGTGCTGATTTATAAAATTAAATAATTTTATTGTAATTAGACTTACTTTAAATTAAAAACTTAAAAATTCATGATTGTTTTTGTCACGTTTCTCTAGCCGGGGTGTTCCAAACCACTGTTTGCAGAAGTGGGATTGATGCTTATGGTGAAACAGCCTCCCAAAAGCCCTCATGTCATTGAGCTGTACGAGTGGTTTGACAAGCCCAGCAGACTCACATTGATTATGGAGTACCCTCAACCGTGCGAGAGCTTGAAGCATTTCATCTCAGATTGTGGACAAATAACTGAACCAACAGCACGTGTCTTAATGTGTCAGGCAGTCCTTGCAGCACAACACTGCATTGACCATGGCGTCTTTCATCGGGACATGCATTCAAGAAACTTCCTGGTGAACAAAAACACCTTGAAGCTCAAGTTGATTGACTTTGGGTGTGGAGAGATGGTCATTAATGAAGGCTACCACAGCAGGAAATACAGGGGTGAGTGCTAGAGGTCGATCGATAGGGGATTTTGCTAATACTGATAACCAAGGTGGTGGAAAAGGCAGATAACCATTTTGTATGTACAATATATAAAGTGTGTGTGTATATATATATATATATATATACACACTGGTGGCCAAAAGTTTGGAATAATGTACAGATTTTGCTCTTATGGAGAAAGATTGGTTCTTTTACCAAAGAACAATTTTAACAATTGATTCACCAAAGTGGCGTTCAACTGATCACAATGTGTAGTCAGGACATTAATAATGTGAAAAATTACTATTAGACATTTTTTCCAGAACTTCTTAAACTACTTCAAAGAGTTCTCATCCAAAAAAATCCTCCACATGCAGCAATGACAGCTTTACAGATTCTTGTTATTCTAGCTGTCAGTTTGTCCAGATACTCGGGTGACATTTCACCCCACACTTCCTGTAGCACTTGCCATAGATGTGTCTGTCTTGTCGGGCACTTCTCACGCACCTTACAGTCTAGATGATCCCACAAAAGCTCAATGTGGTTAAAATCCGTAACACTCTTTTCCAATCATCTGTTGTCCAATGTCTGTGTTTCTTTGCCCATTCTAAACTTTTTCTTTTTTTTTTCTTTGCAATTCTTCCCATAAGAATTAAGGGGAGAAAGGGCGGGGGCTGTTCGCTGTCCTTCTGTCCGGTCTGTACAGATAAATTTAAGAGGCTTTAAGCCAGTGGTGCTCACATTACAATGTCATGAGATCCACTTTTTCCTAATACCAAAACTGCAGTAGTCGGCACATGTGTACCAGATTCCCAAACTAATACTAACTAATTTATTAATTGGGTAAACATTGTTCTTATTTTATTTTCTGTTGTTTCCTTGTCCTGAATAATTATTTCAGAACATAAAACAAAGAAACCAATTCATTGGCTAAATTTTCTAACAGCAGTATCAACCAGAACAAATTCCTGTACCTGACATGCATTGGTGAATAAAAGTGTTTCTGATGCTTATTTTAAATGACAAAGCATCTACTTTTATTTTCTTTTTTTTTTACAGGAGCACCAGGTTACTGCCCACCTGAAGTCCACACGGAGCTCAAGTACCATGCTGTCCCAGCAACTGTCTGGTCTCTGGGTATTTTGCTTTTTGAAATGCTGACCGGACATATTCCCTTCAAATTTACGCAGGAAATATTGTTTGCCGATCCCAAGTATCCCAGCTTCTACTTATCCAAAGGTGAAGACAATGACAGAAACACCTGTGCACAATCTCAGACACAAACAGATCAACATTATTAGAGGATCTGTGACCTCAATACAGTACATATTGAGATATGCACAAAAGTTTTAGCTTCCAAACATATAATATACAGGTTTTCAATATGCTGTATAATCATTTAAATGCTGGCTGTCATCAACACTTGTTATATGAGAAGACTCTAAAGATTGCAAAAGGACATCGGCGAGAACACCGGACAGAGCGCTATGCAGCGCATCTGTTTGCATTGACAAGCCCGTTCTGACAGACATTAGTGTAGCTACAGGGATTTATCACACCACATTAAAGAGCATCACAACAATAAAGTCAAACAGTCAAAAATCTAGTTTTTTATACATAATATTGTTACTACATAAATGGCAATTGTGATTTCCAACTCAAAATTGTAGAACACGTCACATATATCAAATAAAACACAGCGGACTGGCCCTAGTGTTTATCAATGACACACTGTGACCTCAAAAGCTGCAATTATGTTATATAATTATTAGAACTGTCAATTCAGATGTTTAATCAAATGAATTACATGATTTGCAGATTAATCTGATCATTTGCAATTAATGGCTTATCAATATTTGCTATGAAATGCCCCCAAATAAAGATGATTTGATATATAATCATCAGTATAATTTTAACTGTAACGTGTAATAATTCCAAGAAATTATATGAATGTGAATTGATTATAGGAACAAAAAGTCACTTTCGGAGCAAATGTATAGACAGTTTATTTCCATATAAATGAACATAAGTCCTACAGTCACAGAAATCATTTTTTCAATTGAGTTCTTGTGCCCATTCACATGTATTTGTTGGTTTTTGTACTCATGATGCAACAGATGGAGCGTTTTGGTGCGTTTCATTGTGGTTGCATTTCAGTCTCGTCTCGTGCTGTAAATGTTGCGTTTTTAGGACACTGTGTCAAGTTAAATGTAGTCTGAAACTTTGAAAAAGCCATCTCGACAAAACAGCACATTTCCTGTATATCTCTGTATAGCTGGCAGCCCTACTGTCATGGAATCTGGTAATGAGGCTCAGAAGCCACTAGCTGTCTGGCATATTTAATTACATCACTGAAAGTTATGTACAGCTATTGACTGAACACAACAACTTTAACATCAACACCATTGTTGATGATTTATAAACTATTTAGTTAAAACTTTTGACATGATCCATAGCGCTGTCACAGGCAAATTCCAGTCGAAAGTGATCATCCCTATGCCCTACTGTTGAAAGACATAACTCTTGATTTGGGCACTCTGAAGGGAGCATGGTGTTACAGTTTAAATGTACCCTTCACTAAAAGTCTTCTGAAAGGGCCATTTGTGAAAAAAATGTCCTTTCTTATGTTTGCAACGACCCTTCGAGTGGCATCCTCTTGGCTGCTAGTGATGGGTCGTTCATGAATGATTCGTTCATTTTGAACAAATCTTTTATGTGACTCAGAAGAACGAGTAGTCTCAGAGAGTGATCCGTTCATTTTGTGTTGGCCGCCCAAGCGCAACCTCTGTTTGTTTGTTACGTGAAAACCGCATAGGTGCTGTACTGGAAACAGAAATGATTAGTTTACATCTGGAATCTTCTATATGGCTGTCATGTGACAAAAGAATGAACGACTCTGACCTGATGACTCGAAAGGTGAACTAATCATTTCTGTTTCCTGTGTGAGCAACGCATAGCGTATATGATATTGCTGTCACGTGACAAAAGAATGAACGACATGGACGAGAAGATTCATGAGGTGAACTAATCTTGGTGGTTGCCAATCAAACTTATGGTGCATTACTGCCACCTACTGAGCTGGAGTGTGGAGCGACACAAGAAAATTTCAGTGAAGTCAAACATCAGCTGAAGTGCTACAAAAATTCCCCATTACAGAATCAGGGGGCATGAATAATTTTTAACATTTAATTTATATATATATATATATATATATATATATAATGAATCCTCACTGAAAGGGATAGTACTCCCAAAAAAAATTTTTCTCTCATCATTTACTCTCGCTCATGCCACCCCATATGTATATGACTTCCTGTCTTCAGCAGAACACATTTGAAGAAATACAGAAAAATATCTCAGCTCAGTATGTTCTTATAATGGATGTGAATGGTAACATGATTTTATTTTCCGCATTAATGTCATCCACCAACTCAGTGGTAATGAATGTCTTACCATGTACTTTTTAACTATAAATAATCACTTCCATTAAGCAGCGGTATGCGCATTCATGAGAGGGCTGAGGTCACACGTATTGACGCTTTGGCGTTAGCATGTTCACGCGAGAACTGACGCGCTGTTTACAACTGAGCAGGGCTGGACTGGCAAGAGAAATCGGCCCGGTATTTTACATAGCAACTGGCCCAAAAGTTGTTGAGCAGGATAGTTGTTGAGCGTTTTCTGCATATCGCGGTGCTGTTTTGTGGTCCGTTCTGCGGAGGCTCATTTCAGCTTATTTCGGACCATTCGGCCCGTATCGCAGCCGACCCACCAACACACTCAGTTCTCCCACTGGCCAGTCCACTCCTGATCGGCCCCAAATGCGTCGATCAACCGGGAAAATGCCCGGTATGCCAGATTAGAAGTAAAAGGAATGCTGTACAGACTGAATGCCATCAATAAATTGAAGTAAATTTAAAACAAAGATGTCAGAAGATTTTGTTTTAAGAGGAGATACAAGTTTTTGCACAGCCATATTTATTTGAACCCGAGTACTCTGACCAGGAGCACAGGGAGATGGACCAACAATCCTCAGAGAGCTCAGGAGACATGGTGATGCACATGTAGGCAATGCCAACAGAGGTAGAGAGCTTCTTATGTAACGGATGGAAATTTGCCATGCCATCGTTGGCAAGACCATGTGACCTCAGCCTTCTCATGAATGCACACACTGCTGCTTACCGGATGCGATTGATTTATAGTTAAAAAGTCCTTAAATATTTATTTATTTTTGCACCAAAGCGATTGTATCACTTTATAAAACATTAATTTAATTAATTAGTCGGTGGAGGACATTAATGCTGATTGTATGTGCTTTTTGGAGCATCACAAATTGTGTTACCATCCACATCCATTATAAGGACCTACTGGCTGAGATATTTTTTTCCGAGTGTGTTCTGCTGAAGAAAGTAAGCTATACACATCTGGGAATGGCATGAGGGTGAGTAAATGAGAGGAAAATTGTCATTTTTGGGTGAACTAACCTTGAAAAAATGAAATAGACAGCCTTAATAATTATACAGTATAGTAAGCCATGACAATTCATATGGTAAATTCTCCACAAACGCAATATATTTCATTAAACAATATGTACCTCACTTGAAGGAAAATAGCTTCTGAAATATGTGATTCATGTCAACACTTGTGTCACTATAACTAACCAGCTCTCTCCTGAAAATCTGTACAGCATGCAAGGATTTGATTGGCCAGTGCCTGACACGTGATCCAGAGAAACGGCCAACGTTAGAGCAGCTTCTACAGCATGAATGGTTTCATACATCTGAGCTGTAGGAAAGCAGGGGATTTGCTTCATCTATGTTAGAGGTAGTGTAACAGAAAGGGTAGAAAACCACATTTATAATCATTATTTTTAGAGCCTAAGCAGTTCTTTCATCCATCTTTGATTTTATGTGTTGTGACATTTAAAAATATGCATTGAAACATAACAGCTGTTGAACAGTATTGAAGTTAATAAAGGTCATTTGAATGTTCTGGTTCACTGACTGTCAGGGGCGAATGCACAAAACAGTTGTGTCAAGAATCAAACCTGTGCAAATTGTGTTGAGTAAAGATGAAGCAGACGAGTGAAGCCAGTCAATGTTAAGAATTCTACTGCTGTTTCTTCCCAAAGGTTGGACACATACATACCATCCAGTCTGAAGACCACTGAAGACTCAACACAGGATTGTCATGGATGGTTGAAGTTTAGTATAAAAGAGAGCAACGACTGGATGTAAATCTCCACTCCAGTGGATTTAAAAAAAGACATGGATGGAGCATGTGCAGCCTATAAAAAAGAGGTGCATTTCAAAAAAGAGGTGTACTGTATATACCATCCAGTCTGATGACCGTTGAACACTGAAGATTCAACACTGGAGGGCCATAGATGGATGAAGTGCAGTATAAAAAAAAGACCATCGAATGGATGTCCTACACATCTTTGGAGCAGTGCATTTAAAAACAAGATAAGAATGGATGATATGCCTCCTAGTGTAGTGCATTACAAAGAGCATCATGGGTACTCTTCAAAACAACAGATCCAGAGACCAAGAACAGCTCTACAGCTTCACATTATCACTCACGTGGAGAAGATCCATTGACTGAGTCTCGGAGTGATCCCTCCATCCACTCGGTTGCACACAATCATCTTTCCATTATTGTGGAAGGACTGGACTGGTCAAGAAGGCACTGACAACTGTCCAGATGACCCATACATACAACAAAATCAAACTTTGGGGTTGTGTTTCAGCCAATAAAGAAAAAAACTGAAAAATTAATTACATGATTTATTTTGTATTTTTAGGGTGATTCCACGATTGTGGTGTCATTAAGGCTTTTGAAGTTGTTGTTTTTTTGTTTTTGTTATTTTAATAGAGCCCAGAAGCCCAATTCTATCCAAATTTGTATAGCATTTTATTATCGTAAAAAATGGACCAAATGTGATTTAAAACCAGGAGTGATTTATTTTTCATTTTGTGATAAAACAATGAAATAACAGGGTTAAATGCCTGATTGAAAAAACATGATTGAATATTGGCTAACAGGATTGAACATAGTGTAAGACTTTGTCTCTTTTTACTCAATTACAGTGTTTGTGTTCTCGAACTTTTCCCCTCTTTTCACACTCTCCATCTTGTGCCCAAACTAGAAATTCTTATCAAGATTTGTTTTACTGTTACTCTTGAATGAGTACTGGTAACAGGGTTGAAAGTAACAAGGTTGAGATTTTAGCATAAAATTAGCAAACACACAAAATATGGCCAGCTAGTGTCTATGCTAATGCCATGTGGACACTGAGACTTTATTCACAGCAACAGCCATCTTTGATTTGTGAGGGATAGTTGAACAGTCTCTTCAATGGGCGGTACTGAAATTGAAAGGGTTTTTGGATCGTTTCATGGGCAAAAAATTGAAAAAACATTTTTCCAAGAACATTAGACGTGATCTAGGAGCGTTTTACAGCTTTATGCCATGCCATTGAGGAGATCAATCTATCCCTCACAGCCTCATTTTCAAAGACGGTGCTACCGTGAACAAGGTCTTCTCTGCAGATTCACATAAAATGTATCTAGAATTTGACCACCTCTGTAAAGATCACAATATCACTGAAAATACAAAACAATGAGAGAACTAACCTGTAATATTACCATTGGCATTCAGGAAAATTAAGACGATGTCACTTCCTGTTGAACATGTTATTTGTGGAATATTCCAAGTGTTTAATAGGTGTTCAGGTAACAGGATTGAGCCTGTACGTTTTTTTCTCACTAATAATAAATTATTCATGACCAAATGCATATTACAAATGATGGAGCTACAAAATAATGCAGAGGGGATCAAATAAATAATTAGAATAATCATTTTTGTACTTCAATGTTTATTTTCAAATAAAGTGTAGTCCCGAGAGGAGGGACATGGGAAAATGCTGTTTTTCAGCTTTGCAGATAGTTTTTCAAGTATTTTGGCATGAATGTAGTTTTCCTTTATTCTAAAATGGGATTTAAATTGAGATGTATATTGGCTAATGTAAAGTCAGTGGGATGCAAGTGGCAATGCATTTGTGGAATCGGCCATTAGTGATTTAAAACTGATTTCACCTCAGAAAGTTCTGAGCACCCAAACATGCGACGCACAGGTTTGTGTTGCATTTACACAATGGGACTGATACTGCGGATCTTTTCTTTATACTTTTATATACTTTACTAACTTAGTCAAAGTATCAGAGATTTGAACTTTTATGTCATTTTTCTACTGATACCTTTTCTAATCAACTTAAATGACTATAATTATCTCTGTATACCCTGAACAGTTGCATTTAAAACATGCTAGCGTACGAGTCGCGTGGACACGGCACACGATTTGACGCATGCACAGAGTGCTAGGAAGTGTGTTTGAGCTTGAAATCATGATCGCCATGATTCGACTGGTGATGACTGTTGATGTCATGATTTATTGTAAAATATTTGTTACATTTTGGTCTGTTCTAATTCAAAATCGATTTGATCTCTTCAAAAGACATGGATTGAATCACTGGAGTCTTATGGTTTACTTTTATGCTGCTTTTAGGAGCGTGTAATGTTGGTCACCATTCACTTGCATTATATAGACAAACAGACATCATATCTCAATTAAAATATCTTCGTTTGTGTTTTGTGGAAGAAAGAAAGTCACACGACTTGACATGAGTGTGAGTAAATGATGAGATAATTCTATTGCTTTTACTTTGGGATAAAATAACTCTTGTGTTGAACATTAGTGTTTCATTGTTTACACTCAGCATTTTTTGACTGTCCATGCCTTTACCGGACGTCCATTATAGTAGTTGACCAGGAAGCAAGTGACACTAAATAGCTGGTCAGTACTCCCACATACTGACAATGGTAGGGTTTTGTCAAAGAGTTTGTTCTTCTTTATCCTCCAAATGCAACTCTCAACATGTACTCTCAAGCTGGCAAAATACTCTGTCTGCTGGACATCCTCTCTACACATTTGGGAATTCTTTGACCGATAGGCAGGTTGGTTAACCTTGTATGGGACGAGGTCATCCACCAGCAACCCCTTATCAACCACAATGGCCATGTCTGAGGTGAGGCATTTGAAAATTTCATAAAGTTGGAAAAACTCCCAGTCTCTCATAGATTCTGCATACAGCCCAGAAACAAAAGGTAATGGCACCATGTGGTGAAATGCCAATAATGGCCTTCAATGTAGTGTGTGATTTGTACGAAGAATACAACTTGGTGTTTGGCAATACAATTCGGTGCAATCAAGCACCACTTTAGTCAGGGAATGCAAAGAAATCTGGTGGTAAGGGAGTTTTAACTTCCTCTTTTGCAAGAGTTCTGGCAGCAAATTTGCCACTCAAAATTAATTTAAAATGCAAATGAGCTTTGCAGCAAACTCTTCATTTTTGCCAAAGGTTTGCCGGATGCTCACCATCACTGGTGAAAATCTGCAAACTTTTGGCAAACATTTGCAGCAAATCGCAAGCTTTTATCGTGTCAATATAATGAGTGGGATATTATTTCATGTTAGCTATTGCATTAACTAATGTTAACATAAAGGACCTTATTGTAAAGTCTTACCCATTTATAACAAAGTTTGTAAGGAGGAGCAAGGAGGAAGCGGGAGATGGCGAAATTCAACTCAAAAGGTAATTTATTTTACAGTAAAAAAACACTTGCACGCTGTCTCTGGGTGTGTGTGCGCATGGGTAGCTCTCTCTCTCTCTTCACTGGCATCTGGCTCGCTCATAAAACCCGTCTCCGCTCTCATTGCCAGGTGATGATCCTTACCGTTCTCATCTCCTGATCTTGCTCTCCATTCACAAGCCAGCGATCAACCACGCCACCACCACCACACCATTATTTTAACACTATTTATTTGCATACGGTTGTTCTTTGTTGGGTCAGCTCAGCGTTACTGGCAGAGGAACACTTGGCCCTAGTGATCAGCACCATCTTGGTTTTTGCAGCAGGTTCCACCAGTTGCCAAGAAATGTTTGTATGAGGCACTTCTAAGAATGAAATGATTATCACGTCATAAGATATTATGGTTAATTACAATATTATATAACAGAGAATGACAGTCTATACAGGCAACCTAACACAGTGACACAGCTAAAATGAGTCTTTACATTCTGAGAAAACAGGAACTAACCTTGTGTAAAAACTCATTTTCTCATCTGATCCAGCGATGCTTTGCAACCTAAAACGGGACTGTGCAGTTTCCAGCTTGTGTTGCAATTCTTCCGTTTCTTCTGCAACTCTTTGTAGTGAACTATAAATGTTGCCACCTTGTGAATCTACTATTTGGTGCAAATAATTCCAGGCACATGCACATACTGCACATTCAGAGTATGCACGGTTAGAAAATCGGGCCGCACATGCTGTCTCATTTCAGATAAGCAAATAGGACATATTTCAAATGCAGCCTTTGAATGCAACCTTCTTTCACCTGAATTCGGAGGATGCAAATGTTTATCTTCCGTTGGCACTAACTGCCCACAATTCTTTGTGTCTATGGAAAAGTATAGCATTTCTTTGACGAAATGACACAGATTAACCTGAAAATATGGTGTTCAAATGCAAGTAATGTTAATTTCCAAGCTGAACTACCTCAGTAGACAGGAGTAAAATATATAATATGTAAAATTATAATAAATAACGTTAAATAAAGTATTATGAAATATAAAAGTATGGCCACAAAATACATTTTCTTTTCTCTCAAAATTGTTATAGCTCTCCTAAAGTCTTCTTCTCTCTCATAGTGCTCGTGCAGGTTAAGAGCGTTGCACGCTGTTATAGCAACCATGATACCTTATATTTCCATTTGTCCTATGAAGCCCGTCTCGTTTAAACAAAGCTAATTCTGGGGCCCAGGTAGCTCAGCGGGTAAAGACGCTGACTACCACCCCTGGAATCACAAGTTCGAATGCAGGGCGTGCTGACTGACTCCAGCCAGGTCTCCTAAGCAACCAAATTTGCCCGGTTGGTCCAGAGGGTACAGAGGGTAAAGTCACATGGGGTAACATCATCATTGGTCACTATAATGTGGTTCTCGCTCTCAGTGGGACGTGTGGTGAGTTGTGTTTGGCTGCCGCGGAGAATAGCGTGAAACCTCCACACACACTCTGTCTCCACGTTAACACGCTCAACAAGCCACATGATAAGATGCACGGATTGACCGTCTCAGACGTGGAGGCAACTGAGATTCGTCCTCTGCCACC